>CM060940.1:672790285-674050285 GCA_030765085.1 Allium cepa
GCCGATCAAGGGGAGGTATGCCGATCGAAAGGAGGTGTGCCGAACGGAGCTTATCTTCTAGACCGAGCCGTTCAACCCCTCCATTTCTTGACCAAATGACATATCAAAGTGAATTTCGTTCTTTTAAACCGAATCCATCCTATTCCAGCCTCAATAATCGTGAAGTTGGTTGGGTTGAATCTGCCTGTTCATGGCCTTGACTAAAGGCGGGTTAACACTTTGCTCCCCAAAACATGCCTTCGTATTGGAAGGTGTGTTTTGTAGCTCAATAAGCTGGATGTTCGTATCCTGTTAACGACCTGCAAAGAAATTGATAGTCTTATCTGACCGCGAATGATGATCGTTAGCGATCGTATGTCATTCGAGGTAGTATGTGACCGTTCGAGGTCGGGTGCCGTTCGCGTCGAAAGGTGATCGTTTGCGATCGGGTGCCGTTCGAGGTGAGTTGGGACCATTCGCGGTTGGGTGCCGTTCAAGGCGATTTGTGACCGTTCGTGATCGAGTGTCGTTCGAGGCGAGTTGTGTATGCCGGGGGGGACTTAGTACTATTAATGCCAGATTTCATGTTCGAGTGAATTTCTGACTTGTTTGTTATGGCGGTTTATCGCCATCTCAGAGCATGCCCAAGGACCGTTCGCGATCCCTTACATGAGTAAGTGGTTTAGCCGTTATGGAATCACAGATGGCATACTTTCATCCGAAATAAGTCTTTCAACAGAAAAGTCAAACAAAATCAAGTCCAAACATGAGAAATGGAAAATAAAAGAAAAGCAGGGACGTCGAAGTGCAAACACCTACATTGATGCGATTTATAGTCGTATCAGAGCATGCCTGAGGATCGTTCGCGGTCCTGCACATGTGTAAAGTACTTAATCACGTTGGTGTGGAGTTTGCTACTTATTCGTCATTATTTCAATCAGTTGATAATAAGCCGATGCCTTGATCCTGAGCCGTCCCCAGCAGGTAAAGGTGGTGGTCGTTCTTGTTCCACCGTCGTGGCCCTCCTTCTCACATATTGGGATAGCAGACCATTCTGGATATGCTCCTCAACTTCATCCTTCAAGTGCCTACAATCATTTGTGCTATGACCGTTCAGTTCATGGAACAAACAATACTTGTCTGATCTTCTTTCATTGCTGGTCGGATCCCTTCTCATTGGCCTTCGATAGGGATCTGCCCCCTAGTGTCTTGGTAAATTTGTTCCAAAGTCTCGTTTAGCTCTGAATAAGAGGTGAACCTCGGTTCCTTTCATGGTCATATTGGTCTATCGTCGTTATCCCTGGCCTTCCGTTTTCCTTTATCAGTACCTGAATCTTTTTTAGAAGGATTTTCACCCTTAACTGCATAAACATCATCTCCTTCACCTTACTCTCTCTCAGCATTTGCATCCTCTAACCGTAGAAATCCTTCAGCTTCATGATAAAACTCCCCTAGATCCATAGGTGGATCCCTTGTCAGTGAATTTTTGAACTCTATACCATTAGCTATGCCAGATACAGCTGCCATTAAGACCATGGATGGGTTTGGTCGATCCACTGACGTTGCCGCTGCATTGAATCGCATCAGAAAGCTTCTCAAAGATTCCTCGGGCCTCCGCTTTAGCGCTGCCAAACTCATCACATTCTTAGGTCTCAAAATGTGAACTCTAAACTACCTCATAATTTCCCAGTCAACTCGGTCCATGTTCCAATGGAACCGCTCTCCAATTGTCTAAACCATAGTGCTGCAAAGTCTGTCAGATACAATGGGAAGCATCGAGCCATGACTTCCTTTGATTCCCCCAGCACTTCCATATGCCTCATATACTTTGTCAGATGAACCGTAGGATCTGTCCTCCCATTATACATCTCCAATGATGGTAGCTTAAAGTTCGGTGGGTTCCTAGCTCACCTGATAGTAGGAGTAAAGGGACTCATATTCACATCCTCAAAGTCTTTGTTTACCAATCCACCTCTCATAGCTCGTCTAACCATCGTCGCCAGTCTGTCGTCGTCGCCAAATTATAATCCTTGTCCGTTGCCTCCAGTCTGCTCCCCGAGTTCATGAGGAAATTCGGGCACATACTCCTCATCTCGTACTCCTGCACTCCTGTTGGTGTTGGATTGCACAGCATCATCTGGTATCCCTCCATGGATTGGTCGAGCATTTCCTAGTGGTGCGCCCCAGAGTCTAGGTCCATCTAGATTGTTAGCCGTCTGCTGATTGGGGGCTGCCTCCTGATGAGCCATTCCCTCTTCTTGCTGGTTGAGCGCTTCTGATCCAGCTCCATGGATCTGAGCTCCTGCATTTCCTACTTGTGCAAATTGTCTGAGAAGGGCCTGCATCATCTCCTCTTGTCTTTTCAACATTGCTTCCATCTCATCTCTAGTGATGTAGATGGATGCTTGACCTGCTCCAGCTCCAGAGGAAGCCATTTGACTTCCCTCCTGATTACTCCTTTCTGTCACTTGCTTCCTTGCTGATGGTCTAGCCATTGTTTCCTAGAATCCAAGTTCCTAGCTCCAAAATTCCTCGAGTGCTTGCGTTCTCAGTGAAAGTACCAAAATGTTAGCGCCAAAATTAGTTACTAACACCTAAATGTAAATGAAAGCACCAACTAATGGTCACAGATAACAGATAGAATATATGTAGAGAGTAATAATATGAAGAACAGTCGAAATTAAAATGAAAGCAGTAAAGAACACAGATTTGAAAGTGGTTCGGCTAACTCCGGCCTACGTCCACTCTAGAAGTTTCCTTTTTATTGATGTTCGAATCAATTACAGTTACAAACTAATAGAGTAACCTTTAGCCTTAAAAAATAGAAAGTTAGAGAGCGGGAAGAAGAAGATCTCCCATCTGGAGACCCACATGCTGTATTTATATGCAAAACCAGTTTGTTGGGCCTTTTGAGTAGTTTGGGCCCACCAAGGCCATAGCCGAACCCTACTTTATTACGACCGACCCTGAGCAGTTGGTATGCCGAACGAGGTACGATGCCGAGCGAGGAATGATGCCGAGCGAGGTACGACGCCGAGTGAGGTGCGATGCCGAGCGACGTCCAATGTCGAACGACATCCAATGCTAAGCGAGGCTTCATGCCGAACGAGGGGAGGTGTGCCGAACGAGGGGAGGGTGCCGAACGAGGGGAGGGTGCCGAACGAGGGGAGGTGTGCCGATCGAGGGGAGGTGTGCCGATCGAGGGGAGGTGTGCCGATCGAGGGGAGGTGTGCCGATCGAGGGAAGGTGTGCCGATCGAGGGGAGGTGTGCCGATCGAGGGGAGGTGTGCCGATCGAGGGGAGGTGTGCCGATCGAGGTGCGATGCCGATCGAGGGAAGGTGTGCCGATCGAGGGGAGGTGTGCCGATCGAGGGGAGGTATGCCGATCGAGGGGAGGTATGCCGATCGAGGGGAGGTGTGTCGAACGGAGCTTATCTTCCAGACTGAGCCGTGCAACTCCCCCATTTATTGACCAAATGACATATCCAAGTGAACTTCATTCTTTTAAACCGAATCTATCCTATTCCAGCCTAGATAATCATGAAGTTGGTTGGGTTGAATCCTCCTATTCAAGGCTTGACTAAAGGCGGGTTAACAGTTTTCAAATATTTTGGAAAATAATATTGGTATTATTTGGAAGTATTTTTGGATAGAAATATTTTCAATGGGATTTGAAAGAAATGTTTTTAAAAATAAAATAAAATGGAAGTAAGTTCTGTGCTCCTCTCTTCTATCATTGGAAATAATTTCGGTGATGACGGTCGCATCATCGACATTCATTTTCGAATCTCAAAGTGGGGGAGGCCACTTAGTAGCTTTGCTGTGTATTTGGTTCGATAAACAGATCTTGATTTAAAATTTCTAAATATGATTTGATATATGTAAAAGATATGAGTGTATATATTATTTCAAAATGATTTGAAATGAACCCGATATTTGAATTCTTAAGTTCCTGTTAATTGATGATTTTCAGTTGTAGAAATAAAGTGAAATTTTAATAGTTGGAAACTTCTAAAATGAGAAATAAGAAATTAGAAGCTAAGTGTTGAATGTTACTTTAAAGAAATTAGAGATTTATAACTTGTAAATTAAAAGATAATGAAAACTAAGAAGATGTAAACTATTGAACATTTTTGTTAACTAAAGTGAATAAGATAAATTTGTATAACACTCAATTACATTTTAAAGCATATAATAAACTTACCAGAAATGTTTAAAAGTTGTAATGTTAAATATCAATGTGTAATATAATATTATAAAAGTAAAATCTTAAGTAACTAAAATGATTCATAAATAGGTTAATATTAAACGATACGATATACGAAAAATAAATGTGAATCAAAGAATAGAGAAACTTACATGTGAAATGATTCATAATGAATATTAATATTAAATGGAAATCAAGTTATATAAGTAAATAATTGTGAATTAAACTACAAGAAAATTATGTAATACTTTTAGAATTTATTCATTGATGATTTAAATACTAAATAGGAAATAATCTATGTAAGTAAATGAATATAAATTAATAAAAAATAATCTTGCATGAATGAATGAGAATAGAAAATAAATGGAAAGTAGACAATGTGTTAAAGAAACCAACAATATAATATTTAAATTCTATGTTGTTTGGCTTATGGGAAGTTTGGGAAATGATACTTCAAATCGTTTGAGGTTGTACGAATAATCTATTAAGTAATTATCTAAGGCTGTTGAGCGTTCTGGTAGTTTATTTATCACACTTGTACGATGAAAAGTTTCTGAAACTGAACAAACCATTAATTTTGATTGCTATGGATGTATGATGGATTCTTTTGTTGCATATAACGGTTGTACTAATTTTGTTTTTATATGGTTATTACATATGTTGTGTTACTTGTGCTATTAATTGAAACAACTAATATATTACTCTTTTTACATAGTTAACTCTTTGGATTATATAAGTGAAAGATATTTTTATGAAAGCAATAGCTATTGCTTTTGGTTTCATAAATAAAGTTTGCTTGTCCGACAAATAGGTACGTTTTCGGATTATGGTTTTTAGAAAGTCATTTTATTGTTTTTCCCATGGTTTGAGATATTTTATTATTTAAATATGATATATATAATGTAATTATGGATATTGTTATTTTTTCAACCTAGCCGTGCAAAGGAGATGCTGCCGAAATTCTTCATAAATTTAGGACTTAGAAATTTTTTTCCATAGAAGTTGAGTTATTTTCAAAATTTTATATAAGCTTAAAAATGTAAGTTAATTGTTTATAAGTGGACTATTTTGAATAAATATATCAATTTTCTTGATTCTTTTTTATTCCTTTTCAGGGTTGAAAAATATTTAGTGGGGGAAATTATAACGACCCGTATTCTTAACAGTTTAAAAATATTAAATTAAATAAGGTTTTTGAATAAAGTTGTTAGAAAAAAAGAATTTAAATTGTATTGATATGAATTAAATTATAATATAAGGTATGAATTTAATTTAAATTTCTATTACTAGATATGTTTTGCAATAGGTAAGAATGATAGCACATGTTAATCGGTATTTTAATGACATTGGTTTGAACGAAATAAATGACCGTCTGAATGTAAGTTTCTAATTGATTGGAATAATAAATATTAATAAAGAATAATAAATGTTCCTTTGTTATAAAAGAAATCATATGTTATTTACTTGGAATGTTTGGTAGCTAAAAGATTTTTTATATAAATAAGAAATCAATTATTATGAATAAGTGTTACTTTACTAAAGAATAAAATGAATAAGTTTATTAAAGGAGTAAACATATGTTTATTTGTTTGAAATGTATTTTAGCTCATAGATTATTATAGGGATGAGAAACTATTATTTAGTAAGAAATGTATTACTCTTGTTTGTATCCAATAATGTATAAATATGTTTAAATTACTATTAGATAGAAAATAATTATTCTATTTTTCTTACATTTATTTAGTCTATTTTGATATTCACCTTTGTAATCAATTGAAATTAATGTAATTGAATAATTTCAATTAATAAGAGAGTGAACATTAAATTGTAAATTAATAGGTGTAATAAAACATGGCTTAGGTTTTGTGTAAACAAAAGAAAAGTTTGATTTAATGAAAAGAACATTTTTATCAAATAAAGTGAATGTTTTATTTGTGAATGTAAGTTTAATTTCACTAAAATTGAATTTTGTTGCACGTTTCTAGTTGGAATATTAGATTTATTTAAATATTCAAACTTGATTTGAATTTAATTTATAAAAGAAAGGGTAAGAAAACAACTCGAAAGTTAGGTTAAAATTTTGATTTTGAATAATTAGCATGTTTACATAGGAAATTTATTTCGTTCCAAATTTGAATATGGAGTCCCGATTCATCTTTAATTGTATGTAGCGGCGGTCCTCATTACATTAATTGAAATGTTTAATTTTATTTGCCGTGTACTAAATAAAGATATATAAAGGTATAAATTTGAGTGTACGTGGGATAATAAAATTGGTTAAAGTGAACGTTTTAAATTTAAGTATATTATAGTTTTGCTTTTCATGTATAGTCTACCTTCTCAAATTTAAATTGTTGCTCTCATTTATTTTATTTTATTGCTTTCTTTTATTAAATACACGTGTCTTTTGATTTTTCGTTAAGTTTTATTTATTTACATGTGATGTCCTGGAAATTTGGGCAATATTTATTTAATAATTTCCATTAATAATTATTTTAAAATGTAAAATATTGATTTAATAATCTAATTCAAACAAAAATTGTCTTTTGAAAACTAATAATTATTTAGTTTGACAAATGTTATCTTTTCAAAATTTATAATAATGATAATGATAATTTAAATTGGGAATCTTATTCTTTTCAAAGTTAAAAATATTTAAATGATAAAATTTATCTTTCTAAGCTAGTTTAAAGGATATTTTATTTATAATGTATTTATGTGTATACATTGTAAATATGAGTTTGATTTTAATTTAATTTAAATTTAATAAGAATGTTTTCAAATTAATTATATATATATATATGTGTGTGTGTGTATAACTTGTGAATTGGAAAATTTGATTGAAATTAATATGGAAACTTTTCAAAAGTTAATTTAAAAATCTATCTGATATTTTCAAAAGTAATTAAGGTAAATATTTATTTTGTTTAAAAAATATATAATAGTTTAAATTGTATATTATAATAAAAATTTGTTTTGTTTTCTTTTGAAAAATTTGTTATTTTGAAATAGACTTAGTTCTTATATATTAAAGAACAATATTTTAGTTTAAAACTTTGAAAATAAGGCATAATTCAATATTCTTTTCTTTTTAAAATTTTCTTTCTTGAAAATTTAGCTTTAAATATATTATTTTAAAAAGTTACAAATAAACATTAAAATGTGTAATTTTATAAAGGAAATTTATATGTAAACATTTAAAGGCTAAGTAGAAATAAACATTTAAAAACATGTCAAAATAAATAAGAAATTGATTTTGAAGAATTTTTAAACATTCATAAAATTAAGAAATTTATTTTAATATTGTAATATAACATGTGTAGACATTTAACTTTTAAGGAAGACACTTGTAAATCACTCTATAACATAAAGTAACAAGTGGCAATTGTTTTATTTATTTTTGTAAACATTTTATTAAAAATGTATTAAGTAGAAACTTGGAAATTCATTTAGTTTAAACATTATCCTCAAAAAGGAAAACTGAAAATCAGATTTAAAGAGAAATTCAAAACCAAATATAACTCATGTTCAAAAATCTGCAAAACAATCTGCTCAAATTTTCAACTCTATAATCTATATGAAGATCAATTCAAACTCTAAGAAAGGGAATGGGGGTCAGCTGCAAATTTAAATCAACTACTACAGCAAGTAATTCAATAATCAAAATTGGAAATAAACTCACCAGATTCAACAGCAAGCAAATGCAAAACCCCAGATTCATAATCCAGAGCAAAATACAGTTCCACGAAAATGAAATGAATCAGAGTTGTCCTCTGCTTCTTCAATAAATGTGAGTAAACTTCTGTTTTTTAAAAACAGTTTCTTTTTTTAAAATCTGGATGAATCTTATTGCATGTGTGAATTATAGTATCTAATGATTGCTTGAGATTGAATATAAATGTGTGTTTATGAGTATGATATTGCTTGCATACCTGTTTCTGAGTATTGTATTTTGTTGCTTTGTTGATGATAACAGACCCATCATTATCACTATATAATTTATAACTTCCTGTATAATTGAAATTTGACATTGATCACTGAAGAGAATTTGTTAATAACATTATATTCTTGTTTTTAAAAATGGTTTAAGATAGAATTGTTTAATAAATAAACTGTAGATACTGAGATTACAGAAAAATCAAGTGTTGGTAAAAAAATTATAACAACAATTTCACTTTGAAATTATATAATCTGATTCATCTAAACAAGCTATGAATTTTAGTGGAAATCTTGTGAATTTTAGTTTAGAATTTGAGAAGTTGTTCGGTGATGTATGTTTTTGGGGTTTTGGTCTTCTACCATTGATCGACAAAGTTGGGTGGCTTGAGATTTGGCCTGATGGTGGAGGAGAAGTGAGTGATCACTGGAAAATTATTAATCGATTTTTCTTTGGGTTGTGATGATCGGTATTGGACAAGGTAGGGTTTTACACTGTTTTGGTGTCGATGATGTTTTGGGGGTTCGTTCGGCATCGGTGGTGCACCGGGTTTGATCGCTTAGAGAGGAATGGTTTCGGTGGTTCGAGAGGGGTCTGTGGTCACAGTCGTTTGGTTTTAGATGGTGGCGTTCGACATCGGCTTTTGGTTTTCCGATCATGGCCTTTTCCAGTTTCCGATCATGTTATTGAATTAGAGTTTATCTTCGCTTCGTGTTGTGCTACTTCATCGTGGTTGTTGACGAGGTCGAGGGTGGGTTGGTGATGGTCGTGGTGATGGCCATCGGTGATCAGATTGGCCGTACATGTGTACGGTGGACATCTTATATCTGATGAAGCCGAAAGTTGGGGAAGAATGGGTGTGTTCAGGAGTGTCTTCATGTTGACACAGGTGTGACTCGGAGTGCTATTCGAGTATGTCTCGAAGTATTTGTTGGGTGGTCTCGGGTTAGTGTTAGTTTCAGGATTTATAACCTGACAGTGTTCTGTTTTTAAAATTTAAATAAAATTCAAATTTAAAGCAGATTTTAAACCAGGGATTTTAAATTCAAAGTTTAAGTTTTGAATTCAAATGAACTTTTGAATCCTAAGTTTTAAAATGAAAATTTTAAATTTAAAGCAAGGTTTACATCAAGTTTTAAAAATCAAGTCTAAAATATGGTTACAAGTTTACTATGGATTCAAACCTTGAATTTAAATCAGTTTTGTAAATTTAAATGTTGAACAAGTTTAAATGTTTTAAAGTAGATTTTAAAAGTGATTTTGTTTTCAGATAAATGTTTAAGCTTGATAAAATTCTTTATAAAGGTTTCTTTCATATTTAAATGAAAAGTTATGAAGTGTTTAACTTAAATTTGGAAGTTAAAAAAAATCAATTTATTTTAAAGCTTGATTTCTTTTAATAAAATTAAGTAATTTAATTTTAAACTTTTTCTTATATAAGTATCTTATATAAGTAACGAATGTTCTTTACATTTATTTTAAGGTTTATAAATTTATTTAAATTTGGATAAATGTTTAAATGGTTAAACATTTTGAATCTTAAATTCAAAATGGAATTTGAATTTAAATTTAGAAGTGTAATGTTTTAAATACACTTGAATGTTAATGAAGTCATTAATAAAGTAAATGAATTATCTTAGAAATAATTAAGATAATAAAAGAATTTCATTAAGGAATGACTTATTTATTTGATTCTAAATTAGTGATTTAGATTAATTTATAATTAGAGATGATTAATAATGATTAATCTAAGATAAATTTCTTAAGAAAGTAACTAAAGAAAATGTTATTAGTTAATAAAGATAATTATCTAAGGATTATTAAGTAATTAATTAATGTGATTAATTTTGATAATTAATTAGATTAATTAATTGAAGATAATCAATTGCAAATTGTTAAGCATAAATTACTTGATAAAAGTAATTAAGGGATTAATTACTTATTGTAATTAATTGTGATAATGCGATTAGTTTAAGTTAATTAATTTAAGAAAATCATTTGATGATTTAATAAGAGTAATTACTTAATGAAATTAATGGAGCATAATTACTTAGGGGAGTAATAAATGATAATTACTGGAATGTAATTAGTGAAAGATGATTTATAATGAAGTAATTTGGGTAATTACTTTGTAATTAATCAAGGGATTAATTAATGAAGATAATTAATTATGGAATAATTAATTTGTTAATGAGTAGTTAATGGTAGTTAATTACTGGATTGATATTAATCAAGGGTGATTAATAATTGTATTTTAAATCTTAGATTAATTACTAAATGTAATTAATTTAAATAAAGTAATTAATTTAAATATAAATTAGAGATCATTAATTAATATAATTAATGATGTAATTAAGAATTGTTTAATTAAGGAATAATTAATAATAAAGTGATTAATTAATGTAATTAATTAAGGATAAATGTAATTAATTATAGTTAATTAATAAATGAAGTAATTAAATGTTAATTACTAATGATTAAGGTTAATTAATTTGTGAAATTAATTAAAGACTAATTACTTATTGTAATTAGAGAATGATTAATCAAAGGTGTTTAATCAAGATGAATACTTAGAGAAGGATTAATTAACTAAGTTAATTAAGTAATGGATATATAAGCATGATTTATAGATGTGGTAATTAATTTGATTTACTTTAAATTAATTAGGGATAGAAGTAATTAATTTAATTCATTTTAAATTAATTATAGATGGTGGTTAATAAATCATTGCTTATGGATGATATTGATATTTCATTGAATGGTTGTGATCTCAATAATGAGATGAGTTATATCTATATGATATGGATACTTAGTTAAAGTATGATAATATGGATTATCTGTTTGTGATGATAATACAGATTATCTGTTTATGATGAAAATGTGATTATCTATTGTGATATGTGGATTATCTATCTGTGTGTATATAGATAATGATGAATTGAATTAATTGTTCAAACTAAAATCACTTGGACATTAAGACGGCATTTGGATTTCGATGAGACCGGGATCGGGTTTCCAAATTTGGAATTCTGAAAACCACATCGTTCCAAATTAAATGTTAGGTCTTGAATCTCAAGTGAAGAGTGAAGACTCGAGGTGTAAGGACTATTCATGTTAATACTCTGAGGGTGATTCCAATACGAGTTTAACGAGAGTGGTACTTTCAGGTTCGAGATGAAGATTCAGAGTGCAAGGGCTATTGTCGTTAACTCTGACGGTGATTCCAAAACGAGTGTAGCGAAATAGTGCCTTCGGTTTCGTTCGAACCCGGAACGAACATGTATGGATTGAATGCTTTCAGAATATCGTCAGGTGGACGATGAGCATTCTAAGATTGATATGTCCTATAAAGGTAATCGTAGCCTCAAGCCTCATCAACCGGGAATGGCTAAAACAGGGGAGGTGCGGCAAGGCTAAGTGGGTCATGCCCAAGTAGGACGAGATTTACCCCTGTCTAGAGGTCCCTTTTTATTTCGGCTGTGTAGGTAGTTGGCGACGGCCATCTACGAGGTTGTCTTGTTCGGGACTTTCCAGTAAGGGATGGTTCCGACTTCGTGTTGTAGGGGATTGGGAGTGATCCTCGGTACGGTGATCTAGGCCACATACTGTGACGGACGGTACCCCAGTAGCCCTGCCATTGATGTAAACCCATTCTTCCAACGTGCCCTTTACGGTTTTGATTGTATTACCCACTTTTGTGGCTAGTAGCTAGAATTTAATAGATGTAACAATTTCGGCTATTTTATATTTACTTGAAAACCCTAGACCCTATTATAATATTACTGGATTTCCTATCAAATGTTTTGGTTAGCGTAAGGTAAAAACTTTTCCATGTTTATTTGTGGGAAGTCTTACGTGATACCTTTTGTTTTCAAAGGATTTTCAAACTTAAGCAACTTTAAACCCGTTTATTCACACCAGACCCTGTCTGACCCGAGTGTTTATTTTCTGTTTTATTGAACTCTTGGATATTCATATTATGTATGAGTAGTCAAGGGATTCAGGATTGCTTCGATGAGTTCTGGAGGAGAAATGGAGCATGAGGCTTCAGCGTGTAGATATATAGGAGTTCTGCTGTGCTAGTATCATATTTGTTTTCTGAGATGTACTTGAATTGTAATAACTAGACATGTGTTTATAACTGTCTAGTTTGTGTTGTATTAGCTGTATAACTCTGATGTATATGATACTATGTAAAAATTTATGTGATATAATATAATTTATTCGTTCCGCTGTGAGATTCTGATGTTGTTTGTTTCTTTCTTTCTATCTTTTCTCTTTTCTATCCCTTTCTTTCTTCTTAATGATGCGTCTTTCTATGGAATGAAAGGCGGGTCGTTACATTACACGTGAGCCTTGCCTTGAAACGTTTCCTGTATATTAATGAAATTAATTGAGGTGTTGCATGTTTAGAAATTTTATACCAAAAGATTTTCTTGCCTTGTAAACATGTCTTCTCAAATTCCAATGTGTGTCTTTCATCTTCTGTTAATTATTTGCACATTAATCTCTTTTCATTTTGCAAATTTACATCTTCTTGTATCCTTCCCTTTCATATTCCAATTTCTAAACGTGCTTTACTCCTATTCATTTTCTATTTCATAAATCTCTTCCTTTAACTTTCCATTTCCAAAACGTGCTGCCATTATTTCTTTTGCCTGAAGTTTTTCTTTCTCTTCTAAAAAAAACAAATGCGAGCATCTTATTTTCATGAAGCCAATCTTTTCCATTTGTTTGCAAATCCATTTCCTAAAGCCTCCTTCCTACATGCGTGAGCCATCATGCCATTTTTTTCCGTTGATTCTCCAAGCTTTAGAAACATGAGCAGGCTTCAAAAATTTTAATGTGAGTAACTAATTTATTTTATTTTATTATTAAAATGTGTGTACATGTTTGTAATGACCCAGATTTTTTCAACATTTACTTTTGAATATTTAAATGGTTTTAAATATTGAATTTGGAACATAAATTGATTTTGAATAAGGAGTTATTGAAGAATTCGAGTAATAGAGTTAAGTTTCGAATATAGTGATCATCGTTATACGGGGATAATGCCAATAATTGAAAGTTGAAGTGAATATGAATCAAAATGAATATTATGTGAATATAATTTCTATTTGAATTAGAAATTAGATAGTAAGTTTTTAAAACTGGAATTTCAAGTAATTTCGTCAATTTTGAAAATCGTTGATTTAATCGACGCATTAAAATAGAGATCCGGGGCACAATCTTGGATTTTGACGAAATCAATTTCATTAGATCCATAGTAGTATATTATTATAGGATTCCAAATTTTGTGTCGATTGGACTTACAGTTTGCTCATACGAATTAAAAACGCCTAGAAATTTATTTAAGTAAATTTAACTAAAATAACCCGATTCGAAAACCTATCTTCCAAATACGATGGAATTAGCCTCCGATATATATTTCATTGTGTTTGAAATAGGAGTAAAACATTATAAACGCCAGGCGGCATGCGTCGATTGGAGTTCGAAAAAAGTAGTGCGTGAATAGTAATTTTTAATTAGTTATAAAGAGAAGCTCCCTTACCATTTCTACCCTAACCCTAGCTCGAAAAAAGCCAACCGCCACCTAAATATTTATTAGCCGAAATCGCACGAAACTTCTTCTCTTGATCTCTCCAAATCCATCCACTTTCATCTAAAATTCTGAACTACAAAATTGTTGAGCTCATCGAACTACAAATCCAACGTCTGTGATGGAAGATAGAGCATCGTCGCATGGGCGAGGGCGGCATGTTCGTTCCACGTTTGGTGGAAAAAAACATGGCGACGGCCGCACTATATGGGACTGGACTTGGGCTGGAGGCATGTCGTGGGTAGGCGCACCCATCGAAGGTGTCTGATCATCTTCTGGTGGTCGGAGCATGGGGTGGCGTGAGTTTAAGCGTAGCGTATACATGGGTTCGAATGAAATGTGAGTATCTAAGAGGGAAGAATGAAGAGAACAGTAAGGGGATTTAGTTTTCAATTTAAAATTAGTTAAGTTAATTATATTTTTAGTTACTTGAATGCTAAAAAAATCCTTAATTTATTCATACGAGGTACAAAAATCACGGTATCAGTCACTTTGGATTCGTAGCTACGAAATATACAATCTGGAATCAATTTTGAATTAATTGCTGTTAGCTGGAATTTTTAATTTAAAACTGGAATGATCAGTAAAATAAAATCAAGGTGGGTAAATCTCACTCACTTTGGATAACTGGTTTTGTTTTAAGATGTTAAAATTTAATTATTTTTTGATTGGATGGATTTATAAATTATTATCAGTTGGATGTTATATTATATATAGTAGTATGTACATTAGTAGTTTGGTATATTTCCACCGATTGGAGCGGATGAGACACTATGTTCCCCGCATAATAGCGGATGACCCTTTTTATTGCGATATCCGTCTCGAAGCGGGATTTTTATTATTTTATGTTATATAACATCTGTGGTTGTAGAGAAATAGGTTGGAGAGATTCAACTGGATTCCTCGAGATTGTTGTTTTTATATCATATACACCGATATATGATGTGTGTGGATAATGCGTTATATATTATGTTATGATTTTATTTATTGGATGTTATAGTAGCACTGGCCTCAATTCTGGCATTTTAAATAACATAAACATTATTTTTGAATTTGAATGAATTAAAAGGAGATTTTGGATTTAAAAATGTTTATATCAAAATTTGGATTATTTTAAAGGAAGTTGATTTGGGTAAAATAGCAATTTGCTTTTGGATTTGTACTCAACCGTTCGTAAAATGTTTTAATTAGAGATTTAAAAATAAGTTATATAAGGAATTTTTAAAAATGGATTTTTAAGTGATATTTCTGGAATTATGGAAAAGGAGTTGAAATCGATATTAAAAATAGATTTGGAAAATAAATGGGATTTATAAAGAAATTGAATTATAAAGTGAAATTTTATAAATGAGACTATTTTTATAAACAAGTGAAACGTAAATAAGTTTATAAATTTATAAATGATGTTTATAAATAAGGGGAAATGATATCAATTGATAAATTGGGAATATAAATTTACAGTGTGAATTTATATCGAGATATGGAAATCGGATTTTGGGAAAAAAATAAGGGATTCCATATTTTGAAATGTGAGAATGGTTATGAAACTGAAACGTAATCGATGTGATATGAATCGAGAGAGATTTATAAATTGAAATTGGTAATATTGGATTTTAAAAATAGATTTTGTCAAGAAA
Source organism: Allium cepa (assembly GCA_030765085.1). Classification (NCBI taxonomy): domain Eukaryota; kingdom Viridiplantae; phylum Streptophyta; class Magnoliopsida; order Asparagales; family Amaryllidaceae; genus Allium; species Allium cepa. The sequence goes on from CM060940.1 coordinate 672,805,645, forward strand.
TTAAATTTGTTTGAAAATGGGGTTTTTATTTATTAAACTGTATAGTTAAAGTTGTTTTAGCATTGAAGTATTTCGCGAAGTGGGTTATTCAAATATTTAATATCTATTGAAATGAATTCATATTTTTATAATAAGTTTTGTAAATCGATTAGTTTTACTTAAAAATGAATTGGAAATGAGTTATCGATGTTTATTTAAAGTGTTTTTATATTTTACATAATTAATTAAATGTATTTTAAAAATAAATATTTTTCTTTAAAAATACTTATCATATATATAGAGTTTTGAAACGACTGAAATTTATTTATATATCCTTTCGAGATATTCAAATGGGGTTTATTTAACGGATATGATTTTAATAAGAGGAATCTCATAAGGGATTTCAGAAGAAAATGGAGTTTCCAAAATGTTGAAATATAGGAACTTCGAAAATGAATCTGAGTTCATAAAAGAAGTTATAAATTGTTAGTTGGGATTATAAATAAGCATAATTGGTTTTTGGAAATTGTAAAAAATAATTTATTAATAATTCCGAAGATTTATGAGCTAAGTTACGGAATATTTCCTAAGTTTGATATAAAAATGATTTTGGACAGTAGGTTTATAAATATTTTCCTAAATATTGAAATATGGAAATATTTAAAGTGTGAATGAATGGCATAGAAATATTTTTCTAAGTGTTATAATTTGAATTCAGAAATATTCCTAAGTGTTGAAATGGTTTAAAAATATCCTGTTATGGATAAGTATTTGAAATTTTTTTCAAATGTTGGAATGCGGGAAGAGAATTGAATATATATCTTGTAAAGATATTTTGAAAGATTTATAAAATTAGCCCTAATGACTGCTTATGTGTGTAATTTGATAGTAAAATAACAACTATCAAATATGACCAATTTTGTTAATCATTTTGAAGAGACCGGGATCAGATTAATTATCCGAAAACCACTTTGATTTGATTTGTGCGTTTGAATAATGATATCTCGAAGATAACGGAGATGGTGATCTTGAAGGAGATTCGATTTGTTCAGATCCAGAACAACTTGTATGGATGAATGCTATCATTGCATCGTTACCTGGAAGGCCGTGTTAGCATTCTAAGAATGAATGTTATTCTTAAGGTAATACATAGCCTCAAGTCTCATTAACCGGGAAATAACTAAAACATGGCATGCAACAGGGCTAAGTGGGTCACTCCCATTTGAGTATGTCATCATCTTTCTAGATTACCGTATTTTTATGGATTTGGTTGTGCATGAGAGATCTCGATTAACGTTGGAAGGCCAGGATGATGACATATTTGGTACTACTAATCAAGTGGTAGGCCGGTTCTGTGTGGCAGGGTACAAGATGTTCTTGTCAGACCCGGGTGCATTGATCTAGTGATGCACCCATCGGAGGTAGTTCCTTACCTGGTCATAGTTTGGAATCCTTTCTCCAATACGAGCCTTTACGGTTTTGATTTTAGAACATAATATGTTGGAATTTAGTTAATGTAACTATTTCGTCTATTTTAATAAGTATTTCTACTTAGACACTATTACAATATCATAGGATTTTTATATAAAAATGGTTTTGGTTATCGTAATGTAAAAACCGGTTGTATTTATGTATGGCGTTGTCTTACAAGATACCTTTGTTTTTCAAAGGATTTTGATAACAGTAATTATTCAAATTGAGTGTATTTTCTCACACTGGTTTTCCAGATGGACTCGGGTGTTATTTTATTATAATGATCGGGTCAGACCGTGTATTACTGATTTAGGATAGGATGCTATGGAGATCAGGAGACGAGATGGAGGGTTTCAGGCGTATTTCACATACTTGGTTATTTCTGCCGTGCGTGCATTATGTTGTATATTCAGTACTTGTGAGGACAAGTTATTATAACTGTCCGGAATGATATCGGTTACTGTTGTACTCTGATGATTGTACGAATATTAATTGTTATAGTTTCTTTTTGTATAAAGATCAGTTAATATATATTATATATTTTTCCGCTGCGATTGTGAGATTCTGTATTGATGTTTCTGTTTCTCCTTCTATCCTCTTCTTTCTCTTAGTTATTTGACTTTTCGTACAATTTGTCCGAGAAGTATGATTTAATGTCAGCTCAAAGGTTATGGAACGACGGGTCGCTAAAATGTTTTTATATTTCATTTTCATAATATTCTTATAACTTGAATATCTTATGCATATGAACTCCAATTGGCGCACGGTTTCTTTCGTTAGACTCGTATCGAAGTTCTGGACAATGTGAACCCGGTTTGGTTGAATTTGGAGACTATTCAAACTTTGGGCTTTTATTGAATTTTTAATAGGCTTTAAATCAAAGTGTGTGATTAAACTCGCTCATAAATACTAAAATGATTATGATGTTAGTTAATGTAAATCGTGAAGTTATTTATTTTAATTGAATGTTGTTTGGTAATTTAACTGACATTTAAATTGACATTTGGTTTGAATTGATAAGAATTTAAATTGACGGTTAAATTTGAAAAAGAAATTGAATTTCTAGTTAAATACCTGATATTGATAACTAGTTAACTGTTGTGATTTATTGACTGATTTGGATGCTCACTGTGATGGATGTCTATTTGTTGACATTTGGATGATTGGATGTTTATTTATTTTTATATATCCCTATTATCACTCTGTATGTTAAGTGACAGCATATAACTGTTATTTGAATTATTTCGAATAAGTTAAGAAATAGGTTGAAATGATATATACCTATGACACTTTGATTTGGATTGAAATGACATATATCCATTCCCAAAATTAAAATTAAAATAACTGATCACTTGGCCATAGGATAGAAAATTATATATGGACACCAGATTGGTTAAATTAAATGGTTTTAAAATCTTGAATTTGGATTTTGATTAAATGGTATTGTTTTAAATGAAATAAATTATGGATTTACATGAATCGAATTATTTCCAATTCAAGCTTTGAAATTGTTGAATATGCAAGTATATGATTTTTGTTTGATGATAATAAACATATATATATATATATATATATATTCAATTAAATGTATTTGTTAATGTACTATTTTATTTTTCACATAACTAAATAAAAATTTGCTGAACAAAATAAATAACACAGTATTTAAATTCAGACAAATATTTTATTTAAATAATTATTTATTACAATTTTGAATAGTACAAATTTGAGCTCTCACCATACATACACAATTTCAATTACAATATAATTTTGATTACATAACAATTCTTTATTTGCAAATGTCCTCACTACATATCGCTCATTCACTCATATTTATCTTCAACTCCATTCAAATTTGAATCCAGCATCTGAGCAAACTGCAATAAATACACACTGACGTAGTAAAATTGAAAAAGAAATATTTTTGCAGTGTAAAATAAAATGTGATTTTGAAAATTTTATTTGCCTCAGTTATTTGGGTTGTTCGTCATCATTTAATTTTGAATCCATCATACACGAACAACTTGTGACATGCACAGTGTATCACTGTACATGCCACAAGGCCATGCACACTGATATATACACTTGATAAAATTACAGGGACAGGTGAGCACAAGGTCAAACCCAAATCAAAAGTCTGGTTCAACTCAAGTGAAATAAATACAGCCACGATACAAGCACAAGGTCAAACCCGAGCTTTAAAGCTGGATTCAATACAGGTGCAGTCTTAATATACAAGTTTAACAAAATGGTCAGGAGAAAGCCACTCAAGTGTACATATGAACAAGAATAGTTCGATTCAAGACAGCGACTCAATCAGACATGACTCAAGTGAAATCAGAATAAATGAAAACGGAGCAACCTGACCATAATGCATCATTGAAAAATGCTACTCTTTTATTTTTTTGGGCAACAATGAAAGATTTTCAAAGCATCAAATGCACATATGTACAGCATGAATCAAAGGCGAACCAGACCCATAGCTAACAAGAAAAAAATGAAATAGAGGTAGCAACATGGAAGTGCAAACTAGCAAAGTTAAACAATGAAACCTGACTGAAAGCAAATGCCACAATGAAACTGCAGTTGCAAACAAGCTCATAGACATTAGAGGCGAGGTCAAAATAATTGAACACAACTGCAAATACTAGCACAATGCAGTTGCACATTGAAACCACCACTGACCACATACAAGGGTGCAAACATACATCATGAAACCAGAGTGCACAACAAATATCCAAAGACTCCATATGCACACACCTATACACACACATAACTATATGTATGTATACAAGTGGAAACTAATGCGAACTACTAAATCCAGAAATGATGACTGGAAACACAGTACACATCAACCAAATACAAACCAGGTTTAAGTGAAGCCAAAATTCAACAGAGTGCATATGACACAAGACTGCAAACAAGTCCTGAAATCAGACTCAAGAAAATCACAATGAACAGAGGCAATACCCGAGTACAAATAATGACATATACAGGTGCATTGAATCAAAAGTCAATGATTCAACTAGCCAGAGGCAACTCCAAGCTTGCAAATATTAGTCAACATGTATACAACAACTAGCTCAAGGGAAACCATACTACAATCGAACAAAGACCACAACAATGAACTTACAGTTATAACATAGTCAAGCAGCAGGTTATAGTCTTACAGGAATCAAAGTATCAGACAAAGCCGGATGAACAGTTTATAAGTTTCAATTCAAAACTGTGGCAATCAAGAAATCATTCAAAGCCGTGAGAACCACGTAACATAAAAATATACGAAGTGACAAAGTCAAAAATAATCATCATCATTCAAACAATATCGAAAGGCAATCTAAAAATTATCAGACGATTTCAATGAGTATATTCGAATGCATATATAGGAATTCGAATTCTATAAAATCCCAAAAACATTATCGGCAATCAACTATTCGAGTTCGAGAAAAATGAGAACAATAAATCAATAACTCGAATCAACGATCGACTTCATGCGAGCAAACCAGAAAAAGCAAAAGGCATAAATTACATACCAAAGTCAAGATTGAACTCGATCGAGATTGAACCAGCCTGTGTATAATCAAAGAGATGATCAATGGACGAAGCAAGCAACAGAAGATTACACACTCAATTGATCAATTGAAGCGGCGGCTCAATTTACAAATCCCTAATTTCAGAGCAAAGAAGAAACGAACGAGGAACAGATGAAGCACCCATTTTTAACTCGAAGAATTAAAGGCCGAAGAAATAAACCAAGGAGTTGGGCCATAGCAATAAAGGAGATTTATCACTTCTATTTATTTTTGGGCTAGCAAATTCATTTGGGTTTAATTTATTTAAATTAGGGTTTAATTGTTTTTATTGTTTTAAAGTGTTTTTAATTTCTCTTTTTAAATCGTTTGTAATTTCTAGTCGTGTGACTATGGGATAAACTATGGTGGTGTAGTTCGAGAATTTGCAACTTGGTGGCTGAGTTGTGGAAGGGTTTTGAGCTTAGAGTTAAGTTAGTAGATGGGTATCATGAGTTTGCATGTGTAAGCGTCTGACTACTAAATTTCTAGTAGAAACCTTGATGGCAGCACGTAGGCAGGGCTTTGCCGAAGCTGGGTAAATTCTATGTGTTCAATTTCTGTATTTTTATTATTCTGCTATTATCTGTGCTGCTATTATTCAGATATATATGCGTTGAAAATATTTTATAAACTTCCACAATAATTTTATAATTAATAGCATCACCCTATTCACCGCCTCCCCTCTAGGGTGAAATCGATCCTACAAGTGGAATCAAAGCTAGGTTCAAAATCCATTTTTGTTTTAAAAAGTTTGATTTTTCAAAGACCAATTTATTTTTCTACAAATTTGAAATTTTAAAGTGGCTACTTTCGTTGAGGGTCCATCTAGCATTATCCCTCCTATTTTTGATGGAACAGATTTTTTGAATTGGAAATTGAAAATGGAATTTTATTTAAAATCTGTTAATGTTAAATGTTGGGATATTATTGAAAATAGGTGTAATATAACAAACGAGAAAATTATCCTGATTAATGCTCTTGCTATGCATATATTATATTCTCATATTAATCAAGATAATTTTAACTTTATCTCTCATTGTGAAAATGCACAGGAAATCTGGAATACTTTTGATGTAATATATGGTGCAAAAGTCAACGGCAATGAGAAATCCTCCTCAATCAACTCAGTTAAAGAAGCGAGCTTAATAGGATTGATAAAAAGCAGTAGTGATAAGGATGATGATGATGGAGCAGCTGAGCTGACGCTACTAATAAAGAGATTCAAAAAGTGGAACCGCAAGTACAGAAATCCAGCTCTAAATCAAAAATTGATGAGCAGAATATTCAAAGCACTAGATAACCTAGAAAAACGGGAGAACATCTGTCACGAGTGCAACAAACTCGGACATATCAAGCCCAATTGTCCTCAAAATTGACACGGCAAAGAAATGAAATCAAAAAGGAGAAGTGTTGCAGCCACGTGGGATGATGATAATAAAAGCACTAGCGGTGAGAGTGAGAAAGCAGATCTGTGCCTTCGAGGTAATATAATTGATAGCGACGATGACGAGCCAAGCGAGGTATCAAAACTTACTCACTCTGAATTACTTATATATTTCCACGAAGTAAATGGCTGTTTTGAAAGACTTAGGGAGAAATACGCTAAAATTGAATCACAAAGAGATACTTTGATAAAATCAAATAAACAACTTGACCAATTAGTTAAAAACTATCAAAGTAGGATCCCTAAGTGTGATAAGTGTCCAACATTTGAAGAAGAAATTAAAAAATCAGAAATTAAAATTAAATCACTTGAAAATGAAATTTTGATTTTGAAAGAAAGCGAAAATATTAAAAGAGAAAATTCTATTAAAAAGTGCACACAATTATTAAATGAAAAAGAAACACTTAAAACACAAGTCCAACAACTGTCAATGACTTTAGGAAAATTCTCCAAAAGTGAAAACTCATTGAATATGCTATTAAGGAAACAAACTATTAATATTGTTAGACAAGGACGTGGGTATAATCATTCTGAATGTATTGAAAGCAAAATTAATCAAGTAAAATCCAAGTGCATAATTTGTAGAAAAATTGGACACAGTCAAAACATTTGTTGGTATAGACCCAAACACGTGAAAACAATTCCAGTTTGGGTTCCAAAAGGCACAAATATAAAATCCCTCAAAGTTAAACAAATTTGGGTGCCAAAAGGAACATATATAAATAGCTTTAGGTCTCCACAAAATTATGTTTCAAAATCTGTTTCCACTAACAGCCATGGACCTATAAAAATAAATAGTCACAAAAATCTTTCATCATGTAGGTGTGTGGTAGGCTAAGGAACAACAGCAGTGTTATCGAGATTCTGGCTGCTCTAGGGACACAACGGGTGACAAAGCAAAGTTCCTTAGCCTAGTATAAAGGTGACAGAATCATAGTGGACGAATAACAAAAAATTATCGTAAAGGTAAAGAGGTAATAGTATATTCATCTTGAACGATATATCAATGTGATAATCTGCACCATATCTGATTTGAATTAATTCAGCTAGTTATGTGATAAAGAAATGAATGTTGATGCCTAATCTGACTTATTCAAAATTGTTAACCAATCATCTTTGAACTATTTGTGTGGACTATTGATGATGTTTTAATGATTAACGATGGTGTATGATAATACATTTGGTTATTTACGACTGACACTATATTCACGATTTTGTTTATTAGCACGGCTTCAATTAAAATCCAAAAGAATTTCATTTAAAAAAATGAAAAAGATTTCAAGAAATCGTTGTAAATTTCACGGTCTGGTCTATGATATTCAATTAATGATAATCTCGAGTGAAAGAAAAATTCAGATGCAAATTGCACTGGTAATTTAGTTAGTAGAAAAAATTACTAGTGAAACGTGATTTATGTTGAGACATTCAGTAACTGCATCGTTTTTTTCAAAGAAAATATCTGCATATTTTCATTTGAAATATTTTTCAAATAGCAGACATTTTTCTCATAAAACCCCTTCTAGAAAATCATTTTTTGACCTTGTTTAAGATTAGTCAATTCTAGAAAATTTGTTAATTATTTTTGAATTTGAGCTTAAATGATTACATTAACTAATCTGACTCCCTACTGATTATCGAAAAGATAAACAGTGACTGAAAAAGTGATGAGTGTTGATATTGATCATATATTATAACTCAAGATAGTATAATTAGTAAATTTTTTTAGAAATTTAAACAAGAGTTATAAAAACTTTTTGTTGGTAAAAATTCCATAACCATTTCTATTTCTATAATGTTTCTTTCAACCATCACTCATCAAAATCCAATATAGTATGTCAACATGTGGTATTTTAAACGGGAATCATTCTTTTTTCATTTCATTATTTTTTTAGCAAATAAAAACATCCAAAGTATTCACTCTCATTTAAAAGTCCTCACGGTTATGCATGGATGAATTACTTGGAATTTTTGATTATGTGCTTCCATGCTCATTTAAAAGTCCTCACGGTTATGCATGTATGGAACGCATATCAAAATTAATTAATTTAATAGACAAGGTGACTCTAATCCCATTTAAAAGTCCTCACAGTTATGCGTGGTTAGAAGATACTTGAATTCATTTTTTTTTAAATTTGGAATACTACTAATCTCATTTAAAAGTCCTAACGGTTATGCATGGTTAGTATATATTCAAATTCCTGAAATAAATATACCATAAATAGACACAACTGTATGGTTTTATATGATGACATCATCCTTATCATTCTAAAAGTGGAATATGCACCAAACAGAGTATTTATGATTTTTGTTTGATTTTTTATTGAAATTTAATATTTATACTCGATTGATTTTTTATGTTGTACAAATGTCTATCACTTTGTCCCTATTTTTCTAACACTATTACTCTTTTACTGATAACAAAATGGGGAGAGAAAAGTTAAAATTTTGTCGAATAAAAGCAAATAAAGGTCAAATATTTTCTATTTGCATCTAGGCTCATTTGCATATTTTTATTTACATGCATATATGAAGGAGGAGCTTTGTATACGGAGAGAGAATTCAAATAGAGGGAGCAAATTGAATGATCAAATACATTTAATATATTCAAAATCTTAAATATATGTTTCTTATCATCAAAAGGTGGAGATTGTTGAATATTCAAGTATATCATTTTGTTTGATGATAATAAACAGATTTATATATATATATATATATTCACTTAAATGTATTTGTTAATATATTATTTTATTTTTCATATAATTAAATAAATATTTGCTGAATAAAATAAATAACACGGTATTTAAATTCAAACAGATATTTTATTCAAACAAATATTTGTTACAATTTTAAATACTACAGATTTGAGCTCTCACTATACATACACAATTTCAATTATAATACAATTTTGATTACATCACAATTTTTCACTTACAAATGTCCTCACTACATATCGCTCATTCACTCATATTTATCTTCAACTCCATTCCAGATTGAATCCAACATCTGAGCAATCTGCAATAAATACACACTGACGTAGTAAAATTGAAAAAGAAATATTTTTGTAGTATAAAATAAAATGTGAGTTTGAAAATTTTATTTGCCTCAGTTATTTGGGTTGTTCATCATCATTTAATTTTGAATCCATCATACACGAACAACTTGTGACATGCACAGTGTATCACTGTACATGCCACAAGGCCATGCACACCAATATATACACTTGATAAAATTACAGGGATAGGTGAGCATAAGGTGAAACCAAAATAAAAAGCCAGGTTTAAATCAAGTGAAATAAATACAGCCACGGTACGAGAACAAGGTAAAACCCGAGCTTTAAAGCTGGATTCAACACAGTTTCAGTCCGAATATACACATTTAACAAAATGACCAGGAGCAAGCCACTCAAAGTGTACACATGAATCAAAGTAGTTCGATTCAAGACAGCAACTCAATCAGTTATGACTCAAGTGAAATTAGACTAAATGAAAACAGAGCAACCTGCATTGAAATATAAATGCTACTCTTTTATTTTGTCTGGCAATAATGAAATATTTTCAAAGCATCAAATGCACATATGTACATCATGAATCAAAGGCGAACCAGACCCACAGCTAACAAGAACAATGAAACAGAGGTGGCAACATGGAAGTGCGGACTAACCAAGTCAAACAATGAAACCTGACTCAAAGCAAATGCCACAATGAAACTGCAGTTGCAAACAAGCTCAGAGACATTAGAGGTGAGATCAAAATAATTGAACACAACTGCAAATACTAGCACAATACAGTTGCACATTGAAACCACCACCGACCACATACAAGGGTGCAAACAAACATCATGAAACCAGAGTCCACAACAACTATCCAAAGACTCCATATGCACACGCTTATATACACACATAACTGTATATATGTATACAAGTGGAAACCAATGCGAACTACTAATCCATAAATGATGATTGGAAACACAATGCACATCAACCCAATACAAACCAGGTTTAAGTGAAACCAAAATCCAACAGAGTGCGTATGACACAAGACTGCAAATAAGTCTTGAAATCAGACTTAAGAAAATCACAATGAATAAAGGCAATACTCGAGTACAAATAATGACATATACAAGTGCACTGAATCAAACAGTCAATGATTCAACTGGCCAGAGGCAACTCCAAGCTTGCGAATATTAGTCAACATGTATAAAACAAGTAACTCAAGGGAAACCAGCCTACATTGGAACAAAGATTACAACAATGAACTTAACAATTATAACAAAGACAAGTAGTAGGTTACAGTCTTACAGGAATCAAAGTATCAGTCAAAGCCGGATGAACAGTTTATAAGTTTCAAGTAGAAACGTGGCAGTCAAGAAATCATTCAAAGACGTGAGAACCACGTAACATAAAAATATACGAAGTGACAAAGTCAAAAATAATTAGCAGCATCCAAACAATATCGAACGACAATCCAAAAATTATCAAACGATTTCAATGAGTATATTTGAACGCATATATAGGAATTCGAATTCTATAAAACCCCAAAAACATCATCCGCAATCATCTATTCGAGTTCAAGAAAAACTGAGAACAATAAATCAATAACTCGAATCATCGATTGAGTTCAAGAAAGCTAACCAGAAAAAGAAAAAGGCATAAATTACATACCAAAGTCAAGATTGAACTCGATCGATGTAACGACCCAGAATTTTTAGAAATTAAAATTTGAATATTTAATTTATTTTAAATATTAATAATTGAATTTATAAGTCGAATAAATTTTTATTTGAATTATTGGATTTAATTGGATAATTAAATCGATAATTTAATACGTTAAATTATAGAAATAATTGAAAATGAGGTTAAATATGATTGAAAATGATTTGTAAAATTTTATTTTATCATATTGAAGTTAGAATGATATTTTAGAACTTTTAAAATCGAATTAGAAGTTAATTTGTGAAAATTGAATATTTTAATATTTAATTATCGACTGTAAAATAGTCAATTTTTGAACAGTCTCAGAATTGAACGAAACCAGTTTCATCGGATCCGTAATGTGATATTATTGTAAGATTTCAAATTTCAAGTCAATTGGATTTACCGTTTGTCCGGTACGAATTAAAACGCCTAGAAATCGATTTAAATCGGTTTAATTTAAATTGAGCGTTTACAGCCATAACTCGCACAGATGTCCGAATTAGCTTCCGAAACCTGTTCCATTGTGTCCGGAACGCGGGGTAAACCTTAGAAACGCTAGTTACGGCGCCTAAATCGGAGTTCGGAATTTCCGGGATGAATAGTGTTTACGCTTGCTTTTCTTATAAATAGCCACCATTCTAAATAAAAAAAAAAATATTCCAAAACCCTAATCTATTTCTACAGCCGCCACTAACATTATGAAGGGCCAGAATTCAATTTCCTTCAACCCTTAATCTCTTCAAATCCGTAAGGAATTAGCCAAAGTGCTCAACTACAAAGTCGAAGAGCACGAAGAGAGCTTCGATTCCATACGGTGATGATCGGAAACGGAGCAACGTGGAGTGAGATAAAGGGGGCCGTTTGCATCAGTTTTTGCACGCATTTCGAGGGGCTAGACATGGCCGAGCATCAGGGGGTTGGGGCCGAACCTAGAGCTAGTGATGGCCTTCGATTTGCAACGTCCCGATCGAATTCTAGTTGAGCGAAGAGGTGGCAAAGTGAAACCCTAATTTCTTGGTTATGGGTTTGTGCTTATGAAAGATGCGGCCTGTAGAAGATGAAGAAGGAGGGAGTTGCGTTTAAGGGTCTTGATGCTGTGGATTTGGATCCAAGGGCTATGGTTGGGTAGGGGTTGTAAATTATTAAGTTATTGTTGAAATTTAGTTATAAAATCGCGTGCAATCTTGTAAAATTAATAACTTTTTCATACGAGGTCGAAAAAATGCAAACTCAGTTGCGTTGGAATCGTATGGACGAGCACTACGCGATGGAGTTGGTTTGGAGTCGTTTGGAGTTAGTGAGAATTTCGGGTGAAATTAAACGCGCGTTTAATTTTATTCGAAATAAAAGCTAAAACGGAATTTAAAACCAAGGTGAGAATTTCTCACTCAATCGAATAAGTTTCGATTTTATTTTAAATAGTTAGATTTAAAATATTTGAATGCATGTTTGAATGATGACTGTAAATTATTGATTATTAAAATAGACATTATACGCCGTTAGTAAGCGGATGTTATTTAATATAAACATATACCGCGAATATTTCATAAACAGTGAAATTGGTATTATATATAATATCAATATATATATATTGGCATATGTATATATTGCAGTTGTTGATTTCCCGCATTTTTTGTTTAGCGGATGAGACCCTATTACGCCGTTATTAAGCGGATAATATTTAATAAGAACATATACCGCGATAATTTCGTACTGGAGCGAAATTGGTATTGTGCTAACGGTTTTTGGATGCAGGAAAACAGGTTGGAGGGATCCAACTGGATTCCTCAACAGTTTTTATTTGATTTCAGATATTTTGATATTTGATGGATTATCATGTCGATATATGATATCGTTGTTAGTCGTGATTGACTATTTGGTGTGTAGCATCATTGGACCCAGATTTTGGGATTTTAAAATGGTTTTAAAGTGATTTTTGAAAATATACTATATTTTTGGAATTGATCCATTATAAATAAATAAACGTTATAATTTTTAAAGTTATAAAATTATGGTTTTTGTGAAATATAGTAAAAAGCTGGTTTTTGAGAAATATGAACCAATGATTTTATAAAATAGTTTAAACTGGATTTTTGAGTTTATTATTAAAAGTTTGAATATAAGATTTATAAAATTTGATTATTTTATAAATCAAGAGAACGGTGAAATTTTAAAGGAATTTAAAGACGTTTAAAAGAATAATATAAATTAATTTATATTAAGAGATTTATAAATGGATATTTATAAATTGAATTATGGACATTATAAAACGAGTTTTTATAAGTGTTTGAATGTAGTGAAAATGAATTTCCTAAATGAATGAAATTTATGAAATTATAAACTGTGAAGTTATAAATGAAATTTTATAAGCAATAGGTTTATAAAATTTATAAAGTTATCGAAAGAATGAATTTTGGATAAATAAACAATCTTATAAGTTAAGATTAATAATTTGGGAAGTTAAATGAACGATTTTGTAAAATAATCGTTTTATAAGTAATTAACTTATAATATGAACTTGTAGTTTATAATTGAGTTATAAACTGGAATAGGTTAATAAAGGAATTTATAAAAAGGAAGTTTTTATAAATAAATAGAAACGGAATTTATAAACGTTGTTTTATAAATCCGCAAATGACTTATTTTGATAAGTTAATTGTTATAACTTAGAAATAGAGTTATATTCACATTTTGAATAGTGAATAATCCTTTGAATTAAAATGAATAAAAGGATGGAATTTGTTAAAGAAGTATATTCACGTTTTTGAATAGTGAATGATATGTTAAAGAAATTGTTTTTAAATGAGATGTTTGAATTGAATTAAAACGATCTAATGATGTTTTAAAATGTGTTGAGATTCGAAACTATAGATTTCAACATTCATTGTTGAAATAGACGTTTTCGAGAAATAAAAGGAAATGGTGAACTATAACACTGTTGTTATAGTAAATGATTTCCGAAAGGAAATGTTTTGGTTTAGTATTGGGATTTATATATCTATTTTAATTTCGAATCCATATACTAGTGATTTTGGGTTGTCGTAACGATGTTTTACGCAACATTTGTTTTGGCCCAAGTAATATGTTTAAGTGAATGATTTCCTTAAAGAATGAATTATATACTTAATTCGATTTAAGTATATTGAATATTTTCAAAGGTTGAAAATAAGAAGATTTGTGGATTACTTATGAATAAATAAGTATGGAAATGTTTTCCAATATGAAGTGAATATTTAGAATTTATCTTTTTGAAGATAAATTGAGAATGAATAATTGAAATCGGTTATTCATGGATATTTTTGAAATATAAATTCATTATGGAATTTATATGTGAAAGTGGAATTTGTATGAAAATAAATGTTGATTTATTTTTGAAGTGTTGAAATAATATATCTTGTAAAGATATTTTGGAAAATAAATAATTTGGAAAATTATTTGGAATCTGGTGATGTATACATATCCATTGATAGTTCAATAATCGACTATCAATATTTCCCTTTGAATGGGTATTTGATGTGAATGGATTGAATTTGAATGCACACTTATTTTTGAATAAGCGCTCACTATTCGGGTTAACCGGGAAAGGACCATGGGGTCGTATAACCTACTCCGAATATGTGATACGTCGTTGTGAATCGCATTTGAAGATCGGTGTTGAAGACCGGATATTTGCGAGAGCGATAGGATGAACTATCGATTGACTCTGCACCGAGTTGCTCCGGTATTGAGTTCTCCATATGTGATGGTGAATCCGATCAGGATTGTGAATATCCGGATTGCAAGGACTTCTTTGTAAGTGCCTTCGGTTCTGTTCGAGCCCGGAACAGACTTGTATGGATTGTATGCCTGACATTACAAGTTGAGATATAAAGTCGATTTCTTTCAAATATATTTCTGTTGGTGGCGGAGAATTTATTCTTTGCTTAACACCCTTCTTTGAGACGTACGAGCTCAAAGGTTATATAGTTGAAGTTATCAGCGATATATTCCCAGTTTGGTGATGTGACATGCTGAGTGATGCTGAAATGATCATTGTGTTGATTATTTGTGATAGGATCATTTATTTGATCGTCTATCTTAGTGATCATTGTGTTGATCATTTATTGACCCAAAGCATGGCTTTTGTATAAAGTATGTTTTTGTGGACGTGACTTCGTCGAGCCTCACATCCCGTGAATGGTCAAAACAGGAAAGAAGCAGCAAGGTTATGAGGGGTAGCACCCTTTAGGATGTGTCCATTTCCTTCTGGAAAAGGGTGGTATCATGGTATGGAGCCCAGATACTTACTCATGTTGAAAACACTTTATGATTGTGTGAATTGATTACGAGCGCTCGGTTGATAAAGGTCCCAAAGGACCGGGGGATGGCATATTCGGTCAGTTGTTACTCAGTTAGGAGTAACCCGACCTTGTGTTGGTAGAGATCCGGTTTGGTTCTCGGGGATGTCCATCCAGAGGCATTCTCATGTGGCAATGGGAAGTTCCTTGGCCTGACCATTTGTTGGAAATCCAATTCTCAATACGAAACTTGTACGGTATTAGTTGTAGAACCTGTTATTCACTTATGGTGGTCACCACTGTTTGGATAGTAGCTATAGTAGGCATATGATAATGGTCGTATGTTGGCTAAGATTTATATCTTTATTTTTGAAATGATTTGTTATTACACTATGCACTAGTAATAATATCAAATGTTATTTTAAATGCGTATCAAGCATCTTTGGCTATCATAAGGAGAAATCTCCTCCGATTCTGCGTTTGCATGTGTGTGTGTGTGCGGGAGGCCTTATGGTAGTCTCATTTTTAAAAGCATTGCGAATTGAGTTTAAAAATATTCCTCTATTTGATTTTAAAGTTAAATAAACTGTTTTGAGTTCTCACACCAGTCACATGACTGACTCGGAGTTTATTGTTTTCCTTCCTAAACTCTGGGTGCCCACCAATTTCCACACGGGCAGTCAAGAGTTAGGTTTATCAGGATATTCTGGATATTCTGGAGTTGCTGGAGGCAAGCTGGATGGCATGGCGTATTATTTATATAGTATTTCTTTTCAGCTGCACTGTTGTTGTTGTATGTTGTTGTACACTCTGATGATATGATGTAATGAAATGTGATGTAATGTAATAACTGATATAGTTCTTTGTTTAAAGATTATTCATTCATTATTATATGTTGTTCCGCTGCGAATTGTGAGATTCTGATGTTGTTCTGTTTCCTTTCTGTTTTCTTCTATTTTAAAATGTTCTACCTTCTTTTCTCTCTTCTCTCTATTTTCTATCTTTCTATTTTCTTCTACCTTTTTCTTTTCTTTCTTTCTTCTTTTTAAAACCCATAACATCTCGGTTTTCGGCCTTCGATTTCTCGGCAGTCGATAAAGTGAGTATCGATGTCGAAATTCGAAAGTCGAAAATTTTCGGGGCGTTACAATCGAGATTGAAGCAACCATGTGTATAATCGAAGAGACGATCAATCGACGAAGCAAGCAACGGAAGATTACATACTCGATTGATCAATTGAAGTGGTGCCTCAATTTACAAATCCCTATATTTTTAAATAGTAAACTTTTATTTTACATTCTGAATATAAAAATAAATAGGAATATGAACACTACGAAGAACATACGAAGCACCCATTTTTAACTCGAAGAATTAAAGGCCGAAGAAATAAAACAAAGAGTTGGGTCGTAGGAAAAAAGGAGATTTATCACTTCTATTTATTTTTGGGCCGGCACATTCATTTGGGTTTAATTTATTTAAATTAGGGTTTAATTGTTTTTATTGTTTTAAAGTGTTTTTAATTTCTCTTTTTAAACCGTTAGTAATTTCTAGCCGTGTGACTAGGGGATGAACTATGGTGGTGTAGTTCGAGAATTCGCAACTCAGTGGCTGAGTTGTGGCAGGGTTTTGAGCGTAGAGTTAAGGTTAGTCGATAGCGGGTGTCGCGAGTTTACGTGTGTAAGCATCTGACTACTTAATTTCTAGTAGATACCTTGGGGTCCGCACGTTGGCAGAGTTTTGCCGAAGCTGGGTAAATTCTGTATTGTTCTATTTCTGTTTTTTTATTATTCTGCTATTATCCGTGCTGCTATAATTCTGATATATCTATGTTGAAAATATTTTATAAACTTCCGCAATAATTTTATAATCAATAGCATCACCATATTCACCCCCCTTTGGGGTGAAATCGATCCTACAGAAATGTTGAAATTGAAATTGGTTAAAAGAAATTGTTTTAAAGAATAGAAATGAAAAGTGAAGTATAATCGATATATGACTTTAATTTGCAAAATTGATTTATTTTAAAGGTTTGAACCTTAAAGTTGAAAAATGAGGTTTAATTTGATTTAAGTATTTTAAATCGGTAAATAGAAATTGGACTTGAAATCGATATGAAATGAAATGGTTTAAAATTAGAACGAAAATGGGAATTTTAAATTACTGAATTGAGTTGTTGAATCAAATTTGAAGTTAAAAATGAATATTTCAAAAATTAAAGTTAATTCGAATTAAAATTGAAATTAAGTTGATTTGAAACTGAACCGAAATTGAGTCAATTGAATTAAAAGATTAGAAATTGAGTTTGTTGATTTAAAATTTGGACATGGGTCCAGATTTGTTGAAATAGTGGGAAACAGTTTGATTACTATTTTCAAATTAAATTATCTTAATATAAAATGTTTAAAATCTATCTTTTTAATGTTCAAATTATTTAGATTTTCCAAACTATTTTACTATGTAAACCACTTTCAATACTCAATCCATTTTATATAAAACTATTTTAAATCTTAAACTATTTAAACTATTTTAAACTATTCAAACTATTTTCTAAAATTTCAAACTGTGTAGAGTTGAAAAGTTTATAAATAAATCGTTGATTTAAATGCGAATGTGACTAAATGAGGTTATAACCTAAGTTGGAATTTGAAATGACACTTTCAAGTGAAAATGATATATTTGAGTAAATACGGTATTATTAAATGAAATGATATTTTTGAAGTGAATATGATATTTTGATATCAAATATAAATCGGTTTCGAAATGTAAAAGAACTAACCAGTATGAAAAATGACGTTCGATGGGTCGAATATTGGTATACTCTTTGTCAATACTGGGACCACTTTGACAACCGTGTACATGGTGGATGATCCAAAATGAAGTGGTTGGATTTGGTGAATATTTGTTGGATTCGAAGAGAGAGAACGATGATAGATGACCCCAGCACTTGTGCCAATTTGAAAAGACTAAAACAGGACAGTTTGTCAGGGCCAAGTGGGCTTGCTACCCCTAGTGGACACACCTCTTCATATTGCTATATTGATTTTGACTTGATCGGTGCACCTTGATTTGATTTTAGGTGTGTCGAACGCGGTGGGCAGTCGTGGCTACGATGCGTTACCACCAGCCCTACAACCCGAACTGGTAGTATACTACCTTGGGCATTGCCTCTCATGTCTTGTCATACTTTTATCCTTATATGCGACCACTACGACTTTGTTTTAGTATTGTCTTATCACGGTGCCTCCCTGGCTACCGACGTTACCGGTGATGCTATTAAGGAAAACTGTAGGACAATGCTTAAAAATGTGTTAAATGGAATCAATGTAAAGCCTTGACGCTAATTTAATATTTTACTGATAGACACTACATATATAGCGTATCTTACTACATATAGATAGTTTAATGGATCCTTAGAAGATGGAAAATTCCGTAACATCTCTTAAGCTATTGCACTCACGTTATACACTTGTTAGGAGGTGTACAATCTAGTAAACATCTCTGAAGCTATTACACTCATAATTACTTGTTGTTTTAACTTACATAAGAACTTTTAGTTCCGACTCGAGTGTTTTGTCTTTTCATTACGCTCGGGTCAGTCTGAACATTTTAGTATTTGAAGACATTATCTCTGAAGGACGCAGACGGAGTTTGGTATATTATATTATTAGTATTATTCCGCTGCATCATTTTGGTATGTTTGTTGATTGTACTCTGATTTGTTGTAAAAATTGTGTAATCAAGTGTATATTGTAAAATAGCTTTATGACCATTTTATTTGATTATTATATTTTGTCATTCTGCCACGAGATTCTGTATTTTGTTTTCCTTCTTTTCTCTTATTTTCATATTAAATCCTATTGACAATCCTCCTTTTTGAATGGTTTGAATTAGACCAGTGTGCTTTATTATCGATTTAAACCGTCCAAAAAGGCAGGTCGCCACATTAGTAGTATATTGTCCTTCTCAAAAAGTGTACTAGTAGTGTTACTATCCATTTTTATTTTTTGAAAATCAAATTATGGGTTTTTGCGCTCTAAAACCAAATGTGTGTTGTGGAATAATGGATCTTAAGGCTTATTTAACACTATAGGGGTGGTGAGTAGTGTTTTCTAACTTATGTAAATCCTTTTAAAATTCATTCAGGATTAATATTAAATCTCATATTAACAACATAGATTTATACTAATAATCAGTGACAGATGCAATCATAGATAAATATAAAAGCAATAAAATAAAAAGTATAGAGAAATGGCACCAGGAATTTTATACTAGTTAATATTTATCCTACATCCAGTCCCATACAGTTTCTTGTACATATTTTTTTTCAGGCACTTACTTTGTACGTTAGCAAGCAAACCAATTACAATCCTAATTGTAAGGCTATGAGACATACCCCTATTCTATTCCAAGTCCGGGGCAAACTTACTTGATTTGAATGTGCTAAAAGAACACCCACTTGATTTGAATGGGCAACATGCACACCCAAAACAAGAGTAGAGTTGATATTTTTCCAAAGACAAATAGTTTCATTTGGGATACAATGGATCATATTGCTTCATAGATAGCATTTTTATCTTTTAAATGACAGTCAGATGCTTGCAAAATAGCGAGTAAGTAGTAGTGAATCAATACAATGAAGTATGAATTGATTCTATATGATTTTATAGAACAGAGTATATTTTTCAAGAGAGTAAGAAGTGGGAAGAAGGTAAGTAATTAATCAGTTAAAACTCATTTGCACTCCCCTTTATACTATAAATGAACAAATGTATCCAATCGTGAAGGATTGTGCCCGAAAGACACTTCTATTCAAAATTTAAAAACAATTTAATAGCATATATGTCAACATATAGAAATATGTATGCCGACATATCATAATGAAATTTGAAAAATGTTTTCTTTTTAAATGATTTTGTAAATTATGTACTTTGCATAATTTTTGAATATACTTTTTAAATATTTGGGCTCTTAAAAACTTTTATAAAATATTTTAAAAACATATTTAGAAATTTAAATAATTTATTTTTATTTAAAATATCAAGGATCAGAAATTGGAAACAAGGATCAGAGATTGTTATCAGGACTTTAACAATACATTCTAATAACTCTAAACACTAAATTATATTCTTAACCTCTTCATTTGTTTATCTTTGAACTCATGAGTCTTCAAATTTTTATCTTGAGTATTTATACCGCACAGTCTTCGATCTAGCACCTCTATAATATTCTGCATTGTAAACTATATAACTTGGCAGAACATTAATATCTATATTTTATATGATTGTTGTCATCAAAATCAATAATTGAGGTATTAACATTTAGATCAAATCAAAAATATTTTTAGATAAAATCCCTTTTTTAAAGATTCACATGAATTTAATATTTCCATAAATCAGAGTATATCAAATATACTCATATATATGCATTTGTGTGTGATTGTTACTTTTGATATTTAATTAAGTGTAGGAAACCTTTCGTTTCCTTTTCTTAACTTATTCAATAAATGAGGGGATATATGGTTTTAATTGAAGAGAGAAAACTTGTCATTTCTTTTCCTTTAATTAAATGATTGATGGATTAATAAATGATACAGATAACCAAATTTATACTTAACATAATTTGTTAGTATATCCAAATATATTCTAATGTATATTGGGTAAGTGCAATATATCATATTGTGTATATAGTTAATGTGTATATGGTTCAGTGTTGGGGTTTACGCCACAACAGGCACGTTCTCTTTTTGTATACGGATGGTTGTCTAAAACATTATTAAAAATTATATTAGTGTGTGTGTATGCGTGTGTGTGTGTGTGTGTATATATATGTATGTCTATATCGATGTATGAATGTTTAAATATACTTAACATATTTATATATGTTTGTGTGTGTTTTAATGAGTCCTTTAATTGGTCTAAACTGATTCAACCAAGTCGACTTGTTTGAATTCAAGATTTATTTCCAAAACATGCAGTAAGTTGATTTAGTAAAACAATTTGAAAACAAAGCTTAATCTCCAAATATAACCTATGTTTATAGTGGATAATTTAAGGTAAGCTAAAATATTGATATTTTACAAGAAAAATAAAATTTATTAAAAAAATTAAAATGTTGATATATGTAGGTTTCCACATTAAAAAATTTCCATTAATGTCAAAATGTGTACGCACATGTGTGTGTATATAAATATATATTTTCTAAACATTCATTGTAGAATAGTTTTCAAAATAACTTTAATACAAACACATATACATACATGTTATGAAATAGAAAATTAATTGTGAAATAATGAAATCACCATTAACATTTGACTAAATATAAATATATGTATAACAATTAATTAGTTATTACATTCATATCTAAAATAATACAACATTAACATAAAGAAAACAATAAGAATCAACAACCATTATTATTATTATTAGATTATCTCAAATCAACAAATTCAAAAATTTCATATCTATGATGGACAATAAGTATACAAATTTGTCAAAATAATCAAATAAATAGATCAAAAACATCATGATGAATATCCATATGGAATAGAACAGATCGTACCTAATAGATGTAGCCCTTGAATGCACCTTTATTGATAGATGCTCCAAGATACAAATCTAATCAGTCTCCTAGCTTTGCAAGAGAAGGAGAACTGTCTTTTATTTGATTAATTTAATTAGACGCCACTAAAATATATTTTTTCTTTAATTTTGCCTTGAATTTTTAACCATGAATGTTAGAAAAGGAATATGAAGGCTAGGGTTTTGAAAGGTTGATTAGGAGAGGTAAGTGAATGAATGGCAGGATGTTTATGGAGGTAACCTTCCTTAACTGTAACGAACTAGAATTTTACTACCTTGATTTGCAAATATTTAATAAAATTGAAATATTCAAATAATAGGTTTTATAATTAAAAATATAAATCTTTTAAATAATAATAAATGATGGTAAAATAGATATGTAACAATTTAGGATTTTGCTACTATGAAATAGGCTATTTGAATATACTTTATATAATCAATAAGTGGATTTTTATTAGCATAAATCTATTATAATTATTTAATAATGATGATAAAATAGTTTTCAAAATCAATTCACCAGTATGGACAGTTCAAACAAAAATAGAAATGTGACCGAAGAACGATTTTCGAATTTTCGACTTTACGGCACTAAAAAGTTATCAAAAAACGTTGTTGCACATTTGTTTTAAACATGCACACACTTATAAACTAATTTCTGATCAAAATTGCAAATAATATACATTCATATACATGTATACATACATGAATACTTAATAATATATACATATACATTCATGATATGACTAATTATGCATATTTATACACGCACGCATGCACACACACATACACACACACACACACACACACACACACACACACACACACACATATATATCTGTGTGTGTGAAACCTAAGTTAGTACCTAAACATCACCTAGTCACCTAGGTTAGTACATGAAGGTAAGGAGAGGGGAGCACATATGGAGAGGGTATGGTAGTGAGGTATGGTGTTACATGACATGTTTACATTATTTAATACAAAAATAATTAGTTATTTACCTCTTCTCCTTTTCTATATGTACCACATACATATTCATTCTCTTACTTTACATCTCCATTCCATATCCGTCTCCATCCTCTTCATGTCTTCATAATTTCCATGGCTGTTAATTCCATGTTAAAAGTTTGAATAAAAATAACCTTTCTTTACTTCTAAACTCACTACATTCCCTCACATACTCTTCTCTACCAAAAATAACCCCACATCCAACTTACCCATGGATGGCTGAGCCTTTACTAACCCAGGACGAGCCTAATTTTCCTCTTGGCCGAGCCATGTTGCATCCTACAAGCCCACACTAGGTCATATCTTGGACTAAGGCGGTTTGCTAGTATTGAAGCCAAGTTCGGTGGATGTATAGTTTGATTTAGATAAGTCTCGGTGAGTAAAGTTAGCACTTTTAAAACCAAATTATTTACTTTATAAATATGTATATTTATTGGTAAATTTTATGCTTGGTTGTGCAACATTCAAGTTTGGTTTGGTTATACTAGAATATACTTGGAAATGGATGTGATTTGGTTGTATGTGAATGTGCTTAATACTCGAAATATAGTTGATTATGAAAATTGATTAATCATATTTGATTATAAGTTGGATTTTGTTGTATGTGTATCATAAACATGTATATGTGATGTGGTAGTGTATTTTGTGAAGATATTGGGTTATGTTGGTTATAACATGAAAAGTTAGTGCCTTGCTAACTAAAGGCGAGCCTTTGAAATCCTTTTCCAAAAGTTTTGAAATTGGTTTTATATATTAAATTTTACAAAGTTTTAATCTTTGTATTGTTTTCAAAAGTCTACTTGTATGTTTATAAGTGATAAGAGTTAAAAATTTAAGTTTTGAAATTACGGATCGTATAACAATAGTCGTAATGCGCAGTTCGCAAAAACCAAACTATTCCAAACCCGAAACTTGTTTCCACCTAGAAACTTTTTGAAGGTGTTTTCTAACTTTATTATAAGTTTTAAAGTGTTAAAATAGAGTTTTGATGGAAATTTGCTTAAAACCAAGTTTTGAAATTATGGATCCATATAGCGATAGTCGTTATACGCATAGTTTGGAAAATCTAACTATTTTTCTAATTTAAACTTGTTTTCACTTAGAAATCTTTTTGGAAATGTTTTCTAACTTTAATTTAGTAATTAGAGAATACTTTTTTAATTATTTATTTATTTAATGATTATTTAATTGGTTTATTAATTAATAAAAGTAAATGGTACTTAATCATTTGTTAATAATGGTTTTTAAACTTAAATGTTAATCAATTAAGTTAATCATGATTTTCTAATTAAAGTTGATTCTTATGTAATTACTAATTAAGGATTAATTAATTATTAATTAATTTAAGATAATTATTAATTAATTATTATTTTAAAAGGGTTTTTTATTTAATTAATCTTTGATTAAAGTTAATTATGTTTTAATACGGTTTAATTAAGATTAATTACTTTTAATTAGAGTTTAATTACTATTTAACAAGGATTTGACTCTCATTTACAAGGGTTTTAAAACCGCTTTGAATTTAAGTAATCAGTTTTGTTTTAAACTATTTTCTTTTCAAGTTTTCTTTTAAACTAAAGGATTTCTGTGTCGCTTACTCTTAAGTAACCCATATAATTAGGAAAACTAAATGAAATCTATTAGCAGAACAAAACACCATTTTGTTATTACAATTAACTTGGATGTTTACTTAAGTTGATTGATTGTCATGTGTTGATCCCTTATATACCTGTTGTTATGTGCCATGTTAAACTGGATAGGTAAAATCAAAATAAAAGCACCATTATGGTCGCTAAGCCTCCGTTTTGATTCTGTAAAGATAAATATTTCGGTTTCTTTTTGAAATGGTTTCAAGGTTATTGCATTTTGAATAAGATATTGAAAGAATGATTTGACAAATGGTTTCATTAAAGATGTTTTAACTAATGGAATTGTTTTCCATGTAATAAAAAGAAGTTTTATAAAGGCATTTGGAAATTTATACGGTGTTTTGGGTAAATGGGTTTGAGTTTTTAAGTGAAGAAGATTTCATAAATAAGGAAGATTTATAAAATGATTTTGCCTATTAAAGGAAGCTAATTTGATTTAGTGTTATTTAAGAAGTTGTTTAAACAGCAAAGGCTTGCAAAGAAGATATATAAATGATCTTGAGTATTTATAAAAGGGTTTTATAAATGAATTTGGAAGTTTGGAAAGAACTTTGAGATGGATTTAGAGTTCAAGTAAAAGAGATTTCATGAATGAAATAGAATTTGTTAAAAAGGATTTATCAAAAGAAGCATATTTTTTTGAGATTTGGGTTTCTTTAAATTGACCATTTAAAAAAGGGTGGTATGGAATATCCGTTCCACACCCAGCACCAAGGGAATAGTGTTTAGGGTTGTCCTTACTTCTAATTTAAAAACATTTGTTTAACCCTTTTTAACTAGATTTGAAAGTAAGAAGTTATTTGCGAATGTTTTGTGCGTATACTTATGTCAGAAAGATAAGTATATTAATTTTTAGACAAACGTTTGAAAAGAGATTTATTAAAAAGAGTGGTTTTGAGGCTTATGGTTGCTATGGATAAATAAATCTCAAATGGAATGGATTGTTGTTTTGATAATTAAATAACCGACTATCAAATATGGACCCAAAACGTGACTCTAGAAATATCTAGGAGAAACATTTGAGTTATAGGCACAAACATCTCTGATGATGCCACAATATGCGTATAATTCTCGTTTCATTCTCATTTGTATGCTTGGGGGCTCATTAGCCAAGGGGTGATCATATTCGGTACTATCCAGTAAAGGATAGGTTGTTTCTTTATTGGCAGAGGATCCCGGCGAGGTCCATGGTGTTATTTTATCTAGAGATGCACCGTGACGGGCGGTACCCCAGTAGCCCCGTCATTATAAGGAATCCATTCTCCAATAAGCACCGTATGGACTTAATTGTTCCCAACTATGTTGAAATGTGAGATGCAATCATTTTAGCTATATTCATATTTCACTTTGACCCCTAGACATTATTATAATATCAATGGGTTTTCTATGGAAAATGTTTTGGTTATCGTATGGTAAAAATCTATCCATGTTTATGTGCGGTGTAGTCTTATAAGATGCCTTTGATTTAAAGATTTTTATAAAGTTAAAGACTTATGCTTTACTCACACAAGACCCAATTCTGACCCGGAGTTTATTTTCTTTTCCTAAACTCTTGAGTGCTCAAATTTGAATGGACAGCCAAGTAGTTCAGGTTTTACTCCAGATTTACCTTGGAGGAGCTTGGAGCGGGTGGGTTCATCGATAGCTAGTTATTTTTCTTATTTCTGCTGTATTATATGTATACTGTATCAGTTAGGTAGGGACAAACTATTATAACTGCCCCATGGTAGAATTTGTATTGTATGACTTTGATTTAACATTTTTGAAATGACTTTGTAATATATTTTGTTGAGTAATATATATTGTTCCGTTGCGTTGTGAGATTTTGTGTTGTTTAGTTCCTCCTCTTCTATCTTTTCTTTCTATCACCCTTAATGACCCATCTTTCGGAGGGCTAAATGATTAGCACATGAATACCGAGGATGTATTAAGTGTCGTCTTTGGTAGTAAAAAAGGCAGATCGTTACATTAACCTCCTCTTTCATTTTCTAGATCTAACCATAGGATTTTAAGCCTCTTTTTCTTTATATGGATTGTAATGTAAGAGATTTTATGGCCCTTTAATTTGTTCAATAATACTTAACAAATAGTAACTTTAAAAAACATTTAAACGTCTATCGATATCTTATATCGATTTGTACATATACAACTTTTATATACACAATCAAGTAAATGCTAACAATATAAAAAAACTAATGGCATCCGATACATCAAATAAAAAATAATTAACATTTTCCAAAAATATTAATTAATTTACAACTTATAAATAAATTAATCATGTGATATTTTGGAGAATCTTTCAATGCGGTTGTATGATGCGTGGGAGTAAATTCAGTCGGTGATTAATATCGAACTATTCAAATATTAACGTTCATTCATCACCTTAGCTAGTGAAGTGACATTTTGGCTGAATTTATCGCTTACACATATTTTTGGTAAAATCTAATTTTACTTATTTAAGCATTACATGGTATTGACATTTAATTACACTGATTCTCTTCGTGAAAACTATATCGCTTTGGACTTATGGAATTTGGTTAGGGTCCAAATTCCAACATTGTCTGTATTCAACTCTATATTTTAAACACAAAGTTCTTGGTTCAATAATAACAATTATTATAAATCAAACAACTCTGGCTAGAAATTTAGACTTTGAGTTGACTTCAGTTGGCCATGATACTAACCTCATATAACTAAGGAGACGAATCCTCTCTTGAGTAGTGCTTCACTTCCAATACTTCCACTCGATTCAACTACAGTCATTCGATGGATGTCGTGCCATGATTTAACTATAATCAAAGTGGTGCTTTCATGTTGAAGATCAATAGTATTCTCAAGTCAAGAAAACCGTGTAATTAGTCACTTCGATATTTTTTGTTTTTCCTTAGTTATATTAACTAATAGGAAACTATTGAGTGAGCCATTCCTTAGTAATCCAATAACTATCAGTACGTAACTCCTTGGTGTCGATAACAGTCATGAGTAATACACTGCATAATATTTGTAGATCATTACGTACTCTAGTTTTAATGGATGCATCGATATCCAGTCTCGATACATCATGACTAAGAACATTTAAAATGGTATATTTATATTCATTATGATAATTGCTCATGGTTACAACATTTTATAACTATTGTTAGAAAACATATCATTTATGGATTTTCTACTAAATTTGCTTTTAATTAAATTATTTCATTAATATAACACATTATATTAAGTATATAGTAGAAAGAAAACATCTTTTATTTCGAAAAAGATTGATTACCGAGTTAGATTTATGTAACAAATTACATAATTTCCCCTAGGGCATACCCCTAACTCCATCAATCTTCCACTTCCACTTGGGTTCAATTATGAAATCTTATCCAACTTCTCCAATCTATTTCTTCAAAACCAATTGGTTCAGTCCCTCAGTGAACGGGTATGCCATTATATTTCAATTATCAACTTCGTCAATCAACTCTCTCCGACGCCAATAAACTGCCTTTATCATGTGGAACAATTTAGAGTGTGTCCCTCAACCTCCAGTGAGATCTAAGTTCTGTTACGAACTATATCACGATATTGTTATCATATAACAATACTATGGGATTCTCAACATTTGGAATCACCCTTCGGCTTAGTTATAAATTTGTATATTTACTATGTATATGTTGCTTTTATTATGGAACTTTTCAAAGGGATGTACTTAGCCTTTTATTGAGTCATCCACAATCTCTTGTTTGGACATTTCCAACTTAAAGCTTCTTAACCAAGGTTTGAATGTGAATTTTATAATGACATACCATACTCAATCACATATGACGTATGAGTTTGAATACTCCTTCATAAGGAGTTCATTGTTTATTCTCCTATATTTCATATGTACACGATAACACCCTAAATTACCCTTTAGTGACCTTAATTTGGATTTTATATTTCTTTATGTATCGAACACATAAACAAATCATGACACTGTAAACAACATAACATGTATTATAATTCCTATTTCTAATGCATAAGGAATCCATCGTACATGTTTCTTATTAAACGTTTTAATAAGATGTTTTTGCATATTGTCTGGGACATTCCTAATGTCCTTTATACTCAATATAAAAGACATCATCTACAAATCCAACGTTGGGTATTAAAACAACTAAAAGCTGGTTTTTGATGCATGTACATCGTCAACAATCATCAACGTGTTGTTTTCTTCTATTTGAAATATCAATATACCTTCAATGTTCTTTCTTATAGACACACGCTTCCTTTACATTTTGACTGAGATCAAGCTATTTAATATTTCTATCAAAACACTAGTCCAATTTTGATGATTGTCGAATGATACTTTCATATATTTTCTTGGATCGTATCCAAAAACCCACAGACTCAATATCGCTCTTACTGACTTTGAGACACTTTGGTTATTCTGTTCAAACAGTCTAATATAAATTTTTATTTAGAATTTTTTATTTCAATACATATATGCCAAAACATAAAGTCGAACTGTGCAATAATATTGTGAGTAAATTTGAATCAACTTGAGCACATCAAATGGAAAATCTATTACACTAATTTCAACAATTGAGATTCACGATCTTATTCTTATCTATGTGCCTCACTATATTCCAACCGCATTTATGTTTCTCTTAAAGACACATTTATGATCGATGGATCATATGTCTTCGGGTATAACTATCAAAATCATATTTTAGTAAAGTACTTGGAATCTGTTTTGGATTTGTGCATCGTACCATATCATAGAGTCAATACTCTTAATGGTTCAACTAAACAACCGAAGATTGAATATTCTTCAAATTTACAAAAAACTCATAGTTTCTCTTTGTCCTGAAAGTGTAACGACCCAGGATTTTTAGTAATTAAAAATTTAATATTTAATTAATTTTAAATATTAATAAGTGGAATTTATAAGTCGAATAAGTTTTATTTTGATTTATTGGATTTAATTGAATAATTAAATCGATAATTTAATATGTTAAATAATGGAAATAACTGAAAATTGGGTTAAATATGATTGAAAATGATTTGTAAAATTTTATTTTATCATGTTGAAGTTAGAACGATATTATAGAACTTTTAAAATTGAATTTAAAGTTAATTTGTGAAAATTGAATATTTTAATATTAAATCGACTAGTGAAAATAGTCAATTTTTTAACAGTCTCAGAATTGGACGAAACCAGTTTCATTGGATCCGTAATAGTTAGTTATTACCGGATTTCAATTTTCGTGTCAATCGGAGTTATCGTTTGATCGTGGCAGCTCGAAACGCATCGAATTATTTTTAATTTTAATTTGGCGAGTTAAAATAGCCATTTTTCAAAAAATCTCGGATTTCAACGAAACCAGTTTCATCGGATCCGTAATGTGATATTATTGTAAGGTTTCAAATTTTGTGTCAATCGGATTTACCGTTTGTCCGGTACAAATTAAAACGCCTAGAAAATCGTTTAAATCGGTTTAATTTAAATTGAACGTTTATTGCCATAACTCGCACAGATGTCCGAATTAGCTTTCGAAACCTGTTCCATTGTGTCCGGAACGCGGGGTAAACCCTAGAAACGCTGGTTACGGCGCGTAAATCGGAGTTTGGAATTCCCGGATGAATAGTGTCGTTCGATTCTCCATAAATAGACCCTCCTCTCTTTAGAAATAAAAAAAAATTAGGTTTTATAAAACCCTAGCCGCCAGTTCAAACGATTAATGGCCGAAATTGTCTCAACTTCCTCCCTCAATCTCTCCCAATCTACAAACATTCACGCGAAATCACCAACTAAGAAGTTGTAGAGGATGGAGAGACGAGTAAATCTATACGGTGATGATCAACAATGGAGCATCAGAGGGGGAGCAAGAGGGGGCCGACACTAGCTACTTGCGCACGGTTTTCCATGCTGTAGGGGGGGGGGGGGCGAGTTGGCCTATGCTCTGGCCGAAGGTAGGCGTGTAGATGGTGCTTCGTATGGCGCATCCTGATCGTTGCATAGCTCGTTGTGGTGGATGAATAATTTAACCCTAGTTTGTATATTGGGTTCAGTTGTTTACTGGATACGTGCGTGATGGGGAAGAAAGGATGGACGGTGGGGATTGCATGGAGCAGTGGATCAACGGCCTGAATTAGATGTAGGTTTAAATTTTATTAAAGAAAATTGTAAATTTATAAGTAAAATTCATGTAATCTTAGAAAAATCATATCTTTTTCATACGAGGTCGAAAACGCGCGAAACAAGAAGCGTTGGAATCGTATGGACGAGCACTACGCGATGGAATTGTATTGGAGTCGTTTGGAGTTAGTGAGAATTTTGGGTAAAATTAAACGTCCGTTTAATTTTATTCGAAATAAATCGCTAAAACGAAATTGAAATCAAGGTGAGAACTTCTCACTCAATCGAATCAGTTTCGATTTTATTTTAAATAGTTAGATTTAAAATATTTGAATGCATGTTTGAATGATGATTGTTATCTATTGATTGTTAAAATAGACATTATGCGCCGTTAGTAAGCGGATGTTATTTATTAAAAACATATATCGTGAATATTTCATAAACAGTGAAATTGGTATTATATATAATAGCAATATATATATATATATATTGGCATATGTATATATTGGAGTTATTGATTTCCCGTATTTTTTAGCGGATGAGACCCTATTGCGCCATCTATTAAGCGGATAATATTTTAAATCCCATATACCGCGATAATTTCGTACTGGAGCGAAATTGGTATTGCGCTAATGTTTGTGGATGCAGGAAAACAGGTTGGAGGGATCCAACTGGATTCCTCAACAGTTTTTATTTGATTTCAGATATTTTGATATTTGATGGACTATCATATCGATATATGATATCGTTGTAGTCGTGATTGACTATTTGGTGTGTAGCATCATTGGACCAAATTTGGAATTTTAAAATGATTTATAAAGTGATTTTTGAAAATATACTATATTTTTGGAATTGATCCATTTTAAATAAATAAACGTTATAATTTTTAAAGTTATAAAAATTATGATTTTGAGAAATACGGTTAAAGATTTATTTTTGAGAAATATGGACTAATGATTTTATAAAATAGTTAAATCGGAATTTTTGAATTTATTATGAAAAGTTTAAATATAGGATTTATAAAATTTGATTATTTTATAAATCAAGAGAATGATGAAATTATAAAGGAGATTAAAGATGTTTTAAAATAATAGTATAAATTGATTTTATAAAGGATTTATAAATTGATATTTATAAATGAAAATATTTGAATTATAAAACGAGTTTTTATAAGGGTTAGAATGAATTGGAAATGAATTTCATAAATGAATGAAATTCATAGAATTAACGGTGAAGTTATAAATGGAATTTTATAAGAAGTAGGTTTATAAAATTTATAAAGTTATTGAAAGAATGATTTTGGATAAATAATTGAATCTTATAAGTTATAAGATTTATAATTATGAAGTTCAAAGGAACAATTTTTGCAAACGAATAAATTATAAGCATTTAACTTATAATATGAACTTTTGGTTTATAATTGAGTTATAAAGTGAATAGGTTAATAAAGGAGATCTATAAAAAGGAAATAGTTATAAAATAAATAGAAATGGAATTTATAAACGTTGTTTTATAAATTTGCAAATGACTTATTTTGATAAGTAAATTGTTGAAACCTATTAATGGAGTTATATTCACATTTTTAACTGTGAATAATCCTTTAAAATGAAATGTTTAAAAGGATGAAAATTGTTAACGTAGTATATTCACGTTTTTGAATAGTAAATAATATGTTAAATAAAATGTTTAGAATGTGATGTTTTAAATAAAATTAAAACGATCTAACGACGTTTTTAAATGTGTTGAGATTCGAAATCATAGATTTCAACATTTATTGTTGAAATAGACGTTTTCGAGAAATAGAAGGAAATGGTGGACTATAACACTGTTGTTATAGTAAATGATTTCCGAAAGGAAATGTTTTGTATAGTATTGGGATTTATATATCTATTTTAATTTCGAATCCCTATACTAGTGATTTTGGGTTGTCGTAACGATGTTTTACGTAACATTCGTTTTGTCCCAAATAAATATGTTTAAGAGAATGATTTCCTTAAAGAATGAAATATATACTTAATTTCGATTTGAGTATATTGAATATTTTCCAAGTGTAGAAAATAAAAGATTTGTGAATTACTTATTTTTAATAAGTATGGAAATGTTTTCCAATATAAAGTGAATGTTTTGAGAATTTATCTTTTTGAGGATAAATTGAAATGAATAATTGAAATCGTATATTCATAGATAATTTTAGAATATAAATTCACTATGGAATTTATAGAAAAGGGAAATTGTTTAAAAATAAATATTGATTTATTTTTGAAGTGTGAAAATTATATATCTTGTAAAGATATCTTTGGGAAATAAATAATTTGGAAAATTATTTGGAATCTGGTGATGTGTGCATATCCATTGATAGTTCAATAACCGACTATCAATATTTACCTTTGAAAGGTATTTGTTGGGATTTGTTGAATTTGAATGCACATTTATTTTTAAATTATTGCGCTCGTTATTCGGATTACCCATTCCGAATAGTGATACGACGTAATGGATAGCATTGAAGATCGGTGTTGAAGACCCGGTATTTGCGAGAGCGATAGGATGACCTGTCGATTGACTCTGCACCGAGTAGCTACGGTATTGAGTTCTCCATATGTGATGGGAAATCCGATCAGGATTGTGAATATCCAGATTGCAAGGACTTCTTTGTAAGTGCCTTCGGTTTTGTTCGAGCCCGGAACAGACTTGTATGGATTGTATGTCTGACATTACAAATTGAGATATAAAGCCGATTTCATTCAAATATATTTCTGTTGGTGGCGGAGAATTTATTCTTTTAGCTTAACACCCTTCTCTGAGACGTACGAGCTCAGAGGTTATGTAGTTGAAGGTTATCAGCGATATATTCCCAATTTGGTAATGTGACATGCTGAGTGTTGCTGTTAAATGATCATTGTGTTGATTATTTGTGATAGGATCATTTATTTGATCGTCTATCCTGGTGATCATTTCTATGATCATATGTTGACCCAAAGCATGGCTTTTGTATAAAGTATGTTTTTGTGGACGTGACTTCGTCGAGCCTCACACCTCGGGAATGGTCAAAACAGGAAAGATGCGGCAAGGTTATGAGGGGTAGCGCCCTTTAGGATATGTGCATTTCCTTTTGGAAAAGGGTGGTATCATGGTATGGAGCCCAGATACTTACTCATGTTGAAAACACTTTATGATTGTGTGAATTGATTGCGAGCGCTCGGTGAAAGGTCCCAAAGGACCGGGGGATGGCATATTCGGTCAGTTGTTACTCAGTTAGGGGTAACCCGGCCTTGTGTTGGTAGAGATTCGGTTTGGTTCTCGGGAATGTTCATCCAGAGGCATTCTCATGTGGCAATGGGAAGTTTCTTGGCCTGATCATTCGTTGGAAATCCAAAGAAACAATACGAGACTTGTACGGTTTTAGTTGTATAACCTGCTATGGAATGTGGCGGTAACCTGCTATTGAACATAGTTAGCTATAGTAGGCATAGTTCGGAATGTCTATGCTGGCTAAGATTTATATTCTACTTTCGAAATGAATTTTTCCTACACTATGCACTAATAATAATATCAAATGTTCTTTTTAATGCGTATCAAGCATCTTTGACTATCATAAGGAGAAATCTCCTCCGATTCTGCGTTTGCATTGTGTGTGTGTGCGGGAGGCCTTATGGTAGTCTCATTTTTAAAAGCATTGCGAATTGACTTTAAAAATATTTATCTATTTTGTTTTCAAAGATAAATAAACTGTTTTGAGTTCTCACACCAGTCACATGACTGACTCGGAGTTTATTGTTTTCCTTCCTAAACTCTGGGTTCCCACCAATTTCCACACGGGCAGTCAAGAGTTAAGGTTTATCAGGATATTCTGGATATTCTGGAGTTGCTGGAGGCAAGCTGGATGGCATGGCGTATTACTAGTATATAGTATTCTTTTTCCGCTGCATTGTTTGTTGTTGTTGTTGTTGTACACTCTGATGATATGAAATGTAATGTATAAAATATAATAACTGATATAGTTCTTGGTTTAAAGATTATTCATTTATTATTATATGTTGTTCCGCTGCGAATTGTGAGATTCTGATGTTGTTCTGTTGTTTTCTGTTCCGTTCTATTTTCTGTTTTCTTTTCCCTCTCTTTCCCTCTATCCTCTATCTTCTTATCTCTTCTTCTGTCTCTTTCTTTTTCTTAAACATTGATAATTCGTATTTCTGTTCATCTTGAGTTAATCTATGGAGATTAGTGTATATTCAAGGAGTACGGATTTGCGGGTCATCACAGGTGGTATCAGAGCATATGGTTAAGCGACAACCATGGTTCTGTTGGGTATGACTCATTAGAGATAGAGTCGGTAGTACTCTAGAATGAGTTTGAGTGTAATAATAGCTATGAGAGCGTATTTGTTAGTGAATATATAAAATTGTTTTATATTGTGATGATTGGTTTGTCGAGTGGCATATGAACCTTCGTCAGCGTGGTCTCGACAACTATGCCGAAGGGGTTTCTAAACACTTAAATAGAACAATTCGACACGGTATTGTTTTAAATTGGGTAAACGAAATAATTTTACCTTGATTATATTTTATATATAAAAGAATAATTTTTCAGAATTATCAAAGTGTATATAAGTTGATTGTTTAGTTGTTTAAATAATCTAAGGAAAAGAATAATTGTATAAGCAAAAGAATTATAAGAAATTGAATTGGATTGAATGTAAATCAATTGAATGTAAATTAAGTTGATATGAAATAATGAATATAAGTGTTAATTCGTTA
Organism: Allium cepa; assembly: GCA_030765085.1. Classification (NCBI taxonomy): domain Eukaryota; kingdom Viridiplantae; phylum Streptophyta; class Magnoliopsida; order Asparagales; family Amaryllidaceae; genus Allium; species Allium cepa. The sequence continues at coordinate 672,841,169 of CM060940.1, forward strand.
AAATCTAATGTTATTGGAAGTTGAATAATTGAATGAATATAAGTAAAGGAATTTGGTTGCAATTGATATACTTTGGTTGATATATGGTTGTTAGTTGATTGTATATAATTCATTAAGTGTTAATGAAATTGAGTTAATGAAATTGAAAATTAAAGTAATTGAAATCCAATTGGAAGTTAAATGGATCTTAAATAGAATTGAATTTGATTTGGAAGTGAACCAACTTGAATATGAATTAGTGAACATAAACTAATTGAAAATGAATGTTTGTAAAAACATCCACTGTTAATGAATCAAATGCGATTTAGATTGAAAACCCAATTCATTGAATATTAATGAGAATATGAATGAATATTTATTGGTTATGGATGTTAGTTGGTTGATGGTTGAATATATTGCTTTTATTGCATTTGCTATGTTGGCATATATAGTTATTATGTTGCTATATGTTGTATATCGATACTATTGTCTACATGCATGTTCTCATGTTGTTTGTTGAGTGTTTAGTAGGTGCGGATCGCGTTTGCTTCGCATTTGGAGCTCGCTTTCGCGCTATATTAGCCGTATATGCTCGCTAATAAAATATAAGGTACATATCTCGGATTACATACCGTACTTTTATACTTTTTTCCCTGCGGGATGCCTCATTACTTGATGAGATGTATATTTGTGATATATATACTGTCATTTTTTTTCCGGATCGAGCCGCGCAAAGGAGACTATGGCGAATTTTTTCGGAAATTTAAGGCGTTAGAAAAATTTGAGAAAATTGGAAAATTTTGAAAACTTTAACTTTGTTTTTGAATTGAAAGTTAAACAATAGTAATTGTTTTTGAAAAGATAACTAAGTGTGATTTGAAAACTTAGAAAGTTATTGTAAGAAATTTAACTATGGATTTTGGGAAAATTAATAGATTCTGTAACTTTTCTTACTTGTTAATTTCGAGGACGAAATTCTTTTAAGGGGGGAAGATTGTAACGACCCAGGATTTTTAGTAATTAAAAATTTAATATTTAATTAATTTTAAATATTAATAAGTGGAATTTATAAGTCGAATAAGTTTTATTTCGATTTATTGGATTTAATTGAATAATTAAATCGATAATTTAATATGTTAAATTATGGAAATAACTGAAAATTGGGTTAAATATGATTGAAAATGATCTGTAAAATTTTATTTTATCATGTTGAAGTTAGAACGATATTATAAAACTTTTAAAATTGAATTTAAAGTTAATTTGTGAAAATTGAATATTTTAATATTAAATCGACTAGTGAAAATAGTCAATTTTTGAACAGTCTCAGAATTGGACGAAACCTGTTTCATTGGATCCGTAATAGTTAGTTATTACCGGATTTCAATTTTCGTGTCAATCGGAGTTATCGTTTGATCGTGGCAGCTCGAAACGCATCGAATTATTTTTAATTTTAATTTGGCGAGTTAAAATAGCCATTTTTCAAAAAGTCTCGGATTTCGACGAAACCAGTTTCATCGGATCCGTAATGTGATATTATTGTAAGGTTTCAAATTTCGTATCAATCGGATTTACCGTTTGTCCGGTACAAATTAAAACGCCTAAAAAATCGTTTAAATCGGTTTAATTTAAATTGAACGTTTATTGCCATAACTCGCACAGATGTCTGAATTAGCTTTCGAAACCTGTTCCATTGTGTCCGGAACGCGGGGTAAACCCTAGAAACGCTGGTTACGGCGCGTAAATCGGAGTTTAGAATTCCCGGATGAATAGTGTCGTTTGATTCTCTATAAATAGACCCTCCTCTCTTTAGAAATAAAAAAAAAATTAGGTTTTATAAAACCCTAGCCGCCAGTTCAAACAATTAATGGCCGAAATTGTCTCAACTTTCCCCCTCAATCTCTCCCAATCTACAAACATTCACGCGAAATCACCAACTAAGAAGTTGTAGAGGATGGAGAGACGAGTAAATCTATACGGTGATGATCAACAATGGAGCATCAGAGGGGGAGCAAGAGGGGGCCGACACTAGCTACTTGCGCACGGTTTTCCATGCTGTAGGGGGGGCCGAGTTGGCCTATGCTCTGGCCGAAGGTAGGCGTGTAGATGGTGCTTCGTATGGCGCATCCTGATCGTTGCATAGCTCGTTGTGGTGGATGAATAATTTAACCCTAGTTTGTATATTGGGTTCGGTTGTTTACTGGATACGTGCGTGATGGGGAAGAAAGGATGGACGGTGGGGATTTCATGGAGCAGTGGATCAACGGCCTGAATTAGATGTAGGTTTAAATTTTATTAAAGAAAATTGTAAATTTATAAGTAAAATTCATGTAATCTTAGAAAAATCATATCTTTTTCATACGAGGTCGAAAACGCGCGAAACAAGAAGCGTTGGAATCGTATGGACGAGCACTACGCGATGGAATTGGATTGGAGTCGTTTGGAGTTAGTGAGAATTTTGGGTAAAATTAAACGTCCGTTTAATTTTATTCGAAATAAATCGCTAAAACGAAATTGAAATCAAGGTGAGAACTTCTCACTCAATCGAATCAGTTTCGATTTTATTTTAAATAGTTAGATTTAAAATATTTGAATGCATGTTTGAATGATGATTGTTATCTATTGATTGTTAAAATAGACATTATGCGCCGTTAGTAAGCGGATGTTATTTATTAAAAACATATATCGTGAATATTTCATAAACAGTGAAATTGGTATTATATATAATAGCAATATATATATATATATATATATATATATATATATATATATATTGGCATATGTATATATTGGAGTTATTGATTTCCCGTATTTTTTAGCGGATGAGACCCTATTGCGCCGTCTATTAAGCGGATAATATTTTAAATCCCATATACCGCGATAATTTCGTACTGGAGCGAAATTGGTATTGCGTAATGTTTGTGGATGCAGGAAAACAGGTTGGAGGGATCCAACTGGATTCCTCAACAGTTTTTATTTGATTTCAGATATTTTGATATTTGATGGATTATCATATCGATATATGATATCGTTGTAGTCGTGATTGACTATTTGGTGTGTACCATCATTGGACCAAATTTGGAATTTTAAAATGATTTATAAAGTGATTTTTGAAAATATACTATATTTTTGGAATTGATCCATTTTAAATAAATAAACGTTATAATTTTTAAAGTTATAAAAATTATGATTTTGAGAAATACGGTTAAAGATTTATTTTTGAGAAATATGGATTAATGATTTTATAAAATAGTTAAATCGGAATTTTTGAATTTATTATGAAAAGTTTAAATATAGGATTTATAAAATTTGATTATTTTATAAATCAAGAGAATGATGAAATTATAAAGGAGATTAAAGATGTTTTAAAATAATAGTATAAATTGATTTTATAAAGGATTTATAAATTGATATTTATAAATGAAAATATTTGAATTATAAAACGAGTTTTTATAAGGGTTAGAATGAATTGGAAATGAATTTCATAAATGAATGAAATTCATAGAATTATAAACGGTGAAGTTATAAATGGAATTTTATAAGCAGTAGGTTTATAAAATTTATAAAGTTATTGAAAGAATGGTTTTGGATAAATAATTGAATCTTATAAGTTATAAGATTTATAATTATGAAGTTCAAAGGAACAATTTTTGCAAACGTATAAATTATAAGCATTTAACTTATAATATGAACTTTTAGTTTATAATTGAGTTATAAAGTGAATATGTTAACAAAGGAGACTTATAAAAAGGAAATAGTTATAAAATAAATAGAAATGGAATTTATAAACGTTGTTTTATAAATTTGCAAATGACTTATTTTGATAAGTAAATTGTTGAAACCTATTAATGGAGTTATATTCACATTTTTAACTGTGAATAATCCTTTAAAATGAAATGTATAAAAGGATGAAAATTGTTAACGTAGTATATTCACGTTTTTGAATAGTGAATAATATGTTAAATAAAATGTTTAGAATGTGATGTTTTAAATAAAATTAAAACGATCTAACGACGTTTTTAAATGTGTTGAGATTCGAAATCATAGATTTCAACATTTATTGTTGAAATAGACGTTTTCGAGAAATAGAAGGAAACGGTGGACTATAACACTGTTGTTATAGTAAATGATTTCCGAAAGGAAATGTTTTGTATAGTATTGGGATTTATATATCTATTTTAATTTCGAATCCCTATACTAGTGATTTTGGGTTGTCGTAACGATGTTTTACGTAACATTCGTTTTGGCCCAAATAAATATGTTTAAGAGAATGATTTCCTTAAAGAATGAAATATATACTTAATTTCGATTTGAGTATATTGAATATTTTCCAAGTGTAGAAAATAAAAGATTTGTGAATTACTTATTTTTAATAAGTATGGAAATGTTTTCCAATATAAAGTGAATGTTTTGAGAATTTATCATTTTGAGGATAAATTGAAATGAATAATTGAAATCGTATATTCATAGATAATTTTAGAATATAAATTCACTATGGAATTTATAGAAAAGGGAAATTGTTTAAAAATAAATATTGATTTATTTTTGAAGTGTGAAAATTATATATCTTGTAAAGATATCTTGGGGAAATAAATAATTTGGAAAATTATTTGGAATCTGGTGATGTGTGCATATCCATTGATAGTTCAATAACCGACTATCAATATTTACCTTTGAAGGTATTTGTTGGGATTTGTTGAATTTGAATGCACACTTATTTTTAAATTATTGCGCTCGTTATTTGGATTACCCATTCCGAATAGTGATACGACGTAATGGATAGCATTGAAGATCGGTGTTGAAGACCCGGTATTTGCGAGAGCGATAGGATGACCTGTCGATTGACTCTGCACCGAGTAGCTACGGTATTGAGTTCTCCATATGTGATGGGAAATCCGATCAGGATTGTGAATATCCGGATTGCAAGGACTTCTTTGTAAGTGCCTTCGGTTTTGTTCGAGCCCGGAACAGACTTGTATGGATTGTATGTCTGACATTGCAAATTGAGATATAAAGCCGATTTCATTCAAATATATTTCTGTTGGTAGCGGAGAATTTATTCTTTTAGCTTAACACCCTTCTCTGAGACGTACGAGCTCAGAGGTTATGTAGTTGAAGGTTATCAGCGATATATTCCCAATTTGGTAATGTGACATGCTGAGTGTTGCTGTTAAATGATCATTGTGTTGATTATTTGTGATAGGATCATTTATTTGATCGTCTATCCTGGTGATCATTTCTATGATCATTTGTTGACCCAAAGCATGACTTTTGTATAAAGTATGTTTTTGTGGACGTGACTTCGTCGAGCCTCACACCTCGGGAATGGTCAAAACAGGAAAGATGCGGCAAGGTTATGAGGGGTAGCGCCCTTTAGGATATGTGCATTTCCTTCTGGAAAAGGGTGGTATCATGGTATGGAGCCCAGATACTTACTCATGTTGAAAACACTTTATGATTGTGTGAATTGATTACGAGCGCTCGGTGAAAGGTCCCAAAGGACCGGGGGATGGCATATTCGGTCAGTTGTTACTCAGTTAGGGGTAACCCGGCCTTGTGTTGGTAGAGATCCGGTTTGGTTCTCGGGGATGTCCATCCAGAGGCATTCTCATGTGGCAATGGAAAGTTCCTTGGCCTGATCATTCGTTGGAAATCCAAAGAAACAATACGAGACTTGTACGGTTTTAGTTGTATAACCTGCTATGGAATGTGGCGGTAACCTGCTATTGAACATAGTTAGCTATAGTAGGCATAGTTCGGAATGTCTATGCTGGCTAAGATTTATATTCTACTTTCGAAATGAATTTTTCCTACACTATGCACTAATAATAATATCAAATGTTCTTTTTAATGCGTATCAAGCATCTTTGACTATCATAAGGAGAAATCTCCTCCGATTCTGCGTTTGCATTGTGTGTGTGCGCGGGAGGCCTTATGGTAGTCTCATTTTTAAAAGCATTGCGAATTGACTTTAAAAATATTTATCTATTTTGTTTTCAAAGATAAATAAACTGTTTTGAGTTCTCACACCAGTCACATGACTGACTCGGAGTTTATTGTTTTCCTTCCTAAACTCTGGGTGCCCACCAATTTCCACACGGGCAGTCAAGAGTTAAGGTTTATCAGGATATTCTGGAGTTGCTGGAGGCAAGCTGGATGGCATGGCGTATTACTAGTATATAGTATTCTTTTTCCGCTGCATTGTTTGTTGTTGTTGTTGTTGTTGTACACTCTGATGATATGAAATGTAATGTATAAAATGTAATAACTGATATAATTCTTGGTTTAAAGATTATTCATTTATTATTATATGTTGTTCCGCTGCGAATTGTGAGATTCTGATGTTGTTCTGTTGTTTTCTGTTCCGTTCTATTTTCTGTTTTCTTTTCCCTCTCTTTCCCTCTATCCTCTATCTTCTTATCTCTTCTTCTGTCTCTTTCTTTTTCTTAAACATTGATAATTCGTATTTCTGTTCATCTTGAGTTAATCTATGGAGATTAGTGTATATTCAAGGAGTACGGATTTGCGGGTCATCACAAAAAGAGTACTCATTAGACATTCTAATGTGTTGTGTTCATTTTGGTTTGGTTAATTTCATTTCATCCCTTGTAATAAGTTTTAACCTTGAATCATATCCATACCCATTTTACTACCAATAGTCTTATAGAAATTTCTTCGCTACGAAGTTGGTATTTCTTGAAACAACGATTGTTTCTTATTGCAATAGAATGGGCATTCATTTACATTTGATGAATTATCATACATAAAATTGATTTGGTGCTAGTTTACAATATTTATGTTAATAGCATAAACCTGTCATTTAATGACTATCATCTCAAACTTCTTAGTGTGATTCACACAAGATCTCTTATATACAATCATTATGTGTAGTATTTCGACTCACATAACTCGCCAACTCATTGGCCTAGGACATGATGGAGTCTTATATAAACCCTTATCTTGTATAATTTTGTAAATTATTCTTTAAATGATATTAATTTTAACGTTGCGCACAACTTTTAAGTACACATCAGATGTGCACATAAATGTGCATATTTTTACTTGCACATTTTACCGAATTAAATTAAATAAATGATCATATTGGGTGTTTTAACATGTTTAAACCAAAATTCAAATTATTTTCAAATCATCACATATTCATCTTCATAGATTTGAAAAATGGCCACTTTTGTGCATATATTAATTTGAGAATTTTTACTTGGACATTTTTTATGATTTTTATAGGAATTTGGATTCAAATGGAAGAGGTTTCATAGAATATATGCATGCACAAGAAAATACAAAGGAATGAAGATGGAAATAATTCAAACTCATGATCATGGAGGACCCCACCTAGCCACTTACCTAAATCTACAATTAGAAGCTAGTGGACAACAACGTGGAGGTTAAAGCTTCATGCATACTTGATGATGGATTAATTAGAGGCTATGGTGGCCACATTTTCTTAAGGAGTGGTTTGGGTAGTTTCCAAAAATATGATTAGGGTTTCCAAACATGTATAAATATCCCTAATGTTCATGTAATTAGTCTCTCTTCCTCTTAGCCTCTTTAGTTTAGTTTAAGCTCAAATAAATCAAAGCTTTTCTTTCTTTTCATGGCTACTTAGCCATTTCTTTCGCGTAACTTTCTTTCTTTTATGCAATGTTAACTCATGTTCTTTTACATTTACATGTTCTCTTTTTTATTTTGTTAATAGTGTAGTTTCATTTATTCATGTAAGTAGAATAGTTTTATTTTTTTAATTAGCTTTTATTCCATTTAGCTCTCTTTTTCTTCATGTTTCTATTTCATGTTGCTTTCTACATTTGTTAATATGTTAATAAATATGAGAACTAAACCCCTTCAATTTAGGGGTAACGAAGCTCTCTAATTATGTGGATTCAACATAATTTGTTCATTTTGATCTCTTTTTATGCTTAATGAAAATAACAGAATGTGGTAAATATTTTATTGTCTAGATTTGAATTTGATAGCCTATGTTGTTTACATCAAATAGGTTATGCTTAAACAATCATAATAAAAAATTACCTCTTCATCTACATATGATTATGGTAATGAAGTGAATGTTGAAATCAAAATTTGATGGTCTATATTTCTAATCAATAGTTAATAGACCATGCTTAAAATATATTTTAGTTTCATTGTCATTTTTTAAGAGAGTTAAAAATGATTTAAAGGTTGTGTTATAATTTGATGGCTTATGTTGAGCTAATTAATAGCACAAATATGCCATATTTATGATAAACACATCAACCAAAGTCACTAATGACAAGAAAAGAGAGATAAAGATTTCATGTTGTGTTGATTTGTGTGATCTAGAGAATGGAAATTACTTCTAAATTGCCTTCAATCTCTCATATTTTTATCAATTTTCTTTTGCTAGTTTTTCTGCATTTTTAGTTAACACTCTCAACTTCAAATCTTGGTTAATTTGATTGATAGAAATTTAAAATCTAACAATTCCCTATGGATCGACCCGTAATTGCCACATACTAACATTTGTGCATTGTGCGCTTGCGGTTATTTTTATTTAAAAAAATTCGACGATTTTCTAATTCATAGAAAAACCGTCGTCAAACAACACCCATAGAAAGAATTTGAATCAACTTCACTCAATATTAATCATTTTTCGTCCTCCAAGTTTGATGCCTCCTCTCAATACATCAGTATGTGTTATAAGGAGCAGTGACTCTTGAGATTGAATCAATATTCACTTTAGGTGCATTTGGGACTCTTTCCTATATATCTACCCTTTCGATCAAATCAAATCATTTCTTTGGTTATTTTACTTTCATTTTATTTTATGTGAACTTAGCATAGACATGCCCCATATGTATCAAATACATATATTCATGCTTGTGAAAATTCATTGGCGAATATAACGAAGTATGTAGAACCATTTTGGTATTATCAGACTTTTGATTGCATACATCTATATGTATCAACCCGAAGGGTTAACCAACTCTTATGATGCTCCCATCAAATGGGTGTTTTGCCTTTAATTATCCGAGGTATAATTCACTAGTATCATATGATTCATGGTCATATAATCGAAGAATTACTTCGGCTTAGTCTATAATTCCGGATAATTGTAAATAATTTCATATACTTTGGTATTTTTCAGTGCAACACTTTTCTTGTGAAAAAAAATACCACATTATAATTTTTTCCGTAATGAATATTCATAATATTCTCATTGAAATAAAACCATGTCTATTTTTCAGTCATCACCGAAGAACATATATTATTTCATAAATAATGTGTGGTACATTTTACGAAAATAATTTTCATAATCCGATGCAATCAATAAGTGCCATATGGCATGTTCCCACTATTTTCGCCATTACTATAATAACATACTGAATAAGGAGGTCCATCATCCACTTAATCTATATTATTTATTTTATATACCGTAACTACTTTATAGTGGGAAGTCCTTTGATTAATTATCTTGAACTTAAAAAAATAAATCTCATAGAAAAAAATTCAATATGAAAATACAGTTTGGAATATAAATCATATTTCTTATTCCAATGTTAAATATTAATTATTATTTTATAATTTTCATTTTCGATATTTTTTTATGAAGCCGAAGTGACCATTCACTCTCTTCATCCTAATTATATCTTAAAGCACGTCTACTCTTGTACATTCGTTTTCATTTTTAAATGGTCAAACCATTCAATAGAAAAACCTTACTACATGTCATAATGAACTCTTTACAAAAGTATATTCGATCATCCTTGACATTTAAGGACATCAACTATGTTGTACTTTACGTAAACTAATCAAAACTGACAATTCGGCAATCGAGTTCTTATATCCTTTTTGTAGTTTTAGTCCACTGTGACAATTAAAACAATATGATCTTCATTGATTCAATCAAATTGATTACACGATCTTATAGGTATATTCACTTATTTCAAATGCACTAATTTCATCAAAGTGTCATACATTACGAACTATGACTGTTCACCAAATATAACACTTATATGTAACAGTATATGGATCAAATATCCATAGTTTGTTTTACTTTAGAATTCGAAAATCATAGTAAGCAATACACAGTCTCAGCCAAATAAGCACATTAGTGACCAAATCAAGTGAAGGAACCTAGGCAACCAACATCGAAGGAAATGGATAACTTTTTTATTGTATTTTTGTTGGGCCTATGTAGTCTAAATTCACTTAGAACTTTTCTAAATGGAGAAGATGCTCCAACCTCATCTTTGAGATCTGCCATGAGGATTCTATTTTCCAATCTTAACAGAATATTCACTTCCTTTTTCAAAACATCTTTGGCCTTCCCCACCCTCCCTCTCCTCGGATTGCTTGGTCTGAATTGTATCCTAACCCTAGCCCTATCGATATTGACCATCCCTTCGATGAACTTGAGATCCTTGCCGCTCTTAATCATATAGATGATGATAAATCCCCAGGGAATGATGGCTTCAACCTTCTTTTCTTCAAGTGCTTCTGGAAGATTATTTGTTCTGATATTCTTGCCATGTTCAATGAGTTCTACTTCAGTCCTTCTTTGAATGCCAGAGTTAACTATGCTAATGTGAATCTCATTCCCAAGAAATTTAGTGCCAACCGCCTCAATGAGTTCCACCCTATCAGCCTCCTTAACACCACCTTCAAACTCATTACCATAGTCCTTGCCAACCGTCTCCAAAGCATTATCTCTAACCTTAACAGGGCCAGAATAATCTACCTTCATCCTTTGTAGAAACATCCTTGACTATGTTGCTGCCACTCAAGCGATCATATCTCACTACCACCACTCAAACTCTTCTGGCATCCTTCTCAAGCTAGACTTCACCAAAGCCTTTGACTCCATCAGCTGCTCTTCATTCTGAAAACTCTGGTTCGCTGTGGCTTGCCTGATAAACGGATTCTCTGGAGTCATTGCTTCCTCCATACCAGCATGTCCTCAGTCTTTGTTATTGGCGTTAATGGTGGTCTCATCAAATTTGCTTGTAGTTTACGCCAACGAGACCTGCTCTCCCCTCCTTTGGTTGTCCTGGCAGCAGATGTTTTCAATAGAACGAACAAGCTAGCGATCTCCTAAAACCTCTTGTTTGGAATCGGTCTTCTTGGCTCCAACCTCAATATATCCAATATTCAATTCGTGAATGATGCCATCCTCTTTTTGATCCCTAACCCTTTCCACATCCATAACCTTAAGCTTCTCCTTTATACTTTTGAGCTTTTCTCCGACCTCTCTATTAACTTCTCAAAAAGTTCGATTACTATGTTAGGTGATCCATCCATCTCGGTCCTGATATTGTCCGTGTTCTTAACTACAACCTCGATCATTTCCCCATCTCTTACCTTGGCATTCCTATTCGTCCTACAAACTCCATCGCTCTGGCTAGCAATCAGTCATATCCAGAATCTCTGATCACCTTGATTCTTGGAAAGCCATCTCTCTCCATAGCTGACAGACTCATTCTAGTTAAATCTGTTCTTTTTGCTATTCTAACCTACTGGATCTCCTTCTACAAAGCCCCTCGTTGGGTAATCAGTTCCATAGATAAACTCTGTCGATCATCCCTTTAGCATTGTTCCCAAGTCAATAACTTAGTTCATTGGTCCATTGTGTGCAAATCTGTTACTTAGAGTGGATCAGGCGTCCTAGATATCAAGGTCTTCTACTTTTCCCTCCTTGCAAAATGGATATCGTGTTGCCTCTCTGATGACTCCCTTATTTGGAAATTTTAAAACCTTTGTAAGCATTACAATTTAAACTCCTTCCTTATCCCCCATGCCAGCCCACTTGAGCCTGCCTCTCCTTTCTGGTTCGGTGTCCTCTGCTCCATCTTCTAAGTTAAGAAATTGCCTTGGTTCAGATTGGCAATAGAGCTTCCTACAATCTTTGGCTTGACTCTTGGCACGGTGCTTCTCCTCTTTACTTTTCTTTCCCTGATCTCTTTGCCATTATTTTCGACTGCTCCACCTCAATTTCTGATGCTTTCAACCTGGGTTCCCTATGTTTCTAATCTGACCAAGCTATCACTGGCCCTGCCCTCTACCAGCTCCTTTAGATTCAATCTCTAATTCGTGGTCTTGTCTTCTCTCCAGTATCTGATCGCCACTCCTAGGGACTTACAACTAATGGTTCCTTCTCTATCTGATCCCTCTATTCAAACCTCTTGAACTTTGTGAGATTCTTCTCCTTCCCTCTCCTTTGGAAATTCAATAAACGTCCCCATGTCCAATTCCGTATGTGGTTACTCGTCCATGAATAAATCAATACTAAAGATAGACCTATTCATAAAGGCATTATTCTCACCCTTCTTGTGTTCTCAGCCACTCAGAATCGGAGAGTATCTCCCACATCTTCTTTGACCGTGACCTCACATTCCATGTCTGGACTACCTCTGCTGTTCACCTCCTTGGCTTCGTCCCCATTATTTGTTATTTCTTCGACTATTGGCAACTCAGCTCCAACTCTTCCAATATTGACATCTTCCGCTCAGCTCTGAGCTGGTGACCTGGCTAGAAAGAAACTCCAGATGTTTTCACTGCTTGCACCCCGCTTAGTGATGCAACAAAATAGCTTATTTTTTCTCTGTTTGGACAGGTGGAGACCCTCCTCTTCTTGATACGTCTTACGATCGATGCTGCTGGGGCTAATAATGAATCTATTGGAAGCTCAGATGACCCTAATCAGTGGCCTTTCGATGGTCCTTCTTGTCTGTATGCTGGTGCTTCCAGCCCTTTTCACGATCGCTGATTATTTTAGCTCCTCACATGTTCTTGCACCATGACTGATGATTTTTTTGACCTCTGTATTAGGTAGCTATGCATGTTGATATGTATGTCTTTGCTTTTGCTATCTCTTTTAGGATTCTATGTGTATTAGCTACTATTATTAAGTAGTTTCCGCCTTATTATTTTGGTCGTCGGTCAAATCTGTTGGTCGAAAAATATTTACTATTATCTACTATCTTTTTGCTGGCTATGCAATCTCGCACTACATAATTGTTTCCCTCAAAAAAAGTTCCTTTCAAAATCTTATTCATATTATTATAATTATTTAAAATTTAGTTTATTTTAATTTTAATTAATTATATATTATGATGAGTACATCAAGTGCGACCATATGTAAAGTTTAAGTGCGACATATGAAAAGTGTACATAGTTAATGTGAACGTTGTTTAGGTGTTGGAACTTACACCGCAATAGACTTGTTTCCCTTTTATATATATGCCTTTGTCATCTAAAACATGATTATATATATGTATGTATATGTATACATGTTTAAATGTATATACATATACACAATAAATACTTCGTATAGAAGTTCACATTGAAATATACTTTATTTATATTAAGTGCAACAAATCAAAGAATACAAAGTCTAACTAAAGTAGTTTAAAAGTTACTATTATATCTTATACAAAACTCCTTTTTGAAAACCTTGAGTTAAATGCAAATACACACACATAAATGATATTATATAAATGTATAAAATCATATACACATACAAATAAAATAAAATTTTGAAACAAAACAAAATGATATACAAGTATTTTGTGAATTAGAATGTTTCCCTTTAAATAACGATTTAGTTCTATATTGGATACAATTTTAAAACTAGGAATAAATCATTAATTTAATCCTTTTTATTTCAATTACCAAAGCTTGTTTTAGAATGATTTAAAGCATAACATAATTAAGTCATCCTATTATGTCCACAATAAATTTTAATTAATGCAATTATTTCAAAGTATTATTCACATAGCAATTTATGTGTAAACATAGCAAATAATGAAGAAGGAATTCCTAGATTCTTCAAATAGATCTTTAGATCTGCAATAATCCAGAGACAACCGCCTTTTTCACTTTTATTTTGTTTGAATTTTGTTTTGAAATTTTTGGTGACTACCACCATAGAAATTTCTAATTATTTGGAGGAGAATATGAGAATTATAGGGAAAATGATTTAGATAAAAATTTATTAAATAAGGAAATAAATTTAGCTTTTAACACATGCTGATTCATCTCCTTTTAATAATACTCATTCAAAACGAAAGACCTCTCTTATTCCTCAAAGTAAGTGCAGCTATTACATGGGCTATTTGGGCTCTATAACATTCCAAAAACCAATTGGTATTATTCCCATTTAAATCTAATTTAATTTTTCTATCGATAATGTATCTTGATATGCACACTTATAGTTGTTATAAATGCACTTTATTAAACACAAATAGAAATCAAATCAAATAAGAATTTTTTTAACAATTAATTTTCACAAATATGTACTACTAATGTTGTGAATTACTAATTTCAACAGTGTCTTTTGGGATTTCCAAAAATACCCTTCTCCTGCTCCTTTGCGAAACCTTTCGCATTTATTCCACCACATCTCTCGCATCTCTAATTATTGCATAGAAAACCCTAACCACCCATAGCATTAGTGTCATTATCGTCCATCATCACTTATCCATGCCAAACTTACACCATCTCCTGATCATCGAAACCACTAATTGCTGAAAATTACAAATCCTCCATCGCGTCGTCGTTTCAAATCGAACAAACGTCGTAGATTATAACTGAACGATTTTATTGACTATGGTTACTTGTTCGTGCCATGATTCCTCAACTTTGATGGCTTATCGTGCTCTGCTTCCTCAACTGCTCCTAATCTGGTATTAAACTTCAACCGCTTTTAGGTTCTCTACTATTAATAATGGGAATTAGTTGAACTAATTTCAATGGTATCTTCTGATATTTTCAAACATACCCTCATCGGCTCCTTCCCTTACGCATTTATTTCGTCTCATCTCTCGCATCTCCAATTGCTGCGTAGAAAATGCAAACCAATCATGGCATTAATGTCATTATCATCCATCATCCATTATCCATGCCAAACTTACACCATTTCCTGATCATTGAAACTACCAATCGCTGAAAATTACAACTCCTCCATCGCGTCGCGATTTCAGATCGAACGAGCATCGCAGATTATAATCGAACGATTTCATTGACTATGATTACATTTCCATGCCGTGATTCCTAAACTTTGATGGTTTATTGTGCTCTGCTTCCTTAGTTGCTGCTCCTCAGGTACTAAACTTCGACCACTTTTAGGTATCTTTTAAACTTCTACATTTTTTGTAACTATTACCAGTACTGCAAATTATTAAACTAGCTGTGCTTTTGTATTTGGCTGTTCTTTTGACGATGCATTAATCATCGCTCATCGCCATATTAGTTGTACTCCCAACATTAGCTAGTGGTTTTTGTATCCATTCAATGATATTATCCATTTAATGTTTGTGTTTGGTTATGCTTTTAATGACAAATTTAAATACGATTAAACTGTATATTGATATCATTTCAACAAAGGAAGATTGCCGTAAGTATATGGATTTGCTTCCAGAAATTCACCCTAGACCATGCAGATCCAACTCACGGAATTAGTATCGACTTAATAGCTTTGAAAGATAATCACATAAAATATGGAGATGATCTAAGCTGTTAAAGTATCGTTATGTCTTTCAGATTGTTGGTTGGGAGCATGCTGGTATATTTGTAATAAATTGCAAATAAATTTAGAATGCATCCATGATCCCTTGAACACTTTAATTTCAATCGGTTTAATTTAAATTGGTCTATTGATGTGTGTTTTAATGTTTCAATCTGGCAGAACCAACATTCATTGTTATAATCAACTTGACAATATCAGTTTAATTTCAGTGTTTTTTGTTAGTTAAAATCATTTGTCTTCAATGTTTTTTGTAAATTAAAATCATTTGTCAAAAACTAATGTAGTGTTTGGGTTAAAAACAAATTCTGGACTTTGTGTTTTCCAATGTGTATGTCAAATATGAGAAGAGTAAAGTGGCTATGGAGACGATGGAAGGAAAATGGAGGGACGACGATGGGGATGGAAGGACGACGAAAAGATGGATTTTATCGTGCTTTTATTATTTTTTAAAACATGATAAATAATAAAAAGTGATTTTCTATTTTGTATGTTTATTTCATTTTTTAACTATTCGTTGTCAATAATATACATGCGTCTTATGCATTTTTGTACGGACGAAAATCCAAAACTAATAAAGACAAACCAAACACAACTTGAATTTCCTACAAAATGATGGCAATGGTATTATACCCTATGGTCATTTATAGATTTCATTTTAAAGGCTATTGCTTTGATTTGTCTTCAAATTTTTTTAAAATATAAATAATTGATGCTCAAGGCTCTCTTAATTAGTGTTTTCAAACATACATTTTTCTTCTTCTTCACTTTATATCGTATTAGTCTTTTATTATGGTTGAAATGTGACCTAATAGTAATACTTGTCGAGCATTGAGCATTTTTCAAGTTTTTCTATGTAGTATGCAATATTTATATGTTCTTTACACTTAGCTACATCTAATTCCCATTCGAAAATTGGAACATAACAATGTCAATATGAATGGGAGCTTAGTAAGACTTTCTATAAAAATTCCTATGTTCTTTCTTATAAACTGTTTATATTTGTCTAAGGTTTTTGACTTTTTATGTATAAAGTGATACAAAGGAGGATAGAATAATTAATATTATTCATCAATAAAGAGCAATAACCAGATTTAAAGATAAGATACATTAAATTAATGCTATATGCCAAGTAGAACATTGGCATCGTTCACTGCTTTTGATGGATTTGCACATTACTTTTTCTCCATGGTGATAACCAGGTAAAGATGGATCATGCTATCTTATACAAGTACAACAACTCTCCTTGGACATGTTATCATTTAATATTATTCCAACATTCATGCTTGCATGGTAAGCCTATTTCACTTTAAAGTCAGAAGATGTAGAAGAGCATAAGGTAGAGAAGAGAGATTTAATACAAGTGCCCCAAAACATAGATATGTATGCGTATATTTCAATGCATTAAGGATCTAAAGGCTATGACCCGCAAGTATATCATTTTTGATAAATGTTCGTTCGCTTTATCAATATACAATAATTTTGTAAATTATTATTAATATTAATTTATATGATTTTATAAATGAAATATGATCATTTTATTAGTTAAGGATGATAAGAAAATTTATTTTCAAAAATTGTTTACAAATATATGCATATTAATTAAAAATGAGAAAATATGACTGGAGATCGAAATCGGGATTTGTAACGATACAACATGTGGAAGTTATACAACATTGTGAAGATATGTAACATACACATACATACATGTGTATACATGAGAACATGCACATAAACATACATATACATATACAATTAAATATAAAATATATACAATATTCTATTTTCCTTAGTTCTTAAGCACATAAAAGTCAACATATATATACCCTAAAGTGATGGAAGCGATGGGAACATGGGTGATGGAGCCTTTGCCGTGCATTAAGGGGGAGATGTGATAATGATGGTGCATGTGATGGTGGTGAAGATGATGATGGATACGTAGATATTTTTACACTCTTCTTTGCCTATAAATACCCTACATTCTTCTCTTCATTTTCATTCATCTCCTTCTTCATTTTTCTAAGCTTTATCCTTCTCTTAATGGCTTCCACCCTAAGAGAAATTATGGAAAATATTATTTCAAATAAAGTTTAAATTATATTGTATAGTTATATATATTTAAGCACCTCAAAACAATCCTAGAACTCCACTTTTCTCCGTGCTTTCCACGGCCACCACCACATTCCTTGAAGGTCAAGGCTCTTTCATGCTCTACCTAGGCCGTGAGCTCCCCAAGTCACACTAAGATTTGGCTAAGTCACTTGGGAGTTTAAGTCCAAAGGATCGTGAACTAGGAAACCAAATAGCAGAGCTACAGCGAATTTTTAGTTAATCATTTAAAATGCAAGGTGAGAAATCCTAAACTATAGTATTATATTCTATTGGATGTTATATATGTTTTATTTTGACAGTTGATGATAGTTGTTTAATATGAATGTTGAATATATATGCAAGTCACGGAAATACACATTGATAACCACAAAAAGAAATCACTTTCCTTTACTTAATGAAAGGATGTATATGAAACGTTAAACCTTGTTAAAAAGGTTTAAAAATGAGTTTGAAATATTTTATAAACATATGAAAGTGTTTTGGTGAAGTTTGAATGATAATTGAGCCTATCATTTTCAAATATACCACGGGGCCTGTACATAATTTTCTAACCTAGGTCAAATGATACGGATATATATCATTTCAATCCACAATTTAAAAAGAAAACCCGGGTTCTATCATTTCAAACCCGCAATCCCAAGTCAAATAAAATACAATAAAAATCACTTGAGCCTATCATTTCAGCTCATAATGATTTTCCCTATTCTAATGTCCGTTCGGGTATGTATCATTCCATAGTGATTCTATTCTAACAGGGAACTTGCAGTGTGAGCATATACATAAACAATATAAACAAGTATACTAACATGTCAATGTCATAATATACTGTCATATATCATATGTCAGCTGATAATTAACAAAGTTAACATGGTAGTAACATGGAATAACATATCATATAATTATCATTAACTTGCATAAATATTTTAATTACTAATCACTTGTCATCCATTTACCATTTCATAAGTAATAATGTCAGAGTGAGAAGGACCCACCTTCATCAAAGCTAGAGACCACTACGACACACAAGAATGATTCTAAAGGCACGACAAGCATGATACAACACGACTTTTGATTCAAGTAAGCAGAGCCAAGATGTTGGCCTTGTAAACAATAAACAAAATAAGACAATATAAACATATATATATATATATATATATATATATATATATATATTCAACACAAAAACATTGAAACAATTGGAAATAAAAAGCAACAAGGAAAAAGATGACTTGACCTTGCCTTAACCACTCTAGTGCTCAGCCATGTCATCAATTTGGCTCGACAATGATGGTGTTTTAGTGATAAATGGCTCGGGTATGCATCATATATGCACAGCTAGGCTAGGAGATGTGAAGGAGAAGGGGTTGCAACATGAAGAATACAAAGGACAAGGCAAAATAGGTGAAGTTTTGAGCACAACAAGGCTCGGCTATGTCAAGTTTTGGGCTCGGCCATGGAGGGTTCGGCTCAGGCCAGTGGTGAAGTGATGGCCAGAGGTGATGTCATCAATTAGTGGTGGTTCTAGGGTGGTGGCCGAAGTGACATATGAAGGGATGGTGAAGCTATGGTCGGCTAGGCAAGTTTTGTGGAGTGCTTTGCAAATTTTTGTGGTGCTAGCATCATATGTAGTCACGGCCAGATCTGAACAAGGGGAAAGAGGTGGTGCTGCCGTGTATGGTGATGGTGGTGTTTGATGGAGAAGATGGTGGTAAGGGCCATGCAAGGCTTGAAGAGGAGTAAGGCAAACTTATTGAAAATGAAGAGGAAAAATTGAGAGAAAGAAGCCATTAACTTACAAATTTTTCAGAAATGAATTTGGCCATGAGTTTTGAAATGGTGAGAAGTTTATCACGTGAAAATACAATTAGAAATACAAGGAAAAAGCAAAGAGATTTACGGCCAAAAGAAATAAATGAAAAGTCAAAGGAAATGAAAAGACAAGTTAATGAAAAGACAAAGAAAATGAAAGGTCTTGACTCTTTGAATTCCTAACTTCTTATATTCAAATAAACCAATAGAAAAACAAGTAAATAAAATAGAAAATGAAAACAAAATAAAGTAAAATGAAAATAAATAAATATTCTTAGGAAAAATAGAAAAATAAATGAGAAAATAGTTTATTAAACTAGAATTTAAAATTGTAAACAATATACAAATAACATTGGAAAATTATAACTGCACTTTTAAAATATTTTAAAAATAAAATATATATATATATAACATGTCATGTTACACATATATACACAAATTAGAACATGATATGATAGAAAAAATATTATTTATATAAATGAAAATAAACAATTTTGTTAAATAAATAATTTACATACAATGGTTCAAAAAGCATAACTTTCACAATATTAATCAGATTTCAACAAAACAAAAAGCAATATACTTGTAATTTTATTTATTTTCATAAAATAAAAATAAATTTCAAAATTTCAAAGTTTAAAATTTTAAATTAAAAGTCAAAGTTTGACCATATTGACCAAAATTCACATTTCTGAAAAATATTCTATTTATTCATGTTTGTAATTCTAATTCA
The DNA here is from genome assembly GCA_030765085.1 of Allium cepa. NCBI lineage: Eukaryota > Viridiplantae > Streptophyta > Magnoliopsida > Asparagales > Amaryllidaceae > Allium > Allium cepa. The sequence goes on from CM060940.1 coordinate 672,861,319, forward strand.
CATAAAAATAAAAATTTATATTTAAAATAACAAAAATAATTCATTTTAATAGATAAAATAAAGTTTTTAAATCAGGAATTTCAATTTAAAAAAATTACAAAATACAGGGTTGTTACACTCTTCCCCACTCAAAACTTTTCGTCCCCGAAAAGGAATGAGGTACGGGAAAACACACAAAAAGATAGAATGAAATAGGATTAAGACAAGATGATAAGAAGATTAAATTTATACCTAATAACTGTTGTTATAGGTAAGTTTAACAAGGTGGAGATTATCTTCCCAAGATCCTCCAGAATCAAGAACACAAGCACGAAAAAAATCCTTTAGAATCTGATTCACCCTTTCCGCTTGACCGACGGTCTGTGAATGGCAAGCAGTGCTCAGATTCAAAAATGAGTACCAAAGATTATTAAAGATTTTTAGACAGATTAGTATAAGCAATAACCTCCCATTCTGTAGCAAGATAAGGGAATAGGACAACTAAAAGATAGTTTGAAAAACAAAATAAGATAATAAATTTGAAACCATGAAAATTTCAACTCAATTTGATAATTAATTTTTCATAAGTCAAATAAATCTTAAATATCTCAAATTTCATTATCTTATCATCAAATTATCTTAAATAAACAATCTCTAAAATCATGGATTTGAAAAAAAATCATTTATTATACTCATAATGTACTCAATAAATTTAATTCTTCTTTATTCCTAATTAAAATTAAAATTATTCCTCTCAATATATTTTATCACCTATGTTAAATATACTTACACTTATTATAACTACTTTAATTTTATCCTTAGTTCCTTTAACATCATTTTATATTGTAAATTATTCCATTACCCTTTTTCTCTATTTACCTATGTTAATCTTTTTATAACTAAAATTTAGTTTGTATAACATTTATTATAACCTCTCAAAATTTATTTATAAAATCCTTTTTATTTTGTATATTATCCGATTACATATTCAACTTCTGTATAACTTAGGTAAGTTATATTGGAATGAAATTTGTGTATTATACAAATAAAACTTTCTAATTTAATCATTTGAAGCTTGAGTATTTATCCAAATCTTGAAATTATTAAAATTTAGGAATTAATTTTTTGATACATTCCAAACTATTTAGAGATAAATAAATGCACATATACTATATATATATATATCCATTCAAATTTAAATCATATATCGCATATGTTATAAATCCAGTCTTATTTTAGAAATTAAAATCAATTAAATTCCCTAAACTAAACTGTAGCAAGACTACAGAACGGTCTCTTCACTTCGAAACTCGAAAATGAATGCCGATGATGCTACAGTCATCACCGAAGTTATTTCCAGCGACAAAGAGAAGAGCACTAATTTTAAACTTTAAAATTCTTTGGAAACAAATTTCTATTCGAAAATATTTTAAATAGTATATCCTTTAAAACTTTAAATACAAGATTTGAAATCCATCAGAAATTAAATTCTCAAATTCTTGTTTTTAAATTCATTTTAAATTTCCAAATAAATTTATAACCATGTTTTATAGTTCAATTATTTATATATGAAACAAGAGATAATGATACATAAAATCAATTATTATTTCTTAACAACTAATTCAATAAATCCAGAAAAAGATTTATAATATAGTTACAAAAAAATTTCTTTACTAAATTTGAAAAACCATATTGTGTCAGATTGCTCTGTTCAAGTATTTTGGAAATCTTATCGATATCGTTGATCAGACGAAGCGATCGGAAACCCAAATCAACATCAACAACTCAAATAACACAATATATAAAACATTTTAATATTTGTTTACAAATACACTTCAAGGATGATTTGAAGATAAGTTGGAAACAAAGATGAGATGATTAAATAACAGAATAGGAAGATGGATAAGCTTATATAAATCGTGGGTAACCTTAACCGGGTCAACCATGACTTAAAGAATAAGATCGATGTGGATTTCTGGGGTAAATCGACATTCGGTCTCAAGAGATAGAGTTTGGAATTATAAAAGATACTAGCATCTAAACTTCGATGTAGAGGAGTTTCACCCATTTACAAATCAATTTGAGATGGGCAAGACCGCCGACTCATTATAAAGATCATTCGAAGTGGAGTTATGGGATACTTCAGAATCAAAAGAAGACGAATAGTGAGGGACATGAATGGATTTTGGAACCGCAGGGAACGTTCCAAAATTCAAAGATATCGAGTCAAAAGGAAGAGATTTAAACTCGAATGAAAGTGATTCTGTAAATACATTTACCATATATGCTGAGTTTTGCCTAAAATCAAAGCTCTGATACCACCTGCAAGGACTCGATATTTTCAACCATTCCCATCCACACATGTCGAACTTGAATTGCTCAAAATACCGCATTGTAAATAAAATTTGGCAAATCTCAGAATATAAAGTAAATTAATAATCACGGATCACAGACAAAGAGTAAATAATAATGCAGCTGAAGTAAAAGAGATAGTAGTTCACGAAGCTAATATATATATATATAATATACATCAGAGTTAAACAAGATACAACAGAAGAGCAACAAGATACATCAGGTACAAATCAGAATACATCACTGGAATCACTGGATACTGAAAGAAAAATAGATAGTTGGATCTTCAAGCAAAGCTTCAACTCCAAAGGTGAGTCTTGAATGTTGAATCACTCAGTCTGACTAAAGTGTAAAGCAAAACACAAAACATACGAGTCAGGACATAAATACTTATGAACTGTAAATCAACTCAAGTGAACAGTAACAAAAAGTGCATCGGTAACTTAAAGGATGCTTGGGACCGTCCATCCTCTAAGGATCCGTTAAACTATTTATTATGTAGTAATATTGCACTATTATAATAATGTCTACAGTAAAATAAACTTACTTTAAAATAGCGTTAAAGGGTTATCCATATAGCCCTCAACACGTAATAGTCCCAATAGTCCATCTAGTATCAGCATACCTCCAGATCGGAAGGCTACCCTAAATACTCCATGGGCTACTGGAGAAAAAAAATCGTAGTAAAGCTCGCTATGGCAGGTGACATGGCACAACAAGGCAATGCTAGGGTAGATATACCAATTACGCACACGGGCTGGCACTAACATAGCAGCCACTACGCCCACCTCGGAACACACTCCCAAATCAAAATCGAAGGATGGCCATCAAATCAACCACAAGTAAAAGTATAGTATCGAAGAAGTGTGTCCGACCAGAGGAGCTACCCCTTTTAGATCGAGATCGCTCCAATTTTAGCCACCTTAAGCCAACTCACAGGAGTCGGGTCCACGTAATATACCTCAAGAATGTCGCCACCATCCTACTTCATTCTAGAATCTCCACCACATACACAGTTGTTAAAGTGGTTTTCGAAGTTGGTAGAGAGTATGACAACTTTCGATCCCGGACTCTTTAACAACCAAACGTTATTATAATGCCGTGGTCATTTCAGAATAGTTTATACTTCAAAATCAGATCATTTCATTTCAAAACTATATTCCTTTCAAAATAGTTTATACTTCGAAACCAAAAGCATTATTATTTCAAAATTATATACAAATCAATACGATGTCATTTCCATTTCAAACATATATTCACCTTTCAAAAATCATAATACTTTCAAAGTTATAACTCTTTCAAAACCAAAATACTTGAAATCATTACACTTTGGAAATCATAACATTTCGAAATCATGGAGCATTAATTTAATTCTTTACATTTTACAAATTTATTCAATTAAACCCAAATTTTCAAATTCCCAATTTGATTCAATTAAATCCATCTATTTCAATTCAATTCAGTTTCCCAACAAACCATTTCAAATCTTATCAATTTCAAATACAGATTTGATCCACAAAATAAACTATTCAATTTTTATTATATTTCAAAGCTTTAATACCCCACATTTCAAAACTAATTTTGATAATTTCATATACCTCTGATTTAACTTCATCATTACTTAGTTTTGAAATATTCATTTCATAAATCTAATATCATTTAAACAAACTCAAATTACAAGTAAACTAAATATCTTTCATACTAATGTAAACTTCATATATTCATTTATCGAATAAATTGAATAAATAAAAATTAAATATCATTCCAAATTCACATTCTTTATCAAAATAAAGATTATATCATTCAAAACCATTTCAAAATCATTAAAATATCATATCCTTTCAAAACCTCATTATCAAATCATTATTTGAATTCAAAATCAAATAATCAAATTTAAATACTTTTTAAAAAATCAATTATGTCATTTATTTATTATTTCAAATATCGTTACAAAACACATTTAAAAATTTCATTCAAAAATTCATTTATCTCTTTACATTTCATTCCATTTAACACATAACCAAGTAAACCTTATTTAAATTCAAATTCAATTTAAATTCCTTAAAATTCAAATTTAAATATTAAATATATTCAAAACTCCTTAAATTTAACAAATAATCAATTCCAAAAGTTAAATCATTTAACACTTTAAACTATAACTCAAAACAGTGCTAAAATCTATAATATTTCAAAACATTGTCAAATTTCAACAACGACAGCATTTATAAAGTGTTATCGTAGCTTATAGTTTCCAAAATAGTTTAGCTCAGGAACAACAACATTTATAAAATGTCGTAATAGATATTTAGTTATTTCAAACATAGTTAAATTCAAAAACAACAACACTTAAAAATGTTGTCTCCACAGCATTTTTGGAAATGCTATTAATAAAATTCCAGATTTTATTATAAATTCAAAAACATTAACACTCCAAATTTTTGTTATTTTCAACTTATAAATCATATTTCTAGACTTTAAAATTTCACATTTAAATAATTTTAACATATGATTTATCACAATAAAATTTTAAAATCAAATATCCAATTTAAAATTCAATTCATTTGTTAAGTCAAAATTTCACTGTTTATTAACTATAAATTTAATAAAACTTAACATTTTACTTCAAATATCATTACAAAACTTTAAATTTAATTTCCATTATTTACTTTCATTTTAAAATTTTAAAGTCAAAAATCACATTTACTTCAAATTTACATACATAAATTCACAAATTCAAAACTTAATATTTAGCTTTCTCAAAACCATAAAATATATATTTTAAATCAAAATTTCATACTTTAAAAATACATATCTTAAGAAAAATCATTTAAAAATATACCACGGGGTCTGTATATAATTTTCTAACCTAGGCCAAGTGATACGGATATATATCATTTCAATCTGCAATTTAAAAAGATAATCCGGGTTCTATCATTTCAAACCCGCAATCCCAAGTCAAATAAAATACAATAAAAATCATTTGAGCCTATCATTTCAGCTCATAATGATTTTTCCCTATTCTACTATCCGTTTGGGTATGTATCATTTCAACCCATAGTGATTCTATTCTAACAGGGAACTTGCAGTGTGAGCATATACATAAACAATATAAACAAGTATACTAACATGTCAATGTCACAATATACTATCATATATCATATGTCAGCTAATAATTAACAAAGTTAATATGGTAGTAACATGGAATAACACATCATATAATCATCATTAACTTGCATAAACATTTTAATTACTAATCACTTGTCATCCATTTACCATTTCATAAGTAATAATGTCAGAGTGAGAAGGACTCACATTTATCAAAGCTAGAGACCACTACGACACACAAGAACGATTCCAAAGGCATGACAAGCATGATACAGCACGACTTTTGATTCAAATGAGCAGAGCCAAGATGTTGATCTTGTAAACAACAAAGAAAACAAGACAATATAAACATATATATATTCAACACAAAAATATTGAAACAATTGGAAATAAAAAGCAATAAGGAACAAGATGACTTGACCTTGCCTTAACCACTCAAGTGCTCGGCCATGTCATCAATTTGGCTCGGCCATGATGGTGTTTTAGTGATAAATGGCTCGGGTATGCATCATATATGCACGGCTAGGCTAGGAGATGTGAAGGAGAAGAGGTTGCAACATGAAGAATACAAAGGACAAGGCAAAAAAGGTGAAGTTTTGAGCACAACAAGGCTCGGCTATGTCAAGTTTTGGGCTCGGCCTGGAGGGTTCAGCTCAAGCCAGTGGTGAAGTGATGGCCAAAGGTGATGTCATCAGGTAGTGGTAGTTCTAGGGTGGTGGCCGAAGTGATATATGAAGGGATGGTGAAGTTATGGTCGGCTAGGCAAGTTTTGTGGAGTGCTTTGCAAATTTTTGTGGTGCTAGCATCATATGTAGTCACGGCCAGATCTGGACAAGGTGGAAAGAGGTGGTGCTGCCGTGTATGGTGATGGTGGTCGGTGGAGAAGATGGTGGTAGGGGTCGAGCAAGGATGGAAGAGGAGCAAGGCAAAATTATTGAAAATGAAGAGGAAAAAGTGAGAGAAAGAAGCTATTAACTTACAAATTTTTCAGAAATGAATTTGGCCGTGAGTTTTGAAATGGTGAGAAGTTTCTCACGTGAAAATACAATGAGAAATACATGGCAAATGCAAAGAGATGTACGACCAAAAGAAAGAAATGAGAAGTCAAAGGAAATGAAAAGACAAGTTAATGTAAAGACAAAGAAAATGAAAAGTCTTGACTCTTTGAATTTCTAATTTCTTTTGTTCAAATAAACTAATAGAAAAACAAGTAAATAAAATATAAAAAACAAAATAAAGTAAAATGAAAATAAATAAATATTTTTAGGGAAAATATAAAAATAAATGAGAAAATAGTTTATTAAATTGAAACTAGAATTTAAAATTGTAAACAATATACAAATAACATTGGAAAATTATAACTACACTTTTAAAATGTTTTAAAACTAAAATATATACATAACACGTCATGTTACACATATATACAAAAATTAGAACATGATATGACAGAACAAATTTTATTTATATAAATTAAAATAAACAATTTTGTTAAAGAAATAATTTACATACAATGGTTCAAAAAGCATAACTTTCACAATATTAATCAGATTTCAACGAAACGAAAGTAGTATACTTGAAATTTTATTTATTTTCATAAAAGAAAAATAAGTTTCAAAATTTTAAACTGTAAATTTTTAAATTAGAAGTCAAAGTTTGACCATATTGATCAAAATTCAAATTTCTGGAAAATATTCTATTTATTCATGTTTGGAATGGAATTCTAATTCACATAAACATCAAAATTTATATTTAAAATAACAAAATTTATTCATTTTAATAAATAAAATAAAGTTTTTAAGTCAGGAATTTCAATTTAAAATAATTACAAAATACAAGGTTGTAACAAGAGATGTACTGCTGAGAGGTCCCTTCACCTCGTCAATTATAAGAAAACCCATTCTCTGATAAGAGCCTGTATGATATTGGTGTAGAAAGCCTTGTGTTATAAGGTGACATGCTGGAACAATTTCGGCTAAGATTGATAAGTTTACTTGCAAATGTTTTCAAAGAAATATCATTAAAAATAATATCCTTTATTTTGTATAATAAAAATTTGGTTATCATAAGGTAAAAACTCATCCCTTGTTTATATGTAGCATGGTCTTATGAGATACCTTTTTGTTATCAAACATCATATTTTGAGTTCTCACACCAGTCCCATGACTGACCCGGAGTTTATTTTGTTTTCCATTTAAACTCTGGGTGCCCTATTTTTCTGGGCAGCCAAGTAGTCAGGATCGTGTTAGGAGTATTTTGGTGAAGCATTCTAGAAGTGTTTTTGGAGCATGGAGCTGGAGCATCTGATGTGGATATCTATATATCTTTTATTCTCTATTGTGTCTAGTTGTTTATACGAGCAAGAGTGGGAGCAGGCAGTTATAACTGTTCCTGACTGGGTTAGTTCATACCATAACTCTGATGTATCCTAATAAGAGTGGTTGAACGTACTATCATCTGTATAATTAATCAAATGCACGAATTTGTGTTTCTATCTTCTATCTTTACTTTACTTTACCCCTGATAATCTGCCTTCCCAACACTTGGGTTTATGGCACATGAGTACCGTGGATGTATTAGTGTCGATTTCTAAGGGTCGAGGAGATGGATTGTCATAGTAATCGTGCATGGGCTTTGAGATGCAATACAAATTGCATTCCCTTATTCCCATGTATGGCCTAAAATATATGTGTATGTATGTGTTTTGTATTTGTGTGTGTGTGTTGTGTATGTATGTTCTTCTTTTCTTAGAATTTGAGTGGTCCTTAGAGTAAGGAGAGCACTCGGTAATATTAATGATAAATAATATAGAGTTATATCAATAGTTTAGAAATATGCCCTAAACAAAAAAAATGAGCCAACGAGAAAATACACACATATGGGGATCAGCAAACAGCTAATCAAAACGAAGTTATGAGCAAGTAATTATAAATTATACATCTTTTAGCTCATAAAAAAAGTAAAATGAATGAAAAAATTCGAAATCAAGACTGCGTTTTAGTAAAAAAATACACATACTCCAAGCTATATCTGTTGAAATGGGAGCAAGCAGACTCAAAATAGAAGTTAAAAAATCGATACTTGGGCTGCTGGATTGCAATAAGCTGTAGCAGTATCGAGTATTGGGACAGAAACAGTGCTTGGGCTTGGAAAAGCTGCTACAAAACAAATGAAAATTAGCAAAAGCTAGGCAGGATAGTGAAAAGTTGGAGCACATTGGTTATTAGGGCAGCAGGTGGTATGGTTCATAGCAGAAACTGGGTAGAAACTAGATTTACAAGAGAAGAATTAAAATGATTTGCAATGGTGATTACACTATTATAGCTAGGTAGAGAAAAAAGTAGGATGTAATGCGAATTCAAATCGCACCGCAATTACCATTATTTTAATGTTGATAAAGTGTTTGTACATTAAATTTATTATCATGGAATCAGCAATAGTAATATAGACGAAGTGTTAAAATAAGTGATTCATAAATGTCTTGCATATTATGAATATGTTTAGATTTCTACTACTTCCATGCTTAACAGTTCATTCAGAATGTAGATATACAAGTTTGAAATATAATTTGAATGGAACATTGTGAAGAAATTATACTATAACCTTTATGCATCTATGATTTTTTGTATTGTTTACTAAATCATGAAGAAAATCACCATGCTGTATGAAGCAAATAAGATACCGTATGAAAGCAATATTTGTACTCAAACTTTTATGAAATAGGTTTTTGTATTTTACTTTCACATTTGATGTGATAACAATTTTTTTAACTATTAACCTTTAAAATAATAAAATTTGGAATTAATGATAGTTTTGCACCATTTTTACATACATGGTAGCGTACGGGTTAACTAAGGCAAGTTTAATTTGACAAATACAAATCTGGTATGGTAGTTATACTTCTATTAACTCGCTTTTCAGCACATGAGGAAACAGTTACGGGTTAACTAAAGCAAGTTTACATACATTATTGCACTTTGTATCCCTTAGAGCACATGAGAAAACAGTTACTGTTTTATTTTCGTTTATATTACACAGTTCCCATGAATATCAATCTTAACAGTCATAAGGTGATTTACAATTTATTAACTAGCATATCCATCTGAGTTGACTGTGCGTGAATTTTAAAAGTTTAACTACGAAATAAAATTATATATACAAAAAATTAACATAAAATCAAAATACATAAAGCATTGATAAAATAGTTTGATGTAAGCTCACATACGAAATAATCTGACAAGGGTACATAAAAAATTATTGTTTTTTGTTACATGCTTGTCGAATCTTACTATCAAGTGCATCGAATCAATTCATGAGGCAACTCAAAGGCGGTTGGCTACATTTGAGTGTGTTGGTATGGCAAGCGATCATTGCACTAGATTTATTGCAATTGTTTTTAGTAGCTGCAATTGTTTTTTGTAGCTACGCTATAAAAATATAGCCCGATAATCAAATGCAGGCCCACCCGGACATGCATATAGACTCGTATTAATTGATTTAATTTATTTAAAGTCCATTTTATTATTCACTTTGTTTAAATCAAATATAAACATTATATCGATATTGTATATTGACACGCACGTTTATAACTATTATACACACACTTTACTAAATACTAATTTTATTTAAATGATTTAAATAAAATTTAATAATCAATATTTCATAAATATTAATTATTTTAATTAATTTTCAACTATTAAAAAAAATTAAATCGCGTGGTTCATTGGGAATCTTCATCATTTTAGTTGTGTGACTCATGGATGTAAATTGAGTCAGTGATTAATATTGAAAAATTCAAATATTAACATTCACATGTCATATTAGCTAGTGGTGTGACATTTTGGCTGAATATATCGCTTACACAAATTTTGGTAAAATCAATTTTACTTATTATAAGGTTACCCATTAGTGACAATTATTTGCACCAATTCTCTTCGTTAAAACTATATCACTTTGGACTAATGGAATTTGATAACGGTCAAAATTCAAATATTGCCCATATTCAACTCTATAGTCCAAACATAGTCCTTGTTTCAACAATAATAGTTATTATTAACTGAAATGCTTTGGCCTGAGACTTTGACTTTGATCTGACTTCAGTTGATCGTAATACTAACCTCATGTAACAAAAGAGACGAATCCTCTCTTGAATAGTGTTTCACTTCCAATGCTTCCACTCGACCCAACTATAGCAATTCGATGGACGTCATGCCGCAATTTAACTATAATCAAAGTTGAGATTCCACGTTGAATATTAAAAGTATTCTCAAGTCAAGGTGTATTAACATACGAAGAGGAGCTTCTATTGGGAAGGCATGAAGAGGGATGTTGGCTTGTGGGTTAGGTAGTGTGTAAATTGTCAACAAGTGAAAGCCGAACATCAGAAGCTGAGTGGGTTACTTCAGCCTCTAGCGATTCCAGTTTGGAAATGGGATTCAATATCCATGGATTTTATAGATGGGTTGCCAAGGTCAAGGAGAGGAAATTAAAGCATATGGGTTATTGTGGAAGGCTGACAAAAATTGCCATTTCATTCCAGCAAAAGTCAACAGGACGGCCCCAGTTTTGGTGAAGTTGTTCATGAAGAACATAGTTAGACTTCATGGAGTTCCTAGTAGCATAGTCAGCGACATAGATGCTTTACTCACTAGCAAATTATGGAAAGTCTAGAAGATGTGTTAGGCACTAAGTTTAAGATGAGTACCGCATACACCCATAGACGGATGGGTAGACAGAGAGAGTCGATAAGATGCTCGAGGATTTGTTGAGAGCTTATGTGTTGGACTTTAGTGGATCTTGGGAGGACACATGCATTTGGTTGAGTTTTCCTATAATAATAGTTATCAGACCAGTATAGGAATGACGCCTTTTGAAGCTTTGTATGGAAGGCCATCCAAATCCCCTGCATGTTGGTTGGAGACAAGAGACATATTGGTCTTAGCTCCAAATTTGGTTGGGGAGGCATTAGAGAAGATTGATTTAATCCAAGAACAGATGAAGAAATATCAATCCAGATAGAAGAGTCACACAGATAAGAGGCATAAAGACCTAGAGTTCTCAGTGGGAGATAGGGTTTTCATTAAGGTATCAACGATGAAGGGTGTGGTATGGTTCGAGAAGTTGGGGAAATTGGTCCCGGAATATGTTGGTCCATCCCAAATTATAGAGAGGATTGGAAACCTTGCATACAGAGTAGAGTAGCGAGAAATATAGCAGATGTCCATAACGTGTTTCATGTGTCTCATCTTCATAAGTATGTGCATAATCCGGAGGCTACCATTACTCAGACAGAGTTGAAGGACTTGGTAGTGGAGCCTAATTTGACTTTTATTAGACAACCAGATTGGGTTGTAGCGAGAGATGAGAAAAATCGAGGAACAAGATAGTCAAGTTAGTGAAAGTTCAGTGGAGCGACAACGAGAATGACTGTACTTGGGAGACAGAGGACAGGATTTGAGATACTTATCCTGATCTACTTTGAAAGTATGTCTATATTAGATTTATATATACATTTTCTAGTCAGGTTGACTAGTATGGCTGTTAGGAGTAGTTATGATAATTGCTATGTTTAGTATTTAGTCCTTACTAAATTTCGAGGACGAAATTCTTTAAGGCGGGGAGCCTGTAAAGCCTCTAATTTTTAATAACATTATTTAGAAAATTTAATTAGATAAATTAAATAGAATAATGTGAATGTTAAGTGATAAGGGGATTAAGACTTGGATTAATTAAATAAGGGTCGTGCCTAATGAACTAACAAATGGGCTTAAGAATGGGTTTTACTTAATTAAGTTACATAAGGGTATAATCGAAAATTGTTGTCCATGACTTCCCCCTTATAAATTTTCGTTCCCAATATCTTACATTGCATTCACGTCATTTTTTAAAATGCAAATTAAAAGATAGAGGAACGACGTGCATTAAGGAAGAAGAGAAATTCAAATTAAAGCTAGAAAATCAAGCTTAGGGGAATAAATCTCAATCCAATCTCCTTATCTAGATCAAGGTGAAAAATAATTTCATCCCTATTTTTTAAAAATCATATATTTTCGGATTTAAGGGTAAATTTTTTTTTATGATATATTGGATGATGATATGCTTGATTTAAGATTTATTTGATTTAAACAAGATTGTTTAAAAGGTTTTTGCATGGTTTTAAGGAAATACTTAGATTTATTGACGTTTAAATGTCATGGGAAAATTTTATGGTATGAGAAACATGATTTTGGAGTGAGGTTTCAATTTTTATAATTTTCCAAGCTGTGGAAAGAATATTATGAATTTTCAAAGGAAAATATGGTCATTTGGGTTTATAAATTGTAAAATATATGGAGAATTTGGATTTGGAATTTTGATACCCTGGATGACATGATTAAAGTGAATTTTTGGAATTTTTGGGGTTTTTTCAAAGGGATTTGCTATGCAAAATAAATAGTTTTAGAAGAGGGATTTCTTTGCAAAATTGGTTTTGTCTAATGGAAGGGCTTAATTGATTAACTTAACTATGGTTTAGATCTGAGTAATGGCAGCTATTTTTGAAAAAGTTATGGCAACCAATCTGTAGTTGACACATGTTAGGTTAGTTAGAGAAAAGTTTGCTTTAAGGGATATAAAACCTTGTTTACACCAAAAAATTAGTTCCGCCTACTTTGGAAAGCACCTTTCGACACATAAGCTTCCGCTTCATCTTTGTTGATACCTACCATGCCGAAACTAGTACACAAGGTATCACCCTAATGATACGTAGTGCATTGGAGGACGGTGGAAGTGTTGAATATGCGCTTGGCGCTTATATGATTTTTGTTTGATGATAATAAACATATATACATTCGTTTAAATGTATTTGTTAATATACTATTTTATTTTCACAGATTAAATAAATATTTGTTGAATAAACTAAATAACACAGAATTTGAATTCAAACGAATATTTTATTCAAACAAATATTTATTACAACTTTGAATAGTACAATTTCAAGCTCCCACTATAACTATACAACTTTGATTACAATTACATCACATTTCATATTTACAGTTCACCTCACTACATATCACTCACACTCGTATTTATCTTCAACTTCTTTCCAGTTTGAATCCAGCATTTGAGCAATCTGCAAAAATATTCACTAACGCAGTAAAATTGAAAAAGAAATATTTTTGCAATATAAAATGAAATATGATTTTTGAAAATATGATTTGCCTCAGTTATTTGGGTTGTTCGTCATAATTTACATTTGAATTCATCACACACGAACAATGTGACATGCACAGTGTATCACTGTACATGCCACAAGGCCGTGCACATCGATATACACTTGATCGATTTACAGGGACAGGTGAGCACAGGTCAAACCCAAATGAAAAGCCGGGTTCAACTCACGTGCAATAACATAAAAGTCACAACTCTCAGCACAAGGTCAAATCCGAGTTTTAAAACTGGATTCAACACAGGGTAGGTCACAAGTCAAAAATAGTGCAACAAAACTCAATGAAAGTTCAAGTCAGATCAAACATAATGGACTGCATGCAACAGAACAATGAAGTTGTACAAGTACAGTCAAGTCAAATGGAACTCAACAAAGCAACTCAAGTAACAAAACTCGAGTGCATCAATGAAACCACAAGTTACACAATCAAGTGATCAACACAGCGAACATGGACTGCAACAATCAAGCAAATGTAGAGAACAAGCTACATTAAGGCAACATGATGCAATGTCGAGCTCAGTACAACACAGTGTACATAAATACATGCAAATGCATCAAAGCACTGAGACATGAATGCAACATTTACAACATAGCAGCAGTATGCAAGTGCATACACAAAGAGGCAACAAAGACTTGAATGACCAAGTGCACCACAGACCATGCTACAACTTCAAATGAACCAGCAACACAACAAGCACATGAGTGCACATAGCAAGCTACATGAAGACAGAGCTCGAGACTACAACTCAAAGTTCAATGTAGACTGCATAATGAACCAACTACACAATTCGAAGCATAATGCATATATAGCAGTAAAGTACACAAGCCAATCCAAACAACAACAAAGTCGATGCAAACATACATGAACAGGCAGTACACAGTGAACAAAGCAAAGTGAACCATGAAATCAACATGGTCAGAAGCAAGACAACAGTGACTCAGATGAACACAAGGCCGCAACAAACATATATATGAAGCAGTTCAAATCCAAGTGCAAATCCAAGAATATATACATGATGCAAATGCACAAGTACAGGCCGAGCAAAATCAAGAAAGAATTTTTCAAAAATGACCGAAGTACAAATGTAACGCAGAGATAAAAATTCAAGTACGTATACAGTATTGACGAAGTCAAAAAAATCAATACCGTGATGACCACGGTAGCAATTCAAAACCGTGTCAACCAAGCAAGCATCGAATATACGATTGTGAACTAGTCAGAGAAATCAACAACGTCCAAGCATAATCGAATGGCCGAAGCACAGAAATTGACAAATTCAAACATGTTTATACGAACGAAAATAAAGGAGATCGAAGGCATATAAAAGCCCAATCATCATCGGCAATCAATTCATCGAGTTCGAGTAAGCCAAAATTGTAAAAGATAAAAGGGAAATTACATACCAAAGCATCAGCCGAACTCGATCAAGGAGGAGAAGCCGCAAACAATTAAATTGAAGCAAGCAAATCGAAGCATCAACCATCAAGCGGCGATTCCTCTCGAAGCCCTAATTTCAGAACTAAGAGGAACAAACAAAGAGAAACAGCCGCCATTATTCTCACAAGCCAAAAGAAAAGGGACGGACAAAGAAGAAAATAAGGAACGGGTTAAAGAATAAAGAGTGGGTCGGCCTTGTTTTCTAATGGCTTTAGTTTATTAGGGTTATTTGTTTTTGTTTAACTGATTAATTTTTTGTTTTTACTTTACGAATCAAAACTTTGTAAATCACACCTAGGGTTTAGGTAGTGTCAGATTGTCTAGTTAGAATTAGTTCAGTGAGCAGGGTGTGTGAGTTTGCAAAACTCTATAGGCGGGAGCAATGTTTGCGAGTAAGCGTAACTCTATAGGCGGGAGCAGAGTTTGCGAGTAAACGAAACTCTATAGGCGGGAGCAGGGTGTGTGAGTCTAGTAGAGTGTTTGTGAGCGGGAGCAAATGTTTGCGAGTCTAGTAGAGTGTTTGTGAGCAGGAGCAAAAGGGTCTGCGAGTCTAGTAGAGTGTTTGTAAGCGTGATACTGTTTAATTCTAATAGAAATCTGGGAATGCAGTAGTAGGCAGGGGTTGCCGAAGCTGGGTAAATTTTGTGTGTGATTTACTTTTCAGCATATTTATTTTTGCAGTTTGTTTCTGTGTTTAAATCGAGAAAATTTGCTATAACCCTATTCACCCCTCCCCCCCTCTAGGGTTAATCTAGATCCTACAAGTGGTATCAGAGCCCGGTATTTTTCCTTTAACTCTAGAGTCATGAATTCATCAAATAATGCTTTTTCTGAGGGGCAATCTATTGCTAGGCCACCCATGTTTAACGGGAACGATTATGCTTATTGGAAAGTTAGGATGGGTATCTATCTTAGTTCTGTTGATTATGATGTTTGGGATATTATTGAAACTGGCTATAAACCTCCTACTATAATCATTGGTGATACTGAGATTCCTAAACCTAAGGATAGGTGGGATGCTAACGATAAGAGATTGAAAACGACAAATGCTAAAGCCATGAATGCTTTGATCTGTGCTCTTGATAAAAATGAATTTAATAGAATTTCTCATTGTACAACAGCACAGGAAATTTGGCACACTTTGGAGGTGACACACGAAGGAACTTCTCAAGTCAAGGAGTCTCATCTAGCCCTATTCAGTAATGAATACGAAAACTTTGTGATGGACAAAGGCGAGAGCATAAAAGACATGTTTGGACGCTGTTCAACCCTGGTATACAACGCTAGAGCGCTTGGGAAAGTCTTCACTGAGGTAGAGCTTGTAAGGAAGGTGCTACGAGTCTTACCGATGAACTTTGAGGCAAAAGTCACGGCAATACAAGAATCGAAAGATCTGAGTAAACTAAGCATGGAGGAGTTGATTGGTAACTTGATGACATATGAGCTTGAGCTAAAAGCAAAGGAAGAACGCAACAACTCCGAACCAAAGAAGAAGACGATTGCCTTAAAGAGCAAAGAAGAGAGCGATGAAGATGAAGAAGATCCAATTGAAGAGCTTGCAATGGCTGTCAATAATCTTAGAAGATGGTCTAGATTCAAGCCACGCAAGAAGAAAACAAGTCGTAATAGGCCAAACGATTCTGACCATTCCGATAATGAACCGACGTGCTTTAACTGCAAGAAACCCGGACACTTCATACAAAAATGCCCACTTCTCAAAAACAACAAAGGAAAGAAAAAGAAAAAGAAGGCCTTTGCAGCAACTTGGGATGATGAAGAAGGAGAGGAAGTTTCGGATAGCAGCTCGGAGGAGGCTAACTTGTGTCTTATGGCATAATCGGATTCAGAAGCAAGCTCAGAGGAATCTAGTGAGGCAGGTGACTATTCTTATAAAGATCTTGTTTTTATGTGTCTTGATCTTACTACAGTAGTTGATGCTCTTGAATCTAAAATTGAAAAACTGAAATCTGATAGGAGAGAACTTGCTCGTGAAAATTTTAGGTTAGAAACTGAACTTGAAAATATTCAAAACCTAGAATGTAACCAATGTAAAATTTTAGATTCAGAATTGACAAGACTTAAGAATAACTCTGAGAATCTTGAAAAAGAAAACTTGAGTCTTAAGGAAAACATTGACACTAGGAAAAGGGATTTTATAAATAGAGGCACCTCACTTGTCACTGAAAACACAACATTAAAAACCAAAGTCCAAAATCTTGAGAAATCTCTGAATAACTTTTCAAAAGGAGAAAAATATTTCAAAATGTTATTGGGAAATCAAATTTTTGCTAACAACAGAAAAGGACTAGGTTTTAGGAAATTACAAGATGATGATAATGCAAAAGGTAAAAGTGTCTTTGCTCGATCTGAAATAATTGGACATCATGTTGAAAATTATAGTCATAGGAACAAGAACACAAAATTTAATCAAGTCAATTTAATGTGCACAAATTGTAGAAAATTTGGGCACAATCAAAATAATTGTTGGTATAGACCCAAACACGTGAAAACTATACCAATTTGGGTTCCAAAAGGCACAAATATAAAATCTTTGAAAGTCAAACAAATTTGGGTGCCAAAAGGAACATATATAAATAGTTTTGGGTCTCCACAAACATATTGTTCATGTTCTGCCACTAACAACCATGGACCTATAAAAACAAATAGGTCACAAAAATCCTTCATCGTGTAGGTGTGGTGGCAGGCTAAGGAACAACAACGGTGTTCTCTGGATTTTGGCTGTTCCAGAAACACAACGGGCGACAAAACAAAGTTCCTTAGCCTAGTATAAAGGTGACAGAATCACAATGGACAACAACGAAAAATTATCGTAAAGGTAAAATAGGTAAATTTGTTTTGAACGATATATTAAATGTGATAATCTGCACCGTAATCTGAATTAAATCAGCCAGTAATGTGATGATGAAATGAATGATGTCTTTAATTCTGACTTATTCTTAATTGATATGATTTCTTTTGACTTGTTCTTACTTTGATTTGTGCTTAAAAGTAGACCAACCATCTTTTCATCACTGAACTTAATCTGTTTGGTCAAACTATGATGTTGATTGATTACTGTTTACTCATGCTATAAAAAGGATTTTAAGAAATTTTTGAAATTGTTGAAACTTTATGAAATTGTTGAAACTTCAAGAAATTGTTTTGAAATAATAATGAAGTTTTAATGACTGTTGATAGTTGTTCATCCTATGGTTTCTAAGTTTAACACTATGATATTTGTTTGAGTGATAACATGGCTTCATTTCAAATTTCATTCTGAGATAGTTTGTTGAAATTTCACAATCTGGTCTTTAACATCCGACGAGTGAATATTGAGTGAAATTTAAATTCAGACGCAGATTACACTGGTAATATAGTTGATAGAAAAATTACTAGTGGAACGTGATTAATCTTTGAAACATTCATTTGCTGCATCATTTTTCAAAGAAAATATCTGCATATTTTTCACTTGAAATAATTTTCAAATAGCAAAATTTTTTTTATAACCCCTTCGAGAAAATCATTTTTGACCATATTTTCAGATTAGTCATTTTTATTTGATTTTAAATGACAAATTTTGACTAATCTAACTCCCTAATGATTATCGAAAAGATCAATAGTGATTGAAAAAGTGATGAGTGTCGATATTTGTCATACATTACTCAAGACAATATATTTAGAAAAATTTCTTTAGAATTTCATAACAAGAGTTATAAAAACCTTTTGTTGGGTAAAAATTCCATGATCATTTCTATTTCTATCATCTTTCTATCGACCATCACTCATCAAAATCATATATAGTATGCAAATTTGTGGTAGTTTACAAAGGAAATTATTCGTTCTTCAATTTATTATTATAAAGGAAATTATCTGTGCTTCAATTTATTATATTCTTCAATAAAAATAAATATCCAAAGCATTCACTCTCATTTAAAAGTCCTCACGGTTATGCATGGGTGAATTACTTGGATTTTTGATTATGTGCTTCCATGCTCATTTAAAAGTCCTTACGGTTATGCATGTATGGAACGCATATCAAAATTAATTGATTAAATAGACAAGTTGATTCTAATCCCATTTAAAAGTCCTCACGGTCATGCGTGGTTAGAAGATACTTGATTTCATTTTTTAAATTAAATTGGAATACTACTAATCTCATTTAAAAGTCCTAACGGTTATGCATGATTAGTAGATATTCAATTTTCCTGAAATAAATATACCACAAATAGACGGAACTGTATGTTTTTTGATGATTTTATCCCCATCACTTCTGAAAGTGGAATATGCACCTGACAAGGGTAATTATGATTTTTGTTTGAGTTCTATTGAAATTTGATATTTATATTCAATTGAGTTAAATGTTTGATTCATGTTTGTCACTTCATCCCTATTTTTATAACACTGTTATTCTTTTGCTGATAACAAAAGGGGGAGGGAAAAGTTAAGATTTTGTCAAATAGAATCAAGAAAAGGTCAAATAATCTTCCATTTGCATATAGGCTCATTTACATATTTTTATTTGTATGCAAATATGTAGGGGGAGTATCATGTAGAGAGGAAGCATTCAAATAGGGGGAGCAAATTGAACGATCAAGTAAATTTAACATATTCAAAATCTTAAATATATGTTTGTTATTATCAAAAGGGGGAGATTGTTGAATATGCGCTTGGCGCTTATATGATTTTTGTTTGATGATAATAAACATATATACATTAGTTTAAATGTATTTGTTAATATACTATTTTATTTTCATAGATTAAATAAATATTTGTTGAATAAATTAAATAACACAGAATTTGAATTCAAACGAATATTTTATTCAAACAAATATTTATTACAACTTTGAATAGTACAATTTCAAGCTCCCACTATAACTATACAACTTTGATTACAATTACATCACATTTCATATTTACAGTTCACCTCACTACATATCACTCACACTCGTATTTATCTTCAACTTCTTTCCAGTTTGAATCCAGCATTTGAGCAATCTGCAAAAATATTCACTAACGCAGTAAAATTGAAAAAGAAATATTTTTGCAATATAAAATGAAATATGATTTTTGAGAATATGATTTGCCTCAGTTATTTGGGTTGTTCGTCATAATTTACATTTGAATTCATCACACACGAACAATGTGACATGCACAGTGTATCACTGTACATGCCACAAGGCCGTGCACATCGATATACACTTGATCGATTTACAGGGACAGGTGAGCACAGGTCAAACCCAAATGAAAAGCCGGGTTCAACTAACGTGCAATAACATAAAAGTCACAACTCTCAGCACAAGGTCAAACCCGAGTTTTAAAACTGGATTCAACACAGGGTAGGTCACAAGTCAAAATCAGTGCAACAAAACTCAATGAAAGTTCAAGTCAGATCAAACATAATGGACTGCATGCAACAGAACAATGAAGTTGTACAAGTACAGTCAAGTCAAATGGAACTCAACAAAGCAGCTCAAGTAACAAAACTCGAGTGCAGCAATGAAACCACAAGTTACACAATCAAGTGATCAACACGGCGAACATGGACTGCAACAATCAAGCAAATGTAGAGAACAAGCTACATGAAGGCAACATGATGCAATGTCGAGCTCAGTACAACACAGTGTACATAAATACATGCAAATGCATCAAAGCACTGAGACATGAATGCAACATTTACAACATAGCAGCAGTATGCAAGTGCATACACAAAGAGGCAACAAAGACTTGAATGACCAAGTGCACCACAGACCATGCTACAACTTCAAATGAACCAGCAACACAGCAAGCACATGAATGCACATAGCAAGCTACATGAAGACAGAGCTCGAGACCACAACTCAAAGTTCAATGCAGACTGCATAATGAACCAACTACACAATTCGAAGCATAATGCATATATAGCAGTAAAGTACACAAGCCAATCCAAACAACAACAAAGTCGATGCAAACATACATGAACAGGCAGTACACAGTGAACAAAGCAAAGTGAACCATGAAATCAACATGGTCAGAAGCAAGGCAACAGTGACTCAGATGAACACAAGGCCGCAACAAACATATATATGAAGCAGTTCAAATCCAAGTGCAAATCCAAGAATATATACATGATGCAAATGCACAAGTACAGGCCGAGCAAAATCAAGAAAGAATTTTTCAAAAATGACCGAAGTACAAATGTAACGCAGAGATAAAAATTCAAGTACGTATACAGTATTGACGAAGTCAAAAAAATCAACACCGTGATGACCACGGTAGCAATTCAAAACCGTGTCAACCAAGCAAGCATCGAATATACGATTGTGAACTAGTCAAAGAAATCAACAACGTCCAAGCATAATCGAATGGCCGAAGCACAGAAATTGACAAATTCAAACATGTTTATACGAACGAAAATAAAGGAGATCGAACGCATATAAAAGCCCAATCATCATCGGCAATCAATTCATCGAGTTCGAGTAAGCCAAAATTGTAAAAGAGGAAAGGGAAATTACATACCAAAGCATCAGCCGAACTCGATCAAGGAGGAGAAGCCGCAAACAATTAAATTGAAGCAAGCAAATCGAAGCATCAACCATCAAGCGGCGATTCCTCTCGAAGCCCTAATTTCAGAACTAAGAGGAACGAACAAAGAGAAACGACCGCCATTATTCTCACAAGCCAAAAGAAAAGGGACGGGACAAAGAAGAAAATAAGAAATGGGTTAAAGAATAAAGAGTGGGTCAGCCTTGTTTTCTAAAGGCTTTAGTTTATTAGGGTTATTTGTTTTTGTTTAACTGTTTAATTTTTTGTTTTTACTTTACAAATCAAAACTTTGTAAATCACCACCTAGGGTTTAGGTAGTGTCAGATTGTCTAGTTAGAATTAGTTCAGTGAGCAGGGTGTGCGAGTTTGCAAAACTCTATAGGTGGGAGCAGTGTTTGCGAGTAAGCGAAACTCTATAGGCGGGAGCAGAGTTTGCGAGTAAACGAAACTCTATAGGCGGGAGCAGGGTGTGCGAGTCTAGTAGAGTGTTTGTGAGCGGGAGCGAATGTTTGCGAGTCCAGTAGAGTGTTTGTGAGCGGGAGCAAAAGGGTCTGCGAGTCTAGTAGAGTGTTTGTAAGCATGATACTTTTTAATTCTAATAGAAATCTGGGAATGCAGCAGTAGGCAGGGTTGCCGAAGCTGGGAAAATTTTGTGTGTGATTTACTTTTCAGCATATTTATATTTGCAGTTTGTTTCTGTGTTTAAATCGAGAAAATTTGCTATAACCCTATTCACCCCCCCCCCCTCTAGGGTTAATCTAGATCCTACAGGAAGGTAAGGTGTCGAAAGCATAGCTTCTAAAGGAGTCGAAACCATGGTTTGTTTTTAAAAGAAAAGCGATTGCCTTTGTTTTGTTTTAGCCTTCGACAGAGTTAAAGCAGATGGTTTTGAAAGAGGATTTAAAAAGGTTTCGAAATGGTTGCCATTAACTTAAGTATACTTTCGACTGGGTTCCTTACTTATAGAAGAATGTTTTAAAAGAACGGGTTCCGACCTAATCAATACCCTGCTGCCGTTTTATAGGCTCTCGATGGTATTGAAGATATCAATGCTGTCGAAAGATAATTTGTTTTATAAGTTTAAGCCACTTCCTTTATCTTTCGAAAGAGTTAGGGTTTTTTAAGGTGATGGTTCCGAAAGGAGTTTCGACGCCAACCTTCTATTGTTTTACCCACATGTTTTATGTTTTCGAAAGAGACGGTGTCGACGCCGTCATGTTTCATAATATTTTTATATGATAAAGGATGGTTTCGAAATAGATTCTTTTGCCTATATTGAACCAAATTATGTTTTAAGTATAAACAAAAAACCAATGCTTTCGAAAGGGGTGATTTCAATGTTTCCGAAAGGGTTACTTCCATTAGAGTTGAAAGAGGTACTTTCAATGTTTTCGGAAGGGTTACTTCCATTGGAGTCGAAAGGGGTACTTTCAACTGGTTTTGAAGGTAAGCTTCTAAAGATAAATGCTAATACTTTAATGTATTCTACAGGTTTTGAAAGGTAGCTTTTAAAGTATTATTTGGCAAGAGCCTAATGCTTTTAAAAGCTTTCGAAGGACCTATGAAGTCGAAAGCTAGGTTTCGAAGGTATCGAAAGTTTTACAACACAAACTCTATTTTTAAAAGAAAAAACCATGGAAATATTAAAGGATTTTTTATAATGGTTTTAAGAAGAAGCTATCTTTGGTTAATTTAAACCCACGGGAGTGGTATTGCTATGTTGTTACGTTTCTTCTTCAAATATGAATATATTCACTTTATAATGGACCCGTAACTACATTTTGGGGATAAAGGGTAGAAGAACCAGTTAGGTTAACCCAGTAGTGAACATAAATTGATAAAACTTCTAAATGAGTATAATTGCATCCAAGAGGTCAGGAAGACCAGAATAAAGGATGCTAAATATAAAAGAAAGATATTGGCAGGGGCCAATAAGTTCTCCGTAAGCCCATGAAAACTGTGTATAGGAAAAGATATTGGCAGGGGCCAATGGGTTCATAGTTAGCCCATGAAAACTATGTATAAATGAAGATGTCAGAAAGATAGATTCATAGTTAGCCCATGAAAATTATGTATAATGGTAGATGTCAGATAGACTGGTTCATAGTAAGCCCATGAAAACTATGATTGGATACTGGCAGGGGCCAATAGGTTTGTAGTTAGCCCATAAAAACTATATCCAGATGAAATATTAACATACTTCAATAGGTTCCTAGTCAATCCACGAAAAATAGGATAAGAAGAAAGGATATTAGGGTGACCAATAGGTTCCTAATCAACCCATAAAAATTAGGATAAAAAGTAAGATATTGGAGTTACTAGTAGATTCATAGTGATCCTGTGAAAACTATATAATTGGACAGGGAGTCCTTAATTATTTAACTGGTTATTAGTCAGTCCATGAAAACTAAAAGGTTAATAGTAATCCTAGAAACTATAATTAAGATAGATAGTCTAAAATGAATGGGGATGGGTAATCCAGAATTGATCCATTTATTTTTGCATATCATCATATTATACTGTTTTGAATTGTTTTAACCATTTTGGATGCATGAGCACAGTATATGGTTTTATAAAGGTTTTGAGATACTAGTGAGGGGAAACCCATTCCGCTAAGCAACATGGTCTCACTAGATTTCTAAATGATTTGAGATGGTAGATTACTATTCATAGCAGGCTTTATGTCTGACTCGAAGTTTATGTTTTACCTTTAAACTCTCGGGTACTCAATTGATTTTGAGTAGTATGAGAGTTGAGGTTTCCAGGTACCTCTTAAGACGAATAAGCTTCCGAAGACATGCAGGAGTCATGATAGATATTTATAGTTCTCTTTTCATTTAGTTCCGCTATGTTGATTGTAATGGCAGAGTTCTTATATTTCCTGTATAAACTTTGATCATCCAAGGGGGCATCTTTATATGTCGCTCTTAGTGTATGTTGTAATAAATATATTTTCTCTGAACGTGTTTTGCGAATTCGGGATTATGTAATGAATTGGAATTATTTTGGAACAAAATGTGATTTTGGTTTAAGTTTAAAATTTCCATATTCATGTGTTTCTGTGTATCAATGAATCTAACGCCGCCGTATTTGGTCACCGAGAATTAATAACTATGGATGACTGCAGCATCCGTAGCCATCAGTTTTGGGTCTCCCAGTAAGGGGATGTTACACCAAACACGAATCCCTTGGTTCAATAATAAGAATTATTATTAACCAAAATGCTTTTGCCAGAGACTTTGACTTTAAGATGACTTCAATTGATCGTAATACTAAGCTCATATAACTGAGGGGATGAATCCTCTCTTGAATAGTGTTTCACTTCCAATGCTTCCACTCGACCCAACTATAGTAATTCGATGGACGTCGTGCCAAAATTTAACTATAATCAAAGTTGATCCTCCATGTTGGAGATTAAAAGCATTCTCAAGTCAAGAGAACTATGTAATATTGTCACATCGATATTTTCAATTTGACCTTAGTTACATTAACCAATAGAAAACTATCGAGTGGGTCATTACATGGTTGTACAATAACTATCAACACGTAATGTAACGAGACGGATTTTGCCCGCTCGAAAATCGACATCCATACTTCAAATCGTATTCGAATGCCGTAGATTCAACCGTTCAAATCCGATTCGCCGGAGCTTATAACAACATTAAGTAAATAACACAGCGAAATAAAAGAATAATACATTGATATACAATACTGATACAACATCTGGTACAACAGAATGGTACAATGAATATCAATATACAACAGAGATATGATACAATAAAACAGCAGCGGAAAGAAAATAGATAACATCTAGCAGCGGAACAAATAACTCTAAAATAGTCTTCAAGGAAGAACTCCAAAAACCGCAACTCCATTTCCAAGAATCAATCCAGCAATAGCTCGAACTCCCAATAACTATGCACCAAGATAAGCAAGTGCGGTGTGATCCAAAGACTGAACTAGCTCCAGATAATCTACTAAACCTTGCTATCTGAAAAACCCAACTCTAGACTGCTCGTGTAGAAAATAATGAGCACCCAGATTTTAGGAAAGAAACAATAAACTCTGGATCAGTCGTGGAACTGGTGTGAGCAACAAAAACAGTTTATCTTTTAAAACATTCAACAAAAGATTTTTTTTTAAAGTCAATTCGCAATGCTTTTTTTTTAAAATGAGACTACCATAAGGCCTCCCGCACACACACACAATGCAAACGCAGAATCGGAGGAGATTTCTCCTTATGATAGTCAAAGATGCTTGATACGCATTAAAAAGAAACATTTGATATTATTACTAGTGCATAGTGTAGAGAAAATTCATTTCGAAAATAAAGATATAAATCTTAGCCAGCATAGACATTTCGAACTATGCCTACTATAGCTACCATCTAAACAGTGGTGACCACCATAAGTAAATGGCAGGTTCTACAACTAATACCGTACAAGGTTTCGTACTGGGAATTGGATTTCCAACGAATGATCAGGCCAAGGAACTTCCCATTGCAACATGAGAATGCCTCTGGATGGACATCCCCGAGAACCAAACCGGATCTCTACCAACACAAGGCCGGGTTACCCCTAACTGAGTAACAACTGACCGAATATGCCATCCCCCGGTCCTTTGGGACCTTTCAACCGAGCGCTCGCAATCAATTCACACAATCATAAAGTGTTTTCAACATGAGTAAGTATCTGGGCTCCATACCATGATACCACCCTTTTCCAAAAGGAAATGCACATATCCTAAAGGGCGCTACCCCTCATAACCTTGCCGCATCTTTCCTGTTTTGACCATTCCCGAGGTGTGAGGCTCGACGAAGTCACGTCCACAAAAACATACTTTATACAAAAGCCATGCTTTGGGTCAACAAATGATCATAGAAATGATCACCAGGATAGACGATCAAATAAATGATCCTATCACAAATAATCAACACAATGATCATTTCACAGCAACACTCAGCATGTCACATTACCAAATTGGGAATATATCGCTGATAACCTTCAACTATATAACCTCTGAGCTCGTACGTCTCAGAGAAGGGTGTTAAGCTAAAAGAATAAATTCTCCGCCACCAACAGAAATATATTTGAAAGAAATCGGCTTTATATCTCAATTTGTAATGTCAGACATACAATCCATACAAGTCTGGTCCGGGCTCGAACAGAACCGAAGGCACTTACAAAGAAGTCCTTGCAATCCGGATATTCACTAATCACGTTCGGACTTCCCATCACATATGGAGTCTCTATACCGGGGACCAGTCGATGCAAAGACATTCGACGAGTTGTCCTTTCGCTTTCAAAAATATCCGGTCTTCAACACCGGTCTTCAAATGCTATCCATAACGACATATCACATATTCGGAATGGGATATATGACACAAAGGTCCTCTCCCGGCTAAACCGAATAGTGAGCGCAATAGTTAAAAACATATGGATATTTGGGATTTCATTCAAGTCACAACTTATTACCCAAAACTTTCTTCAAATGTTTTAAACAAATTACCATTTCAAATCTTTAAACAAAAAGATTTATTTCACAAAGTTCTCCCCATTTCATAAAGATCCATTCATAGTTTTCAAAACTATTTCCCACTCCAATTGGATTAACTCGTTAAATCTTTAAATCAAAGATTTAACTTATCATTTCAAACCGTTTCAATAACTTAGAAGTTT
The DNA here is from genome assembly GCA_030765085.1 of Allium cepa. Classification (NCBI taxonomy): domain Eukaryota; kingdom Viridiplantae; phylum Streptophyta; class Magnoliopsida; order Asparagales; family Amaryllidaceae; genus Allium; species Allium cepa. Next base: position 672,888,596 of record CM060940.1, read on the forward strand.
TCTTCATTTCAAACTAGAAATCATTTTAACCAAATTGGAAGTTCATTTCTTATGTGAAAGCTTTCGTTATTTGAAAACAAATAGTTTTCGTTTTCCAGAAAAATCCAATTATATTTGTACGAGTTAAAGTTCTTAATTTATATTCATATTCCCAAATTAATACATTTTAAAATGGTTTAACCCGTATATAACTGGTATAACATCTTTAATCCCTAGTTTCAAATTATAGAATTCAGTTTCACATTTTGAATTTAAATTTAAATCAAATTATTTAAATTTCAAACTTTATCAAGTTATTCAAAATAAATTTCATCTTTGAAATTCCATTTCAAAAGCTTCACGTTTAAACCCAATCTTATTTTCAAACCATTTGAATTTAAAATTTTAAATTCAAAACTATTTTCAAAAATCTGTGACTTAATCGATTTCCTCGTGAAATCCATATTTGTGTGTGTATAGTGTGGTCCAGGGGTTTAACACAATAGTGCAACACATTCAATCATCACAAATTCAAAATACAGAATATAGCTGATAAGCGGTATAACTATAACGCTTATCGTTCATTTAAAGATCACTGATCACAGATATATCAATCACAGATAAAAGTTTACATTCATCCTAGACAAATAAACCACAGTACAGATCACGCACAAATCACAATATATCACAAAGCCTTACAGATCAGAGATATCAAATAATTCAACATTCAATAAAATCCAAATATTCATAAGCGAATTTATTAATCAACTGATTAATTTAAATCAGATGTATCAATTATTACTCCGGGTTTATTATCATGATTTAATTATGAATTATTTGAAATAAATCTTCGTTCAAATTTTATTAGTTAATCCTTAATTATTAACTAATCATTTCAATCAATGAATCAATTAATCTATAATTATTAAATTATCTTAATTAATTGCCATTATTAATTAATCCTTTAATTTATTCATTAACTCAAATTCTTAATCATCATTTAATTAATTACATTCAATAATTTTTAATTAATTACTTCTCTAAGTAATTATATTTTCAAAATTACCAAATGATTATTCTGAATGAATTAACTTAAGAAATTTAATTGAACAGATTCGATTTACTCAATAAATTACATCGAGTATTAAATTTCACAATTCCCGTCATTAAGTAATTATCTTAATAGTTTCACAGTTGATTATTATTAATTTAATCAATCAAATTTATTAATAAAATTTATCACATTGATTAATTGTTCAAATAATCTCAGTTAATGATTTTAATACTATTAATTTATTTAATCACCCTTTTAAGGAAAATTTCTTACATTAACTATTATTAATTTATAAATCAATTCCCTATTAAAATTCATTTGTAATGAATTAGAAATCATCAATCTTCATTACTTAAAGTAACACATTTGTTTTCATAACATTTTAAATTTACATAATAAAATAACCATTGATTACAAAGAAATTTTTAAAGAGTAAAAAGAAAATCAATTCTTTTTCTTCTACTTTAACATTTTGACTTATTGCAACACTTAGTAATAAAAATTTATTTTCCAAAATCTTAAGATCTGATTTGAAACTCTTTTCAGGTTCTACTTTTACATTTAACTTGTTTAAATTTTATTTCCGAATTCAATTCTATTTTGATTTCCAAATTTTCTTCAATACCATTAATTACTTTAAATTATTAAAACAAATGGAATTTTGAACTTTTATTTATCTTCAAACTAAATTTCAATTCAACTAGAATTTTTCTTCCTATTTACATTTTAGATTAAACTCCGTTTAAAACTTGGCTTGATGAATATAAATTTAGTTTTAAATTTTTTTTTTTTTTTTTTTAAAACAAAGAAACAGGTTTCCAGGCAAAACTGGGACAAGAATTCGACCCAGGCAAAACAACACTCGTTCTCCTTCCCAGGCAAAACAACACCCAGGCACAAAAATACTCGTGCACGTGTACATCGCCGCTGGCGATCTTTCGGCGCCGCCACTACGTCGAGCAAGTCGACGATCATCCCTAGATCGATTCGCGACCACCCAAACTTCCCCATCACCTCGAATTTGAAATCGAGATCGAGCTCAAGCCTGGAACCATGAACTGGGAACACCCTCATACCTGAAACCACCACGTCCACGCTACCTCGACCACCAGAAAATCTGGAATTTCAGCCAAACCTTCGTCCACACTTCCTCTACCATCACCCCGAACCCCATAGTACTCGATCGACTATAGACGAAGAACGAATTAAAATACAGACCCCTTAAAACAAGAACCCTAAACCCTAACTTCGATTCAAACCCAAAATTCTTGAATTCGAAAAATCTCTCAACATTTTTCCCATATTCCCGAATCAAAAATCTAACTTCACAACAAATTTCAGCATTAATTATTGATTAAATTGACAGGAATTGATGAAAAAGTATTTTCAGTTCTTAAATAAATTGCTCCTTGAATCCATGCCTAAAAATTATCATTTTTGGTTTAAAATTCCTACCTTTATATGTATGTTCAAGAAATGAAATCAAATCGACAGTTTATGATATTCGAATTTTAAACATTCATTTGCTTTCTACTGTAAATTTGGATTCACAGTATGTATATCCCACTGCTAACCTCCAGACAGTTCCCAAACTTTGATCTTTAGTTTAAACAGGTTTATTTAACTTAAACTCCTAAGTCTAAAGTGTTTGCAATAAGAAACATTGAAGTTTCCATTTTTTTTTCTTTGCTCTGTACATAACATTTTAAAAGATCAGAGCATAGAAAATTTTTCCAGAGCAACAAAAATACACAGAGTTGTTTTATTTAAAACTATTCAGCAAGCATTTCAAAGTAATACACAAGTTTAAAACCTTATAAACAGATGTGCACTCACCTTGGTTTTTCACAGAAAGGAAGAACAGAGCCTTCTTTGTGTTAACAGAGGCTTTGAATTTTTGCTGATGAAAGCCTTCTTACTTGATGTCGAGTTTGTATGGACTTGTTTTGATATTCAAGTTGAAGCTTTTGTTGAAGATAATAATCACTTCAGTTTTTTTCTTGTTTAGTTTTGAAGATGGACGAAATGAAATGAGGTTGATATATAAAAAGAAACTTACAAGTGATATTACCTTTTGTACAACAAGACATGGCTGAGGATGCTTTCATTATGCTGTTTTGAAGAGAAGTTACTCTTTGCTTGTACTTGTTTATGCATATTTATGTATTTGTTTACTTGTTTCATTCCATGCTTATATTTGTACTTGTTTTCCTTAGTTACAGCCTACATTTTATTCTTGCTTTACCAGGTTTGTTTTTACTCCTATATGTACATAACATAACTTGCTTGATTTAATTTACAAGCTCTTGTATTTGATTTGTTACTTTTTCTTTTGTTTTTTTTTTATCTTTTGTTTTGTACTTGAATATACATGTTAATGTATTTGTTTACTTCAGCCTTACTTCGGCTGAAATGAAAAATGTGTGCTAGGATATTTTTATGTACTTGCTTGTTTTCATATTTAAATGTTGTTTCTTTTCTTTTCTTTATTTTCTTTCACAAGCTTTTGCATCTATGTTTGTTTAAGTGTTCATAAAAACATATATTTTTTTTGTTTTAGTCCTTTGTATTTTATTTGTTTGTTTTATTTTCGTCTACATTCTTTTCATATTTAAATGTATTTTATTTTCTTTAAATCTTCTTGTTTTGTAATACAAATAATTTCTATTTTATTATGTTGTTAGAATTTAGCAAATGTTCTACTTCCTATATTTTTTTATTAAAATTTATCTCATATTATTTTTCTATTTCTCGTTTAAATATTTATTGTTATCTTACTTTAATATTTATTGTCTTATATTATTTTATAAACTCAAACCATTAATTTTACAATTCATATCTAATGTATATACATATATATCTCTATATTTATTTTTAAAACCATTTATTTAAGATTTTATTTCAAATCCAATATAAATATATATTCACATATATACAAATTGTCAAATCCATATGACTTTATATATTTTCTAGTCGAATCGGGGAAACTTGCTTCCATTTAAATTAATTTATCTTACAATTTTATTCAAAAATTCATTTAATTATCAATTTAAATTAAATTAAAATCTAGGGTCGTTACAAACTTCCCCCCTTAAAAGAATTTCGTCCTCGAAATTCGCAGGCACGAAAACAACACAGAGATAGACTCAATCTCTACAATTTCTCAAATACAAGATATGGATTCCAAATTCAAGTCGGAATATCTCAAAATATATACTAATTTGTCCCTCTTCGGACTTCAACCAGCCCAAGAAATTACAACAGAATTTCAAAATTTGGTTTTAAACGAAATCGTTTTATCGATACAATTCAATTTAGCTTCTTCTTCTATTAATCAATTTAACTCAATTTCAAATTTCCAATTTATTCAAAATTTTAATTCTAAATTTCAAATTCATTAAAGTTTAAATCGAAAATTGATAAGAAATCGATAAAGATAAGGATTTTCTATAACGAATCGTAGAGCCACATCATATCGAAACTTCTTCTGGAGCTGCCCCGAAGCAATCAAAAGAATTTAGAACGAATCAAAGAAAATTGATAGAGGAATTAGTTTTCACTGTTGTTACAGAGCATTGACCAATTATAGTCGTATTTCCCTGTCCCCTATCTCGTTCTCTTCTTGCACTCATACTTACTATCGGTGAATAGCAAGAGAATTTACTGAGACGTTAAAACGGATATCTTAGGGATTACTCATTCTAGAGTATACTTCACCCTATCTCTAATGAGCTACTTAATGTGTTATACTCCTGAGCTAAAGTTTAACCTTAGCTCTGATACCAAATGTAACGAGACGGATTTTGCCCGCTCGAAAATCGACATCCATACTTCAAATCGTATTCGAATGCCGTAGATTCAACCGTTCAAATCCGATTCGCCGGAGCTTATAACAACATTAAGTAAATAACACAGCGAAATAAAAGAATAATACATTGATATACAATACTGATACAACATCTGGTACAACAGAATGGTACAATGAATATCAATATACAACAGAGATATGATACAATAAAACAGCAGCGGAAAGAAAATAGATAACATCTAGCAGCGGAACAAATAACTCTAAAATAGTCTTCAAGGAAGAACTCCAAAAACCGCAACTCCATTTCCAAGAATCAATCCAGCAATAGCTCGAACTCCCAATAACTATGCACCAAGATAAGCAAGTGCGGTGTGATCCAAAGACTGAACTAGCTCCAGATAATCTACTAAACCTTGCTATCTGAAAAACCCAACTCTAGACTGCTCGTGTAGAAAATAATGAGCACCCAGAGTTTAGGAAAGAAACAATAAACTCTGGATCAGTCGTGGAACTGGTGTGAGCAACAAAAACAGTTTATCTTTTAAAACATTCAACAAAAGATTTTTTTTAAAGTCAATTCGCAATGCTTTTTTTTTAAAATGAGACTACCATAAGGCCTCCCGCACACACACACAATGCAAACGCAGAATCGGAGGAGAATTCTCCTTATGATAGTCAAAGATGCTTGATACGCATTAAAAAGAAACATTTGATATTATTACTAGTGCATAGTGTAGAGAAAATTCATTTCGAAAATAAAGATATAAATCTTAGCCAGCATAGACATTTCGAACTATGCCTACTATAGCTACCATCTAAACAGTGGTGACCACCATAAGTAAATGGCAGGTTCTACAACTAATACCGTACAAGGTTTCGTACTGGGAATTGGATTTCCAACGAATGATCAGGCCAAGGAACTTCCCATTGCAACATGAGAATGCCTCTGGATGGACATCCCCGAGAACCAAACCGGATCTCTACCAACACAAGGCCGGGTTACCCCTAACTGAGTAACAACTGACCGAATATGCCATCCCCCGGTCCTTTGGGACCTTTCAACCGAGCGCTCGCAATCAATTCACACAATCATAAAGTGTTTTCAACATGAGTAAGTATCTGGGCTCCATACCATGATACCACCCTTTTCCAAAAGGAAATGCACATATCCTAAAGGGCGCTACCCCTCATAACCTTGCCGCATCTTTCCTGTTTTGACCATTCCCGAGGTGTGAGGCTCGACGAAGTCACGTCCACAAAAACATACTTTATACAAAAGCCATGATTTGGGTCAACAAATGATCATAGAAATGATCACCAGGATAGACGATCAAATAAATGATCCTATCACAAATAATCAACACAATGATCATTTCACAGCAACACTCAGCATGTCACATTACCAAATTGGGAATATATCGCTGATAACCTTCAACTATATAACCTCTGAGCTCGTACGTCTCAGAGAAGGGTGTTAAGCTAAAATAATAAATTCTCCGCCACCAACAGAAATATATTTGAAAGAAATCGGCTTTATATCTCAATTTGTAATGTCAGACATACAATCCATACAAGTCTGGTCCGGGCTCGAACAGAACCGAAGGCACTTACAAAGAAGTCCTTGCAATCCGGATATTCACTAATCACGTTCGGACTTCCCATCACATATGGAGTCTCTATACCGGGGACCAGTCGATGCAAAGACATTCGACGAGTTGTCCTTTCGCTTTCAAAAATATCCGGTCTTCAACACCGGTCTTCAAATGCTATCCATAACGACATATCACATATTCGGAATGGGATATATGACACAAAGGTCCTCTCCCAGCTAAACCGAATAGTGAGCGCAATAGTTAAAAACATATGGATATTTGGGATTTCATTCAAGTCACAACTTATTACCCAAAACTTTCTTCAAATGTTTTAAACAAATTACCATTTCAAATCTTTAAACAAAAAGATTTATTTCACAAAGTTCTCCCCATTTCATAAAGATCCATTCATAGTTTTCAAAACTATTTCCCATTCCAATTGGATTAACTCGTTAAATCTTTAAATCAAAGATTTAACTTATCATTTCAAACCGTTTCAATAACTTAGAAGTTTTCTTCATTTCAAACTAGAAATCATTTTAACCAAATTGGAAGTTCATTTCTTATGTGAAAGCTTTCGTTATTTGAAAACAAATAGTTTTCGTTTTCCAGAAAAATCCAATTATATTTGTACGAGTTAAAGTTCTTAATTTATATTCATATTCCCAAATTAATACATTTTAAAATGGTTTAACCCGTGTATAACTGGTATAACATCTTTAATCCCTAGTTTCAAATTATAGAATTCAGTTTCACATTTTGAATTTAAATTTAAATCAAATTATTTAAATTTCAAACTTTATCAAGTTATTCAAAATAAATTTCATCTTTGAAATTCCATTTCAAAAGCTTCACGTTTAAACCCAATCTTATTTTCAAACCATTTGAATTTAAAATTTTAAATTCAAAACTATTTTCAAAAATCTGTGACTTAATCGATTTCCTCGTGAAATCCATATTTGTGTGTGTATAGTGTGGTCCAGGGGTTTAACACAATAGTGCAACACATTCAATCATCACAAATTCAAAATACAGAATATAGCTGATAAGCGGTATAACTATAACGCTTATCGTTCATTTAAAGATCACTGATCACAGATATATCAATCACAGATAAAAGTTTACATTCATCCTAGACAAATAAACCACAGTACAGATCACGCACAAATCACAATATATCACAAAGCCTTACAGATCAGAGATATCAAATAATTCAACATTCAATAAAATCCAAATATTCATAAGCGAATTTATTAATCAACTGATTAATTTAAATCAGATGTATCAATTATTACTCCGGGTTTATTATCATGATTTAATTATGAATTATTTGAAATAAATCTTCATTCAAATTTTATTAGTTAATCCTTAATTATTAACTAATCATTTCAATCAATGAATCAATTAATCTATAATTATTAAATTATCTTAATTAATTGCCATTATTAATTAATCCTTTAATTTATTCATTAACTCAAATTCTTAATCATCATTTAATTAATTACATTCAATAATTTTTAATTAATTACTTCTCTAAGTAATTATATTTTCAAAATTACCAAATGATTATTCTGAATGAATTAACTTAAGAAATTTAATTGAACAGATTCGATTTACTCAATAAATTACATCGAGTATTAAATTTCACAATTCCCGTCATTAAGTAATTATCTTAATAGTTTCACAGTTGATTATTATTAATTTAATCAATCAAATTTATTAATAAAATTTATCACATTGATTAATTGTTCAAATAATCTCAGTTAATGATTTTAATACTATTAATTTATTTAATCACCCTTTTAAGGAAAATTTCTTACATTAACTATTATTAATTTATAAATCAATTCCCTATTAAAATTCATTTGTAATGAATTAGAAATCATCAATCTTCATTACTTAAAGTAACACATTTGTTTTCATAACATTTTAAATTTACATAATAAAATAACCATTGATTACAAAGAAATTTTTAAAGAGTAAAAAGAAAATCAATTCTTTTTCTTCTACTTTAACATTTTGACTTATTGCAACACTTAGTAATAAAAATTTATTTTCCAAAATCTTAAGATCTGATTTGAAACTCTTTTCAGGTTCTACTTTTACATTTAACTTGTTTAAATTTTATTTCCGAATTCAATTCTATTTTGATTTCCAAATTTTCTTCAATACCATTAATTACTTTAAATTATTAAAACAAATGGAATTTTGAACTTTTATTTATCTTCAAACTAAATTTCAATTCAACTAGAATTTTTCTTCCTATTTACATTTTAGATTAAACTCCGTTTAAAACTTGGCTTGATGAATATAAATTTAGTTTTAAATTATTATTATTTTTTTCTTAAAAAAAAAAGAAACAGGTTTCCAGGCAAAACTGGGACAAGAATTCGACCCAGGCAAAACAACACTCGTTCTCCTTCCCAGGCAAAACAACACCCAGGCACAAAAATACTCGTGCACGTGTACATCGCCGCTGGCGATCTTTCGACGCCGCCACTACGTCGAGCAAGTCGACGATCATCCCTAGATCGATTCGCGACCACCCAAACTTCCCCATCACCTCGAATTTGAAATCGAGATCGAGCTCAAGCCTGGAACCATGAACTGGGAACACCCTCATACCTGAAACCACCACGTCCACGCTACCTCGACCACCAGAAAATCTGGAATTTCAGCCAAACCTTCGTCCACACTTCCTCTACCATCACCCCGAACCCCATAGTACTCGATCGACTATAGACGAAGAACGAATTAAAATACAGACCCCTTAAAACAAGAACCCTAAACCCTAACTTCGATTCAAACCCAAAATTCTTGAATTCGAAAAATCTCTCAACATTTTTCCCATATTCCCGAATCAAAATTCTAACTTCACAACAAATTTCAGCATTAATTATTGATTAAATTGACAGGAATTGATGAAAAAGTATTTTCAGTTCTTAAATAAATTGCTCCTTGAATCCATGCCTAAAAATTATCATTTTTGGTTTAAAATTCCTACCTTTATATGTATGTTCAAGAAATGAAATCAAATCGACAGTTTATGATATTCGAATTTTAAACATTCATTTGCTTTCTACTGTAAATTTGGATTCACAGTATGTATATCCCACTGCTAACCTCCAGACAGTTCCCAAACTTTGATCTTTAGTTTAAACAGGTTTATTTAACTTAAACTCCTAAGTCTAAAGTGTTTGCAATAAGAAACATTGAAGTTTCCATTTTTTTTTTCTTTGCTCTGTACATAACATTTTAAAAGATCAGAGCATAGAAAATTTTTCCAGAGCAACAAAAATACACAGAGTTGTTTTATTTAAAACTATTCAGCAAGCATTTCAAAGTAATACACAAGTTTAAAACCTTATAAACAGATGTGCACTCACCTTGGTTTTTCACAGAAAGGAAGAACAGAGCCTTCTTTGTGTTAACAGAGGCTTTGAATTTTTGCTGATGAAAGCCTTCTTACTTGATGTCGAGTTTGTATGGACTTGTTTTGATATTCAAGTTGAAGCTTTTGTTGAAGATAATAATCACTTCAGTTTTTTTCTTGTTTAGTTTTGAAGATGGACGAAATGAAATGAGGTTGATATATAAAAAGAAACTTACAAGTGATATTACCTTTTGTACAACAAGACATGGCTGAGGATGCTTTCATTATGCTGTTTTGAAGAGAAGTTACTCTTTGCTTGTACTTGTTTATGCATATTTATGTATTTGTTTACTTGTTTCATTCCATGCTTATATTTGTACTTGTTTTCCTTAGTTACAGCCTACATTTTATTCTTGCTTTACCAGGTTTGTTTTTACTCCTATATGTACATAACATAACTTGCTTGATTTAATTTACAAGCTCTTGTATTTGATTTGTTACTTTTTCTTTTGTTTTTTTTTTATCTTTTGTTTTGTACTTGAATATACATGTTAATGTATTTGTTTACTTCAGCCTTACTTCGGCTGAAATGAAAAATGTGTGCTAGGATATTTTTATGTACTTGCTTGTTTTCATATTTAAATGTTGTTTCTTTTCTTTTCTTTTCTTTATTTTCTTTCACAAGCTTTTGCATCTATGTTTGTTTAAGTGTTCATAAAAACATATATTTTTTTTATTTTAGTCCTTTGTATTTTATTTGTTTGTTTTATTTTCGTCTACATTCTTTTCATATTTAAATGTATTTTATTTTCTTTAAATCTTCTTGTTTTGTAATACAAATAATTTCTATTTTATTATGTTGTTAGAATTTAGCAAATGTTCTACTTCCTATATTTTTTTATTAAAATTTATCTCATATTATTTTTCTATTTCTCGTTTAAATATTTATTGTTATCTTACTTTAATATTTATTGTCTTATATTATTTTATAAACTCAAACCATTAATTTTACAATTCATATCTAATGTATATACATATATATCTCTATATTTATTTTTAAAACCATTTATTTAAGATTTTATTTCAAATCCAATATAAATATATATTCACATATATACAAATTGTCAAATCCATATGACTTTATATATTTTCTAGTCGAATCGGGGAAACTCGCTTCCATTTAAATTAATTTATCTTACAATTTTATTCAAAAATTCATTTAATTATCAATTTAAATTAAATTAAAATCTAGGGTCGTTACAAACTTCCCCCCTTAAAAGAATTTCGTCCTCGAAATTCGCAGGCACGAAAACAACACAGAGATAGACTCAATCTCTACAATTTCTCAAATACAAGATATGGATTCCAAATTCAAGTCGGAATATCTCAAAATATATACTAATTTGTCCCTCTTCGGACTTCAACCAGCCCAAGAAATTACAACAGAATTTCAAAATTTGGTTTTAAACGAAATCGTTTTATCGATACAATTCAATTTCGCTTCTTCTTCTATTAATCAATTTAACTCAATTTCAAATTTCCAATTTATTCAAAATTTTAATTCTAAATTTCAAATTCATTAAAGTTTAAATCGAAAATTGATAAGAAATCGATAAAGATAAGGATTTTCTATAACGAATCGTAGAGCCACATCATATCGAAACTTCTTCTGGAGCTGCCCCGAAGCAATCAAAAGAATTTAGAACGAATCAAAGAAAATTGATAGAGGAATTAGTTTTCACTGTTGTTACAGAGCATTGACCAATTATAGTCGTATTTCCCTGTCCCCTATCTCGTTCTCTTCTTGCACTCATACTTACTATCGGTGAATAGCAAGAGAATTTACTGAGACGTTAAAACGGATATCTTAGGGATTACTCATTCTAGAGTATACTTCACCCTATCTCTAATGAGCTACTTAATGTGTTATACTCCTGAGCTAAAGTTTAACCTTAGCTCTGATACCAAATGTAACGAGACGGATTTTGCCCGCTCGAAAATCGACATCCATACTTCAAATCGTATTCGAATGCCGTAGATTCAACCGTTCAAATCCGATTCGCCGGAGCTTATAACAACATTAAGTAAATAACACAGCGAAATAAAAGAATAATACATTGATATACAATACTGATACAACATCTGGTACAACAGAATGGTACAATGAATATCAATATACAACAGAGATATGATACAATAAAACAGCAGCGGAAAGAAAATAGATAACATCTAGCAGCGGAACAAATAACTCTAAAATAGTCTTCAAGGAAGAACTCCAAAAACCGCAACTCCATTTCCAAGAATCAATCCAGCAATAGCTCGAACTCCCAATAACTATGCACCAAGATAAGCAAGTGCGGTGTGATCCAAAGACTGAACTAGCTCCAGATAATCTACTAAACCTTGCTATCTGAAAAACCCAACTCTAGACTGCTCGTGTAGAAAATAATGAGCACCCAGAGTTTAGGAAAGAAACAATAAACTCTGGATCAGTCGTGGAACTGGTGTGAGCAACAAAAACAGTTTATCTTTTAAAACATTCAACAAAAGATTTTTTTTAAAGTCAATTCGCAATGCTTTTTTTTTTAAAATGAGACTACCATAAGGCCTCCCGCACACACACACAATGCAAACGCAGAATCGGAGGAGATTTCTCCTTATGATAGTCAAAGATGCTTGATACGCATTAAAAAGAAACATTTGATATTATTACTAGTGCATAGTGTAGAGAAAATTCATTTCGAAAATAAAGATATAAATCTTAGCCAGCATAGACATTTCGAACTATGCCTACTATAGCTACTATCTAAACAGTGGTGACCACCATAAGTAAATGGCAGGTTCTACAACTAATACCGTACAAGGTTTCGTACTGGGAATTGGATTTCCAACGAATGATCAGGCCAAGGAACTTCCCATTGCAACATGAGAATGCCTCTGGATGGACATCCCCGAGAACCAAACCGGATCTCTACCAACACAAGGCCGGGTTACCCCTAACTGAGTAACAACTGACCGAATATGCCATCCCCCGGTCCTTTGGGACCTTTCAACCGAGCGCTCGCAATCAATTCACACAATCATAAAGTGTTTTCAACATGAGTAAGTATCTGGGCTCCATACCATGATACCACCCTTTTCCAAAAGGAAATGCACATATCCTAAAGGGCGCTACCCCTCATAACCTTGCCGCATCTTTCCTGTTTTGACCATTCCCGAGGTGTGAGGCTCGACGAAGTCACGTCCACAAAAACATACTTTATACAAAAGCCATGCTTTGGGTCAACAAATGATCATAGAAATGATCACCAGGATAGACGATCAAATAAATGATCCTATCACAAATAATCAACACAATGATCATTTCACAGCAACACTCAGCATGTCACATTACCAAATTGGGAATATATCGCTGATAACCTTCAACTATATAACCTCTGAGCTCGTACGTCTCAGAGAAGGGTGTTAAGCTAAAAGAATAAATTCTCCGCCACCAACAGAAATATATTTGAAAGAAATCGGCTTTATATCTCAATTTGTAATGTCAGACATACAATCCATACAAGTCTGGTCCGGGCTCGAACAGAACCGAAGGCACTTACAAAGAAGTCCTTGCAATCCGGATATTCACTAATCACGTTCAGACTTCCCATCACATATGGAGTCTCTATACCGGGGACCAGTCGATGCAAAGACATTCGACGAGTTGTCCTTTCGCTTTCAAAAATATCCGGTCTTCAACACCGGTCTTCAAATGCTATCCATAACGACATATCACATATTCGGAATGGGATATATGACACAAAGGTCCTCTCCCGGCTAAACCGAATAGTGAGCGCAATAGTTAAAAACATATGGATATTTGGGATTTCATTCAAGTCACAACTTATTACCCAAAACTTTCTTCAAATGTTTTAAACAAATTACCATTTCAAATCTTTAAACAAAAAGATTTATTTCACAAAGTTCTCCCCATTTCATAAAGATCCATTCATAGTTTTCAAAACTATTTCCCATTCCAATTGGATTAACTCGTTAAATCTTTAAATCAAAGATTTAACTTATCATTTCAAACCGTTTCAATAACTTAGAAGTTTTCTTCATTTCAAACTAGAAATCATTTTAACCAAATTGGAAGTTCATTTCTTATGTGAAAGCTTTCGTTATTTGAAAACAAATAGTTTTCGTTTTCCAGAAAAATCCAATTATATTTGTACGAGTTAAAGTTCTTAATTTATATTCATATTCCCAAATTAATACATTTTAAAATGGTTTAACCCGTATATAACTGGTATAACATCTTTAATCCCTAGTTTCAAATTATAGAATTCAGTTTCACGTTTTGAATTTAAATTTAAATCAAATTATTTAAATTTCAAACTTTATCAAGTTATTCAAAATAAATTTCATCTTTGAAATTCCATTTCAAAAGCTTCACGTTTAAACCCAATCTTATTTTCAAACCATTTGAATTTAAAATTTTAAATTCAAAACTATTTTCAAAAATCTGTGACTTAATCGATTTCCTCGTGAAATCCATATTTGTGTGTGTATAGTGTGGTCCAGGGGTTTAACACAATAGTGCAACACATTCAATCATCACAAATTCAAAATACAGAATATAGCTGATAAGCGGTATAACTATAACGCTTATCGTTCATTTAAAGATCACTGATCACAGATATATCAATCACAGATAAAAGTTTACATTCATCCTAGACAAATAAACCACAGTACAGATCACGCACAAATCACAATATATCACAAAGCCTTACAGATCAGAGATATCAAATAATTCAACATTCAATAAAATCCAAATATTCATAAGCGAATTTATTAATCAACTGATTAATTTAAATCAGATGTATCAATTATTACTCCGGGTTTATTATCATGATTTAATTATGAATTATTTGAAATAAATCTTCGTTCAAATTTTATTAGTTAATCCTTAATTATTAACTAATCATTTCAATCAATGAATCAATTAATCTATAATTATTAAATTATCTTAATTAATTGCCATTATTAATTAATCCTTTAATTTATTCATTAACTCAAATTCTTAATCATCATTTAATTAATTACATTCAATAATTTTTAATTAATTACTTCTCTAAGTAATTATATTTTCAAAATTACCAAATGATTATTCTGAATGAATTAACTTAAGAAATTTAATTGAACAGATTCGATTTACTCAATAAATTACATCGAGTATTAAATTTCACAATTCCCGTCATTAAGTAATTATCTTAATAGTTTCACAGTTGATTATTATTAATTTAATCAATCAAATTTATTAATAAAATTTATCACATTGATTAATTGTTCAAATAATCTCAGTTAATGATTTTAATACTATTAATTTATTTAATCACCCTTTTAAGGAAAATTTCTTACATTAACTATTATTAATTTATAAATCAATTCCCTATTAAAATTCATTTGTAATGAATTAGAAATCATCAATCTTCATTACTTAAAGTAACACATTTATTTTCATAACATTTTAAATTTACATAATAAAATAACCATTGATTACAAAGAAATTTTTAAAGAGTAAAAAGAAAATCAATTCTTTTTCTTCTACTTTAACATTTTGACTTATTGCAACACTTAGTAATAAAAATTTATTTTCCAAAATCTTAAGATCTGATTTGAAACTCTTTTCAGGTTCTACTTTTACATTTAACTTGTTTAAATTTTATTTCCGAATTCAATTCTATTTTGATTTCCAAATTTTCTTCAATACCATTAATTACTTTAAATTATTAAAACAAATGGAATTTTGAACTTTTATTTATCTTCAAACTAAATTTCAATTCAACTAGAATTTTTCTTCCTATTTACATTTTAGATTAAACTCCGTTTAAAACTTGGCTTGATGAATATAAATTTAGTTTTAAATATTTTTTTCTTTTCTTTTTTTTTTTTTTAAAACAAAGAAACAGGTTTCCAGGCAAAACTGGGACAAGAATTCGACCCAGGCAAAACAACACTCGTTCTCCTTCCCAGGCAAAACAACACCCAGGCACAAAAATACTCGTGCACGTGTACATCGCCGCTGGCGATCTTTCGGCGCCGCCACTACGTCGAGCAAGTCGACGATCATCCCTAGATCGATTCGCGACCACCCAAACTTCCCCATCACCTCGAATTTGAGATCGAGATCGAGCTCGAGCCTGGAACCATGAACTGGGAACACCCTCATACCTGAAACCACCACGTCCACGCTACCTCGACCACCAGAAAATCTGGAATTTCAGCCAAACCTTCGTCCACACTTCCTCTACCATCACCCCGAACCCCATAGTACTCGATCGACTATAGACGAAGAACGAATTAAAATACAGACCCCTTAAAACAAGAACCCTAAACCCTAACTTCGATTCAAACCCAAAATTCTTGAATTCGAAAAATCTCTCAACATTTTTCCCATATTCCCGAATCAAAAATCTAACTTCACAACAAATTTCAGCATTAATTATTGATTAAATTGACAGGAATTGATGAAAAAGTATTTTCAGTTCTTAAATAAATTGCTCCTTGAATCCATGCCTAAAAATTATCATTTTTGGTTTAAAATTCCTACCTTTATATGTATGTTCAAGAAATGAAATCAAATCGACAGTTTATGATATTCGAATTTTAAACATTCATTTGCTTTCTACTGTAAATTTGGATTCACAGTATGTATATCCCACTGCTAACCTCCAGACAGTTCCCAAACTTTGATCTTTAGTTTAAACAGGTTTATTTAACTTAAACTCCTAAGTCTAAAGTGTTTGCAATAAGAAACATTGAAGTTTCCATTTTTTTTTCTTTGCTCTGTACATAACATTTTAAAAGATCAGAGCATAGAAAATTTTTCCAGAGCAACAAAAATACACAGAGTTGTTTTATTTAAAACTATTCAGCAAGCATTTCAATGTAATACACAAGTTTAAAACCTTATAAACAGATGTGCAGTCACCTTGGTTTTTCACAGAAAGGAAGAACAGAGCCTTCTTTGTGTTAACAGTGGCTTTGAATTTTTGCTGATGAAAGCCTTCTTACTTGATGTCGAGTTTGTATGGACTTGTTTTGATATTCAAGTTGAAGCTTTTGTTGAAGATAATAATCACTTCAGTTTTTTTCTTGTTTAGTTTTGAAGATGGACGAAATGAAATGAGGTTGATATATAAAAAGAAACTTACAAGTGATATTACCTTTTGTACAACAAGACATGGCTGAGGATTCTTTCATTATGCTGTTTTGAAGAGAAGTTGCTCTTTGCTTGTACTTGTTTATGCATATTTATGTATTTGTTTACTTGTTTCATTCCATGCTTATATTTGTACTTGTTTTCCTTAGTTACAGCCTACATTTTATTCTTGCTTTACCAGGTTTGTTTTTACTCCTATATGTACATAACATAACTTGCTTGATTTAATTTACAAGCTCTTGTATTTGATTTGTTACTTTTTCTTTTGTTTTTTTTTTATCTTTTGTTTTGTACTTGAATATACATGTTAATGTATTTGTTTACTTCAGCCTTACTTCGGCTGAAATGAAAAATGTGTGCTAGGATATTTTTATGTACTTGCTTGTTTTCATATTTAAATGTTGTTTCTTTTCTTTTCTTTATTTTCTTTCACAAGCTTTTGCATCTATGTTTGTTTAAGTGTTCATAAAAACATATTTTTTTTTTGTTTTAGTCCTTTGTATTTTATTTGTTTGTTTTATTTTCGTCTACATTCTTTTCATATTTAAATGTATTTTATTTTCTTTAAATCTTCTTGTTTTGTAATAAAAATAATTTCTATTTTATTATGTTCTTAGAATTTAGCAAATGTTCTACTTCCTATATTTTTTTATTAAAATTTATCTCATATTATTTTTCTATTTCTCGTTTAAATATTTATTGTTATCTTACTTTAATATTTATTGTCTTATATTATTTTATAAACTCAAACCATTAATTTTACAATTCATATCTAATGTATATACATATATATCTCTATATTTATTTTTAAAACCATTTATTTAAGATTTTATTTCAAATCCAATATAAATATATATTCACATATATACAAATTGTCAAATCCATATGACTTTATATATTTTCTAGTCGAATCGGGGAAACTCGCTTCCATTTAAATTAATTTATCTTACAATTTTATTCAAAAATTCATTTAATTATCAATTTAAATTAAATTAAAATCTAGGGTCGTTACACGTAACCCCTTGGTGCCCCTTATAGTTATGAGTAATATATTGTCCAACATTTGGAAAGCGTTACGTACTCTAGTATCAACGGATGTATCAATATCCAGTCTTGATGCTTTTGACTAGGAATGTTTAGAATAATATATTTATTTTTATTGTCATAAATCACTCATAATTACAACACATTGTAACTACTGTTACAAAACATAACATTTACGGATTTTCTATTAGATATACTTCTAATTACATTAATTAATTAATATAACATATTATATGAAGTATATAATAGAAAGAAAACATCTTTTATTTCGAACCAGATTGCTTATCAAGTTAGATATATGTAACAAATTACATAGTTACCTTTAGGGCATATCTCCATTTTTGTCAGTTTCCTACTTGCACACAAGGTCAATATGGAATATTATTCCAATTTGTCCAATTGGTTTCCTCAAAAACCAATCGAGCCAGTCCTTCAGTGAACAAGTATGTTATTATGTTTCAATCTTCTACCCTGTCAATTAACTTTCCCCGACGCTGATAAACTACCTTTATCATATGGAACAATTTAAAGTATGTCTCATGAATTCTAATAAGCTCTAAGTTTTGTTGCGAACTATATTGTGACATTATTATCATATAACAATGATACGAGATTCTTAACATTTGGGATAACCCTCGGCTCAGTTATAAAATTTGTGCTTTTACTATATATAAATTGCTTTTATCATGGTGCTATTCAAGGTGATGTATTAAGCCTTTTTCATTGAATCGGCCTTTTTCTTTTGTTTGGAACCTTTCCAACTTAAAGATTTTTAACTTGAACTTATAATTGACATATTATATACTCAATATCACTTATGAAGATTGGGTCCAAATACTCGTTCTTAAACAGTTCATTATTTCTATAAACAATTCTCTAGTATTTCATAAATACACAAGAACATCTCAAACAACCATTTCATGATACCAACTAGGATTTTATATTTGCTTTATGTATCAAATACCAAACTAATCACGACATCGTAAACAAAATAACATGTATGATATTTCATATTGCCAAAGCATAAAGAATCATCCTACATGTTCCGTATCAAATTTTTTAATAATGTGTCCTTGCATATAGATTGGGACATTCCCAATATCTTTTATACTTATTATAAAAAATATCATTTACAAATCTAACAGTGAGCATTAAAACGACTAAAGCTTATTTTAACACCAGTACATCGTTAACAATTAGCAATGTGTTGTTTACTTATAGTTTAGAAATACCAATGTACCTTTGAACGCTCTTTCTTATGAACACAAGCTTCCTCCGCATTTTGATTGATATCAAACTATTTGATATTTTTATCAAAACACTTGCTCAATTTTGATTCTTTTCGAATGATATTTTCATAGCTATTCTCGGATCGCATCCAAAAAACCCCCCAAACATGAACAATTATTACATACAGTCTTTCGACTCGCATAACTTGCTAAATCCTTAGCCTAGGATATGTTAGAATTTCTCATAAAACCTTTATCTTGTATGGTATTATAAATTATTCTTTAAATGATATTAATTTTAACCGTGTGTACTACTTTTAAGTACACGTCTTTTAGAAAGAATTTTACTCAAGTCCACTCATCATTAATCGTGTTTTGTCCAACATAGTTCGATTACGCCTTCTCAATACATCATTATGTATTATAGGGAGGAGTAATCTTTGAGACAAAATCTTTATTCGTATTAGGTACATACTGAACTGTTTCCAATATACTCACCTATTTGATCAAATCGAATGAATTCTATCGCCTTTATATTATTTACTTCTGTTTTATAATCTATAAGCTTATCATAGACTTATACACGTATATCAAATACATATGTCCATGTTTGTGATAATTCATCAGTGAATATGATGAAGTACGTGGAACCATATTGGTATTTGTAGACTTATGATTGCATACATCTATATGTATCAATCTGAAGATTTCATCAACTCATATGACGCTCCCACTAAATGAATGCATAGCTCTTAATTTATGGAGTTATAATTATCTATTATCATATGATTCATAATCATATAATAAAAATTATTTATCAAAGCTACAGCTTAGTATATTACTCCAAAACAATTATAAATAACTTGAGATACTTCAGTATTTTCCAATGCAGCACTTTTGTTATGAAAACAAACACTATGGTATAGTTTTAATGCATAACGGATATTCATAATATTCATATTGAAGTATAAGTATGTCTATTTTTCAATCAACACCAAAAAATAGTCATATTTCATAAGTACTATATGGTATGTTTTATGAGTTTTCATAACTTGATGCAATCAATAAGTATTATATGGTATGCTTCCACTACTTCCATCATTACTATAATAGCACATGAAAAATTAAGCTTCATTCTTGCACTTTATATAGGCTATTTATTTCATTTACTGTAACTCATTTACAATCGAGAATTTGGAGATCAAATATCTTAAATTCAAAGAAATAAATCTCATAGAAAATAATTTTCTATTTGAAAGTACATTTTGAAATAGAAATCATATTTCTTATTCCAATGTTAAGTATCAATTATTATTTACAATTTCCGTTTTTGATGTATCTTTATGAAGTAGAAGTGATCATTCATTCTCTTCATTCCAGCTGTACCTTAAATCACATCTATTCTTATACATTTATTTTCCTTTTTTAAATGATCAAACCATTCAAAAGAAAGCCCTTACTACAATTTCATAAGGAACTCTTTACAAAAGCCCACTCGATCATTCTTAACATTTAAGGACATCAAATATATTGCACTTCACGTAAACTGATCAAACTGATATTTCAGTAATCGAGTTCTTAGATATATCTTGTAGTTTTGGTCTAGTGTTACATTTAACATAATAAGATAATTATTGTAATCAATCAAATCGAATACTCGATCTCACAATACGGTTTACTTTTATGCTTCGGATGAACTAATTTCATCTAAGCATCGTACATTACTAACTATGATCGTTCACCATATAACACTTATATGTGATATTATATGGATCATATATCCATAGTATTGTATTGCTTTTGAGTTCGAAACTCATAGAATGAAAATATGGTCTTGACCAAATAAATACTTAAGCAATCAAATTATGAATGCATTTAGTAGATGTAAATCAGACGCTTGCATGGGTATAGAAAATATTGAAATGCAAGAAGTATATAATCGTAAGTATATATATTATATTTCTATTTGTCAATTTTCAATTTAGTTCATTTGTATATCTTAATTGATAAACATTTTATCAATTGTATTAAATGCACAAATTTAGCAATATAGATTATTATAACATTGTATAGCATATATCCTTACAATATGAGAAAGGTTAAATGTTATCATTTCATTTTCTAATAAGGCTCCCACTAGTCTTTTATGTTTCATCAAATCCTAAGAGAAACATAGAAGTCATTTGAATCCACTAGTGGGTGTCAGTACTCATATGCTTTGATACTCTAACCTTGAGGAAACCCCAATAAATCATAAGTCCACATATGATGGATAAATCCTTATCGTTTGTATCACATACAACTTCTAGCTTATGCTTCCTTGTCTAATTTCACTTCGACCTTGAGTTTTCTCAATAAATCGAAATGAAATTAGTCGCTCTTACCTACCATATCACGACAATCTAAGTACAATATAAGTACCTTGAATTTGCTTAATAAATACATATAGTTATCTCACCTTGTCTATTCAATATATTAGTAATACTACACGTAACATTTTGAGCTTGAGTTTGCTCAGCAACAAAGAAGTAATCCCTTGGTGCCCTCGGCGGTTATCGAGTGAGTCATTCAATAGTTATCCAATAACCATTAGTATGTAACCCTTAGTTCCCTCGGCAGTCATGAGTATTACACTACCTAACATTCTAAGAACATTATATATTCTAGTCTCAATGGATGCATCAATATCCAATCTCGATACACCTTGACTGGGAATATTTAAAACAGTATATTTATTTTTATTGTGATAAATTGCTCATGGTTACAACATTTAGTAACTACTATCATAAAATATACCATTTATGGATTTTAGTTTGCTACTAATATAAAATAGCTTAGATAATTCATTTTCTACTATATTTTCCTTTCTTTTTGTATATTCATATATTTATAGTTGCTATATTTCGCAAACCACTTATTTTGAATTCCAGTGTGCAATTCTAGTCTATTACATATTTCAAGATGATTAGTTTTTACTATGAACTTGCTTTCAAGTACTCACTGGTTCCATTTTTGTTGCATAGGTTAGTGCTAGCATGACTTTCTCACAAGTAGGTGGGTGTAAAAAATTATGATAAGATTTTGCTAATATAAGCAATTGGTTTGTTTTCTTGCAAGAGTGTAGCCCCATATCTGTCCTCGAAGATCACATTGAATAGTAAAAGGCTTGGCAAAATCTGGCCACGCAAGGACCGATGATGTAATTAGGTGAAGCTTTAAAATTTAAATGCCTATCTAGCTTCATGATTCCATCCAAATACTTTTTTCTTTGATAATTCAGGAGAAGTCTTGCAATAATGCCATAATTTCTTATAAATCTTCTATAATATCTAGTAGGTCCTAAAAGTCCTCTCAATCCTCTAATAATTGCAGGGATAGGCCATTGCTTAATTCCTTCTATTCTGTCGGAAGCTACTTTCATTCCATTTTGAGAAATAATATGTCCCAAGTATGCTACTTTTCTTTGATCAAAATGACATTTCTGTAACTTGACCATGAAGTTGTGCACTTTTAGAATTTTACATGCTTTATAAAGATGTTGCATTTGTTCTGCCTAGTTTCTACTATATACTATTATATCATCAAAAAACATCAAAATAAATGTTATAAAATAGAGTTCATATTTCATTCATCAATGGATTGAAATGTGGATGGAGCATTGGTGAGACCAAAAGGCATTAGCACAAATTCATATTATGATGAGTTCTGAATGTAGTTTTGTGAATAGCTTCCTCTTTCGTTCTAACCTGATGATATCCAGACTTGAGATCAAGTTTGGTAAAGAAGATGGCACATTGTAATTCATCAAAAATGTCTTCTATAAATGGTATTAAAATTTATCTTTCATTGTTGCTTTATTTAATTTCACATAGTCAATTCAAGTTCTCATATTCCATCACTTTTTTTCAATCGTTACACTGGAGCACTATAGGATCTATTATTTGGTCTTATGATTCCAAGAGCAGCATTTCTTCAATGATTTTTTCAATTCTATTCTTTTGAAAATGTTTATATTCAAAAGTCCTGATGCACATTACTTTTGTCCTTGGTTCAAGTGGAATTTTGTAGTCATTGTGCCTTTGAGGTGGTAAAGCAGCATGAGGGGTAATGATCTCTAGATAACTATGTAGAAGCTTAGCTACTTCCCGTGAGTACTTCTCAAAAGCATTTTGTCCTTCTACCGCTTCAATTACTTCGTCGTGAAGTAGAAAATTTAGTTGTATTTTTTGTAGCTTTTTGTTTATTTTTCATAGTTTATCATTTGGTGTTCTTCAGATTTAGTTCCTTCCAAATTAGTTTATATCCCTTTTGTTTAAATATTATTGCAACGTCTTGAAGTTTTGGATAACATCATCAACTGTAGAGAGCCATTGTACTCCTAAAACAATTTGACAACCATTTATAGGTAAGAATAATAAATTAACAGTTAAGGTCATACCTTGGAAAGCAATTGGAATTTGAGTATATAAGTTGTTGCCTATCATTTTTTCTCAATTTGCAATGGTGACAACGTATGGCTTTAGCTGTACTGAAGCAATATGTGATTTCTTGACTGATTTCTTGCTTCCTCAAAATTCTGGAGATCGATTCAACTAAGTCTAGGAGGATTGATTCATCTTTTCAAGGTGTGATTTTGGGCAACATTCCTGGGTAATTATCTAATTTAATCTATTTATGTGACCTATGTGTTTGGATCCCATATGATTCATCTGTTGTTTAGTGGTTTATCTTGTAACAAGTAATTCAAACTCTTTTGTCTTTATCTCTATTAAAAGTATGTTAATTGTGTTGATTTAATTCAGATCCATTTTGTTATTCATCTCATCTCCAAAAATATTCATTATTATTGATATGATTTAATCATCCTTTCTCCTTTGTTAATTTGTTGACTTCTTAAGTGTTATTTAGATTTGTATGTTATTATCATGAATTTGCATATGCTTAACTTGTCTAATTCCTTTTCTATTTCATTGAAATTTGGTTAAAATAAAAAGCTAATTTTTAATCGAGATCTATTTTAGAATATTATAATATTTATACAAGGCTGCTAATGGATATTCGAAAAATCCAAAAATCCGCCGGCATCTATATCCGAAAAGCGAATAAAAGTCTGATATCTAGAAGATTGGATGCGAATACGAAGTCATCTGCGTTCGAAAATTATCCGTTTGGTTTTTGCCTAGATTATACACTATTTTATATGTAATTTAGCACCACGAATGGTATTTTTATATTAAGTTAATAGTTTATATTATATGCATTTAATGCATATTAAATGCTTAAAACTATTTATTATCATCATATTTATTGATTTTGCATACTTTTATAATCAACATGATTGAAAAAAGAGTTTTTCTAATCCAAAATTTGCTATTTATGTTTTTTGATTTCTCGATTGTTGGTGAATTGGATAATTATTTAATATCCATTTGTATCTGCTGATGTAGATATCTGATATCTGAAAATGATTTCGGGTGCAAATGTCAATATGACACTATCAGCATCCGAAAGTATCTGTTGACAGGCCTATATTTATATACACAAACTTAAATAAACTGCTCATACAATTTACTAACTTCCACTTTAAAAATCAATTATTTTGTTAAATGGTTGATATTTTGAATAGGAATGTTTTTATCATTGTTTTTAGTAGATTCCTTGATCCAAAATTCATGATTGGGTTTTTGTGTAAATTTTGAATATTTTATTTCTTTTCTACTTTAAAGTTTTGTGTATTTCCTTTTAAACTAAAAGCTTAATTTAAATGTTAATTTTAAATTCTAATATATATATATATATATATATATATAATATAGTAACGTACATGTGTTTGTAATAATCCGCACCCCTGTGGGCCTAAATTTTTGCTAAAGCGAAACCCAAGTCAATCAAATTACGGATCGTTGGTTTTTAATATCTTGCAAATAAACAAATGCATAGCAGAGCACTATCGATATAAACTTACAGCAAAATAGTAAAGTATAATAAAACATATGATTAATGACCAAGGCTGACACCTTTAATCTTAAATTTCCTTGTTAATGTCGAGCATGCATAAGGAAATATGTCCTTTCACCGTTCTTGATTTATACCAGTACATGTTCCTCTAAAGCTACATGTGTGTTGTAATGAGAGGAGGGTCAGAATAATATTCTGTTGACTGGTAAATTATACACTTTATACATAACATTAGTTTTTTTTGATTTTCTTCAATTATATGTTATGTTCATTGTTTTACTTAATCATGTTTGCTCTACGTACGCGTATGATACTCCCTATCTACTCGAAGTAGGCATAACTTCATACGTATATATGTATATACATAAGTACCACGGTCCTCCCTTGAACCAAAACTATCCTCGCTAGTATCCATAACCCATCACCTCGCCAGGATCCATAATTAATGAAGTATCCCGTCCTCGTTGTCGTGCATACAAAGGAACTCCCATAGTGCCTAATAAGGCATCATAATAGTTTAGCCGTATTCTATTTGTTTTTAAAGGCCTTCATTAAGGGTTATCTATCCTTGCCTTTTAATAAACAACTGTGACGGTGCATGACCTTAACGTGAACTACACAAGTAGGAGGCATAGCCGGTTTAGGCATAACCCTCGTCATTCCGCTGACCGCTCAGGGCCATAACATTTCCGACCTATGAAACGGCTCCTATTCCCATATATGGTATCAATCTCACTTTCCTATTTAGATTGCCTAATGCAATCTTGAAAATACCCATTCGTAACTTAATACCCCCTAAAAGGTTGAAGCATATTCTACTTGTTCTTTGACATTTTGACCGAGAGGAACCATCTTACTTAGTATTCCCTTTACCTATACGCGAACATATAGTTCCACGGGTCCTATAGTAGGTGATGTCTCACATCACTATAACGTTACACAACCGCTGGTAGCCCCTTACGGTGAACAGACTTCTGTTGTGTAACACTACGGTCCTCACATTCCAATCCATTTTAATGACTATGTCATACTTATTTAATTAAGCTATTAGTTAACTTTAATAATTCATATCCCCATAAACATATACTCGAGGCTACACACACAGATATATATATATATATATATATATATATATATATATATACTCATACCTATTTATTTACTTGGCCTCCAATGTCCAATTGTCAATAATATTTCTTTACTTTTCATATGTTTACTTCTTATTTCATTAACATCAATTTAGTGTCATTTACCGCTTACTTTTAACGTCAAAGATTTAAATATCCTGTATTGTTCATTTCTCCTTTTTATTATTAGTTCTATTTTATGTTTCTTTTTATCTCAAACTATCTCCTTTGCTTACTAAATTCATTACTTACTCATTTCAATAGTTTATCTACATTTTATCGCTTACTGTTTAATTTTTAACTTGTCTTTTAGTGCATATATTAGTTTTACGTTTAGACTGCTATTATTGTCACTACTTACAATTCTTTAGTTTATACCTAAGGATATATGCATTTTAATGCATTGGAATTACATCTTTTAGAAAAGATATTGTTAACATTACAAACTACTATAACTTACTCAAAATGGGATTTATATTGCGTTTGTAATTATGAGAAATTATTTGTTTAGTTATATTATTGAAATAGATAGTACAAAATATGGTAAACATCCCTATTTTGTACATCTCTCTCTCTCTTATGCATATCTCTTGATACTTGAAACATTACATGTTTATTCATGTTTATAAAACTAGATAATTTATAGAAAGTTCACAATTCAACACAATTAATTCCAATAAATTAAAATACTACTTAAATCTCAATTCAACTTATACTAACTTCTATTTCATATTAACTAACATACGCTATTTAAATCCACAAATCTGAAATATCTACAAGATCTTGTTCATTTAGAGACTACAACTTACACCCTTACTTTCCAGATTCAAGTTAACAGTTCACGGAATATATAGTCATGGGTTCAAATTTCATTACACGCATATAATTAGGCTTAAAAATCCAAAATTATATTTAGGGATACATATACAGATTTATAATGATATAAATCCAATATTATATAAAAGTATATAATTTCCCACTCACCATTTAGATTTCTAAATCTCCAGATCTAATCCTTGTTATTCCAGTTTGACTCCCCTTTTACTCCCTATCAGAATACATATACCACAAGCATTCATATATCTATTAAAAATTTAGATCTAAAAAGAGATTTGGGTTTAATGTAGATTCAGACCTAGTTTTATAATTTACCTAGTATTTAGCGATTCGATTCGACCCTATCCTTCTTCTCCATTATTCTCTGCTATTCTCCCCTTGTATATACATATATAAACTGTAGATTTATTTAGATTTAAGAATTTATGGAGAAGACAAAGTGACAGATCTTCGCTATTGCTTTAGAAAATATGAGAAAAAATGAGGTGTTAGGTTCGTATTTATAGAGGTTCGAATCGATGCAAGCCATTAGATTAGATTTTATTAAATCCAAGCTGTTGGCCTAGGTTCAGCCCATAGCCTCCAACACATAAGTGGCCGACTTCCACCCCTCCACCGGTTGACTGGTCGCAGTAAAGGGGTTAATTGGTAGTCTTTTTATGTTAATTAATTTTACATTATGTTTAGTTCATTTTAAAGCTTATTTTTTCTATTTTCAACCGATTTAATTTAACGCTGAATATACTTAAATGTTAAGTAAGCGTTAATAGACCGTTAACATTAATCGACGCTGGTTAATTACTTTATTTCTTTCCGGCATGATATATCCAAACATTAATAACTTTGTTATTTGAACTCCGATCAGGAAACTTTATTTAAGAAAATCAATCAAAAAACGGCCACAAACCAGAACGGTGCAAGTTTTGTAGCCAAATCCTGACGTTTGTAAAATTTCTATTTATGGCTTCACTAATTATTAAATAATTTCTTTTTATCTAATTATTGTTAAAATTATAGGATGTTACATTCTTCTACCTTAAAAGAATTTCGTCCTCATAATTTCTCAAGGACTGAATCATGTAACAAAGCGCGCAACCATTCTAAGCTAACTGACCAATTAGTGTGCAACCAACCAATAGTGTATAAGTGCACGGTTTATCACAACATATATGAAAAGTGTACAAACCAATCGGTGCCTCCTATATGAATGTGTTTTTTGAAATAATTTTGAAAAAATGATGAAAATAACTTATACATAATGACAATTCTATATGTACGCAAATTTTGAAAATCAAAATCTTTGTTTTTGCATCCAAATTTTCCCACACTTCTACAAGTAGAACTATGGTTCAACCGATTTTACATCCAATCTCTACCATCTAAAATCTTAGCACACAATTTTCTAACATTCGAAATTTTGAAAATTTGATTTTCTGAACATATATTCTTAAATCGAAAAAGGGTTTAAATGAAAATTTCCATATTTCAATCATTCTCTTCTGTACACATTCCCTTGTATCTTGGAACCATCACTTTTGCCTACACTTCTTTTCCAAATTTTCCAAGTACAGTCCATGTAAGGAAATTTACTTTAAAATTTTAAGATAGAGTTAATTTAAAACAATTTTGGTTTACCTATCGCTAAGATGGAAAAATAATTCACAAGGCTAAAATATCTTTTTCCCTTATCACTGACAACCTTTCACTTTACTGTCACTTCTACTACACAGTAAAATTCATACTTGCTAACCCATCAATGTTTCCCTATGTTAAGCACGTGACATTTCAAAAATAAAAATTCTCTTTTTTTCTTTCATAATCTTTTTCAAATAAATTTTAGAAATGGTTATAAAATTTAAATATAAAACTTTTGTTTCAAAACTTTTACAAAAACATTTTTGTTAAAAACCAAGGATTTTTTAACAATGAGCCATTCGTAGTTTCACAATCTGAATTTGTTAATGTTACCCCGCCTTTTGGTCATGGCCGGGATACCAACAAATTGGCTAAAAATGATGGATATTAAAGATTGGAGATCGATTGGAAACAAGGCTATAATCGATGCCGTCAAAATTTGACTTAGCTCTAATCGAGGTGGGATCAATTTGGGATGGTGAACAAAGCTTGGAGAAGCTATGTTTCAAATTTCAGGTCAATCGAAGATCGTATGCTCGAGTTATGGATGGATCAAGGTTCATGAAAATTCAGTTCATGTCGATACATTCGTATCGATCGAAATGGATTTTCCTATTTACACTATATCGATGGTTTCATATCGATCCATATGGATACTGATAAGGGAAATGTGCTTGGCACCTCACTTTGACCGATGGATTTTGTATCGATGTAATGTGCATCGATTGGATGGTTACGGCAAAGCATACTTCGTATGGATCAAAGCTTGGATCGATATGAAGGGAGTAGGGTTTGGATGGATACGAAGGCATGTATTTCCCAGGGCGGCACTAGATCGATGCGAATAGTGTGGATACGAACATGGCATGGATCGATACGAAAGGCAGGTATTTGAAGATCGATAGGAATAGAGGCATGCATACGAAATGATGGACACGAAGAAAGCAATAATTAAAGGAGTTTTGGGAGTCATTTCGTATCGATCACTTAATGATCGGTACGAAGAGGGCAATCAGGGATCGATGTGAATAGGGGATGGATACGAATAAGGCCGTAGGTGTTGATGCATGGATAGAGAGCATTGATGGATATGAAGGCACTGTACTTCGTATTGATGGATGCCGAGGAAGCAGTCAAGATGGAGCGAAGGATGTGGATCAGAGCACGTGAAGTTCAGATCGATACGAAGGCTGTGGCTATGGATATGGGGGTAGAACCGATACGAGGTGGATGGAGGCGAGCAGATCGATGCGAAAGATTCAGCCTCCTTGCAAATCAAATCTTACATTGATCATAACGCAACATCCACAAGTCCAAATGCTATGAAATTTTCACAGGGGCTTCCTTATACACTCAAGAAGGTAGGTGATCGATCTCGGCTTGATTGGAGTCAGTTTGGATTGATGCGAATTGTACATGGATCGGTCCCAAACAACTCCAGATTGATCCTATGGGCCCACCTGCACAAGAGAAAAGGTATTTCAGGTCTTGAGGCGGATAATTTTGAATCCATGCCTATAAATAGCAGTCCTATGGAAACTAGAAAGGGATCTTCTTTTTCTTGACGAAGGAAAACTCTACCATTTTGTTTACAAATTTCAAAGGCTTGTAAGTATAATCTCACTATGAAAGCAATAAAAGGATCAATTCAAAGTAGACGTAGGCCGGAGATAGCTGAACCGCTATAAACTCTTGTGTTTTTTACTTTCTTTCTTACATTTTACATTTGCTATCTCTTCAGTTTTATTCTCTACTATACCTAAATCTGATATTTGTGTGGGAACATTGTGGATATGTATGTATACACTGGTGCTTTCACTACTTCTAGGGTTTGTGGCCAATTTTGGTGCAAGCACTTTGGTGCTTTCACTGAGAATGACTAGCGCCCGCTACACCAGATTTTGAGTCCAGTTTGGAAAGCTAAAGGATCAGATCTAAAAGGAAACACGATTAGGCAATCAGCTAGAAAGATATTACCAGAAAGGAGTCATCAAGAGGGGAGCCAAGCTCAGGAGCGAATCAGGCCTCAGTTTTCATCACCAGGGACGAGATGGAGATGATGTTGGGAGTTATGCAGGAAGAATTGCTGAAAAGGCAGGAGGACATGGTGTAGAACCTTCTCAGACAGTTTGGGTAGGTAGAACAGTTGGAGCTTCAAGAGTTCAGATCCACGGAGCTGGAATGGAAGGACCCAACAAGCAATCGGATAGAGCAGCTCAATAGGACGCAGTCCCCATCAGCATACAGTTACCAATTTGGATGGATCCAGACTCGGGCGCACACCACTATGCAATGATATACCAATTCATGGAGGGATTACAGGTGACCCCACACCATAGGATACCGATAGAGGCACAAGAGTACGTGATGAAGAGTATGTACTAGAATTCCTTCAGGGATTCGTGGGGCAACCCTTGGTGGACAGCACTGGATTAGCTGAGATTATCAAGCGAACTATGCATGGTGGTTTAGCTAACAGAGATCTAGAAGGAGTAAACAAGAGTCCGTTTACCCGTGACATCAGAATGGCTCGGAATCCCCCAGAGTTCAAGCTGCCTACTCTGGAGATATACAACGGAAAGGCTGATCCTGCCGATCACTTGATGAGGTACACAAGGCACATGGAAGTGCTGGGGGCATCGAAGGAAGTTATGACCCAGTGTTTCCCTCTGTACTTGACGGATATAGCCGCTATGTGGTTCCAGTAGTTAGAAGATGGTTCTATCAAAACACGGACGGAATTGGTGGACATGTTTTTGAAGCAGTTTCGGGTTCATATCAAAAGGCCAAAGAATGTAGGGACACTAACGTTGGTGAAGCAAAGGATAGGAGAATCGCTAAAGGCTTTCTTAACTTAGTTCAACGCAGCAGTTGCTTCGGTGGATCGGCTGGATCTATCGATGGTTTTGGTGGCGACAATGTCAGGAGTTAGGGATAACTCGGATTTCAAGGTATCGTTGATACGAGATCCACCAATGGATCTCAAGGAGTTCTTTCACGAGGCCAAAAGATTTCTTCGATAGGAAGATGCATGTTCAGATATGAAGTTAAAGGAAGTAAACGCGGTTAAGGATGGAGAACCGTCCGTTGAAAGCTCGGGTAAAGATAAGAATAAAGAAAAAGGAAGCGCTAGGGAGAAACAAAATTCTCCACTTATACAGGACTGAATGAGACATCGGAACAGATATACTTGGATGCTTGGGATCGCCTTCCTTATCAAAGGCCGGCAAATAGGGAACCCTCTGAACGCGAAAAGGCATCAGGAAGGCACTGTCTCTTTCATGACCTGGATGGACATGATACTAATAGCTGCTGACATCTAAAGGATATAATCGAGGAGCATGTAAGGAATGGTAAGTTGCGAAAATATGTCGAAACTCAGAATGCAGCGGTGGAACAGGAGCATCCACCGCCTATCTTGAACAACGATGGCGTAAGGCTCAGGAATGGTGGTCGGTTGGTCATCAAATAATCATGATGGTTTGGAATAAGCAGAAAACTATGAGCAGATGGATAAGTCACCTACTCATGTACGGGATGGAGGCAACTCCTAGGCATGCTCTGAGACGATAATAAACCGTGACGCTTTGGTTTGTGAAATCTGTTTTTTCTTCATGGCTTGGACACTTGCCTTTTCTGCTTTGGTTTTGGAGTTCGGTTTGAACTCTCGGTTTTCTTGGTTTAGATTTTGGTTTGGATGCTTGATTTTTTATTTGGATTTTGATTTGGACTTTTGATATGAATTTCTAGTTTGAATCTGGGTTTCAGATTAAATTTTGATTGACTTTTATCTAGTTTTTGGCTAAATGGTCGTCAAGTATGGACTATTCTCGGCAAGGGTCTAGAGAGACCAGGATTCAGCCTAGGACTTAAGCCCCATATTATTTATCGGTTACTATTTCAGGTTGTCAGGTATGGATTATGCTCGACAAGGGTCTGAAGCTATCAGGATTCGACTTAGGACTTAAGCCATGGCATTACGCAACATTCAGGGACACTGAACTAGGGACATCATGGCATTACTTGACATA
Organism: Allium cepa; assembly: GCA_030765085.1. NCBI lineage: Eukaryota > Viridiplantae > Streptophyta > Magnoliopsida > Asparagales > Amaryllidaceae > Allium > Allium cepa. Next base: position 672,921,470 of record CM060940.1, read on the forward strand.
GGTCGTCAGGTGTAGGTTGCACTTGGCAAGAACTCGGAGAGGTTACAGATTTGGATATTGGCTATGAACGGCTAAGGATTTAGGCATGGACCCGGAGCAATCCCGATTTGGATATCGACCCAGAGAGGTCATTGATGTGGTTTGGTTACTGGATATAAATAGATTAGAACTCGGTTGTTGGGTTCGGATGGATGTGGAATTGGATGAGGATTTGGTTACTGAGTTTGAAATCAGATATCGACTCAGAGCGGTCGTGGATTTGGATAATGATATGGCTATGGAACTCGGATAGGATAGCTTGGTAATGGATTGGATTGTGAACCAGATGGTATGGCTACAGATGGAATATGGACTTTGGATGTCAGATTCGGAGCTATTCAAAACACACCTTCTTACTACAAGGCATGTTTTGGATGGCAAATGTTACCCCGCCTTTTGATCAAGGCCGAGATACCAACAAATTGGCTAAAAAGGATGGATATCAGGATTGGAGGTAGATTGAAAACAAGGCTATAGTCGATACCGTCAAAATTTGACCTAGCTCTAATTGAGGTGGGATCGATTGGGGATGGTGAACAAAGCTTGGAGAAACTATGTTTCAAATTTTAGGTCAATTGGAGATCGTATGCTCGAGTTATGGATGGATCAAGGTTCATGAAAATTCAGTTCGTGACAATACATTCGTATCGATCGAAATGGATTCGCCTATTTTCACTGGATCTATGGTTTCGTATCGATCCATATGGATATGGATAGGGAAATGCGCTTGGCACATCAATTTGGACCAATAGATTTCGTATCGATGCAATGCGCATCGATTGGATGGATACAGCAAAGCATACTTCGTATGGATCAAAGCTTGGATCGATACGAAGGGAGCAGGGTTTGAACGGATACGAAGGCACGTGTTTCCTAGAGTGGCATTAGATCAATGCGAATAGTGTGGATACGAACATGGCATGGATCGATACAAAAGGCAAGTATTCAAAGATCGATACGTATAGAGGCATAGATATGAAATGATGGACATAAAGAAAGCAACAATTAAATGAGTTTTGGGGGGCACTTCGTATCGATCACTTATTGATCGGTACGAAGAAGGAAATCGAGGATCAATGTGAATAGGGAATGGATTTATGGATACGAATAAGGCCGTAGGTGTTGATGCATGGATACAGAGCATTGATGGATATGAAGGCTTTGTACTTCGTATCGATGGATGCTAAGAAAGCGGTCGTGATGGAGCGAAGGATGTGGATCAGAGCGCGTGAAGTTCAGATCGATGCGAAGGCTGCGGCTATGGATATAGGGGTAGAACCGATATGAAGTGGATGGAGACGAGTAGGTCGATGCGAAAGATTCAGCCTCCTTGCAAATCAAATCTTGCATCAATCATAATGCAACATCTACATGTCCAAATGCTATGAAATTTTCACAGGGGCTTCCTTATGCACTCAAGAAGGTACGTGATCGATCTCGGCTTGATTGGAGCCTGTTTGGATCGATGTGAATTTTGCATGGATCAGTCCCAAACGAGTCCAGATCGATCCTACGGGCCCACCTGGGCAAGAGAAAAGGTATTCCTGGTCTTGACGCGGATATTTTTGAATCTACACCTATAAATAGCAGTCCCATGGCAACTAGAAAGGGATCTTCTTCTTCTTGATGAGGGAAAACTCTGTCATTTTGTTTATTGATTTCAAAGGCTTGTAACTGTAATCTCACTACAAAAGCAATAAAAGGATCAATTCAAAGTGGACGTAGGTCGAAGATAGTCGAAGCACTATAAAATCTTGTGTTATTTACTTTCTTTCTTACATTTTACATTTGCTATCTCTTCATTTTTATTCTCTACTATAAGTAGATCTGAGATCTGTGTTGGAATATTATGGACCTGTGTGTATACACTGGTGCTTTCACTACTTCTGGGGTTTATGGCCAATTTGGGTGCAAACAGTTAATGCTTACACATGCATAGTTCAGTTGGTCAGGGCTATCTAATGATTATGGAACAAAGTTCATTGTGGTCATGGGTTTGAGTCCTAGCAATCTGCGCTGTGTAACCCTTGCCTTGAAAAAGCGACAATGCTTGGGGAATTAATGCTTTGTATTGGGCTGGGTAAAAGGAGAGTCGGTTGTGGTGGACCATCTATATTCCCTAGCTCTACTCTTCGGAGTAAGGTTTATAAAAAAATAAAAAAGATTTTTAAACATTTTTTTCTCAAAGGCATTTGTTTTTATCTTTTCAAAACAAACTAAGTCACATCCTACATAGTGGGAATTTAGTCAATGAGTTAATGTCCATAAGCTCTTTCTAATACACGGAAAATTTTAAATTCACAAAAAAAATTCTTTAATTTTAAACTAACAACCAGCACATAAGTTCATTTATAAATTCCAACTTTTAAAGCACAGGGATAGTGACCCATGGTTTCGCAACAACCTTTCTTTGTCCTACCAAATCATATCTTTTCAAAATTTTAAGATTTTTGGGACTTAACATTATTTTTCTTTTAGTAGCTAAAAAAATTCTTAATTTATTTATAAACATCTAATCTTACTTTGCATTAGTTAAGTGTTGACATGAGTTTCCTTACTTGCACAGTTTTCCAATAAATCAAGTGTTAAATCCAAAAAACCAATTTAAAAGGAATTTTCTCACAATATTATATGCGTTTTATGCAATCGAAGCAACTAATACTTGCAACCCAAACCTAGAAGAAATAATTGTTGGAAGTTGCCCTTCAACATAAACTAATATTAATGATGTTGTGCCCTATCACTTCTTACTTAAATTAAAAGTACATTTCTAACATATCATTCTACTACAACCCACATATCTGAATTTTATTTTTTGGCTACTAATAAAAAAGGTCATTTCAATACTTCCATTATCACAACCAATTATATTACTATCCTCTTTTAATCTAAATCTCTTGATAATATTCTTAAATCTTGGTATATACTTTCTTTATTTTTAATATTTTATGCGGGTATACTCTCGTATAAATGTACTTTAATAATATTTTCCATTTCCTTATGGGTTCTGCTTTATGCTCTTCACAAGGTTTAAGGAAACATTCGTTGGCTCATACCAATATTCCTTACACTATACGGAGGTCCATTATTGCTACTCTACGAGCATTTATCGCTATTTTATTCATAACCTTAATTTTTACCCTATGTTACCTAGGAAATCATCTATATCTACTTCACATTAAAATTTTAGTTTGTTTTTTGCCACTTTTTCTAAAATTAAAACTTCACAGTCATGTATTTAATCCCAAAACTTTTACATTTTAAAAATACAAACTTAAAAGCTTTTTATTAAATCCTCCAACAGCTTGGTTTTAAAAGGAACCATGAAATTTTCTTATTTAACCAATATAAATTGTAGACATCTTAAATTTTAAAGCTGTAGTTTAGGATCTATCAATTAAGTTTATTTATTAAGTCTAAAAGGAAATATTAGCAATTTAATGTTTAAAGATCCTTTCCTTCTTTTCAAACAAGAGTCAAGTTGTACTACATGAATGATCATTCAAATCACTTTTCCTTTAAAGTCCCTTATAACAATAAGTATTTTACTTCTTAAAATTGGAATATTTAGCTCAAACCATTTATCAACTTTTGCCTTTAAAAACTCATTATTATACCAAATCATTTCTTTAAAAATACACTTTACAATGCTTTTGAAACATCTTTTATAACTTTAACAATAAAGCTGGAGTAGACATATACTTCCATTCTATTATTTTCTATTACTCATTCTATCTCCACTTTCAATCCTTGGCGGATTCTCTAATAGCAGGAGACTTTTAAAAGACACGTGCAATCAATGCACATAATTATGGAAAATATTCATTTTCCTTTGGTTTGGCTTTATCTCCTATGTTGTTTCTAATTGGATTACAAACATTATTTTATAGAAGTTTCTAACATTGTTTCTATTTATATGTCATAATGCTACAACTGTTTAACTTTCTTCTACCTACGCTACTCTGATTTAAATGGCTCCTCTTTATATAGTTTTCTCTAAATTGACTAGTTATTTTATTAAATTATCGCAGTCTGTTCACATACTACTTTATTTTCAAGTTCCATTCTATTTACTCCATTTTAAACTTATACCACTTTTTTATTGTCCACCTTTAAAAAGAATTTTAGAACTCTAAAACTTCCATTTCAGAAAAATCACAAGCTACATATGCTCTATTATTTTTTAATTCAAAATAATTTTTTTTATATAAATCCATTTACTGAAATTTTGATTCAACTAATTTTAATTTCTACTAGAACTTTTTATTTATATAAAATGTAGGTATTTTATTTTTTTCAACAATTTAATATTTACTTACTTTTCAATATGGTTTTTCTACCTTTAAATAATTCTCTTGAAAATCATTTCAAATATATATTTTATATATTTTCCTTAAACTTTTATATTAAAATCATTTCAACTTTTGTACCAAATTATTTCATAGGAGCTCGGACTTAGAGTGAATTTTTTATTTGTCCCTTCTTTTGAACTTTTCTTCTTTTCTACTTACATACGGATTTATCTTCTTCCAGAATATATAAAAAATCTAGCTATCATCTTAAAGTGATTACTGCATGGCTTCCTTTAGGAACTAGCTCAATTCTTGCTTTTATATATCTGCAGCATATAGATTCTTCTCTTCCTATTTATTTGGACCTAATGTACATCATCAATAGGCAATCCTATAGAAATCTACAACTATGGGGAAATCTATGCTCTACAAGGGAGTCAAGTACTATCCAGCTTCAGGGACTCTTCCATATGTCGCATTCATGCTCTTCTTAAGTCCACGCCTTCCAATACGACCGACTTCCCACAAGATAATTGGGATAGGTTTATATCTTCAACTTCATCAATTGTTCCAACTCATAGCTAAGTTATCCGTCTTTTTAGAATATTGTTGCAACTACTTTTGTAGTCTAATATATAGATTTTGTTGTATAATATATATATATATATATAATTATAGTAAAAATATAAATATGTTTACCCAATGTATCCTAATTTTTAAGATCGACTAACATATGCTCTAGTACTAAATGTAACAACCCACACCCAATGAGATCGAATTTTCGCTAAATGGGAAACCCAATCCAGCAAAGTATCGATCGTTGGTTTTGGTTATCCTGAAAATAAACAAATGCACATCAGATCACTATCGATATAAACTAACAACAAAACAGTAAAATATAATAAAACATATGATTACTGACCAAGGCTGACACTCTCAATCTTTAATGTCCTTATCAGTGTCGACCATGCATAAGGAAATCTATCCTTCCACCAGACCGGCATAATACCAGTACATGTCCCTTTAAAGCTATACTATGGGTTGTAATGAGGAGGGGGTCAGAACAATGTTCTGATAACTGGTAAATTGCACACTTTATACATAACACTAGTTTATGTTGATTGCCTTCCGTTACACATTATGTCTATTGTTTTACTTAGTCGTTTTTACATCACGTACGCGTACGATACGCCCATCTACTCAAAGTAGACAATTACTTCATACGTATGCATGTATACATGTGTGTGTACCACATTCCCCTTTTGGACCAAAATTTTATCCCCGCTATTATCCATAACTCATCACCTTGCCGGGATCCTTCATCAATGCAGTATTACGTGCTTGTCATTGTGCATACCAAAGAACTCCCTAGTACCGTCACAAGTTTTTAGTTGTATTCTATTTATTTTAAAAGACCTATATTAAGGGTTATCTAGCATTGCCTCTTAACAAACAACCATGGCGGTGCATGACCTAAACGTGTTCTGCACTAGTAGAAGGTGTAGCCTATTTAAGCATAACCCTCGTCTTTCCATTGACCACTCAGGACCGATGACGTTCTAGACCTATGAAATAGCTCATACTCCCGTATATGGTACTAATCTCGTTGTCATAATGCCGAGTCTTGCTCATCGTTTCATTTAGATTGCCTAATGCAATATATGATATACCCACTTGTTACTTAATACTGTAACGACCCAGAATTTTTAGAAATTAAAATTTGAATATTTAATTAATTTTAAATATTAATAAGTGAATTTATAAGTCAAATAAATTTTATTGTGAATAATTGGATTTAATTGGATAATTAAATCAATAATTTAATATGTTAAATTATGGAAATAATTGAAAATTGAGTTAAATATGATTGAAAATGATTTGTAAAATTTTATTTTATCATATTGAAGTTAGAACGATATTTTAGAACTTTTAAAATCGAATTAAAAGTTAAATTGTGAAAATTGAATATTTTAATATTAAAATCGACTAGTGAAAATAGCCAATTTTTGAACAGTCTCAGAATTGAACGAAACTAGTTCCATTGGATCCGTAATAGTTAGTTATTACCGGATTTCAATTTTCGTGTCAATCGGAGTTATCGTTTGATCGTGGCAGCTCGAAACGCATCGAATTATTTTTAATTTTTATTTGGCGAGTTAAAATAGCCATTTTTCAAAAAGTCTCGGATTTTGACGAAACTAGTTTCATCGGATCCGTAATGTGATATTATTGAAAGGTTTCAAATTTCAAGTCAATTGGATTTACCGTTTGTCCGGTACAAATTAAAACGCCTAGAAAATCGCTTAAATCGGTTTAATTTAAATTGAACGTTTATAGCCATAACTCGAACAGATGTCCGAATTAGCTTCCGAAACCTATTCCATTGTGTCCGGAACGCAGGGTAAACCCTAGAAACGCTGGTTACGGCGCGTGAATCGGAGTTCGGAATTTCCGGATGAATAGTGTTCGAAAATTCTCTATAAATAGCCCATAATTCTCAAGAAAAAAATAATAATAATAAACCCTAATCTACAAACGCAGCCGCCACCCCAGATTTCAAAGGCCAGAAACACGCGACCTTCCTCCCTCCAAATCTTCAAATCCGTGCAACGATTCAAGAATCTTTCAACTAGAAACTCGTAGAGCACGTCGCGAACTACATATTCAACGGTCATGATCGTTTCTAGTGCTTCGGATTGGCGACAAATCTCGCTCAAAGGCCTGTAGTTCGGCCTCGAACTGCGTGCTACAGGGACAACCGAGCTTCATGAGGTTGGGGCCGAGTATAGAGGAGGTGAAGGGCTTCAGCATGGCAGTGGTTTGATGAAGTTTAATCGAGTATTGGCGTTGCAATATTAAACCCTAGTTTGGGCTCCTATGGGTTCATATGCGTTCGGCTATGAACTGTAACCATGCGCGTGAAGAAGAGAAGGAGGGCACGGTCTTGATGAAAGGAGATGGATCTAAGGGTTGAGATGAGTTGTGGTTTAAAATATTATAAAAAGTTGTAAATTTTTATAGTTAAAATCGCGTGTAACTTTGAATATTCATAACTTTTTCATACGAGGTCGAAAACGCGCTAAACCAATTGCGTTGGAATCGTATGGACGAGCACTACGCGATGAAATTGGATTGGAGTCATTTGGAGTTAGTGAGAATTTTGGGTAAAATTAAACGTCCGTTTAATTTTATTCGAAATAAATCGCTAAAACGAAATTGAAACCAAGGTGAGAACTTCTCACTCAATCGAATCGGTTTCGATTTTATTTTAAATAGTTAGATTTAAAATATTTGAATGCATGTTTGAATGATGATTGTTATCTATTGATTATTAAAATAGACATTATACGCCGTTAGTAAGCGGATGTTATTTATTAAAAACATATACCGCGAATATTTCATAAACAGTGAAATTGGTATTATATATAATAGCAATGTATATATATTGGCATATGTATATATTGGAGTTATTGATTTCCCGCATTTTTTTGTTTAGCGGATGAGACCCTATTGCGCCGTTATTAAGCGGACAATATTTAAATCCCATATACCGCGATAATTTCGTACTGGAGCGAAATTGGTATTGTGCTAATGTTTGTGAATGCAGGAAACAGGTTGGAGGGATCCAACTGGATTCCTTAACAGTATTTATTTGATTTCAGATATTTTGATATTTGATGGATTATCATATCGATATATGATATCGTTGTTGTCGTGATTGACTATTTGGTATGTAGCATCATTGGACCAAACTTTGGAATTTTTAAAATGATTTTTAAAGTGGTTTTGAAAATATACTATATGTTTGGAATTGATCCATGTCAAATAAATAAACGTTATAATTTTTAAAGTTATAAAAATTATGATTTTTGAGAAAAATAGTTAAAAAACTGATTTTTGAGAATATGATGCTAATGATTTTATAAAATAGTTTAATCGGGATTATAGAATTTATTGTGAAAAGTCTAAATATAGGATTTATAAAATTTAATTATTTTATAAATCAAAATGGTAAAATTATAAAGGAGATTAAAGACGTTTTGAAATAATAATATAAATTGATTTATATAAGAGATTTATAAATGGATATTTATAAATTAAAATGTTGGAATTATAAAACGAGTTTTTATAAGTGTTAGAATGGATTGTGAATGAATTTCATAAATGAATGAAATTCATAGAATTATAAACGGTGAAGTTATAAATAGAATTTTATAAACAGTAGGTTTATAGAATTTGTAAAGTTATTAAAATAATGGTTTTGGATAAATAATTGAATCTTATAAGTTATAAGATTTATAATTATGAAGTTTAAAAGAACGATTTTGTAAAATAATCGTTTTATAACCATTTAACTTATAATATGAACCTTTAGTTTATAATTGAGTTATAAATCGAATAGGTTAATAAAGAAAATTTATAAAAGGAAGTTGTTATAAAATAATTAGAAATGGGATTTATAAACGTTGTTTTATAAATTCGCAAATGACTTATTTTGATAAGTAAATTGTTGAAACCTATTAATGGAGTTATATTCACATTTTTGACTGTGAATAATCCTTTAAAATGAAATGTATAAAAGGATGAAATTGATTAACGTAGTATATTCACGTTTTTGAATAGTGAATAATATGTTAAAGAAAATGTTTAGATTTGATGTTTTAAATAGAATTAAAACAATCTAACGATGTTTTAAATATGTTGAGATTCGAAACCATAGATTTCAACATTGATTGTTGAAATAGACGTTTTCGAGAAATAGAAGGAAATAGTGGACTATAACACTGTTGTTATAGTAAATGATTTCCGAAAGAAAATGTTTTGTATAGTATTGGGATTTATATATCTATTTTAATTTCGAATCCCTATACTAGTGATTTTGGGTTGTCGTAACGATGTTTTACGCAACATTCGTTTTGGCCCAAATAAATATGTTATGAGAATGATTTCCTTAAAGAATGAAATATATACTTAATCTCGATTTAAGTATATTGAATATTTTCTAAGAATTGAAAATAAATAAAATTTGTGAATTACTTATGAATAAATAAGTATGGAAATGTTTTCTAATATAAAGTGAATATTAGAGAATTTATCTTTTTGAAGATAAATTGAAAATGAATAATTAAAATCATATATTCATAGATATTGTGAGATATAAATTCACTATGGAATTTATAAAAGAAAGTGGGATTGGTTTAGAAAAATAAATATTGATTTATTTTTGAAGTGTGAAAATTATATATCTTGTAAAGATATGATTTTTGGAAAATAAATAATTTGGAAAATTATTTGGAAACTGGTGATGTGTGCATATCCATTGATTGTTCAATAACCGACTATCAATGTTTCCCTTTGAATGGGTAATTGATGTGATTTGTTTGAATTTGAATGCCACACTTATTTTTGAATAAGCGCTCACTATTCGGGTTAACCGGGAAAGGACCATGGGGTCGTATAACCCATTCCGAATATGTGATACGTCGTTATAAATTGCATTGAAGATCGGTGTTGAAGACCCGGTATTTGCAAGAGCGATAGGATGACCTGTCGATTGACTCTGCACCGAGTAGCTACGGTATTGAGTTCTCCATATGTGATGGTGAATCCGATCAGGATTGTGAATATCCGGATTGCAAGGACTTCTTTGTAAGTGCCTTCGGTTTTGTTCGAGCCCGGAACAGACTTGTATGGATTGTATGTCTGACATTACAAGTTGAGATATAAAGCCGATTTCTTTCAAATATATTTCTGTTGGTGGCGGAGAATTTATTCTTTTAGCTTAACACCCTTCTCTGAGACGTACGAGCTCAGAGGTTATGTAGTTGAATGTTATCAGCGATATATTCCCAATTTGGTAATGTGACATGCTGAGTGTTGCTGTAAATGATCATTGTGTTGATTATTTGTGATAGGATCATTTATTTGATCGTCTATCTTGGTGATCATTTCTATGATCATTTGTTGACCCAAAGCATGGCTTTTGTATAAAGTATGTTTTTATGGACGTGACTTCGTCGAGCCTCACACCCCGTGAATGGTCAAAACAGGAAAGATGCGGCAAGGTTATGAGGGGTAGCGCCCTTTAGGATGTGTGCATTTCCTTCTGGAAAAGGGTGGTATCATGGTATGGAGCCCAAATACTTACTCATGTTGAAAACACTTTATGGTTGTGTGAATTGATTGCGAGCGCTCGGTGAAAGGTCCCAAAGGACCGGGGGATGGCATATTCGATCAGTTGTTACTCAGTTAGGGGTAACCCGGCCTTGTGTTGGTAGAGATCCGGTTTGGTTCTCGGGGATGTCCATCCAGAGGCATTCTCATGTGGCAATGGGAAGTTCCTTGGCCTGATCATTCGTTGGAAATCCAAAGAAACAATACGAGACTTGTACGGTTTTAGTTGTATAACCTGCTATGGAATGTGGCGGTAACCTGCTATTGAACATAGTTAGCTATAATAGGCATAGTTCGGAATGTCTATGCTGGCTAAGATTTATATTCTACTTTCGAAATAAATTTTTCCTACACTATACACTAGTAATAATATCAAATGTTCTTTTAAATGCGTATCAAGCATCTTTGACTATCATAAGGAGAAATCTCCTCCGATTCTGCGTTTGCATTGTGTGTGTGTGCGGGAGGCCTTATGGTAGTCTCATTTTTAAAAGCATTGCGAATTAAATTTAAAAATATTCCTCTATTTTGTTTTCAAAGATAAATAAACTGTTTTGAGTTCTCACACCAGTCACATGACTGACTCGGAGTTTATTGTTTTCCTTCCTAAACTCTGGGTGCCCACCAATTTCCACACGGGCAGTCAAGAGTTAGGTTTATCAGGATATTCTGGATATTCTGGAATTGCTGGAGGCAAGCTGGATGGCATGGCGTATTACTAGTATATAGTATTTCTTTTTCCGCTGCACTGTTTGTTGTTGTTGTACACTCTGATGATATGATGTAATGAAATGTGATGTAATGTAATAACTGATATAGTTCTTTGTTTAAAGGTTATTCATTTATTATTATATGTTGTTCCGCTGCGAATTGTGAGATTCTGATGTTGTTCTGTTGTTTTCTATTCCGTTCTATTTTCCATTTTCTTTTCTCTATATTTTCTATTCTCCTTCCCCCTATTTTCTACCTTCTTATCTCTTCTTCTCTCTTTTTCTTTTCTTAAATTCTTTTTAAAACCATAACATTTCAGTTTTTCGGCAACGAAAAATCGCGTACGTTACAAATACCCTAAAGGTTGAAGCAGACTCTATATGTCCTTTAACACTTCGACTGAGGCGAACCATCCTACTTTGTATTCCCTTTACCTGTAAATGAATGTATAATATTATGGGTCCTACAAATAGTGATGTCTCATACCAGTATAATATATATACATAATCGCTGGCAGCCCCTTGCAGTGGGCAGACCAGCCTATTTTAATGACACTGTCATACTTATTTAACCTAAGCTGTTACTTAACTTTAATTCACACCCGTCATGAATGTATACATTAGGCTACGTTTATATATGTATGTATTTGTATGTGTGTATTCATACCTATTTATTTAATAGGCCACTGATGTCCAATTGTCAATGATATTCCTTTACTTTTTCATGCGTTTACTTCTTACTTCATTAATGTCATTTAGTGTTATTTACCTCCTACTATTAACTTAAAAGATTCAAATACCTTTACCATTCATTTCTCCATTTTATTATTAGATCTATATTCCATTCCTTTTTAGCTTATACTATCTTCGTTAATTACTAATTCATTACTTACTCATCTCAATAGTTTACATACATTTTTCACTTACTATTTAATTTCTATCTTGTCTTTTATTGCATATATTAGTTTTACATTTAAACTGTTTTTTTTAATTTGCAAGGCAAGCGGGGTTAACTAGACCCCTACCGGTTTATTGAGAAAAAAGAAAATGACTATGAACATGCTCATAATCACCAGAAGTAGAAATAAAACACATGAAAACCACACATTGGTGAGCTACGAAGAAAAACACACAGGGAAATAAGACAATATGAAAGAGAAAGAGAAGCAAAACACAAAAATGAACTAAGGCCAAACTTCAGCTAACTGGGAACTGAAGTCAAATAGGCTTTCCTTCATTCCATTAATTATAACATTCTTTAGGGCTTCCCATAGCTGTTGCATGCTCCTACTTTTATTTTCCAAACATCCTAAATTTCTTTCCTCCCAAACCAATTTCAAGTACTTCTTAAAAAAAAAAGTAAACAGTTCTGTCATCATTCCTCCACCTTGTTGACTTACTAATCAGGTCCCACTCCACATCAGACAAACCGTGAATATGATCAGTTTTATTATTCTCACCAGTCTACCCCAAAGACCCATTAGCTCGGTACATTCAAAGTAAATTTGTGCCACAGATTCATACTGCAACTTGCAAAAGACACACAGTGGATCAACATTCATTCCATAGCTCATCATTTTTCTCTTAGTCAACAATGCATTCATGATAACCTTCCACATCATCAGGTTGTCCCTGGCAGGAGAGTATCTGGACCATAATACCTTATGCCAAACAATATCAGAGCTTCCTGTCACATTAGCAAGTAAATCATATGCAACAGAGATAGAGTGAGGGTTTCCATTCCAAAGAATTTCATCATTAGGTGCTATATGGTAGTTATGACCCTGATATATATTCTAAACAGCCCTAATATCCTGGTTACTGGTGTATGGCAGCAACAGTTTGCCATCATACAAGTAATCAATTGCTTGAGCATCCCTACTTATGCCAACCTGTTCAATATGGTGGGGGGTAAACAATTTGCCAAGCAATAAGCCTTCATCCATCCACGGGTCATTCCAGAATTTGATAACACTAGATTGAGAGAGAACAAACTTTATATATGGAGAGAAAGAAGATCTTAATCTCAGTAAATTCCTCCAAATCCAGCTGAAATTCTGGGGCACAGGCATAGTCCAGAGGTTCCTTCTACCCAAGTTATATTTTCTGGTCCATTCAACCCATAAGGATTCAACACCACTTAGCAAAGCATTTAATTGTGCACTAATGGCTACTTTATTCCATGTTTGCAAGTTAAATATTCCTAGACCACCTTTCTTTTTTGGCAATTCCATTTTGGCAAATGAGCAGGGGATGATTTTTTTAGAATGAATTGAACCTGTCCAGAAAAACCTCAGCATGGCATTTCTTACCATTTTAACCAGCTTTATGGGAAGAATGAACACCCTAGACCAGTACACCATCATTGAAGTAATAATAGACTTGATGAGCACAAGTCTTCCTGCTTGTGAGAGAAATCTATTAGCCCAGCAGTTCATTAAGTTACAGATTTTAGCATACAGAGGTAGGCAGTGTGCTGTAGTAATTCTTGATGTGCAAAAGGGAATTGTTTACTTTATACCTAAGGATTTTTGTGTTTTAATGCGTTGGAATTACATCTTTCTCAAAAGGAATTGTTAACACTGTAAACATGTAATGACCTAGTTTTTTTAGTCATTTGATTTTAGAATATTTAATTGAATTTAAATGTTGAAAAATAAAAATTATATGTTAAATCAGTTAAATAATTGAATCTGGAATCTAATGCGAATGAAAATGATTTCTAAAGTTGAGCGAAATCCTATTTGAATTAGAATGAAGTTAGTAAACTTTTAAAATTGAATTAAAAGTTAATTTATAGAAATTGAAAATTTTGTAATTTAATTAGACGAGTAAAAATAGCCATTCGGGACACTATCTCAGAATTGGATGAAACTAGTTTTATTGGATCCGTGATAGCATATTATTATAGGATTCCAAATTTTATGGCAATCAGACTTAGGGTTTGGTCATGCGAAGCTGAAATGCCTAGAAATTAATTTAAGTAATTTACATTTATATAAATCGATTCTGGAGCGTTATCTTCCAAATGCGATGGAATTGGCTTTCGATGTTTATTCCATTACGTTCGAAATAAGGGTATAAAATGTAGAACGCCAAGAGGCATGCTTTATTTGGAGTTCGAAAAATATTCGCGTGAATAGTGTTTTATAAGTAGCTATATAAGGACCTTAAACATAAACCCTAGCCCCAAAATGTACACATCCCCCACTTTCATTTTCAATGGCCAGAAACATGCCATCTTCGTCCCTCGATTTCTCTCAATCCATAAACAATTAGCCTAAACTCTCAACTACAAAGTTGCAGAGCACGTCGAGATCTTCAAGTTCAATAGTTGGTCATCATATGGCGCGACGATGGAGGGTGGATCTGCTCGCATTCATATGGCTTTTCGAGTTCATTTTCTAGAGGTAGGCATGATGGGAGGAGGCCGCACTTGGCTTGGTGGTGCGTGTTGAAGTGCTCTTCGACATGGTAAACTTCGATCGTCTTTTGGAGTCAAGGAGGTGAAGCATTAAATTGGGGAAATGTGTGTATATGGGTTCAGTGATACCTGGTATGCGAACGAATGAGGAGAGGATTAAAGTAAGTTAATTAATTAATTAACTAAAGCTAATAACATTAATTATATTTTAATTCGTGCAATGTTTAAAAATTCATAACTTATTCATACGAGGTTGGATTTGTACAAAACAAGCGGCGTTGGATTCGTATTGTCGAATACTACGCAATGGAGTTGGATTGGAATGATTTAAAGCACATAGGAATTCTTGTTAAATTTGAACACCTGTTTGTTTTTAATCGAATTAAATGCTGCAACGACAAATGCGATCAAAGTAAGTAAAACTCACTCTCTCTGGCCCGCTTATATTTTATATAAGTAGGAATATTTTTATTATGTTGTTTTGATGTTTTGATGACTGTTTGGATGTATATTATATATATGTGTGTGTGTGTGTGTTGGTTGGTTGGATATATTCCCGCATATTTTAGCAGATGAGACCCGACACGTTCCTGTGTATGAGTGGATGTCCCTTTGTACGTGTGTCTGCCTCGAAGCAGATATTGTACATTTTTCTCATATGTTGTATTTGTTATAGGTTACAGGTTGGAGGGATCCAACTGAATTCCTCACATTTGTTGATCATTTGTTCATATATATGTGATATATGATATGCTTGGATGCCATGTTTGTTGATTTGTTTGTTTATCCCCTTATTTAGTACTTTAGCAGCATTAGGCCATGTTTTCAGTATTTTTGAAATACTATAACAGTGATTTTGTTTCAAATGGGATTTTAAAGTGATTTCGAAGTATCTGTTTTGGTAATTATTTTGGGATTATTGAAAGGAGTTTAAATTTGAACAATGTAAATTATTAAATTTTGTTATTTTATATTTGCATTTTAATTAATATTTTTAATTTAGATTTGTAAGTTAATTTTATATAAAGGATTTATAAAAGTGGCATTTTTATAAATTAGGTAATCGATATTTGTAAATAGAGTTTTATAAATATTTATGAAATCTAGATTTATAAAAACTTAAAATATATGAACATCTTGTGATTAGAATTTCGTAGGTTGACTGTAAGATGTTTCATAAAGATAATTGATAAGCGAGAAATTAGTTGAAATTTGATATTAAATTTCGGTAGGATAATTAAATACCTATTTTAAAATATTTATCTAGGGGTGATAATGTTTATTTATTATCATCGATTGATTAAATGGTTTTGATATAAAAATTTGAAGTACAAATGCCTTGTGAATTAATTTTCACGATTTGACTATAAGGTATTAGATAATAAAAATTATGTAAGGTTAATAAATTTACTTATGAGCATGTTTTACAAATAAACATTTTTTGTAAAGTGACTTAAAATGTGTTGAGTATCGAAAACATAGATTTCCATATTTATTATTGCAATAAACGTTTTCGTGAGTAGAATGGGAAGCATGGACTACAACACTTTTGTTATAGTAAGTGATTTTCCGAAAGGAAATATTTTATATAGTTATGAGATTTATTTATATATCCTATATTTGACGTTGATATTCGAGTTAGTAGCCTCTATCTGTTTTGAAGTTAAAAATGTTGTTCGGACAAGGAGAGGCAGCGATACCCCAAATTGATTGGCTTCATTGTTAACTAATAAATAGTTGAAGTTTTATTTCAAGGATTAATATTAAATATAGTTAGTTGGATCCCTATACTAGTGTTTTGGGTTGTTAAAACGATGTTCTACGCAACATTCGTTTTGACCCAAATTAAGTGTTTTGAAGAATATGTTGCTTTCCCAAAGATTGTAAATATACCTATTTTTTATTTAAGTATATGATGATATTTTCTAAGTGTTGAAAATGAAATGATTTGTGAATATGTTTATTCCGTTGAGATAAGTATATGGAAATGTTTTTCAATTATTGAATAGTTGAATTGGTTTTGAATATGTATCCTTTTAAAGATATTTTGGAATGTTTGCATTTGAAAAGTGATTTGGTTTATAAGAATTATAAAATGGCCTGGTGATTACTTATGGTGCTAGATTTGTTTGTTTGCTTTGATAGGTAAATAACCAACTATCAAATAATTTGCCTTTTTTATCGTTGTTGACCTGGAGAGACCAGGGTCATATTTATCCAAGAACCACTTTGACTAATGTGTGCATTCGAAAGAGCATGTTCATGATTATGATTTTGAAGACAGAGATCTTCATGATGCAGGCCTACTTGCCACTAGTCCTTAGAGATAAAATTTACCATACCATATATTTATGTTGGCAATAATACTTCATTATGAAAATCAACGATATGCATGGACTTCTCGCCACTAATTCTAGAGGTAATTCCCAACAGGATGTGGTAGAAGAGTGTCTTCGGTCTGTCATGTTTCCAGACAACTTGTATGGATGGATGTATGACATTGCATTTTTAAGATTGTTTGTTGACTTTTATAAATGTACATACGTCTGGTGGCGGAGAAGGCAACTTATTTTAGCTTAACACCCTTCTCGAAGATGTACGAGCTTGGAGGTTGTATGTTTATGAAAGTCAACAGTGATCGAAGGAATGGCAGTATGACATTCAAAGTGGAATGTGCTATGTGAAAGGTAATCGTGACCTTATGCCTCATCACCCGGAAATGACAGAAATAGGGTAGAAGTGGCAGGGCTATGTGGGTTGCTCCTATAAGGATATGGTCATCACCTTTCTAGATTAGCCTATATATCTGAATGTTGTACGATATGGCCATGGATAGGTCGGGAACGACCGGCGTGATTTCATATTCGGTACTATCCAGATGGAAGAGGTAGGCCGGTACTGTGTTGGTTCAGGCATCCAGTATTTGGACCTTAGGTACATTTTTCTAGAGATGTGTTGTACGGCAGGTAGTCGCTTACCTTATCTTTTGTATGGAATCCATTCTCCACTATGTGCCTGCCATTTTGTTTGTAGACCTAGTATGTTAGAATTTAATAATGGTAACAATCTCGGCTATTTGAATTATTATTTATATATTAGACACTAGTATAATATAACAGGATTTGATATGAAATGTTTTGGTTATCGTAAGGTAAAATCTCATCCGTGCTTATGTGTTGGCCTGTCTTACGAGATACCTTTGTTTGATAAAAGAATGTTGTTACCCGGTTACTTGGCACGGCTACAAGATGATAATTATAAAGGTTTTGATTGAATCGAGACCAGACTTGAGCCAGTATGAGGTTGGAAATATATGGAATTGATTCAATTTGAGTGGTTCAGCCTATATACACGGGTTGGCCTGTAAATATGGTTCAACCGAGGAAGGGAGGACGTGTGTCGTTCGATCTTGTGAGATGGCGTGTGTCGTTCGGCTAAAGAAAGATGGTGGTAGGAACTCAACGCATATTGCTCGGTCAAGAATGGGAAAACGTGATGGTTCGGTCTAGGCGTCCAAGGAGAGAATGCTCGGCTAGGTTCGTACGGCCACCACTCTTCGGCCACCATCGTTGAGCCACCATATTGTTCGGCCACATCATTCAGACACCGTTTTTTGGCCAACATCGTTCGGCTACCGTTGTCCGGCCACCATCGTTCGGCCACCTTCGTTCGGCTAACATCGTTCGGCAACCACCATTCGGTATGCCTGGTTAGATGCATAAAAGTTGTCTATTGTGGGTCGAGCTACCTTATCCTTAGGCTGCGAAGGGAGTCCAGCCTATCTTCGTTTATAAATAGAGAGGCAGGGGTACAGATGATGTTACCTTTTTTTGGAAACTCCAGGGAGACTCTGTCGTTTTCTATACTTATTTCTTTGCTGTTAAAATTTGTACCCGATTTATTTGTGTATGGATTGTATCTGTATTCAACTCTTTAAAGAAGTAATAAAGATTTCACTCAAAGTGGACGTAGGCAGTTACGCCGAACCACTACAATTCTGATATTCTCGTCTTTGCTGTTCTAATTGCATCTCATTGTAATATTTCTCTGTTTTAATTTACTTTCTTCATTAATCTCTCTACATAATTCTACTCAAGGGTATTAGTGACCAATTCTAGAGCTAACATTTTGGTGCTTTCACTGATAATAGCATTCTCAGGCTATTAGGATCTACTTTGTCGCTACTGGATTGAAGAAATCCCCCAAAGAAGATCTAAGTTCATTCACAAGAAGTTCATAGATTCTACTCAAAGTTTTGACCAATAACTCTACAATGGGTAGACCGCGTACCAGATCAGCCTCCTATAGTGCGGATGTCAACGAGACTGCTAGCATCCAACAAGTAGGACCCAGCAACCAATAAGCTAATCCAGGTGTAGGGACCGCCACCATCCTAAACCAAACAGAAGTTGTCGTTGGAACGGAGTTCAACGAGCTGATGAGAGAACTCGTGGAAAGCAGGAGACAGCTTAATAAGTAGATTCAAGCTAAAGCCAATCTCATGACCTAGCTTACTCAATAACACATCATAATGTTGGAGGAAGTCCCGCTACCTTCTCATCATCTGATAGCTATGCTTTGTCTAATGACCATCCCAGGCATAGACACCATAGAATTGAAACAGCGCAAACAGGTATAGTTGATCAATCCAATAGGAATGGTCTAGGTTCCCTACTTGGAGCCATAGCCCATCACTTGCACTTGGGAAAATACACTCAAGTTAGAATGGGAAACTTAGGATCTAGAGCACGAGTGGAAACTGACCGATCGACTCACCAGGGACGCAATGAAGCAGGTTCCTAGGACACTTGTCTAGGAGATCACAAATCAAGGAGGCACCCGCCGGGACGGTCATGCAGGACGGAGTCCAATTTTCCACCTCCCATCCAGACCCCGGATTTGTCAGCCATGGTTAGACAACTGATGAGAGAAAATCAGGGCTTATCTAACGATGATTGAGGTACAGCTAGGAGTCATACTTCGTTCACAGATGCTATCCTATAAGTTGAGTGCCCTCGAAAGTTCAGCATGCCGACTATTCCAGCCTATGAGGGGAAGACCGATCATCGATAGCATATAATGAGATACGAATGGATGATGGACTCAGCCAAGGCAGATGATGCGACTAAATGTAGATGTTTCCCAATAACCCTATCTAGAATCGCTACCATACGGTTCACCAGACTTCCTCTACGATCGGTCTATAGATTCAATGAGTTAGCGATGAAATTTCTGGAGTAGTTCAGAATCCATACCACTTGTCCAAAGTACGTGGTGTCTTTATCCAGTGTAATCCAGGCTCCTATGCAGTCCTTATAGGAATATTTGCAAAGATTTCATGTTGCTACTATGGAGGTTAGAAACCCAAATAACCACGCTATTCTTATGGATTTGATGCGAGGAGTAGATCCAGGCTCGGAGTTTGGTGATTGACTGGCAGGAAAACCTCTGGGTACCCTGCAACTTTTTACTCAAAGGCGCACCAGTTCATGAGAAGGGAGGAAGCCAGGCGAATGAGGTAAGGCAGTGCGCCAGGGCCTGGCAAGGAGATGGTGCAAAGCAGAATTGTAGTAGAACAGGCTAGCGCCAACTCTAGAAAAGTCCAGGTCAATGTTCAAAACAAGCCTGAGCCGTCTAAAGGATCTGGAGGAGGAAGTTCCGAAAGGAAGTGGGAAGCAGGAAAGTGGAAAACAAGGATCCCGACCTACAACGAATACATTCTTCTAAACACATCTCTAGAGAATATTTATTTGTCAACTTGTAATACCTTCCAGTATCGGAAAACGCGCTCAAAAAAATCCACCGAGGAACAAAAACAAACTGGGAAGTACTGCCGATTTCACGAGACCTACGGGCTCAACACTAATGAATGTAGACACCTCCATGATGCTATAGAAAAACTGATTTGGCAAACGAAGTTAAAACAGTTTGTTAAGAATCCGTAGAAAGGTGGACAGGGAACGTCCAACCCCAGTCGCGGGCGGGTTCCACATCACCCCGAGGAACCTGCTCGGACCGTAGGTAGACTGATCATAAACATGATAATCGATGGGCCTCATCCAGAAGACAAGAGTTGGCAAGAAATGGAACACTATGCTAATTCCTTAAAATGTGCGGATTTCGAATGCAACTTGAACTCGAAAGACGAGACTCCACCGAAACCGTAGCGGTTGATGATAGATGATATAGTATTCAGAACCTGGGATGCCGACTGCGTGGAGGCACCCACCATCGACCCGATGGTCATTTCAGCCACAATTGGGCCAGCGTTTGTGAGAAGGATACTGATTGATTATGGGAGTTCTGTGAATATTAATTTTAAAAAGGCGTATGACCAAATGAAGATGGAGGCGAAAGATCTAAAACCATCTAAAGCACGTATTCATGGCTTTAATGGTGCGGCTACTAATACAATGGGTTTTGTCGAACTACCGGTTGAGTTAGGAGAAGGTGAACGTGGGAGGGTACGAATCCTGCCATTCATTGTTTTGGATGTTGATTTTCCATATAATGTTTTTCTAGGCTGATCGGCCCTGGCGGAGTTTAGGGCGGCTTTGGCCCCGTGGTGTTTGACTTTAAAGTTTTCGATGGACAGAGGAGTTGGTGTAGTGCATGGCGATCAAGCAACTGGTCGTGCATGTTATGGGCTGAGCTGAGAGAGGCCCAGCGAAGAGAGAAGGGAAAGGTTGCGAACGACTCTGTTTGTATCCATGTTGCTCAGTAATGCCCGAGCCTTGGCTCAGGTAGTGGATTCAGATCTATAGAGATATAGATCCGAGAGACGACGATGAAGAACTTAAGGAGTCAAATGCAGCACAGGCTAAACTAATGATCAACATTCTAGTCAGTCATGATGACCCATCATGGGTGCTCAAGATTGGATCAAAACTCACCCCCTCAATGATTGAGGATCTTACTGATTTCCTCCGAGCGAATCTGGATGTTTTTGCTTGGACACATTTTGATATGTGCAGGATTTCTCCTGCCATAGTGAGTCATATGTTGAACATAAACCTGAAATACATGTCGATGAAGCAAAAAAAGGAAAGATATGGACCCAGAGAGGTCTGTTGCTCTCATAGAGGAGGTGGACAAACTCAAAGCCAATGGGTTTGTTCACGACGCCCTCTACCCTGAATGGATGTCTAACCCCATGCAAGTGAGAAAAGCGAATGGGAAATGGAGGACCTGTGTTGATTACTCAGACCTAAATAAGGCATGCCCTAAGGATAGTTTCCATTTACCCAGAATTGATCAACTGGTCGACTCAACAACCGGACACGAATTATTGTCATTTATGGACGCGTATTCGAGATATAATCAAATCCCGATGCATATTCCAGATCAAGAATACACTAGTTTTGTCATGGATGTCGGACTGTATTGTTATGTGGTGATGCCTTTTGGGTTAAAGAACGTAGGAGCAACTTATCGACGCTTAGTAAATCGGATGTTTAAAGACCAAATTGGCAAAACAATGGAAGTCTATGTGGATGACATGCTCGTGAAGTCACGGCAGTCGAACGACCACATTCGAGACTTAGCAAAGATGTTTGATATACTTGGATACCATGGAATGAAAATCGATCCACTAAAATGTTCCTTTGGTGTTGTATTGGGAAAGTTTTTGGGTCTTATTGTCAATGCACGGGGAATTGAAGCTAACCCAGAGAAGATTCAGGCTATTTGAGACATATGAGCGTCCAGAACTATAAGCAAGTACAAAGCCTGAATGGAAAAGTCGTCGCGTTGAGTCAATTCATATCCAGAGCAACCGATAAGTGTATTCCCTTTTTCGATGTGATAAAAAAGGGGAAGAGAAGTTTTGGATGGATGCCGGACTGTGAGGATGCAATCCAAGCTCTGGTGAGACACCTGGAGACACCTCCGATTCTGTCAAAGCCTGTTGATCATGAGGAAATATATGTTTATTTGGCCATATCTCGGCATGCCATTAGTACCGCCTTGGTTCGTGAGGAGGACCGAATTCAAAAGTTGGTGTACTATGTCAGTAAGCGTCTAATAGGAGCAGAGAGAAATTATCCTAAGATAGAGAAAAGCTAGCCTACTGCTTAGTGATTGCATCACGCAAGCTTCGTCCGTATTTTTAGGCACACCCGATCAGTGTTTATACCAATCAACCTCTACGATAGGTACTCCAATGACCAGAAACCTCTGAAAGGTTGTTTAAATGGAACATTGAGTTGAGTCAATTCAATATCACCTACCTGCCATGGAGGGCTATCCAAGCTTAGGCACTAGAAGACTACATTACAGAGTTCACCATATCAGACGAGCCAAGTAGTGATGATGTTATTCCCCCATTCAATGGAAACTACATACCGATGGGGCATCCAACAACCATTTTTCTGGGGCTGGTATTATCCTTGTAATTCCCGAAAACCGATTAATTTGCTATTCTTTGAAGCTCAATTTCTCAGCTACGAGTAACGAAGCTGAGTATGAAGCATTGATTACTGGCTTAAAATTTACCAGGGAACTCAGAGTAATATCAATTGGAATCTTTTGTGACTCGCAATTGGTGATGTGCCAAGTGCATGGAGACTATCAAGTAAAGGGGCAGAGACTTGCCCTATACCTTGCTCAGGTTCAAGAACTGTTGGCAGACCTTGAATATTATGATATTTCACACATCCCAAGTGAACAAAATGGGGAGGTCGATTCATTGGCAAAATTCGCAAGTACTGGTGATGCACAGCAGATGGGCTTGGTTTCCGTCGAAATTTTACATGCTTCGAGTATAAATGAGATGGAAGTAGATTTTGTGTTAGAAACGAAAGCTGAGAGGGAATCATGATAACCCAGTTCAAACAATACCTACCACATGGGACTTTGCCCAAGAGAAGGTAAGAAAGACGACAATTCATTCGCAAAGCTTCGTGGAACATAATGCAGGATGGAATTGAAAAGGATTCTTAGTTCACTTACTTCAATGCATTGCCCACGACGAGATAAAGCGGGTCTTGAAAGAGGTTCATGAAGGAGAATTGTAGCGACCATACCGGGGGACAGACATTAGCGAAAAAGGTCCTCCGCTATGGATACTATTGGCCAATCGTGAATGGGACGCCGCAGACTATGTAAGAAGATGCGACCGAATGTCAAAAGTATGCAAAAATCCCGAGAGCTCCCCCAACTGAACTCACACAAATGGTTAGTCCCTGGCTATTTGCAATATGGGGGATCGATATAATCGGCTTCCTGCCAATTTCCAGAGGTGGTGAAAAATATGCAATTATTGTGGTCAATTACTTTACCAAGTGGGCAGAGGCAGAGCCCTTAGCTACGATCACAACCAAAAAGTTCATTAATTTCTTTGTGCAAAACATCATATGCCATTTTGGCCTCCCGCGAACTATCATTACGGATAATGGAACTCAATTTGAAAGTAGGGAGTTCAAAGAATTTTTGAAAATCTCTAAGTCCCCGAAGCGCCAACTAGAGTACTCTGAGTCCCCAGAGTGCGGACTAGGGTATAAACGATTTAAAAATCTCTAAGTCCCCGGAGCACGGACTAGAGTACATTGAGTCCCCAGAGTGCGGACTAGAGTACAAACGAATTAAAAGTCTCTAAGTCCCGCATGGACTAGAGTACTCTGAGTCCCCGGAGTGCGGACTAGAGTATACATGATTTAAAAATCTCTAAGTCCCCAGAGCATGAAATAGAGTACTCTGAGTCCCAGGAGTGCGGACTAGAGTTTAAACAACTTAAAAATTTCTAAATCCTCGGAGCACGGACTAGAGTACTCTGAGTCCCCGAAGTGCGGACTAGAGTATAAACAACTTAAAAATCTCTAAGTCCACGGAGCATGGACTAGAGTACTCTAAGTCCCTGAAGTGCGGACTAGAGTATAAACGACTTAAGTCCCCGGAGAGCGGACAAGAGTGCTCTAAGTCCTTGGAGTTCGGACTAGAGTATAGACGGCTTGAAAATCTCTAAGTCCCCGGTGCATGGAGTAGAGTACTCTGAGTCCCCGGAGTGCGGATTAGAGTATAAACGACTTAAAAATCTCTATGTCCCCTAAACGTGGGCTAGAGTATTCCGAGTCCCCGTAGTGCGGACTAGATTATAAATGACTTAAAAATCTCTAAGGCCTCGGAGCGTAGACTAGAGTACTCTGAGTCCCCAGTGTGCGTACTAGAGTATAAACCACTTAAAAATATCTAAGTCCTCAGAGTGCGGACTAGAGTACTTTTAGTCCCTGGAGTGCGGACTAGACTATAAACGACTTAAAAATCTCTGAGTCCCCGAAGCATGGACTAGAGTACTCTGAGTCCCAGATAAGTATAAACGACTTAAAAATCTCTCAGTCCCCGGAGCGCGGACTATAGTGCTTTGAGTCCCCGGAATGCGGACTAGAGTATAAACGACTTAAAAATATCTAAGTCCACAGAGCGCAGACTAGAGTACTCTGAGTCCCCAGAGTGTGGACTAGAGTATAAACGACTTAAAAATCACTAAGTCCCCATAGCACGTACTAGAGTACTCCGTGTCCCCGTAGTGCAGACTAGAGTATAAATGACTAAAAAATCTCTAAGTCCCCGAAGCGCGGACTAGAGTACTCTGAGTCCCCGGAGTATGGACTAGAGTATAAACAACTTAAAAATCTCTAAGTCCTCGAAGCGCGAACTAGAGTACTCTGAGTCCCCATAGTGCAGACTAGAGTATAAACGACTTAAAAATCTCTAAGTCCCCGGAGCACGGACTATAGTACTCTAAGTCTCCGTATTGCGAACTAGAGTATAAAGGAATTAAAAATCTAAGTCCTCGGAGCGTGGACTAGAGTACCATGAGTCCCCGAAGTGCAGACTAGAGTATAAAGACTAGAGTACAAATGACTTAAAAATCTCTAAGTCCCCGGAGCACGGACTAGAGTACTCTGAGTCCCTGGGGTGCGGACTAGAGTATAAACGACTTAAAAATCTCTAAGTCCCCGGAGCGCAGACTAGAGTACTCTGAGTCCCCGGAGACAGGACTTGAGTATAAATGACTTAAAAATCTCTAAATCCGTGAAGCGTGAACTAGAGCACTCTGAGTCCCCGAAGTGCGAACTAGAGTATAAACGACTTAAAAATTTCTAAGTCCTTGGAGCGCAGACTAGAGTACTCTGAGTCCCCACAGTGCGGACTAGAGTATAAACGACTTAAAAATCTCTAAGTCCTCGGAGCACGGACAAGAGTACTCTGAGTCCCCAGAATGCGGACTAGAGTACAAACGACTTAAAAATCTCTAGGTCCCTAGAGCGCGGACTAGAGTACTATGAGTCCCCGAAGCACGGACTACAGTATAAACGACTGGAAAATCTCTAAGTCCTCGGAGCGCGGACTAGAGTATTCTGGGTCCCCGGAGTGCAGATTAGAGTATAAACGACTGGAAAATCTCTAAGTCCCCGGAGCATGGGCTAGAGTACTCTGAGTCCTCGGAGTACGGACTAGAGTATAAACGACTTAAAAATCTCTAAGTCCCCAGAGCATGGAATAGAGTACTCTGAGTCCCCGAAGTGCGTACTAGAGTATAAACGACTTAAAAATCTCTATGTCCCCGGAACGTGGAATAGAGTACTATGGTCCCCAGAGTGTGGACTAGAGTATAAACGATTGGAAAATATCTAAGTCCTTGGAGAACGAACTAGAGTACTCTGAGTCCCCGGAGTGCGGACTAGATTATAAACGGCTTAAAAATCTTTAAGTCGCCAGAGCGTAGACTAGAGTACTCTGAGTCCCCAGAGTGCGGACTAGAGTATAAACGACTTAAAAATCTCTATGTCCCCAGAGTATGGACTAGAGTACTCTGAGTCCCCGGAGTGCGGACTAGAGTATAAACGATTTAAAAGACTCTAAGTCCCCAGAGCGTAGTTCCCGGAGTGTGGACTAGAGTACTCTGAGTCCCTGGAGTATGGACTAGAATATAAATGACTAAAAAATCTCTAAGTTCCCAAAGCGTAGTCCCCGGAGCGTGGACTAGAGTACTCTGAGTCCCTGAAGTGCGGACTAGAGTATAAAAGACTTGAAAATCTCTATGTCCCTGGAGCATGGACTAGAGTACTCTGAGTCCCTGGAGGGCGGACTAGAGTATAAACGACTTGAAAATCTCTAAGTCCTCGGAGCGCAGACTAGAGTACTCTGAGTCCCCAGAGTGCGAACTAGAGTATAAACGACTTGAAAATCTCTAAGTCCCTGGAGCGCGAACTAGAGTACTCTGAGTCCCTGGAGTGCGGACTAGAGTATAAATGACAAAAAAAATCTCTTGGTCCTCGGAGCGCGGACTAGAGTACTTTGAGTTCCCGTAGTGCAGACTAGAGTATAAACGACTTAAAAATCTCTAAGTCCCTGGAGCGTGGATTAGAGTACTCTGAGTCCTCGGAGTGCAGACTAGAGTACAAACGACTTGAAAATCTCTAAGTCCCCAGAGCACGGACTAGAGTAATCTGAGTCTCCGGAATGTGGACTAGAGTATAAACGACTTGAAAATATCTAAGTCATCGAAGCGCGGACTAGAGTACTTTGGGTCTCCGGAGCATGGACTAGAGTACTCTTAGTCCATGGAGTGTAGACTAGAGTATAAACGACTTAAAAATATATAAGTCCCCAGAGCACAGACTAGAGTACTCCGAGTCTTCGGAGTGCGGACTAGAGTATAAACGACTTAAAAATCTCTAAGTCCTCGAAGCACGGACTAGAGTACTCTGAGTCCCCAGAGTGCAGACTAGAGTAAAAACGACTTAAAATCTCTAAGTCCTCGGAGCGTGGGCTAGAGTACTCTGAGTCATCGGAGTGCGGACTAGAGTATAAATGACTTGAAAATCTCTAAGTCCCTGGAACATGGACTATGGTACTCTAAGTCCCCGGGGTTTGGACTAGAGTACAAACGACTTAAAAATCTATAAGTCCCCGAAGCGAGGACTAGAGTATTTTGAATCCTCAGATTGTGGACTAGCGTACAAACGATTCATAAAATCTTTAAGTCCCTGAAGCATGGAATAAAGTGTAAGCAATTCAAAAATCTCCTAGTCATGTGGAAATGAACAGGTGCTTACATGACCCACAGAACTTTGAATTTCAAGTACTAGTTGGATGATAAGCTCAACAGCGAAAATCATCGAAAACATAGAACAAAATTTTATTTACTAATCGAAGATTCAATTCCATTACAACTTCTCCAAACCTCAAAGCAAAAAAGTCTATTTCCAACGACTATGAAAATAAATAGAAACAACTACATGATTCAGGCTTATTCACGTTAAATTAGGCATGACCTGATAGCTACTTTTTTATTTTTTTCTCCTTCTTCGGTTTCTCCGAAGGCTCCTCACCCAATCATTTTCTCTTAGATTCCTTGCTTCCTAATGGACCTCCAGAGGTGTTGTTCTACCGGAAGAATTACTTTCAGGGGCCTATTTAGAGGATCATCAAGTCTACCACCTGAGACTCAGCCTTAATTTCATCTTTCTTTTTCCCCTCTTCCAAGATTTTATCTTCCATGCTTAGTTTCGAAGTGTGTTCGGAGGCATCCATGATTTCAACCTCATCATGATCTTCTGTAGGTGAGGGATTCTCGAGTTTGTCCTCATCGAGCTCCTTAAATTTTTGAGCATCAGGTCCGAGAGTATCCCCAATGTGAGGTGCCTCTCCCATTTTCTCTTCCTACTCCATGGCGACATCACTCCTTAGAGTTGGTTCGAGATCAGAATGGCCTATACGAAATCATAAAAGACAAATGTTAGAATGCATCTATTACTCACCAAAAGCGATGGTTATTTGAACTCTAGAAAGGAGAGTTACGTACCAACCTCCGGCTGACTCTCGGTTGATTTGGGAGTCTCACCCTATGGAATAGGGGATAGAATGTGGATATCAAGCCCAGGCATAGCCAACCGGCTGCACGAAAGGATCGAGTGATGAGCCACCGTTCAGCTGAATAGAAGGAGAAACTGGAGAATCAGTTCCAGATGGGTCAGCAACGTCGTCCTTCCTCTTCGATGAGAAGGAATCTCTTCCGTAAAGGGCTCTGGCTGTAGATAAGTCGGAAGGCGCGTTTCCTCGAAGCACTTCCTTCACAAGAGAATCCTCATCAACCTCTTCGGTGCCCAGCTCCACCCACTTAATTTTTATTAGAGTATCCCATGCTTCGGCTAATGATTCAAGGTAACCCTCGCCCAGAAAAGATAGATCTCGATACATGAGAACTCGAGCGTTGTATTCGGAAATTAGTTGATCGAATAAACATTTAATTTCTTCTGTACTGGCTTCAGCAACTGCCTCAAGACGAGAATCGATTTCCATCAGCACCATTCTTTTTCCCTCCTCATGGGATGCGTTCTATAACGCTTTTACATTAGAAAGTTCCTCGTCGAGCTTCGTCTTTAAGAGTCCTGTTGCGACGACCTCATCACAATATCGCTGTGACTCTTCTTATGCAGTGATTTTTTCTTCTTTCTCTTTAAGCACCAGCTCCTCTAGTTCTTTAACTCGCCGAGTGAGGATATCCTTTTCTTTTTGTATGGAGTTAGTGAGGATCGCATGATGGCTAAAACTTAAGTGTAGGGTGAGGTGTGAGTGTTCGTGTGTGTCCTAGTGTTTCCCCCAAATGGACCAGTTTCTTTTGCTTTACTTATTGGGATTCTATCTCTGTGTTGACAAGCCTAATCCCTTCATCGCCTCTCACGGGTGAATTAAGTCCCACATCCTCTGGGTCGTTGAAACCATAGTTCAGTAGGTCATTAGGGATGGTCAGGTCTGACAGACCATTTAATGAACCCTCTGGATAATGGGGAGACGACTCTTTCTCAACCGGGGTAATTGTAACTTTTGAGGTTCTGCCCATTGTTTTATTTCTCAGTTTGTAGGCTAATTTCTTTTTCCCCTTTGAAGGAGGAGGCGGTTGATTGATGCCGGGTACATCAGTCTTCGGTGCTGAATCGGGACTTATATTCTCATCAGACGCTCCTGGCACCCCGGCCTCTTAGATTTCACCTTCCTCGGATGTGTCATAAGCCCCACCAATAAGGGGCATCGAAGACCCGGCCTGCTCTTTTCTTTTCTCCATCGCAGATTCAGTTGTAGTGGCGCTAATTGAAAGACTAGTTCGACGACCTTCCACCAACAATCCAAACTTTAAAAGTGATTCATTGGAAATTACAGATTTGATCTCCCAGTCCTCCATAGGAATGGCTCGAATGGCCTCGACGGCCTCAGAATACCTAGTGCGTTCGGGACGTGGGCTGATACATGTAAAAGTCGAAAGAAGTTTAGAAAGAATGCACTTCGTGCCTTAGAAAAACATTGATCTGGAAATGGAACTTACTCCCTTCTAGCCATCTTCTCGCAAAGCCGGGGGGCAACATACATAAAACCATTCCTTATTATATTGGGAGAATTTACTCCACGCCCCCATCAGGATCTGACACTTGGAGTGTGGCTCAAGGAATATGAAAGATGGACTGTCATACCATCTTTAAGTGATAAATGTAGCGGATATTACCGGAGTGGGGATCCTGAATAAGATGCCCATGAAGAGAATACAAGTGCCATAGATGAACGTGTGACTATTGGGATGTAGCTATGTCAGGGCGATCCTGATATACTATAAAACTTCATAGAGAAAGAGTTGAAAGGTGGCACGAATACCAACCCAGCACATGAATATATTGCACGCTATATATCCAGATGGGGGAAGGTGAGGCCGATCTTGCCCCGATGGAACTAAAACGTCGTCGAAAGGGATTCCATGAATTGTACACAACCGACGAAGACCAGCTTCGCCGATTTTTTAAGCTTGTGAATCAGTGGGATTATCCAACATAACTTCTCCATCTATAATGTATAACAACAGCGGATGGATCTGTAATGCCCGGTGTAGAAGTTGTTGGTGGATTTGAAGCTTCTACTACCTCCTGCCGAGAACTTGGCTCGGGCTTATCGAAAACTGTAGCGCAGCTCGATTTTCTGGACATCTTTGGTGAACATGGGATGTGAATAGATACCTGTTTGAACTATACTTGAAATACAATTGATATCAAATACAACAACAAAAATATTCCACCCATGTGGTGTGTGTACTAGTGCAATCACTTAAGCATGAGTATAAAATAATTAAAGATTTCAAGACCGATGAAGTGTGATTGAGCATTAAACTATCATCTTTAGAGACCGTCATTGTTGACCGTCTCCAAGAGCTTTTTCTATGATCGATAGTTTGGATGTCGAAATCGGACATTGGCATCATGTAATGAAGGCTTTTAATTGCTTCTGTTGAGTTGGATTCGTATTTATATTTGTTAAAACTACGGAGTTATTAGTCCAAATCAGTTCCACTTGCTTATGTGCTTAAGTTCATGTCACTGTTCATTGTTTTATGATTAGGTGTGGCGATATGTGGACTTGACATATGTTGTGCTCAAGTCAAGGTGATTTTGATTATCAATGTCGATCCCAAGACCCTAAGCCGGTCGACTCTCTAAGCCTACGTATCGAACCTCTCCCTCAACACCGAGCAACTCCCTCATTCAAAATACCGACCCACTCCTCCAGACTCCGACCGACCCACAATGATACACGATGTTACCAACCACACTCTCGCTCTCTCAATGTGACCGACCCGCTCTCTTTCTCTCAATACCGAACTGGTCCCTCTCAGAAATACCGACCCTTATCCCCAATAAGGGTTTACCAACCTAGCCCTGCTCCAAAGACCTACCGTCTCTACTTCCTAACTCTCCACATCATCGGCCTCAAGATTAAAGCCGAACTACTTCCCTTAGTAATCCTTAAACAAGCTCCAGTCCTAAAACACGACCTCCACTTTGGCTCTCTCCTCTTCACCATCTCCTACCGAACCTATGAAATCGAAATCTAGACCTAGAGGGGTGGACTGGATGATAGACTCATACTTATGTAAGAAGCTTGAAACTCATGACAATTGTGGGGCTAAGAGATGGAGATTGTTTGGATTAGACGACGATTGGAGTTTCAATGTTAGAGGTCAAGGTTTGGAAAAGGGGAGGATTGATTAAATGGTAGACAGCGATTGAGAGAAAAAAGGTTGGATGGCTTGTGAAAGTGGAATGAAAGTAAGAAGTAGAGAAAAGAGCAAAGGCCGGGTTTTTTATATGATGAGCGGGGGAGGTAAACGGGCCTTACCCAGTAGAACCATCCAACACATCAGAATAGGTCAAAGAAGGAGAACACGGTTCAAACTGATCATGTGGGTCGGTATTGGCATGCCGACCCACATTTTGTCTTGAAATGATAATGAATCAATGAAGATACACGTATACTTATACGAATATGCAAATACACATGTGTGTGTGTATACGTATGATGTTCCGAAGGTCCCACATAATCCAGCCTTTAAGAGATTGGATTCACCCAGCTTTTGAAAAATTAAAAATGGGACTTAGGTGTCGAATGATTACCATTTCGAATGCGCTAGCACCTAAGAGCAAGGACTGACTGCTAATTCAAAGCGCGTCATGTTGGTTCACACAACACACTTTGGAGGGCAAATGTTACTCAGTTACTTGGCCCGGCTACAAGATGATAATTATACTGGTTTTGATTGAATCGTGACCAGACTCGAGCCAGTGAGAGGTTGGAAATATATGGAATTGATTCAATTTGAGTGTTAAGCCTATATACACGGGTCGGCCTATATACATGGTTCGGCCGAGGAAGGTAGGACGTGTTTCGTTCGGTCTTGTGAGATGGCATGTGTCGCTCAACTAAAAAAAGGTTGCGGTAGGAACTCAATGCATATTGCTCGGTCAGGAATGGGAAAACGAGATGGCTCAGTCTAGGCATCCAAGGAGAGATCGCTCGTCCAGGTTCGTTCGGCCACCATTATTCGGCCACCATCATTCGGCCACCATCGTTTGGCCACATCATTTGGACACCGTCGTTCGACCAAATCGTTCGGCCACCATCGTTAGGCCACCTTCGTTCGGCCAACATCGTTCCGCAACCACCATTTGGTTTGCTTGGTTCAATGCACAGAAGTTGTCTACTGTGGGCCGATCTACCTTGTCCTTAGGCCTGCGTAGAAAGTCCATCTTATCTTCGTTTATAAATAGAGTGACAGGGGTAAAGATGAGGGGACCTTTTTTCGAGAACTCTAGGGAGACTCTATCGTTTTCTGTACTCATTTCTTTGCTGTTAAAAATTGTACCTGAGTTGTTTGTGTATGGATTGTATCTGTATTCAACTCTTTGAAGAAGAAATAAAGATTTCACTCAAAGTGGACATAGGCAGTTACGTCAAACCACTATAATTATGATGTTCTCGTCTTTACTATTCTAATTGCATCTCATTGTGATGTTTCTCTATTTTAATTTACTTAATTCATTAATCTCTCTACATAATTCTACTAAAGGGTGTTAGTGACCAATTCTGCTGCTAACAAATGTTTTTATAACTTTAAAATAAATTCAGTAGAGATGTCTTTTCTCATGCTGGTTTACCAGACCAATCCGGGCGTTCTTCCCTTTCAATTCTCAGGTGGAGTATATTTACAGATGTAGATTTGGATGCTTTGAAGCTTCATAGACGAGTTGGAAGTCTTTGGATCATATTCCACATATATTTTTATTTTCCGCTGCATTATTATTTAAATTATCAGCATTTATGAGGACGGTTTACTATAACTTTCCAGGCTAATGATTAGTGATTGAGTGTTGTACTCTGATTGATGTATGTATATTAAAGATTACAGTTTCTCTTTTGTAAAGCTCATTAATATTTTATTATATGTTGTTCTGCTGTGATATGAGATTCTATGTTGTCGTTGTTCTGTTTGGTTTTCTTTCTCTCTCTTTCTTCTCTTCTCTTCTCCTCTCTTCTTTCTTTCTTATGATTATATGTGATCAATGCACTTTGGGTCGGACATGTGTGGTTTAGTGTCATATTCAGAGGGCGTTGGGTGCGGGTCATTACTGTAAACTTCTATAACTAACCCAAAGGGGATTTGTGTTATGTTTGAAATTAGGAATTATCCTTTTGTTTTTATTATTGAAATAGACAGCACAAAATACCATAAACATTCCTATTTTGTACATCTCTTTCTTTTATGCATATTCCTTATTATTTCAAACGTTACCCGTTAATTCATATTTATAAAACTTGATAATTTATAGAAATTTTACATTGCATTGCACTTCATTCCAATGAAATAAAATACTACTTAAATTCAAATTCAACTTATACCTTCTATTTCATATTGACGAACATATCCATTTAAATCCACAAATCTGGAATATATATATATATATATATATATATATAAGATCTTGTTAATTTATGGACAACAACTTACTCTCTTACTTTCCAGATTTAAGTTAACAGTTCATAAAATATGTAGGCACGAGTTTAAATTTCAATACATGCATATAATTCGACATACACCTCCAAAATTACATTTAGGCATACAGGAACGACTTTACAACGATTTAAATCCAATATTATATAAAAATATATAATCCTTCCCCACCTTTTATTTTTTTCAAATCTCCAGATCTAGTCCATGTTATTGCAGTTTGACTCCTCTTTTTCCTTCTACCGGAATACATATGTTGCAACCATGCATATATTTATTAAAAATCTAGATCAAAGAAGAGATTTGGATTTGATTTAGATTCGGATTTGGATTTATAATTTCCTTGACCTTGGCGATTCGATTCAACCCCATCCTTCTTCTCTATTATCCATTGTTATTCTCAACTTGTCATACGTTTATAAACTATAGACTTATTTAGATTTAAGAATTTGCGAAGAAGAGAAAATGGTAGAGCTTCGTTATTGCTTCTATAATATGAGAAAAAAAGTAAGGGATAAGCCCTGTATTTATAGGAGTTTGAATCGACGCTAGGCGTTAGATTAGATTTTATTAAATATGGGCCATTTGTTTAAGTTCGGCTTGCAACTGTTAGCACACAAGCGGTCGACCGCTACCCGTCCATCGGTCGACCGCTGGTGGTAGATCGGGCATACTAAAGGAGTCGTTCGGTTGTCGTTTTATGTTAATTAATTTTTGCATTATGTTTCATTCCTTTTAAAACTTATTTTATCCATTTTGCAACCGATATAATTTAACATTGATTATACTTAGATATTAATTAAGCGTTAACTAACTATTAAAGTTAATCAACATTGGTTAATTACTTTGTTTTCTTAATTACATATATAATTATTTCCAATCGAACATATTCAAACATTAATAAATTTTTCGTTTAAACTCCAATCGGAAAATTTTATATATGAAAATTGATCAAAAAATCACTACGAATCCAACAGTAAGTTTCGTAGCCAAATTATCATGTTTGTAAAATTCCCATTTTTGGCTTCACTAACTATTAGTTAATTTCTTTTTAATTAATTATCGTTAAAATTATGAAGTGTTACTGATAGAGTTAAAGGTACACCATAGGGGCAATTATGTAATTCATTACATATACCTAACTCGTTGACTAATATTACTATAATAAAGGTGTTTTATTTCTATTATATATTGATGTAAAGTGTTATATTAATTAATTAATTTAATTAAAAGTATATTTAATATAATATGCATAAATAATATATTTTGTGATAGTAGTTATAAAGTGCTGTATCCTTAAGTAATTTATCATAATGAAAACAAGTGTACCATTTTAAATCTTCCTAGTCAAGATGCATCGAGATTGGATATTGATGTATCCACTGAGACAAGTGTACGTAATGGTCTCCAAATGTTGGACGATGTATTACTCATGATTGTTGGGGGCCTCTGGAGATTACTTACTGATAGTTATTGGAAAACTATGGAATGACTAGCTCAATAGTTTTCTGTTGGTTAATGTAACAAGGTCAAACAAAAAATATCGATGTGGCTGATTTACATAGTTCTCTCAACTTAAGAACAATATGAAATCCCCACTTTAATTATATTCAAATCATGGCACAACATCCATTGAGTGACTATAGTTGGGTCGAGTGGTAGTACTGAATGTGAAGCAGTACTCAAGAGAGGATTTGTCTCCTCGGTTATATGAGTTAATATTACAGTCAACCCAAGTCAACTCAAAGTCAAAGTTCCTGGCCAGTATATTTCAGTTAGGAATAATTGTTATTATTGGACCAAGAACTTTATATTTGGACTATAGAGTTGAATTTAGACGACAATGGAATTTTATCTGTTATTAATTCTATAAGTCCAAAGTGATGTAGTTTTAATGAAGAGAATTGGTGTAAATAAAAGTTACAACCGGGTAATGCTTAACAAAGTGAAATCGAATTATAACGAGACCAAGTAAGCGATAAATTTGGCCAAAATGTCAAACCACTTATTAAGTAACGTGTGAATGTTAATATTTGAATAGTTTGATATTAATCGCTAACCAAATTTACACCTAGCGAGTCACACAATCGAAACAATGAATTATCCTTTGACGAAATAATTTAATAGTTTATAACTTTTATAAGTTAATTAAATTAAATAATATTTATGAAATATGATTTACAAATTTGATGGATGACTATTAAATGTATTTATAAAAGCTATAAATACATTAATTAATGTATGGTATCGACAAGCATTTTAAATTAGATTTAAAATTCAAAATATTCATTTAGACTCTAAATGGGTTTATAGCCTAACATGTGGTTGATAGGATCGGTTGCAATAAAGGGGTTAGAGGCAGCTAATTGATGGGCTAAAGAAGAGTGAAAATGAGAGATTGAGATGGAAGAAGATTGAGTAAAAGATATGACCCTAAACTCTCTCCTTTTCTTCCTCTATTTAAACATATTTTCCTCCATTTGATAAAGATCTTTTTGGAGTCTCTATCCACATTCCTTTGTTGGCCAACCTACTCTCTCCTGTCACTTCAATATCCTAAGCTCAAATCAAATCAATTTAGCTATTATCAGATAGAAGAAGGTTAATGGTTCAAAGACTAGCAATCAACCGAATCGGAAAAGGTCTCAATGGGGAGAGTTCATCCATTCAAGATGTGCTTCAAGGCTTTGGTTCTTAGGTAACATTTCCATTTAATTATAGTTTAAAATATTTTGAAAGATATTTCATTATGTATATATTTTTATATTGTTAGTTAGGTGATGACTCTGATATCTATTAATGTTGTCACAAGTTAATTTGGTTACATGTATATACATACTTATTTTTTTTAAATCATTTATATATATACATATGTATATATATCAGTTCTATACAGCCGCCTATTTTCTATATATTAATTATTATTTTATTAATATATATATATATTATTTAATTATATCTACATGGTTTATATTTAATTATAATATGATACTATTGCTGAAATTGATCATATAATTTTATACATATCACTATATAACAATAGTAATTTTCTATAGCAAAAAATTAATTTTTATAATTATTTAAATCAATATACTACATAAATAAATCGTATAAAATAAAATATGCTGCGAAAATTATTTTTTAAATTTATAAAATTAACTTATCATAAGATAATCTTTCGGGCAGAAAAAATTAAAAAAAAATCATTTTTGCTATTTTTAAAAATTATTATTATAATAGGCTGAAAATAAATTAATTAATAAAAAATAAAATTTGACAAAAAAATGTGGAAAAATTAGTCAAATTTAAAATATCATACATGATTATGGAAATTTAAAATTTGAAAAATTGTTTCAAAAATACTTTTTATTAATATTTTATTTTATTTCGAATGAATATTTAATTAAAAATATATTTTAAAATAATAAAGTTAATAATAAAAAATTTGTTGTACACACAATCTGGAATTTATAAAAAAATAATTTTGTTAATTAATATATATATATCTATATATTTATATTATAACTATATTTATGTGTATGTATATACTACTTTAAATAAAAAAATATTTTATCATTATATATATATATATATATTGGTACATATTATTCACAGATTAATAAAAAATATTATTTTAATATTTGTATAACTTATATTTAAACAAATGTATTATAAAAATATGCATATATATGTTACTAAAAATTTATTTATATATTATATATATTTAAATATTTTACATTTATGTAAAATTATTTAAATAAACTTAACACACATACATACATAAATATATACTTAAAATATTTATATATAAGTAATAGTTTATATACACACATATGTTTCGACAACATACATTACATATCAGATGGACCAACGTGTCCGTTACGATGTAAATCCCAGCATCTATACACGGATATTTTTTACCTTGCATGGGTTATCATGTTACACATGTACATATATAAATTTGTATATGATACTTATGTGTGCATTTCTATGTATTATGTACAACTTAAATAAAACTCTACGTAATTTACAAATTTAATTAAAATAAGAGATTTTATTTAAATAAAATTTAGAAATATTCTAAATGAAATGAACTACATACGCCCAATATATATCCAATAAGTGAATTTTTTTTGAAATTTATCCATAACTTTTGCTGCGGACTAGCCCAATTCAAACATTGGTATCATTATCCAATAGAGGTCTAAATTAGTCTTATTAGGGTTGATTATTAAGCTCACAACCTAAAAGTTGTTCCTAATAGAATAGGTGCAAATTTGAAATGGCATTGGGCTAATTTTCAAAACTATTTGAAAATTAAAATATAAGATTTTAAATTTAAAGTTAAATTTAAAATAAGATATAGAAATATTATGAAATTATAATAATAAAAAATTCAAAATGTTTGAAAATAAATATTAATTTTGAAAAATTAAAATTTAATAATAAGATTAATTAAATTTAATTAATTAAATAAGTTAATTAATTAATGAATGTGTATATATATTTTATATTCTAATATATGTTATGTTGCTTTAGAATTTTTAAAATAACATAAGTATACATGTATGTATATGAATTGAATTTTGAAATTAATATAGTTTAATTAAAATTGCTTAATTAAAGGTTAATCAATTAAATTAATTAAAATTTTAATTAATTAAATGATATACACTTATATATTATATATGTGATATATTATAAAGGTTATAATATATAATAAATATTTAATATAAATGTTATGTAAAGATAATATAAATTAATTAAATAGATTTAATTAATATAATATTGACATAAGACTACTATAAAAGTAATATGAAATATAAAAGTTATATAATAATAAAATTTATATTATATGAATATATGATTAAAGATTGAACACTAAGAAATCCTAAATGGACTTAAGGAATAAATACATATATAAATGTAGGTATATCATGATGGTATTTCATAAAAAATACATTATTCCATAAGTCGATATCACTCGATATAATGTATTGAAGATTATGAATCTTTAATATAAAGTTGTCCTCTAACATTTATATGTTAATAGATTACGTGCATACTCTTTAGTTATTGAGCTTTTATCAAGCTATGGATGTTATGTATAGTATTATTAATATATTGAATATACATAGCAAGATAACCGCACGTATGTTTGAGCTTTCCTTAAGGTGTGTGGGTCATACTTAGGTCGTCGCAAAATGATAGGTCCGAGTGAATAGTCCACTTTACTTGTTGAGCTTTCCACAATGTGTAGGTGGGATTAGAAAAAGGTATTATGGGTTAGGAGTTGTATGTGATACACCTGATAAGGAGATGTCCATCATACGTGGACCTATGATTGTTGAGCTTTCCTCAAGGTTAAAATCCCAAGGCATACGATCCTAACAACATTTCTAACATTGTAAAAACATAAGTTAAATAATGTTATCATAATCTACATTAATAAATTTGTGCACTTAATATGATTGATAAAACGTTTATCAATCAAGATATGAAAATGAACTAAATTGAAGATTGACAAATAGAATTATAATATATACTTACTAATAAATGCTTCTTGCGTGTTAGTGTTTTAATACCCATGCAGGCGCCTGATTTTACAACTACTATATATATTCGTAATTTGGTCGCTAATATGTTTAATTGGTCGACACCATGTATTACATTCTTTGAGTTTCGAACTCTACAGCAATATAAGACTATATGGATATTTTGTCCATATACCATCACTGTAAGTGTTATATGGGGAATGGTCATAGTTCGTAATGTACGATACTTCGAAGAAGTTAGTTCATTCGAAATAAACCAATAAACAATACTGTGAGATCGAGTATTCAATTTTATTGATTACAAATTGATCGAATTGTGTTAAATGTAACACAAAACCAAAATTATAATATAGATCTAAGAACTTTATCACTGAAACGTCAGTTTGATCAGTTTACGCAAAGTGCAATATATTTGATATTCCTAAATGTTAAGGATAATCGAGTGTGCTTTTGCAAAGTGTTTATTATGACATTATAGTGAGGGATTCTTTCGAATGGTTCAACCATTTAGAAAGAAAAATGACTGTGTAACTGTAGATGTGATTTAAGGTACAGTTAGGATGAAAAGAGTGAATAGTCACTTTTGCTTCATAAAAAATCGTTGGAAATGAGAATAGTAAAATAATAATTGATATTTAATATTGGAATAAGAAATATGATTTTTATAGCGAAAATGTATTTTCATATAGGAATTTTTTTTATATGAGATTTTTTTCTTTGAGTTCAAGATATTTGATCAAAGAACTCTCCACTGTAAACTAGTTGCAGTATATGAAATAAATAAAGTATATTAAGTGAATGATGGACTTCCGAAGTTAGTACGCTATTATAGTAATGGCGAAAATAGTTGGAGCATGCCATATAGCACTTATTAATTGCATCAAATTACAAAAATTATGTTTATAAAACATACCGAACATTATTTATGAAGTAATGACTATTTTTCGATGTCGATTGAAAAATAAGCATAGCTATATTTCAATGTGACTATTATGAATATTCATTACGAAATAAAACTATAATGTGGAATTTGTTTTCATAACAAAAGTGATGCACTGGAAAATACTGCAGTATCCAAAATTATTTATAATTATTTTGGAATTATAAACTAAGCCGCAATTTTAGAAATTATTTTTATTATATGATTATGAATCATATGATACTAGTTAATTATACCTCAAACTATTAAGGGCTATGCACCCACTTAGTGTTGGAACTGGGCCAGCCCATAGTGGAAGTGATAGGTGAATTCCAATTTATTTTACCCTATTGGATCCTTTTGGACCTATAAAGTCTAATTTATTTAGAACATTTCTAAAATTAATTTATGTATCATATATATGTATATATATATATATATATATGTCTATGTGTGTGTGTATGCATGTGTAACATAACAATCCGTGCAACGTATAACATACACATATTTAAATTCGGATCTGCATGCAACGGACGTGCTAGCTCATCTTATATATATGTTGTCCAAATATATGTATGTATGTATACACACAAACTTGTTATTTTAAAATGAGTATTAAAACAATATAAAAATCTGCACACATATATAATATGTATTATATAAATATGAAATATTAATACACACATGTGTACATTTGTTTATATTAAATTAGATAATAATTTGGTGAATGATTACATATTAACATACACACACACACACAAAAGATAGCAAATAAAACATATACAACCTAGGTTAATATATAGTATGTTCGTGCCAAAATTGGCCACAAAACCCAATTGTCGATGAAAGCACTAGTGTATGAACACAGATCAGTATTATATAATCACAGATCATAGATTCAAGTAATGTAGAGAATATAAATGAAGAACAACAAACTTAAAACAGAAAGAAATAGACAGAGACACAAGGTTTATAGTGGTTTGGCTATCTCCGGCCTACTTCCACTTCTAATTTGATGATTTTATTGATGTATCCTTGCTGATTACAACGAGTCACCACTGATTATAGCGGATTACGGTGATAAAATTCGAGTACAACAACAGCCTTGTAGTGCAAAGATGTTTTCAACAAAGTCTAGACATCGGATGGCCAAAAAGACCCTTCTTCTATAGGCTCTGAGGTGCTATTTATAGGCGTAGGCTGCAAATATCTCGCTCAAATCTCGGAAGACTTCTTCTGGCGCATGAGTGGGCCCACGCGATCGATCCCACATAATTTCGAATCGATCCGTGATCGATATGAACGAATTTCGTATCGATCAAGATTTGATCCAATCGAGTCAAAATTTGGCAGGAACATTCTTTAGGTTGTACGTAAGCTTCTTTGAAAATTTGGTGGCAATTCGACCTATGGACCGTGAGATATGATCAACGCAAATTCGAGTTTTGGTGGGCTATCTGGTTCGAATCGATATATTCGTATTGAATGGTTCAAGTCGGTATTAAGCACGCGCCTGCAAGTTGACGTGGCACTTGATTTTAGGGTCGATCCAAAGTTCACGCCTAGTTAATCGTGTCTCCCTTATGCACGTGCTTTGTTCTAACCAATCGGTAATATGTTATTCGAGTCGATCAGTAATGCGTTGTTCGAATCGATCAGTAATGCATTGTTCGTATCGATCAGTAATGAGCTGTTCGAATCGATCAGTAATGTGTTGTTTGAATCGATCAATAATGTGTTGTTCGAATCGATCAGAACTTGCTCCATTCGCATCGATCATCATGCTCTGTTCATATCGATCGATACGAAATGACAATACAAACAGTGGCTTCATGATGGATACGAAATAAGGCGCACTAGTGGTCCGACGTGAATTGTCGGTGCTTGATCGATACGAATAAGGTCCTTCTAGATTGATACGAATAGTGTGGCTCCAAATGGGTTCGAACTGATCGATTCAAACACGGTCTTTTGATGGGTTCGAACTGATCGATTCGAACACGGTCTTTTGATGGGTTCGAACTGATAGATTCGAACATGGCCTTTTGCTGGATACGAACATATTGATTTGACACGATTTTTGCTAAAATTGCACCGATCATATCTTGAGCATACGAACTCCGATTGACCTGAATTTGAAACGTAGCCACTCCTAGCCTTGATCATCATTCCCAATCGATCCCGCCTTGATTGGAGCTCGGCCAAATTTTGACAATATCGATCATAGCCTTGTTTC
This sequence comes from Allium cepa, assembly GCA_030765085.1. Classification (NCBI taxonomy): domain Eukaryota; kingdom Viridiplantae; phylum Streptophyta; class Magnoliopsida; order Asparagales; family Amaryllidaceae; genus Allium; species Allium cepa. Next base: position 672,964,146 of record CM060940.1, read on the forward strand.
CAGTTGATCTCCAATCCAGATATCCATCCTTTCCAGCCAATTTGTTGATATTCCGGCCTTGATCAAAAGGCGGGATAACATTTGCCCCCAAATTATGCCTTGTGGTAAAAAGGTGTGTTTTGAATAGTTTTGAATCGAACATCCGAAGTCTAGATTTCGTCTACAGCCATACCACCCGAGTGCATCATTCTTGACAGCTCCAAGCCGATGTCGGATTTTGAATCCAGTAGCCGAAGCTTTATCCAATTCCATATCCATCCGAACTTGATAACCGAGTCCTAATCCATCCTTGCCCAATAACCATTAATCAGATCCAGGACCTCTCCTGGTCGATATCCAAATTCTTTGTCGTTTATAGCCGATATTCATATCCGTAACCTCTCCGAGTTCTTGCCAAGCATAATCCACACTCAGCGTCCTGTGCCAAGCAATGCCTTGGTATCCATAGTCCAGTGTCCCTGAACGTTGAGTAATGCCATGGCTTAACTCCTAAGCCAAATCATGGTCTCTTCGGACCCTTTCCGAGCATAGTCCATACTTGACGACCTGAAATAGTAATCGATAGATATTGCGGGGCCTAAGTCCTAGGCCGAATCCTGGTCGGTCCGGATCCTTACCGAGCATAGTCCATACTCGACGACCTGAAATAGTAATCGATAGATATTGTGGGGCCAAAGTCTTAGGCTGAATCCTGGTCTCTCCGTACCCTTGTCGAGCATAGTCCATACTCGACAACCTGAATAAGTCAATTCGTCACGTTCGGATGAAGAGACTTATCCCTTGCCGGGCATAATCCATACCCGACGACCATTTACCAAAAACCAAATAAAAATCCAATCGAAAACTAATCCGAAATCCAGATCAAATTAGAAAACCAAAAATCCATACCAGAAATCCAAACCAGAAAATAATCATCCAAGCAAGAGTCCAAACCAAAAAAAATAAAACCACAGGTTCAAACCAAACTCCAAAACCAAACAAGAAAAAGCAAATTTCCGAACAAAAAAAAAATTCACAAACCATAACGCTGCGGTATATCATCATTCAGAGCATGCCTAGGGGCCATCTCCATCTTCATACATGAGTAAATGACTTGGTCGTTTGTTTGTAGTTTGCTACTTATTCCATTTCTGCCCTGTCAGTTGATAATCAACCGACCATCATTCCTGGGCCTCGTGCCATTGTTGTTTGAGGTAGACGATGGCTGCTCCTGTTCCACCGCCGCATTCCGATCCCCAACGTATTGTCGTAACTGGCCATTCCTCACATGCTCCTCAATTATATCCTTTAGACGCCTGCAGCTGTTGGTAGCATGTCCATCCAAATCGTGAAAGAGACAGTGCCTTCCTGATGCCCTTTTATGTTCTGAGGGTTCTCTCCTTGCGGGCCTTTAGTAGGGAAGGCGATTTCAAGTCTCCATGGATATCCGCTCTAATGTCTCGTTCAATTCTGTGTAAGTGGAAAATTTTGGCTTTCTCCACCGCTTCCTAGCTTTTTCCTATTTCATCATCCAGCTTCCCTTTTCCTTTATCCTTATTTTTGTCCGAGCTTCCGCTGGATGGCCCTTCATCCTCAGCCGTGTTCACCTACTTCGATTTCATATCTAAACATGCATCTTCTTGCCGAAAGAATCTCTCAGCTTCATGAAAGAATTCCCAAAGATTCATTGGTGGGTCCCGTGTTAAAGACACCTTGAAATCTGAATTCTCTCTGACTCCTGACACTTCTGCCATTAAAACCATCGATGAATCTGGCTGATCCACCGAAGCAACCGCTGCATTGAACCGAGTTAAGAGAGCCTTGAATGATTCCTCTGTCCTTTGCTTTACCGATATTAGTGTCATTACGTTCTTCGGCCTTTGATATGAACTCGAAACTGCTTCAGAAACCTGTCCACCAGTTATGTCCATGTCCTGATAGATTCCTCTTCCAACTGTCTGAACCACATAGCAACTATATCTGTCAAATACAGAGGGAAACATAGGGCCATCACTTCCTCTGATGCCCCCAGCACTTCCATATGTCTTGTGTATCTCATCAAGTAATCAGTTGGATCGGCCTTGCCATTGTATACCTCTAGAGTAGGTAGTTTGAACTCTGGTGGATTCCGAGCCATTCTGATGTCACGAGTAAATGGACTCCTGTTTACTCCTTCCAGATCTCTTTTCGTCAAACCTCCATGCATAGTTCACCTAATAATCTCAGCAAATCCAGTGTTGTCCGTCAAGGGTTGCCACATGAGTCCCCGAGGGAATTCTTGTGCATACTCTTCATCACACGCTCCTTTCTACTAGCATCTTGTCGTGTGGTTTCATCTAGAATTCCTCCATGAATTGGTCCGTCATTGTCAGGTGTCGTGCCCCCGAGTCTGGATCCATCCAGGTTTATGGTCGTGTGCTGATTAGGGGTTGTTCCTTGTTGAGCTACTCCATTCGATTACCCGTTAGGCCCTTCTGCTCCAGCTCCGTGGATTTGAACTCCTAAAGCTCCAGCTATTCCCGCCTATTCAAACTGTCTAAGAAGTTTCTACATCATTTCCTCCTGCTCTTCAGAAACTCTTCATGCATAGCTCCCATCATCATCTCCATCTTGTCTCTGGTGATGAAAGCCGAAGTCTGATTAGCCCCTAATGATGCCTCTTGACTTCCTTCATTCTAACTTCTCTCTGCTCTTTGTCATCTACTTGATTGCCTTGTCATAGCTTTTTCAGATCTGAATCCTTAAGCCTTCAAATTAAATATCCAAGCGATAGAACCCCTGAGTTAGCTTCTCTCAGTGAAAGCACCAAAGTCTTTGCGCCAAAATTGGCCACAAACACCCAATTGTCGATGAAAGCACCAGTGTATGAATATAGATCAGCAGTATATAATCACAGATCACAAATCCAAGTAATGTAGAGAATAAAAATAAAGAACAACAAACTTCAAACAGAAATAAATAGACAGAGACACAAGGTTTATAGTGGTTCGGCTATCTCAGGACTACGTCCACTTCTAATTTGATGATTTTATTGATGAATCCTTGCTGATTACAATGAGTTACCACTGATTACAGTGGATTACGGTGATAAAATTCGAGTACAACAACAGCCTTGTAGTGCAAAGAAGTTTCCGGCAGAGTCTGGACGTCGGATAGCCAAAAAGATCCATCTTATGTAGGCTCTGAGGTGCTATTTATAGGCATAGACTACAAATATCTCGCTCAAATCTCGGAAGACTTCTTCTGGAAGGTGAGTGGGCCCACACGATCGATCCTACATAATTTTGACTCGATCCGTGATTGACACGAATGAATTTCATATCGATCAAGATTCGATCCAATCGAGTCGAAATTTGGCAGGAACATTTTTTAGGTTTTATGTAAGCTTCTTTGAAAATTTGGTGGCATTTCGACCTGTCGATCGTGAGATATGATCGATGCAAAATCAAATTTTCGGCGGGTTGTCTGGTTCGTATCGATATATTCGTATCGATTGGTTCGAGTCGGTGTTGAGCGCACGCCTGCAAGTTAACGTGGCGCTTGATTTTATGGTCGATCCGAAGTTCACGGCTAATTGACCGTGTCTCCCCTATGCACGTGCTTTGTTCGAACCAATCGGTAATACATTGTTTGAGTCGATCAGTAATGCGCTGTCCGAATCGATCAGTAATGCGCTGTTCGAATCGACCAGTAATGCGTTGTTCGAATCGATTAGAACTTGCTCCATTTGCATCGATCATCCAGCTCTGTTCGTATTGATCGATACGAAGTGATCTATACGAACGGTGGCTTCATGATGGATACGAAATAAGGCGCATTGGTGGACTGACACGAAATGTCGACGCTTGATCGATACGAATAATGCGCTGTTCGAATTGATCAGTAATGCATTGTTCGAATCGATCAGTAATGCGCTATTCGAATCGATCAGTAATGCGTTTTTCGAATCGATCAGTAATGTGTTGTTTGAATCGATCAGCTCCATTCGTATCGATCATCATGCTTTGTCCGTATCAATCGATATGAAGTGGTCGACACGAACAGTGGCTTCATGATGGATACGAAATAAGGCACATTGGTGGACCGACGTGAATTGTTGGCACTTGATCGATACGAATAAGGTCCTTCTAGATCGATACGAATAGTGTAGCTTCAAATGGGTTCGAACTGATCGATTCGAACATGGTCTTTTGATGAGTTCAAACTAATCGATTCGAACATGGCCTTTTGATGGATACGAACAGATTGATTCGAATATGATTTATGTTGAAATTGCACTGATCATATCCTGAGCATATGAACTTCGATTGACCTGAAATTTGAAACGTAGCCTCTTCTAACCTTGATCATCATTCCTAATCGATCCCGCATTGATTGGAGCTCGGCCAAATTTTGAAAACATCGATCATAGCCTTGTTTCCAATTGATCTCCAACCCTGATATCCATCCTTCCCAGCCAATTTGTTGATATTCCGGCCTTGAATAAAAGGCGGGATAACATAGTATTGTTTACCAAAAAGAAGAATGACATTGGAGAAAAAAGGTATATAGTGATGTATATGTCAATAACATATGAGTGCTTGATGCATCACTTTATTAAGCAGGAATATTAAATAAAATAGCCATATCTTCTGCACTAAGGTATTAAGTTTAGATAATATACTTGTGCTTGGAGTTATGTACATGCTTGAGTTTATGATCACCTCAACTCAAAGATAGCCTAATTTATTTTTCACATCCATCATGGATCTTTGCAAATCCCAGTGGTCGGAGAATAATAAGGATGCATTCTTGGATAAAAGCTCAAGGAACGGTGGTTCAGTTAATGACGGTTATGAATTTGCCTTCTTGGATGGATGTAAGGTTCCATTGCTTATGAAGGACACAATTGTACACATGTTAACATTTGCAATCTTTTCTACCTCCAAATCCATGTAATCCATTTTATAACATTGCATAACAAAGGATATAACACTCCATAGCACAGAATAACAATTAAGTACATTGCACTGCATAGTATTATGTTATGATTTATTATAGTACCTCATTGTAAATTCGTAATTGTACTAAATAGAATTCTATTGTACTAAACAGCCTTGTCTTTTATCAACAGAATTGCATTTTCAAACCTTAAACTAATGATATCAAACCCAAACTTAATTTGAATTTGAACCAGATCAACGTAATTAGATCTACCAATCAGATCGATAAAAATGCAATCGGATCAACCAGTGGTATCAAATCCAAACTAACTCAATCAAAACCACAATAAAACGCATTCAAACCGTTAACCAATCAAGCATGAAAAGAAAAGAAAATGAGGAATTGAACTACATTAAACATAATAGCATACTTGCATCATTGTGAATTGTACTATTTATCAACGGGCTCTAGACTCATATTCATATGAAAAAATGCGATTCAGTGAATCAACAAAATAAGAACTAAAAATAATGAAAGTAAAAGAAAAGAAAATTTATATAAACAACTATGGGGAAAAAACATCAGATGACAGGTATGCTCTGTTATCCGATTGCATACCTATCTGTCATTAAATCTCATGCCGTCTCATTACACATCAGACCATAGATATGCCCCGTCGTCAGATACGCACTAGCATAAAAAAAATGTTGTCTGATGTTATAGTATCATTTCTAGAATTTCTTATTGGACAACATATAAATATTGACTCATATCAATAATTGTTCACAGGAAGAAATAAATGAATCACAATTTTATTTATAAATATTTTATTTCAAATCAAATTCAAATACAATACAACTTTCACTATCACACTACTTACATTTTCAATACAATACAACTTAAATTTACTCACACTACTTACATTTACTCGAGCTTGTTTTTTATGTTGATCTTGATTTGCTTGCTTCAGTTTGTGTCCAGCCATCTCCTATACCTCTTAAATAAAAAAACAACGCAGTAAACTTGAAAAAGAAACAAATCTAAATTTTAAAAATAAAATTGAATTTGAATATTATATGTTGCCTCAGTTTATGGGTTTGTTCTTTCTTTTCATTTTTAGACGGGGATAAATATATATGTGCATGGACAACTTATTATATGCACAGTGTACCATTGTGAATATACAAGGTCGATCCTTGATTCAATCATACGGACTGTTGCAAAGATCAAGCTCGAAGTCTCAACTCAGTGCAAACACACAAGTTCAAGCGTAAGTAAGCTCGGGCTCAACATAAGTAGTTTAATTTAGCTCAAAACAAATCAGGCAACTCAGCAAAGCCAAAGTGCACAAACAAGTTTAGTGCATATGGAGATGCACAAAGTCGAGCACTAGCAACCCAATTCATCGCAGTATCAAGCATGGTGCATAATGATATAGAATTAAGTGCACAAATAGCACAAACAAAGAACGGTAGGTACGAATTTACAAAAATACTGCCACTTGCATCTTTTATAGTGAGCAACACACATATACACATATGTATATACATGTATATAAGCAACACATGTCAAATGCAGTCAGGAAGTGCCACAAACAAATGAACAACAGGTTGTGCCACAAACAAATGCAGCCATGAAGTACATGAGTTCAAGGTTGGAAGTACAAACAAATGAACAGGAATCAAAAGAACATTCACACAAAAATCAAATGAGCCAGGGAGTACATGGAATTCAAGGAAGTGCACACTGCCTTGTTCAAAATAAGAAATTCAAGAATTTGAAAGATAATCAAGCTATGGACAAAAAACCAAAGCACACGAAAGGAATTCAACCAATGTTAAGGTAGTGCACTCCTTATTCAAGGCAGTGTGCAAGTACATGGATAAGGCCACAATGCAACATGTGAACAAGGCCAACAACATGGACCAAGGCAAAGCAGAAATAAGATTGCAACACACATGAGACACACAGAAGGAATTTCAAAGCAAAAACATGGTAATATTTCACACATATATACATATGTATGTATATACATGGAAGACATTTCACAAACCAGACTCAAAGGCCAACAGCATGTTAGTAATAGTACACATGCATGATACAAGTGAAACCAGTTCAGGGATTTCACAAACCATTTCATGAAATGGTACAATATGTGCACATACTAAATGAAGACAAGCATATTAAAAAGGCAATTGAATAGAACAAGGCAGAGTTCAAGCCATTCAAGGTTCATGTAATGTAAGGCACACTCATAAGTCCATCATAAAATTAAAACCATTCAGAGTTTAAGCACACTAACATACATACATAAATATATGTTTATACATGTAGATATGTATATACATATGTGTGCTAGTACATGGAGAAGGCCAACAATGCAGTTCCATAAATTAAAACAAGGCAGTGCTACAAATAGCAAGTGCCATAAATTAAAACAAGGCAGTGCTGCAAATAGTAAGTGCCATAAATTAAAACAAGGCAGTGCTACAAATAGTAAGTGCCATAAATTAAAACAAGGCAGTGCCACAAATTAAAACAAGGCAGTGCCATAAATTGAAACAAGGCAGTGCCACAAACATTCACACATATATACATACATACATACATATGTATGTATGTGTATACATGGAAGTTTCCAAATCGAATAATGAAGTGAAAAAAATCACAAGTGCAAGGGGCAACAAAACAAGCAAGAGGCAATCAGTGAAACGATGAACTTAACAAAGTCGAACGATGAAGTGAACAAGGAAAGTAACGCAAATCTAACAACAAAGTGAACAATGAAGTGAATAATGGTTCAAGTTCAAGTTCATAGGCCACAAATAAGTGTACAAATAAGTCCAGTGCGCACTGCCTTGAACAACCAATTCAACAACCAAATAAGTTCTAGTGCCTTGCACAACTCTCATATCACAAGATAATTTAAAAAATTCAAGTCAGATATACAAATCCAGGCAAACAAGGCAGGAAGCTCGAAATCAATATAGTCAACCAAGTAAAAATATATTCGAGTATATCAGAGAACTCAACAATCGAACGTGTCAAGGCTACAAAGCAGAAATCAAAAAACAAAGTAGTCAAAAATATATGCAGCAATACAAAATCTACATCCAACGTTTAAAATCCAAAGTCAAATCTAAATCCAAAATACATGAAGTAAATTTCTATATAAACCCATCACATCATTGGATCTTAAAATCGAAGTCAAGATCAATACAAAATCGAAAGGGGCAAAAATCATACCATATATCAATCGAAGAATAATCGACAAATTGAAGCAAGCTTGAACGAACGCAGCCACAAAATGGAAACCAATTTATTTATCAATCGTTGTTTGAGAGTGAGATAGTATCGGAGGAGTGATTTTATTATCAAGCCGATTTGAAACCCTAATTCCAAAAGAAGGGTCGAAGATGGGTCGAAGATTGGTCAAAGACGAGTTTAAGTATAGGATTTTGCTGATTTGATTTTGAGAAGAGGGAAAATCAAATTTTTGAGAAGGAGGAAAATTTTGAGAAGAGGGAAATATATTTTAAAAAGATGAAATTGAAAGAAAGTGAAGAAGGAATAATTAAGGAATGTGGCCACTAAAATATTTAGAGGAAAAATTTGGAGCCAAAACTAAATTTTTTGATAACTTCAATCACACAACAGATTAATGTTGTGTAAAGGATAAGCATGAACATAGAGATTTCAGAGGCTATTCAAACGATGGATCATTTTATCTATATGTTGTGTGAAACAGTGGTAAATAGTGGGATAACGGAAAATCCACCTTATGTTGTGTGATCACTATTTTGTGGCGTAGTGAATTTAACATGTAATTCTATGATTAGAGCACAATGATCTCCCCAGTTGGAAGCTTCATCACATCCATCCCTGATAGAAATGAATCAAAGATGAATCAGACTCAGAACATTTGATTATAGCATAATAATTTTGTGGCATCATCATGAATCTACCAATGTTGAACAATTAATTAAGAGAGGAGTGGAGATTGTAGTTATTCGCCAGAAGGAAGAAAGTAAAATAAGATTTAGGTTTTTCAATGCCGGAGAAGAGGATGATTACCAGCGATTAAAGTTTTTTCTTGTTGATGAAAACATGGATATCTAATTTTCCACTGACTTTTACATATATGAAGTAAATAATCCTATACAACTATCTCTGAATTTTTAGGAAGAAGGAACAACCCTAGAAGGATGTATGCATGAGTGGAGTGAATGCCCATGAAGTCGGCACGGTAGTTGAAATTAATGGCTATTGTATGACGAAGGTGGGGAAAGAGGAATGATGGAAATGATCTTTGAGAAGAGGGTTGCTAAATGGCCTGAATAGCTAAAGTGCGGATCTAAGCGGGTTTAGTAGAATTCAATGGGCTTTGTTGATTTTAAATACCCAAATGAACAATGGCCACAAGATTTGGTTTGGGCAATTTCTTACCACTTTTTCGAGCCTTTTAGGTTTATTGTCTTTGAGAAAGAGAAATGGAAAAAATGTCCTTAAGAATTGAGCGGACTGAATGTAAGAGAAGTGCATATTGGGAAATCCAAAAAAGGCTTCACTTTGACCTGTTGGCCAAAGTATTTGCTTTATATATATATATATATATAATGCAAAGTTGCTTTTATGCATGTATGTTTTACAATAATAGAATTAATATATTTATGTATGTATGTGTATATATATTATTTATAATTATATATGTAATAACTAAAAATATTATAAATTATGTATTTAAATAAATATATATATTATATAATTATATCAATTAGCTAAAATTATATATATCTGATAACATTCTAGGTCCAATACACAGCCTAAAAATATTTTATAATTTTATATTATTAAATTATTTACATACAAATTTATTAACCAAAAAACAGTAAAATAATATTAAAAATAATTTTGTAACATTTGTTAAAAAAAATTATTTTCAAAAATCCGAATATGATATTATAATCAGGAAAAAAATTCATAATTTTTTGAGTTGAAATTATATTTTTTTGGTTATTTAATTAATTTTAGTCGTTATTATAACGATTCTTTAGATATAATAATTTGATTTTTAAATTCTAGAATTTTGGCCAAAAGTTAATATGACGATGGAAAAATTTTATAAAATTTTAATATAATTTTCAATTCATGTATTATTTTATATTAACTATAAAATATTTATTTTGGTTATTATAAAATAATTTTCAAATCATATATTATAAAATATTTTATATTAACCCAAAATAATATTTAGTATAAATTTGCATGTATTAAATTTTAGATTAATTTTTGACATGATATGGTGGCACGATGAATTATAGGTTATTTAAATTTGTGTAATATGACTTATTAATATAATTATAATAAATTAATGAATATACATGCACACACACACACACACACACACATATATATATATATATATTAAAATAAATAAATTTAGTTGTGTGTACATCTGATCTAAATAAAAATTTGTTTTTTTAGGCATACATATACTAGAAATCTTACCTAACTAACAATATAAATATAATATATATGTACAAGCAATGAAATATTATACATGAATTATAAGTTATATGATATAAGAAAACAAATCAAAACTATGCCTTGAAGTATACCTTTGCTATGATGAATATCCCTCCTTTGAACTCTTCTCAATTTGGCATGCCGCTAATCATTGAATTATAGACCGTTGACCATGTAATAGCTGTTGATTTGAAATTTATTTGAGATGAGCTTTGATGAAGCTTTGTGTGGATGGGATCGGCCAGTAAGAAGATGAAAATGGCGACCAAAAAAGTCCCAAATGTATTGAGGTTATGAGTTCTTTTATAGTGGAAGGAATAGAGAGGAAGGTGGATCAAATCTCTTATCCATTCTCCCTAAATTTGAGCCATGTATCTAAAATAGTTCTAGCCCATTTTTTGGCCACCCCTGCATTTTTTTTGGTCAAAATTTCCTACCCCTTTTATGGGCTTTAAATCCATTTTAAGCCAAAATAAATACTATCAATTAAATCTAATTTAATTGCTTATAGATATCGCATATCGATCGATATATATTTATAAATATTATAAATATACAAAAAAAATTATTCCTCAAATCATATTCAAAATTTTATAAATAATATTTCTTAAGTATTGTTTAATTTAATTAATTTATAACAATTATAAACTAATTAAATCGTTTGGTCTAAAGAGAATTCATCATATCGGTTGTGAGATTCGTCAGGTGTAAATTTGGTCAGTGGTTAACATCGAACTATTCGAATGTTAACATTTACACGTCACTTGGTAGATGATGTAACGTTTTGCCAAATTTATCACTTACTTAGTTTTGGTAAAATCCAATTTTACATTATTAAGCGTTAATCGGTTGTAACATTTATTTTACACCAATTCTCTTCGTCCAAACTATATCGCTTTAGATTTATGGAATTTTGTAATGGTCAAATTCCAGTATCGTCCACATTCAACTCTATAGTCTAAACATAAAGTCCTTAGTTTAATAATAACGATTATTATTAACCAAAATGCTCTACCCAGAGACTTTAACATTGAATTGACCGTGATACTAACCCCGTATAACCGAGGAGACGAATCCCCTCTTTAATAGTGCTTCATTTCCAATGCTTCCACTCAACCCAACTATAGTCCCTCAATGGACACAATGCTTTGGTTTGACTATAATCAAAGCGGAGCTTTCATATTGAAGGTCCATAGTATTCTCAAGTTGAGAGAATCATGCAAATCAGTCACATTGATTTTTTCTGTTTGAACTTAGTTATATTAACCAACAGAAAACTACCGAGTGAGCAGTTCCATAGTTAATCCAATAACTATTAGTATGTTACCTCTAGGTGCCCCCAACCACCATGATTAATACACCCTCCGATATTTGGAGAGCGTTACGTAATCTAGTTTCAATGGATACATCAATATCCAGTCTCGATGCATCTTGACTAAAAACATTTAAAATGGTATATTTATTTCCATTGTGATAAATTACTCACGGTTACAATACTTTGTAGTTACTATCAAAAAATGCACCGTTTATGGATTTTCTATTAAATATACTTTTGAATAAATTAATTTTTTAACTAATATAACATATTAAACCAAGTACATAATAGAAAGAAAACGCCTTTTATTTCGAACCGGATTGGTTATCGGGTTGGATATATGTAACAAATTACATAAATGCCCCTAAGGCATGTCCATAACTCTATCAATCTCCTACTTGCACTAGGAGCCAATTATGGAATCTTATTCCAACTTCTCCAATCGATTTCCTCAAAATCAATTGGGTTGGTCCCTAATTGAATTGATATGCTGTTATGTTTCAGTTGTTTACTATGTCAATCAACTCAATCCGGTTTTGATAAACTACCTTTATCATGTGCAACAATTCAGAGTATGTCTCTCGACTTCTAGTAGGCTCTAAGTTCTATTATGAACTATACATTGACATTATTATCATATATAACAATGTTGTGGGTTTCTCAACATTTGGAATCACACCCGGCTCAGCTATAAATTTGTGCATTTATATTTATATGCATTCCTTTATTGCTGCCTATTCAAAGCGTTGTGCTTAGCTTTTTCCATTGAATCAGCTGTAATCTTTCATTTGGAACATTTTCAATTTAAAGATTCTTAACCTGAACTTATTATTGACATATTATACTCAGTATCACTTATGAAGTTTGAGTCAGAATAATCCTTCATAAGGAGTTTGTTGTTTCTATAAACAATTTTCTAGTATTTTATAAATACACGAGAACATTTCAAATAACCTTTAATGATATCAATTTGGATTTGATATTTTCTTCATGTATCAAATAAATAAGCAAATCATGATATTATAGACAATATAACATGTATGATAATTCCTATTGTCATGCATAAGGAATTCATCTCATATGTTAGGTATTAAACAATTTAATAAGGTGTCTTTGCATATCGATTTGGGATATCCCCAATATCTTTTCTACTCACAATAAAAGACGTACAAACCAATGTTGAGTATTAAAACAACTAAAGTTCATTTTAATACAAATATCGTTAAAATCAGCAATGTGTTGTTTACTTATAATTTAGAAATATCAATGTACCTTTTAACATTATTTCTTATAAACTCGCGCTTCCTCTGCATTTTAATGGATAATCAAACTATTTGATATTTCTATCAAAATATTTGTTTAATTCTAATGCTTATAAAACGATACTTTCTATCATTTCTTGGATCTTGTCCAAAGACTCACAAAATCAATATCGCTTCCACTAACTTTTAGACATTTTGGTTATTATGTGTAAACAGTTTACTCTAAATCGTTATTTTGAATTTTCCATTTCAATATATAAGGACCAAACATAAAGTCATACTAAGCGATAATTTTGTGAGTAAATCCAAATTAACCAGAACCCATTGAATATCGAATCTGTTACTCTAATTTCAACAATTAAAATTTGCGATGTCATTCTTATCAATATTGTTCATTATATTCCAACTCATTAATCTTTCTCTCGAAGACACATTCGCAGCCGATGGATCATATCCCTTTCGGTTACATCTACCAAAATCATATTTTGATAATGTACTTGGAATCTATTTTGGATCTGCGCATCATGTCATATCATGGAGTCAACACTCTTAATGGTTTATTTAAACAAATGAGGATTATATATTTTTGACATTGATAAGAAACTCGTAGTTTCTTGTCAATATGTAAGAATACTTATTAGACACTCGAATGTGACACATTCATTTAGGTTAGTTAATTTCATTTCGTCATGTAATCAGTTTTACCACTGGATCATATCTAATTCTATTTTACTACCAATAATTTATAAAATAAATTCATTCACTATGAAGCTGGTATTTATTAAAATAACAATTGTTTCTCAATGCAATGGAACATGTATTCATAAACACTTCATGACTTGTCTTTTATTTAAAACTGGTTTAGTTTATAAAAATTATGTTCAAAACATAAATATGTCATCCAATAATACTCTTTCCTAAACTCCCTTTAGGGAGATTCATACAAGATACTCAATAAACAATTATATATGCAAATTTTTGACTTGCCTAGCCTGCCAACTCCTTGGCTTAGGATATGTTAGAGTTTCTTATAAACTCTTATCTCGTATGATTCTGTAAATTATTATTTAGACGAAACAGTTTTAATGTTGTGTACCACTCTTAAGTACATGACCCTATAGAAAGAAATTAACTCAACTTCATTCACAGCTAATCGTACATTGTCCAACAAAGTTCGATTACTCCTTATCGATACATCATTATGTACTACAGGGAAGAGTGATTTTTGAGATTGAATATTTATTCATTTTTAGGTGCATTTGGAACTCTTTCTAGTATACTCACTTGTTCGATTAAATCAAATCATTTCTATTGCATGTTATATTAATTACTTTTGTTTTATACTCTATAAGTCTATCTTAGACATACTACATATGTACCAAATAAACATGTACATGTCAGTGATAACTCATCAATGAATATAACAAAGTACGTAGACCGTTTTGGTATTTAATGACTTACAATTGCATGCATCTATATGTAACAATTCGAAAAGTTTATCAACTCCTATAATGCTCCCACTAAATGGTCGCATTGCCCTTAATTGTTTGAAATATAATTAACCAATATCATGTGATTCATAGTCATCATATAATAAATTTATTTCTCAAATCTACAGCTTAGCCTATAATTCCAAAACAACTAAAATAATTTTAGATGCTTAAGTATTTTCAGTGCATTACTTATGTTGTGAAAACAAATATCACATTATGGTTTTATTTCATAACTAATATTCATAATATCCACATTTAAATATACCTATGTCTATTTTTCAATTGATATCAAAAAATAATCATTGTTGTGAGAAATGCGGATTATGGATCTTAAGGCTGGAATAACACTAGAGGGGGTGAATAGTGTTTTGTGGATTTTCTAAATCTTTTTGAAACTTATGTAATTTAATCACCAAAAAATGCAACGCACAGACATAGATATAATCATAGAATCAGACACAGATGCAAATACTAAATAAAAGCAGTAAAGGAAGCAACACACTAGGATATTATACTGGTTCAGAGTTACCCTACATCTAGTCGCGTACAATCGTACAGATTTCTTATCAAAATAATCTCCCAGATTACACCCTCGGTTTCAAGGCTACGAGGTACACCCTCCTGTATCCAAGTCCAGGGAAAACTCTCTTGACTTCACCAGGCTACAAGATCATCTAGTTGATTTTCGGGGTTACAATCACACCCAATTGATTTCAAAGCTCAACCGCACCTTTTACTCAATAGTTTGATTTACAAAAGATTCTATAACTCTGAATAACGCTGAGATCTAATAGAGAGAGTGGCAGAAAATCAAACAAGAGATAATCAAGTTTGATTCACTTAGTATTCCAGCAGAGTATAGTTTAGGATTCTTTAGAATAAATGCGGAAGATGAAGAGGAGAGAAAATAAATGAAATCTGGTAAAAAAATTGTTTAGAACTTACTAGTATTTATTGTAGGGCAACAACCATATCTATTCGTGAAAGGATACAACGAATAGACACTTCTTTTGAAAATTGAAATTTGAAAATAACGGACACCATGTCGACATGGGGGTTGAGGGATGTCGACATGCTCAAGGAAAAATTGATGTTTTGATTTTTCTTATTAAAATTGGTTTCTATAATTTATCAAAATAATTTCTAAACTTTGTAAATATATTGAATATAGTTTAAACATATAAAAGAGTTTAGAAAGTAATTTTTAATATATATAATCTTAATCTATAAAGTGATTTAAAATCTGAGTATATAAATATTTTAAAGCTGAGTATTTAAAACAAGAGATGGTCTAAAAATAAGGACAATTTTGAAATCAAAATATTAAAAATGATAAAAATAGTTTTGAGGCTAAAATATTTAAAACCAAGAGAGATGTCTTTTTGAAAAGAAGGTTTTGAAACATTTTTCAAAAACAAGAGATATTTTTTTTTTAAACAGCATTTTTATAAAATTAGTGGATATCAAAATAGGACACTATGTGTTCCACTAGATATTTTCATGGGTTCCATCCCACTAGGGTTCCATCCCTTTAACAGGCTCGAAGTGGATTCCATTCCACGAATAAATTTCGAATAAAGATGTAAGTGCTTTCAAGAAGTTTTAACATAATTCTAGACTCAATAATATCTTGTACTATTGAAATATTAAACTCTTGATATCTTGATACTCATGAGTCTTCAATCTTGATATCTTCAGTATTGAATCTCTATACTGTACAGTCTTCATTCTTGGTACCTGCATGTTTATATCCTGCATATACGTATATATATCTAAACCATAACGTTAGTATTTATATTTTATAACAAGTCCTAAGGTTGTTGTCATCAAAAGCATCGTCTCAAGGACTAACTATTGTTTCATAAATAATGTTTGGTATGTTTTAGGAAAACAATTTTCGTAATTTGATGCAATCAATAAGTGCTACATGGCATGCTCCTACTATTTCTGCCACTGCTATAATAGCGTACTAAATTCGAAGGTCCATCGTTTACTTAATATGGATTAATTATTTCATATACTGCAACTGGTTTACAATGGAGAGTTCATTGATCGACTATCTTGAACTCGGAGAAATAAATCTAATAGAAAAAAAATTTCTATATAAAAATACATTTTGGAATAGAAATCATATTTCTCATTCCAATGTTATGTTAGGAACTGAGATGTTGGTTTTGATAACAACAACCTTTTTAACTTATCTTATTATAAAATATATACTAACACCGTTGTCTAGATAGATATGTATATGCATGATGTATGGATATATATATATATATATATATATATATATGCGGGTATTGATTACTGAAGACTGATCAGTATAAAGACTCAAGACTCAAGATTTAAGACTCTAGAGTATCAAGATCAAGATTCAACATATGTGTCTAATTTTTGTTAAAACTTAATAATAGCATGGAAATCTTCATTCCGAATTTCATTTGGGATGGAACCCATTTCTACATTCTTAGTGGCTTATAAGCCCATGACAAGTTGCTTGCAAACCTATGACAAGTGGCTTACAGACTCACGAACATCCTGGTTTTGTACAAGTTCTCGAGTCCTGATGTAATGAGATATTCTGCAGGAAGAAGCTTGCAAAACTACTTCAAAATGGTTTTTCAAAACTACTTTCCAAAATATTTTAGCCTTAAAATTATCTTTTCAAAT
Source organism: Allium cepa (assembly GCA_030765085.1). NCBI lineage: Eukaryota > Viridiplantae > Streptophyta > Magnoliopsida > Asparagales > Amaryllidaceae > Allium > Allium cepa. Next base: position 672,981,314 of record CM060940.1, read on the forward strand.
GATTTTAAAAAAAAAGATGTTTTAGCCTTAAAATATTGTTTATACCAAAATTGGACACAACTCTCATCGGATGTGTTTGAAGAGATAAAATGAAGAGAACAAATGAAAAATGAAGTAGATCTAACAAATACACCAATAAACATATAAGAAAATATGTAGAAACACAAGGATTTAGAGTGGTTCGGCGTATGGCCTACGTCCACTATGAAGTTAATGATTTTATTGATATTCACTTGCTGATTACAACGGATTACAGTGATGAATTTCGAGTACAACAGCAGCCTTGAAGTACAAAAATGGTATCGGCAGAGTCTGGACATCAAAGAGCCAAAAGTTCTCTTTTCTATAGGCTGCGGGGTGCTATTTATAGGCATAGGATGCAAATACCTTGCTCAGATCTCAGGAGACCTCTTCTAGCAGTAGAGTGGGCCTACGCGATCGATCCCACGCGATTTTGATTCGATCCATGATCAATATGAACGAATTTCGTATCGATCAAGATTTGACCCAATCGAGTCAAAACTTGGCATGAACATTCTTTATGTCGTACGTATGCTCCTATGAAAATTTCATAGCATTTGAACTTGTAGATCATGAGTAATGATCGATGCAAATTGCACTTTTTCGGTCCGTTATCGATACAAACAAATTTCGTATCAATCAAGATTTGACCCAATCGAGTCAAAATTTAGCATGAACATTCCTTAGGTTATACATCAGCTCCTGTGTAAATTTGGTGGCATTTGGACTTGTAGATCTCGAGTTATGATCGATGCAAGTTTGGATATCTCAACCGTGATCGACCAATATCTTGAGCGTATGAACTCCGATTGACTTGAAATTTGGAACGTTAGCTTTCATAGCTTTGCTGGTCCTATCATATGAATTGTAGCTTGATCTGAAATCGGACAAAATTTACCGGTATCCATAGTAGACTTGTGTATTAACGATGTCCATGACTAACTATCATTGGTTTCTAGTCAAGTTCTTGGTGTCATGGCCTTGCCAAAAGGCGGGATAACATTTGCCCTCGAAAGTACATCTTGTTGAACATGACGTGCTTTGGAAAGCTACCATCTTCATTTTGAAAAGTTCTATCCGATTCGCTGAGTAGTTGCTATCTTTTTGTCAAAAGATATTGCCTTTGATTGATCTTCAGTGATGTAGATGTCAAACTGTTGATTGTCAATGACCATGCAGTGTTTTGTTGTAGCTGAGCGTTGAGCACTGGCGATTTGTTGTTCATCATTATGATCGTCATCAGGTAAGCATTCTATTCCTGTAAACTTCGAAAATTGAATGTTAGTTTGGCATACATGCACATATGTTAACCTGACTCCTGTTCATGTTTGCATATTTGTGGGTCATTATCAAGTCTTTAGTTTTCGTTTGGATTTGAGTTTCGTATCGATCCACTCCTGGATCAATGTGAAATTTGAGTTGTAACAACGTTTGATGGTTGTTTTAAGTCCTTCCTTCATATCGATCTTACCTGGATCGACCTGAGATGTTAGAAAGTATGCTTCATATCGATGGCTATTAACACGAAATGGATAGTCCTTAGGAATGCTTCGCATCGATGGAGTTGGGTGGCTCGAATACGATCATGTAATGACTTTCATATCAATGGGCTTCACATCGATGGATACAAAGTTAATGGTTGGTCACTGACGGACACAAAATGTATAAGTGTTAACTCATGGGACAGCTTCGCGAAGGATATGCCATTTCTCATTCCTATATTCAAGAAGAATCCCCGATTGTGGATAATCTTTGGCAGGAGCCCGCCATGACTCCTTTTCTAGATCCATCTCTAGGATCTAGTTGATTTTTATATGTCAATGCTTGGAATAATAAGTATTTCAACTGGGACAAAGTCTATTTGTCACGCATCCACAGAACTGGCTAGCTTGGCCAATGATTCGGCCTTTTCATTTTGTTCTCTGAGGATTTGTGTAGTGGTTAATACTCGAAGTCGGCTAGTATACCTAGGATCCAGCTGAGATAAGGAGCAAGACATTGCCTCTTAGTCAGATAATCTTCCCTGACTTGGCATAGCACTAACTAGAAATCATATAAGATATGTAAAGTTTCCATTCCTAGTTTTCTTGCAAGTCTCAGCATGGTGACCAAGGCTTCATACTTAGCTTTGTTATTTTTTGCAGGAAAGTTGAGTTTCAGGGTGTAGCAGATCGATCGTTCCTCAGGAGTCATTAATGCAACTTCGACGTTAAAAAGCCGATTATCGGAAGTTCCATCTATGTATGTTCTCCATCGATTGGACGGCTCTCCACTGTTCTTCGGATAATCGTCTGATGCGGTGAATTCGGATATGAAGTATGCCAAAGTTTTAACCATGGATAGCTCTCTAAGAGCGAGATAAGTGATATCAAATTGCCTTAGCTCGATATTTCATTTGAGTAACCTTCAGGACATCTAAGGCTGCGATAGGACCTACCGTAACTGTTGGTCGATACAGACGTTAAGGAGGGTAAGCTTGTCAATAGCTAGCTTTCATCATATACTGGTCTTTAGATTCGTTTCTCTTTATATAGCAATGTGATACTTATGGCATGTTTTAACATGGCCCAATTGATGTGTGAATCTTTGCTATCCAACAGCTCGGATAAAATTCTTTAAGCAATCTATCAGAGCTAGAACTGCATCAATGCAGTTTTTTATCCATTCAAAAGTTTTCTTCCCTCTCTTGGTCAGGTTGAAGAAGAGAATACACTTGTAGACGGCCCTAGAGTTGAATCAGCTTGGGATAATCTTTTGACTTAGCTCTATACTTTCTTGGTTTCTTGGGTAAATGGATGACCCTAATCTTCAGAATTTTCTGACATTAGCCTTAATCCCACGAGAATCGATGACGAAACCCGAGAATTCTTCTTATTCAACGTTGAAAGAGCATTTCAAAGGATCAAATTTCATTCTACAGTTGTTGGACAGCACTGAATATCTTTGCTAAGTCATCGATGTGGTCATTTGATGGTCGTGATCTCATGAGCATATTAACCACATATACTTTCATTGATCGGCCAATCCAATTTTTAAATGATCTGTTAATCGTCCTTTGGTAAGTAGCAGCGTTCTCAAGTTTGAATCCAAGGATTGCAGCATAGCACTATAGGCCCGGGTCAGTAATGAAACAGTCGTATTCCTGGTTTGGGACATGCTTTAGTATCTGATTGTATCTAGAGTTTGCGTCCGTGGATGAGATTAATTCATGTCCAATGGTCGAGTCCATTAGTTGGTTGATCATTGGAAGAGGAAAGTTATGCTTTGGCATTCCCCATGCAAATCTGAGTAATTGACGTATGTCCGCCACTCTCCATTTGTTTCTCTCATAAGTAAAGGATTGGATACTCATTTTAGGTAAAGGACATCACGGACAAACCTATTGGTTTTGAGTAGGTTCACCTCCTCCTTAAGTGCAGTAGATCTTTCTAGATCCACATCGCTTCATTTTTATTCATCGAGACAAGTCTCAGATTGAAATTTAATGCAGGGTTCTTCATGGCTGGCGATAGTCCACATATATGCATGAGATTGAGTCCAAGCAAACATATCAAATTCATCTGGAGCAAAGCAGTTAACTCTTTCATCATCATTGTGCTGAGTTGTGATCTGATCTACAATACTCGTGATGGGTTGTAGGCGCTTCATGTGCTTATTTGCAATGGTTAATTGTTATCCTTATAGGGACGTTGAATCAAAGGCTTAGTAGAGTTTAGCCTTGTATCATGTAATCTATTTTTGTTTTCGAGCAATGCGCTTTCCATCCAATGTACTCGCGATCCATTACTCATCGGAAGGGTCAGAATGATGATCAGCTGCCCATAAGTGCTCTTCCACAGTAAGAGAGTCTGATTGGGACTGGGCGTCGATCTGATGATTCTATCTCTAAGCATACTTTTGGTCGTAACTTCAAGTTTTTGTAAATACTAGGAATGAGCTATAGGATTGAGTAGTCGTATCCAGCTCTTGGATGACCACACTCGTGTCTCCAGTCTTGGGATGATGGATGCATTGTGCGAATGATCGAGCCTAGCTTTTGCTGTGTTTATACTATAGTCCAAGCTGTAAGAGCCAGAGTTGTTTGATGAACGATCAAATTATATTCATCTTATTTCTCATGCGTTCCCCAAGTCTGTGGAATATCTCGATAAGTGGAAAGGTAGATAATGTTCGCTTCAATTTCGCATTATATCCCATTGAACCATGGGATCGAGTAACCGATGGAAGGCTGAGTTGTTCCTTATCCTGCATTCAGCCCTAGTTCTTTCCTCTAGGCAGAATACTTCGTTGCCTCATCGACATTCACTTTGCTGCTTATGTCGTCATACTCTGGAAAAAATGAAGAGTGAATCATCCAGTCAGATCCAATGCAGGATTGATGCTTCCCTTGTCGAATCGAGGGTAAGAATAGGTGCCCAGACATTTAGGTTGCAGTTTTTGTGAATTGCTCATTTAGTCGGGCCGTGGTAATAATCAAAGAATGAAAGGTCGCATTGCATTCTTTTGGAGTTAGGTGATCAACCACGTCTATTTCGATTTACGTTCTCCCATCAAATCTAGGGATAAAGTTGGCTCAAATGCAGCCAGGTCATGCTCATCCAATCTCATGCTCTTCCTGGTGTATCGAAGGAAGGCGATAGAGGACAAATGGTCAAGTCACACTCATTTGTGGTTCTATCCATGCTCTGGTGGTCTAAGGTATTCGATGGATGCTCGTGTCACATCGATTTGTAGTAAAAAAAGGATCGATATTGGTCGTCGATTTAGCGACACAATGTAGAATGCACAGACCTCATTGCCTATCGATTCATTGGTATGATACGAAAGGTGCATGTTGACATTGCCCATCGATCCGGTGATACGATATAATTGGTTCCCCGTAACTTTGGGCATCTTTTTGATTGGTTAGCATTAAGGCCTCCTTGCAGTCGTTGCCTTAAGTTGTAAAGGACGCTAAGCTAGCGATGTAGCGAGTCACCTTTCTCTTCTTTCAGTGATTTGTTCTTCTGCCCCCAGTCTTGGGTTAGCAGAGTTAGTTTATGGACAGTCTAATTGCATCTATAGCAAGTTTATACTCCTCCCGTCGACTTTAGGTCGGAGTTCGTGAATGAATAGTCAAATCACATTCGTTCATTTGTCTATGCTCGTAGTCGCACTCCGAGGATCAGAGTCAGCTGAAGAACATTCATCACATCTATTTGATGTTTATACCCCTGTCTACACTCTGGGGACTAAGGCATTTTTGTAGAAAATGGTTGAACCGCATTTTCCTCGGTCAATACCTCTGCCTTCAGTCAAAGGCAAAAGTCAAAGTGTGGTTGGTCAAATTATAACTTTAATTTGATGCTTCTCCAGCTGAACTGTGGAAACGAATTGATTGGAAGATGGTTAGGTCACATCCGTCCAAGTTGCACGCACAGCACATCGGATCATAGGCTGGAGTTAGCGATGAACGGTCGTGTCACGTTCATTTTCAGTTGAATCGTTAGTCACATTCATTTAGAATAGGAATTCAGCTAGGTCTGTTTCGTGAATCTGCGTCTCCCTGTCGAATCAAAGAAGAAATTTTGTCTTGTAGGGTTGGAGTGCATCCCTATAGAATTATATTATGGGTCCAGTGCCAGGGACAAGAGTTGATGCATGGACGGTCGTGTCGCTCCCGTTTTGTGCTAGATGGTCGGGTCGCATCCGATTTTTCATGATAAGTGTGTCCCCATGTCAGGGGAAGAGTTGGAAAGCAGACAGTCAAACCACATCCACTTTTGTACTACAGGATTTGCTGAGGAGTCAGAGTTGATAGAAGGGGTCGAATCGCATCCCTTCTGGCATTTATATTCCAAATCGTGCTTTTAAGGACTGGAGTGGGTTAATGTTTATACTCCAGTTCACACTCTGGGAATCTAGAGTTAGTTGATGTTTATACTACAGTTCGCACTCTGGAAATCTGAAGTTAGTTGATGTTTATACTCTAGTCCGTGCTCTCGGGACCAGAGTTAGTTGATGGGTAAACTACATTTCTCACTCTGAGAATTTGGAGTTAGCTGATGGGTGGTCAGTCACACCCATTTGGTATTTTAGGATTATGTCCGCACATCGGGGACTCAAGTTGTTTTAACGGTTGTCGGTCAAACCCGTTTTGATGTTTATACTCTAGTTCGCACTCCGAGAACTTGAAGTTGGTTGTTGTGAACACTTCGGTTCACACTCTAGGAATCCGGAGTTAGTGTTTATACTCCAACTCGCACTCTGGGATTTGGAGTTGATGTTTATACTCCAGCTCGCACTCTGGGAACTTAGAGTTGATTTTTGTACTCCAGTTCACGCTCTGGGAACTTGGAGTTGATTTCTATACTCCAGTTCATGCTCTGGGAACACATGAACTTGGAATTGATGTTTATACTCCGGCTTGCACTCTGGGAACTTAGAGTTTGCCGACAAACGGTTAGTCACGTCTGTTTAGGCTTTTGAATTTTGTTTGCACTTCGGGAACAATTGATTTATCAGGATCGTGGATGGTTGATTCACATCCACCCCGAGTTAACAAGCAAGGTCGTCAGATGGACGGGTCCATCCTCCTCAAAATTGGTCAAGATATGGGTGAAGTCGTTAGGTTGACGGATCCACCCTCTTCGAAACCGCATTTATAAGTTTATACTCCAGCTCGCACTCTAGGAGACTGGAGTTAGTTAAAGGATTGTCGTGTATCAATTCTTTTTTGGCTTTGGTGTGGTGACTTGCCCCCGAGCTCGGGTTTCACTTAATAATTAATTTGTCAGATCTTGATCACTTTCCACTTATCCGCCCTCAATGAAGGATAAGATTTAGTTGATGGATGGTCGAATCACGTACATGTTCGTTTGGATTCTGCTTCTGCCAAGCCTAAGGAGTAAGATTAGTGTTATGGAAAGCTTTAAGCGCGAGAAGAGGAGAGGATGGTCGAACTACATCCACTTTGAGCTGTGTATTTTTCCTTAAGTCATTGTAAAGAATTGGAGAGGGGATGGACAAGTCACGTCCACTATATACTTTGCGTTCTTCGATTGAGCTGAGGAAGAGAGTTGAAATGATGGCTTGTGATGATTAATGAGTAGGCAGTCATTCGTTGATGATTTTAAATTGAGGGTTGGCCCCTGACGAAGTCAGATTAAGGCACGATTGTTTTGCGGAATCACAGACGTAAACTAGGGAGTGAATAGTCAAATCATATCCACTTTAAACATGTGTTCTTAAATAACCCCAAGTGTCTAATGTAGGATTGGATGCATGGACGGTCACCTCACGTCCACCCTTGGTGTGATTTCAATTCTACGGGGCATCAGAAGAAGCTTAAGTGTTTCGACAAACTTCAAGTACGAGACGGAGAGTGCATTGTTTGGACATATAACTCCAAGTCTTTCTCAAATCTCCTAATTAATTTGCATAGGCGGATGAGCGGATGGTCGGTTGCATCCACTTTGTACTGGACTCTTGACCTTGTTGGTCTCTTCTGCTTTGATGTTGTGCCCCCAAGTCAGGTGCATATAGCAACTAATGAGTGGTTGATTCATGCTCGTCATGATGATACCTCAATGATTTGATCATAGTCCGCGGAGGTTGTTTTGCCCCATCTTTAAGTACTCAGTTACCTGCATCATTTGCAAGTAGTTTAAATCAAGTCGGTCATATTTCTCAACATAAACGAAATTGAAATAGAAATAATTCAAAGGAGATCGCATTAAATCTCATTGATAAGTGAAGCGGCATCCTACGCTCGCTATTGCACTTCGGTCCATCCCTTCACAGTTGGAACTCTAACGCAAACGGTTTAGTTTATCAAAGTCCTTGATTGATAGGGGTCGGGGGTTCCCGGCCTTTCGTTTTATGGGGATTGAACATACTGCCAGAGCTATCCTTTCTGAAGCAGCCTTATGGCATTGGCGTCCACAGTAGCCATCTAAAGAAGAAGAGTTTTTTGATCTGGAGTATGGAGTAGGTTCCCTTCTTATCTCGCCAAGTTGATCTTTCATCTGATTCATCAACTCAATATTGGCGTCCAATACGAACTATATCTGAGTATCGACACGAATTGGATGCAAATGGATCGATGCGAACTGCATGTGTGTATCTATACGAATTAGACGCAGATGGATCGATGCGAATTGTATCTGGGTATCGACATGAATTGGACGCAGATGGATCGATGCGAACTGCATGTGAGTATCGATACGAATTGGATGCAGATGGATCGATGCGAACTGCATGTGAGTATCGACGCGAATAGGACGCAGATGGATCAATACAAACTGTATCTAAGTATCCATACGAATTGGAAGCAAATGGATCGATACGAACTGCATGTGAGTATCGATACGAATTAGACGCAGATGGATCGATAAGAAATGTATTTGAGTATACGAATGTTGTCATATTTTCTGGATACAAAAATCATCATATTTTCTGGATACGAAAACATGTGTATGGAAATCACCATATTTTCTTGGATACGTAAACATAGATATGAAAATCACCACATTTTCATGGATACGAAAACATGGAAACGAAAATCACCACATTTTCATGGATACGAAAACATCGACACGAAAATCACCATATTTTCTTGATACGAAAACATGGATATGAAAATCATCACATTTTCTGGATATGAGAACATGGATATGAAAATCACCATATTTTCATGGATACAAAGATCACCATATTTTCATGGATACGAAAACATGGATACGAAAATCACCATATTTTCTGGATATGAAAACATGGATACGAAAATCACCATATTTTCATGGATATGAAAACATGGATTTGAAAATCACCATATTTTCTGGATACGAAAATGTGGATACGAAAATCATCACATTTTCATGGATACGAAAACATGGATATGAAAATCACCATATTTTCTGGATACGAAAACATGGTGACGAAAATCATCACATTTACATGGATACGAAAACATCATATTTTCTGGATACGAAAATATGGATATGAAAATCATGCTGAATGCAGTTCCTCTTAGGTCTAGAGCAATCTGAATAGAATAGAAGAACTGAACGATAGATCTGGATCTTCTCCTTAAATTTTTGCAACATAGTAGATCCATAGAGTAGGAGAAAAGCAAGGTTTTTCCCAGTGAAAGCACCAAAGTGTTTGTACCAAAATTTGGCACAACACTCATCAAACGTGTTTGAAGAGATAAAATAAAGGGAATAAATGTAAAATGAAGCAGATCTAACAAACACACCAATAAACATATAAGAAAATGCGCAGAAACACACGGATTTAGAGTGGTTCAGCGTATGCCTACCTCCACTATGAAGTTAATGATTTTATTGATATTCACTTGCTGATTACAACTAATTACGGCAGATTACAGTGATGAATTTTGAGTACAACAGCAGTCTTGAAGTGCAAAAATGGTTTTGGCAGAGTCTGGACGTCAAAGAGCCAAAAGAACCCTTTTCTATAGGCTCCGGGGTGCTATTTATAAGCGTAGGATGCAAATATCACGTCAGATCTAGGGAGACCTCTTCTGGCACGCGATCGATCCCACACTATTTTGACTTGATCTGTGATCGATATGAACGAATTTCATATCAATCAAGATTTGACCCAGTCAAGTCAAAATTTGGCATTAACATTCTTTATGTCATACGTAAGCTCCTGTGAAAATTTCATAGCATTTGAACTTATAGATCATGAGATATGATCGATGCAAATTGGAGTTTTTCGGTCCGTGATTGATACGAACGAATTTCTTATCGATCAAGATTTGACCCAATTGAGTCGAAATTTAGCATGAACATTCCTTAGGTTGTGCGTCAACTCCTGTGAAAATTTGGTGGCATTTGGACTTGTAGATCTCGAATTATGATCGATGCAAGTTTGGATATCTCAATCGTGATCAAAAATATCATGAGCATACGAACTTCGATTGACTTGAAATTTGAAAAGTTGGCTTCCGTAGCTTTGCTGGTCTTGTCATATCAATTGTAGCTCGATCCGAAATCGGACAAAACTTACCGGTATCCATAGTAGACCTATGTATTAACGATCTCCAGGACTAACTATCCTTGGTTTCTAGTCAAGTTCTTGGTGTCACGGCCTTGCCAAAAGGCGGGATAACAAATATTATTTGTTTTTGTTTTAAAATAAACTCGTGTTTTAAACTTCATTTTCAAAACAAATTTACATTGTTTTTAACATAAGGATGTCGACATCATGGGATACCCCATGTCGACATGGTGGCCATTGAATTCGAAAGTTTCAATTTTCAAAAGAAGTGTCTACTCATTTAAATCTCTTCACGAATGGTTATGACCGTTGGTGCTTTATAAATAGCCTTCATAAATGAATTTTTTAACTAATTAATTTCTTATTTCCTTCACTTCTTCTTCTCCACAAATCTTTATTCTATAATTTTCATATTTTTAAGATCATGCCAAAATTCTGTCGAATTCTCAAGTGAATCAAATTAGAATCTCATTCTTGTTTGATTCTCTTCCCTCTCTCGAAGATCACAGTGCTATTCATAGTTATAGGATCAATTTGTAATCAAAATTTTATCGAGTCTCTCTATAAGGTGTGGTACTGCCTGGAAATCAATTGGATGATCTTGAGTCCCGTAAATCAAGAGAGTTTGCCCCCGGACTCATGAGACAGGAGGGTACCTCAAGACCTTTAGAAATTGAGGATTGTAATCTTAACATTGGTATAATAAAAATCTGTATGAGGTGGTTTGCCTTGGTACAGGACTGGATGTAGGGTAACTCCGAACCAGTATAAAATCCAGTGTGTTCTTTCCTTTTACTGCTTTTTATTTACTTTCTGCATCTGTGTTTGATTCGGTGATTGTTTTTTGATTAAGTTCTGCATTTGTTTGTGTCATAATTTTAAATTAGTCCATATAAGTCTTAGAATCCATTAAACATTATTCATCTCCTCTCTAATGTTAAATTAGCCTTAAGATCCTTAATCTGCACTCCCTTTTAATTGGTATCAGAGCATAGGTTTTCATAGTTTTCATAATCTGAAACTTGAAAATTGTTTTAATGGCTACCAACACTGGTAATGTCAACTCTGGCACAAGTTCTGTTATCCCTAACACTAGTTCATTTGTAGAAGGTCATTCTACTGTCAGACCACCATTTTTCAATGACAGTAATTACGCATATTACGCTTGTAAAATAAAATTTTATTTACAATCTGTAGGATTAAACACTTGGAATACCACATAAACTGAGTATGTTGAACCAACTACCAGTTTTGCCCAGTGGACTGCTGAGCAAAAGGGTGTTGCACAAAATAACTCAAAGGCCATGAATATATTATTTTGTTCGTTAGGTAGGAATTAGTTTAATAGAGTGTCTATTTGTAAGTCCGCATTAGAAATCTGGAAAACTTTGCAAGTTACTCATGAAGAAACAAGCAAAGTTAAAAAGATTAAAATTTCTATATTAATTAATCGGTTTCAATTGTTTAAAATGAATGCAAATGAGTCCATTTCCGACATGTATTGTCGATTTCAAGATATTGTTCATTCACTAATTGCACTGGGAAAAAGCTTTTCGGAGGAAGACCAAGTCAGAAAAATTTTAAATTCACTCACTTCAAAATGGGATCAAAAGACACTTGCAATTGAAGAAGAAAATGATATCATTCTAATGAAAATAGAAGAATTGATCGGGAATCTGATGTCTTATGAAGTTCAACTGCAAGGAAGAAGATAAAACAAGGCTACAAAAAAGAAGTCATTGGCATTTAATGCAACAACTGAAGATTTGGAACCATAAGTGATGAGGAGATTTCCTTCATGACAAGAAACTTCCAAAAATTCTTAAAATATAGAAAAATGAATAATTACAAAAGAAATGATCAAAGGAATTTCAGAAATAATATGGAGAACATCAACAATGATAGATGCTACGATTGCAATAAGGTCGGGCATCATAGAAAAGATTGTCCGTGTCCAGATATGTTTCCCTCTAAACAATGACTCGTCAAGGAAAATAAAGAAAGCATACACAGCAACTCCTGATGACTCAGACTCATCATCCAGTGATGATGAAAAGAAGACGGATAATTCAAATCTGTGTTTCACTGCTATTCATGAATCAGATGACAATGGGAGTATGGATTCAAAAATAGGTACGCATTTACACTATTTTTAATTGTTTCTTGTTTGAATGGATGCTTGTTTGTTTGCTTGATTCTTTTTAAATTCCTTGAATATTAAATTCAAATTTATCACTTGAAATTTGAATTATAAATTCAAAAATAATATTATTTTTAATAATATTTTAAATATTAAATTATAAATATTTAAGTATTATTATATTTAGTGTTATTATAAGAATTATATAATTAGAATATAGGATATAATATATATATATATATATATATATATATCTGTGTGTGTGTGTTAGTAATTGGGAATAGAAACTTGTCCTTTGATTCAATAGGCACATGTTGACATACCCGGATACCCCACGTCGACATGCCCCTCAGAATTTGATTTCGAAATTTGAATTCAAACTTTTGAATTTCCCTCCACCTTTTCACCAACTCAATGCTCTGGAAAGATGCCTCTTGACCAAAGAATATGTCTATAGAGTCTCTATTTATCTCACTCTCTTTATCATCACTTTTCACTTTTATTTCAAATTTCAAATTTATCTTCATTATCTTCTACTCCTCTCAAACTTCTTCAATGACCTTCTCAAGCACTCCTAACAACATTAGGCTTCCAAAATCTAACAAAAATTTCTTTTTAATGACCCGAAAGCTATCAAAGCTTACATAAACTATGTAAACTTCGGTAAAATTCATACGGGAAAATTTGCTACTTTGAAGATTTTCCTTCAAATGAAATTGAAAATCTTTTTCAATAATGTTCTATTCTTAGTTTAGTAGATAACGAACAAAATGATTTTGTATATTATCTAAATCTTGTTAAGATGTTTTATGTGGATTTGAATCGTGGTTTTTATGATAGGGAAGAAGGACAAATTTAGAGTAGTGTTAAAGGAACACAAATTGTTTTGGATTGTGAAATTTGGGAAAATATTTTGGGTGCAAGTATACCGGAATGAATCTCTTGGAATTTCAAATCAATGAAAATGAACGAGAGACATTTCATCACATCTTTGAAGGGAATGACAATTTTGAATTCAAAAATTATTATTTTCGTCCAAAAGCAAGAATTGTTAATCTTCTTATCCAACATACTCTTATACCAAGATCGAGAAACTACAACAACCCGACTTTGAAAGAAGTTATTTTGCAATTTTTGGAAATTATGATATTAATTGGGCTCAACTTATTTTGGATGAGCTAAGGTCCAAGAATTTTACTATGGGTGAAAACACACTATACCATGGAATTTATCTTACTCGGATTTTTAATTACTTTGGAGTTGATTTCAAAAGGGAATATAACTAGAAAAGTGTTCAACCATGGAAACATTTCCCTTATGCAAATTCCATTAGTGTTTCAACCATATGAAATGCTTACGGAAAAGGAAGAAAGAATTTCTCACAAAGAGATGGAAGAAAAGGAGGAAGAAGAAAAAGAAGAGGAAGAGGAAGGAATGCAAATGGAAGAGGAGGAAGAGGAAGATCAAGAAACCTCCTTAGAGAGTATTGAATATCCTACTAATCCCGTTAATCCATCCAACAAGACCATTCTCAATAATCAAAGAATTATAGTGAAAAATCAAAAGACACTTAAAAGATCATTGAGTAAGAAAATGGATAAGATTTCCACTAAAATCGATAAGTTCTTCGAAAAAATTAGTAGAAAGCTTGGACTATCTTTCTTCATCTTCATCTAACTAGTTTTAGTTCATGTTATATTAAGTTCTGTCTTTTGTGTTTTCTTTGTTTTAGTTAATATTATATTATCTTATGTAATTTTGACTAGAATTATTAATAAAATCTTTCATTTCCTATTATTCAACTTCATTTATCTGTATAATTGCTTGTTTTTATATTATACAAATTTTAGTTTAATAGATTTGTTCATAATATTCAAAACAAAGCAAAATGTCGCTTTAGGCAAAGGCATGTCGACATATACCATCCCCCCATGTCGACATACAACGAGCGGAAAATAGTTACACTTTCAAATTTTACTTTCATGTAACTAACTTGTGTCTATTCATTTCAAACAACTTTCTACTCTTATTTATATCTGATTCCTCCAGAATTGTCAAACTTCATCTCTAATCACTCCCTTTCATAGTTCTTCCTATTTCTAGAATTATGGCTTCTCCGATTAAGAATCTAAGTGATAATCTTGAAGAAACTCTCGCTTCCTTCAAGAATATTCTTACATTCATACTTCGTAATCAACGTCACTTAGAATTTAGTCAAATACAGATGATCAAGGAGCAAGAGAGACATTTCAACGCCCTTTGTTGGATGATCTCAGCCCTTAACAAGGACGATCTCGAAGGAAATCCATCAGTCACTCTCGACAAAGATAAAGAAGAATGGGATGTCATCAAAGCATACCCTATCTTTGGAGAAGATGGATGGGTGGAAGTACCAAGGAATATCTAGTCATTCTATATGTTATTTGTTTGAATTGATTGGTGTGTTTTAAACTTGATTGACTTAACTTATTTGGTATGGTTTGTATATATGTTTGAATTGAATAATTACTGTAAATATGATTGGCTGATGATTGATTTACTTTTTGGATTACACTTGTGATCACATTTCATACTTATGATCACACTTGGCACTTATTGCACTTATATATGGATTACTCTATTTTATTATGGTTGATTATCTTATATCAAGTTTAGGAAATTTATTAGTTAGAAGCTTTGTTGATGACAAAGGGGGAGAAGTTATAAAATGGTAGTTGGCTTGAAGTAAGAGGGAGTTATGATAGGAGTTATGGTATGATAAATATATTTTATAAATACAGGTTGTCATCATCAAAAAGGGGAGATTGTTAGGAACTGAGATGTTGGTTTTGATGACAACAACCTCTTTAACTTATCTTATTATAAAATATATACTAACACGGTTGTCTAGATATATATATATATATATGAAGGTATTGATTACTGAAGACTGATCGGTATAAAGACTCAAGACTCAAGATTGAAGACTCTAGAGTATCAAGATGAAGATTTCAAGATATGTGTCTAGTTTTTGTTAAAACTTCACAATAGCACGGAAATCTTCATTCCGAATTTCATTTGGGATGGAACCTATTTCTACCTTCTTAGTGGCTTACAAACCCATGACAAATAGCTTACAAACCTAAGACAAGTGGCTTACAAATCCACGAACATCTTGGTTTTGTGCAATTTCTCGAGTCCTGATGTGATGAGATATTCTGCAGGAAGAAGCTTGCAAAACTACTTCAAAATGGTTTTTCAAAATGATTTTCAAAACTACTTTTCAAAATATTTTAGCCTTAAAATTATCTTTTCAAATGATTTTTCAAAAAGATGTTTTAACCTTAAAATATTATTTGTTTTTGTTTTAAAATAAACTCTTGTTTTAGACTTCATTTTCAAAACAAATTTTACATTGTTTTTAACATAGGGATGTCGACATCATGGGATACCCCATATCGACATGGTGGTCGTTGAATTCAAAAGCTTCAATTTTCAAAAGAAGTGTCTATTCGTTTAAATCTCTTCACGAATAGTTATGACCGTTGGTGCTTTATAAATAGCCTTCACAAATGAATTGTTTAAATAACTAATTTCTTATTTTCTTCACTTCTTCTTCTCCACATATCCATATTCTATCATTTTCATATTTTTAAGATTGTGCCAAAATTCTTCCGAATTCTCAAGTGAATCAAATTAGAATCTCATTCTTGTTTGATTCTCTTCCCTCTCTCGAATATCAAAGTGATATTCAGAGTTATAGGATCAATTTGTAATAAAAAGTTTGTCGAGTCTCTCTATAAGGTGTGGTTCTGCCTGGAAATCAATTGGGTGATCTTGAGTCCCATAAATCAAGAGAGTTTGCATCGGACTTATGAGATAGGAGGGTACCTCAAGGCCTTTAGAAATTGATGATTGTAATCACGACATTGGTATAATAAAAATCTGTATGAGGTGGTTTGCCTTGGTATAGGATTAGATGTAGGGTAACTCCGAAGCAGTATAAAATCCGGTGTGTTCTTTCCTTTTACTGCTTTTTATTTACTTTCTGCATCTGTGTTTGATTCTGTGATTAAGTTCTGCATTTGTTTGTGTCATAATTTTAAGTTAGTCCATATAAGTCTTAGAATCCATTAAACACTATTCACCCCCCCTTAGTGTTAAATTAGCCTTAAGATCCTTAGTCTGCACTCCCTTTCATGTTAAGTATCAATTATTATTACAATTCCCGTTTCCAATGTTTCTTTATAAAGCAGAAGTGACTATTTACCCTCTTCATCCTGACTGTACCTTAAATCACATCTACACTTGCACACTCATTTTTCTGCCTATATGGTCAAACCATTCAAACGAATACCCTTACTACAACATGATAACAAACTCTTTATAAAAGTACACTGATCATCCTTAATATATAAGGACATCAAGTTTGTTGCACTTTATCTAAACTGCTCAAACTAATATTTCAACTATCAAGTTCTTATATTTATATTGTAGTTTTGGTCTTATACCACATTTAACACAGTGAGATCCTTTTGTAATCAATCAAATTGAATACTAGATCTCACAGTACTATTTATTGGCTTATTTTGAATGAACTGGCTTCATCGAAGTATCGCATATTATGGACTAAGGTCATTCCTCATATAACATTTTTGTGCAATAGTATATGGATCAAATATCTATTGTCTCGTACTACTTTTAGAGTTCGAAACTCTTAGAATGCAGTACACGATCTAGACCAAAAAAACACGTAAGCAACAAAATTATGAATTAAGTAGTTGTAAAATTAGGCACTTACATGGGTATAGAAATATTCACATGCAATAATCATTTTAGTTAGTATATTTTATATTTCTATTTGTGAATTTTCAATTTATTTTAATTATATATCTTAATTGATAAACGTTTTATCAATCATTTCAAATGCACAAACTTATCAATATGTAGCGTATGTTCTTACAATATTAGAAAGGCTAAATTCGATCATTTTATTTTTCTAATAAGGATTCCACTAGTCTTTTATGTTTATTCAAATCCTAAACGAAACATATAAGTCCTTCTACTTCACTAGCAGGTTTTAGGACTCGTTCGTTTGAAATTCTGACCTTGAGTCTGCTCAATAAGTTATAGCTCCACGAACGATAGATAACTCTTCATTGGTTGTATCATATACAACTCCTAATCCTTTGGTACCTTGTCCTAATTCCTCTTCAACCTTGAGTCTGCTCAACAAAAATATATAGTTATCTTACCTCATCGATGTATTATATTAATAATACTATGGATAACACACTTAGCTTGAGTCTGCTCAACAACTAAGAAGTATGCAAGTAATTTATTAATATACACACACAAACACACACTAGAGGATAACATTATATTGAAGCATCATAATCTTTAATATATTATATTGAGCGATATTAACTTATGGAATAATGTATTTCTTATGAAATGCCATCGTGATTCAAGTGTCGGACACATCTGAATTCACGGTATACGTGCAATACATATGTATTTATCCCTTAAATATATTTAGGGTTTCTTTAATGTTTCACATTTAGTTTATACACTTATATTATATAAGTTTTATTATTATATAACTTTTATGTTTTATATTACTTATATAATAGTCTTATATATAACATTACACTAATTAAATATTATTTAATTAATTTAACATTAATATAACATTTATATTTAATAATTATTATATATTATAACTATTGTAGTATAACACGTATATTATGTATACATGTCTGTTATTTTATTAATTAACCGTTTAATTAATTTATTTAATTATATTATTTTAATTAATATATTAATTTCAAAATTTATTTGATATACAAACATGTATACTTATATTATTTCAAATATTTTAAAATAACATAACATACATCATAATATATAATACATGTATTCATTTATTAATTAACTTATTTAATTAATTTATTTAATTAAACCTATCAATAAATTTTTAAATCAATTTATAATATTTTTTAAACTTTTTGAAAAACTTTATTATATTATAACTTTTTTAATATTTGTATATCTTATTTTAAATTACAATTTTAAATTAAAATCTTATATTTTAAATTTTAAAACAATTTTGAAAATTAATCCAAGACCCAATTCAAATTAGGCTTTTCTATTAGGGATAAACTTTTGGGCTTACCTCATCATTGCGGACCAAGATGATAGCCAGATAAGGTAGAGTACTTGATTACCCAAACACAACCATATACACTACTTTTCAAGACACCCGGTATTGGTAGACTTTAAGTAGTTAACCCTAACATGACTAATTAGACCACATAGGCTATTGAGCTTTAAACCATTGTTGGAACTAGGCCGGCCTGTAGCGAAAGTTATGAGCGAATTTCAAAAAAAATTTACCTTATCGATCTTTATTGGGCCTATGATGTCTAGTTTATTAGAACATTTCTAAATTTAGGTTAAATAAAATCTTTAACTCATTTAGATTTATAATTAATGGAATGAATTGTATTTAATTTATTTTAAATTTTAAATTAAGCATAATTGTACACATATGTATCATATACATATGTGTTTGTGTGTGCATGTGTAATATAATAATCCATGTAAGGTATACATGTTCGCATATAAATGTTGGGATTTGCATCGCAACAGACATGCTAGCTCATATTATATGTATTATATATTGTCTAAATATATGTATGTGTATACACACACATACAAACTTATTATTTTGAAATAAGTAATAAAACAATATAAATATTTTCATATATACTACATAAATGTGAAATATTAATATATATGTATATATTTGTATATGTTAAATTAGATAATAATTTGATGAATGACTATATATATATAAATACAATGCAAAGTTGTTTTTATACTTGTATGTTTTACAACAATAAAATTAATTTATATATATATGTATGTATGTATTTATTTATAATTATATTTGTAATAACTAAAAACATTAAATGTATGTATTTAAATATATATATTATATATTATATAAATATATAAATTATAAAGTAATTAAAATTAAATATATATATATATTATAACATTCTAGCTCCAATACACAACATAAAAAATATTTTATTATAATTTTATATTATTAAATTATTTATGAATAAATTCATTTGCCACGACCTGTCTTCCTAAGCCCAGAAAGACGCATCATGAATTAAGAAAGAAAGAGATAGAGAAAAGAAAAGAAAGAGAAGAAAGAAGAAACAACATCAGAATCTCAACAGTGGAACAAATATATATTAATAACAAAAGTATTACATAGTATACAACCATTATCAGAGCTACACAGATTATACATCACATACTAGACAGTTATAAACACCTATCTAGTTATTATAACTCAATACAATACAAGGAAACTACTCAGAGAAACCAACACAGCGGAAAACTAGATAACTACAACGCAGAAGCCTCCTGCTCCATTGCTCCTCCACAATTCGTCAAAGCAAACCTGAGTCCCTTGGCTACTCGTAAAAATTTGAGTATCCAAGAGTTTAAGAAAAACAGAATAAACTCCGAGTCAGACATGGGTCTGGTGTGAGTAACAGGTTAAAGTTGCTTAACTTTGAAAACCTTTGAAAACAAAAGGTGTCACGTAAGACTTCCCACACATAAACATGGAAAAGTTTTTACCTTACGCTAACCAAAACATTTGATAGGAAATCCGGTGATATTATAATAGGGTCTAGGGTTTTCAAGTAAAATACAGAAATAGCTAGAATGCTTACATCTCACGTTCCAACATAGTTGGGCACAACTAAAACGTAAGGCACTTATTGGAGTTTGGTTTCCATCGATAGAGGGGCTACTGGGGTACCGCCCATCACAGTACGGGGCCTAGATCACCGTACCGAGAATTACTCTCAATCCCCTGCAACACAACGCCGGAACCACCCCTTACTGGACAGTCCCGAAAAAGACAACCCCTCAGTTGGCCGCGACCCAACTGCCCACACAGCCGAATAAAAAGGGACTTCTAGACAGGAGAAAATCTCTTCCTACTTGGGCATGACCCACTTAGCCTTGCTGCACCTCCCCGGTTTTAGACATTCCCGGTTGATGAGGTTTGAGGCTACGATTACCTTTATAGAATACATTTATCTTAGAATGCTCATCATCCACCTGACGATGTTCTGAAAGCATTCAATTCATACAAGTTCGTTCCGGGTTCGAATGAAACCGAAGGCATTATCTCCTTACACTCATTTTGGAATCACCCTCAGAGTTAACGACGATAATCCTTGCACTTTGAATCTTCATCTTCACTTGAGATTCACGACCTATCATTAATTTGGATCGATGTGGTTTTCGGATATCCAAATATGGAAACCCGATCTTTGTAACAACCCGCATATTTATCGATTTTATATTTAAATATTTTATTTAAATATTTTACCTTTCATCGGATTTTGGTCCGAAAAGCTACTTTTTGCAAACGGTCGAATTAGGACTCGAGACCACCCCCATTGAGTTCAAAATGCCATTTGCGACCTTTTTGAGTATAAGCTTCGATATATTTGGAGAAAGTTGAATTTTGCTACTTTTTGCTTTGGGCTTTGGTTTGGGCTGAGCCAACTTATGTATTCAGTTCCAACCCTCTCCTCTTCATTCACTTCTTTTCTATTTTCCTAATACTCAAGCTTTTATGTTAATGGAGAGTGGAAGTGGAAATTAAAACTCCAAGCCCTACCTTCCTTTGCAAATCCATCTCCTAGCTCCAAAGTTCATAAGAACCCATTGGTAAGCTTCCTCTTCTTGTTCTCCAACTCATTCTCTCTTTGATTTCAGAAATTTCCTAAACCTAATTTAGGGAATGTTTCTCTTTTAAGCTTAGACTCAAGCTTGTTGAGTTGGAATTAAAGAGTGCTTGTTCTTGCCATTGCTTCATAGCATCTTCTTCATTCGTTTGGGTTCAAAGGTGAGATTTTTAATCTCACATCTATGCTTATAATTCTCTTCTATTGTTAGGTATGAGTTCCTAACACTTATTCATGTGCATTTGATTTTGATTTGGATTGCTTTCGTGAATATTCCAAGTTTTAGTGTTTTGAGCTCAATTCGTTAAAAATCCTAACTTTGATGTTTGAACATGTTTTTGGTGATGCATCAAGGAGCATATAGGGCCGGGTAGTCGATTGACATAAACCCTTAGCGCCGTTGCTCGAGAGAATGCAATTTGGTCAAGATTGAACCTCTTTTGTAATAGGCAGGGAAGAGGCTGGAAACAGGTCCGGCCGACTGACCCCCCTGGCTCGGTCGACCGACCTGCTTCCAAATGTGCAGTTGCACTTCTGTTTCTGGTTCGGCTGACCGACCCCCCTGGTTCGGTCGACCGACCTGGTGCCCCGAGCACATTCCTACCTCTGGTTTGGTCGACCGACTCAGGGAGTCCGGTCGACCGACCTGCTTCTATTTGCCAGATTAGACTATTTTGCTAATTCGTTTGAATATCCAACTTTAATCGATTCGTGATGTCTCCCTTTTTGTTGTTGTCATTTATTATCGACTTTGATGACCTTTTCTTGGGAATTTTAGATATATCCACTTTGATGGATTTTATATCGATTTCATTGGATTTTATTCACGTTTTCGAATGTGAATCTTAGTGATTGATTGTTTCTACAATCTTCTTTGTGATTTGTCACTTTAAAAATATAAAGGTTTTCTATACTAGTAGTAAATATCAAAACTCTTTCCTCAAACGATTTCAACACTATTTTAATACCAAATTCGTTTATAAAACCGTTTTCCAATCTATTAGTATATACAAGCCTTTACCTCACTCGTATGAGAAATCTAATTAAACGACTTAGTAAAACAAGTGGTATGAAACGCTTGCGTTTACTTCGTCGGTTAATTCTTGGACTTGTTCGATTGAATCTCTTGTGACAATTTTCTAGTGGAGACCTACAATTTGTTCGTAAATATTTAAGTTAAGCAAGTGGTTATGGGACATGAAGCTAAGCTCATATATTTACTAGCTTATTGTAATTGACACTTCTCGTTGATCATGACGATCATCTTTATGGTTTAGACTAGCAATGTGCGATGTCTCTTTATTTGCGAGGTTAGGCTAGACACCACTTGTGTGATTCCATTCACATACTTTTTCGGTTAGCCTAGACACCATTTGTGTGATTCCGCTCACACATACCTTTTTGCTTTTTGGTTAGGCTAGACACCATTTGTGTGATTCCATTCACACATACTTTTTCGGTTAGCCTAGACACCACTTGTGTGATTCCATTCACACATACCTTTTTGCAGTTTGGTTAGGCTAGACACCACTTGTGTGATTCTATTCACATATACTTTTTCGGTTAGCCTAGACACCACTTGTGTGATTCCGCTCACACATACCTTTTTGCTGTTTGGTTAGGCTAGACACCACTTGTGTGATTCCATTCACACATACTTTTTCGGTTAGCCTAGACACCACTTGTGTGATTCCATTCACACATACCTTTTTGCTGTTTGGTTAGGCTAGACACCACTTGTGTGATTCCATTCACACATACTTTTTCGGTTAGCCTAGACACCACTTGTGTGATTCCATTCACACATACTTTTTTACTGTTTGGTTAGGCTAGACACCACTTGTGTGATTCCATTCACACATACTTTTTCGGTTAGCCTAGACACCATTTGTGTGATTCCGCTCACACATACCTTTTTGCTTTTTGGTTAGGCTAGACACCATTTGTGTGATTCCATTCACACATACTTTTTCGGTTAGCCTAGACACCACTTGTGTGATTCCACTCACACATACCTTTTTGTGATTTCTGGATTTCGTGTGTTGATTTCTGGAATTTATGTTTCACCAACTTTTACGATGGGCATTGATATATATGTCATTTATTGTGGCTTGGTGAATGAAATTAGGAGTATGACATTCCTTTTTATATTGAGTAGATTATTGTGATATTGATTAATCTCTTGTTGATTTTCAATTACTTATTTATCACAGCTTGGCATTGTGATTATTATATGTTTATGTCATATCTCTTATTATATTTCACTTCATCTGATATTTATAGCTAGACTGATCCGTTTATTATTTTCTTCTTAAATAATACTCGGGTCAGACTGATATTTTACAGGTGCTTCCTCATGGCTTCCTATCTGGAACCATCTTCTGACTTTTGGCTAACTACTTTAGTTTAGTAGTTTTTGTTGAATACATTTGAGATACAGACTCTATGATGTATACTTATTCTTTTGTCTAGCACTTGTATCTATTCCTTTGTATTATTGTGGATCCTTTTGACCACTACTCTGATGTACACTTTCATGTGTAATATTCATATCTATTTCCGCCTTTGTGATATGAATTGTCTGTGACTGATTTATGTTATGTTTATTTCTATATTTGTTTCCGAAGACCTTTATAGCGACCGTGTAGTAGCTTTGAGTTTGTGTCGGTGTGTCGGATTTTCTCTTGAAATAGAATGCATGTTATACTATCATACATATCGATGCTCGCGCAAAGCAATTACACGGATGGTCGCTCCTCAACAGCCTTATTCTCCATGCTAGTTGACAGCGTTACACCGTAGTGTTCTTGGCTAGCGTGGGTATAGAGGTGGGGCGTCACAGCATGGTATCAGAGCCAAACTTCGGAACAATATAGAATAATTTAGCAAGGATCATGTCCTAAGTCTTTCTTAGGAGTTGTGCTTTAGGATTTTATTCGAGTCTTCGTACCGATTCATCCTATTTTTCTTTATGATTCCTTGTCTTATCTATCAAGATTTGCTTGATATTCATTTGTGAATAACCTTCTTCTCCTTCCTTCTTTCTTTCTTAAGGAAGAGAAATGGTTAGACCAGGCCGTCCCAGCGCCGGTCAATCTAGTGCTACTCCTCAGGATGGAGTATTTATGTCTGCCCAGCAGCTTCTTGATCTAGTAAAGAACGCTCAAGCTACCGGTCCCAATCCAGAGCCCACTCATCCTAGATCCGGTTTTGCACGCTTGTGCAGAGACTACACCGATTTGGGTGGAAGGCCATTCAAGGGATCCGAGAGTGTTATAGAAATTCAAGCTTGGCTTAAATCATGCGATCGCATCTTTTCTCGCATGAACCTTATTGATTTACATCGTGTCCAAGTAGCTTCTAGCATGCTTCAAGAAAGAGCATTGGATTGGTATGAGCTTTTAATTTTTGAAATCGTTGAAGCGAATCTCACTTGGGAGCAATTCCGGGAAAGATTCGAATTGAAATTTGTGCCGGAGGCTGAGAAAGTAACTTTAGCCCGGCGTTTCATTGACCTTGTTCAAGGTGAATCTTCTGTGACAGACTATGTCGCATCTTTCGAATCTCTTTCCAAATACGGGGTTGAGTATATTAATACCCCGATGAAGAAAAATCAGAGATTTGTCTATGGCTTGAATAAGAATCTTAAGAAGCCATTGCTTTTGAAAATTGAGGTTTCATTTGATCAGCTTATTGATATCGCTCTTCGTCTTGAAGAGGCTGATAAAGAAAGTGATGTTGAAATAGTAGCTTCCAAACCCAACTTCAACAACAAAAAGAGACCCAACGAATTCCAAGGCCCTTATCCCAACAAAAAGGGTAAGCAAGCAACGCCTGCTGCAAAGTCTCCTTCTCCTAGTAGTGCGAGATGCTTCAACTGTGGATCCGGGGATCATTTTGCTAATAAGTGCTCAATGCCCAAATCGTGTCGCTATTGTAAGAGCCCAGATCATTTCATCCATCAATGTCCCAAGCGTCAAAGCAAGAGAGAAGGAAAGCTGCAAGTCCCTAGCAACTCTTCTCGTGGTTAAGGTATTTTCATTCAATTCTTGATGGCATTGTTTTAATTCGTGAGCTTTCTATTTGAGTTCTTTTTGATATGGGTTCCATCTCACTATTTTATATCAAAAGAATTTGTTGACTTCTTTGAGGATTGTGAATCCGGATGGTAGATCCGCAACACTCAATTTGCTTTTTTATTGATGTCGAAATTATTTTATGAGACTTTTCTTTCCGAGCCGATATTTTTACTTAGGTTTCGGAATTGATTTTTTTGAAAGGATCGGCTTAATCATTATGAAGCCTATATCCTATTTTCTGAGTGGACTCTTCATCTTCGACATTTTCTATCTGTTAAGCAGATTTCTGTTTTTCCTTTGTGATTTTGATTCCAATTTGATGGCATCATTTTATTCCTT
The DNA here is from genome assembly GCA_030765085.1 of Allium cepa. NCBI lineage: Eukaryota > Viridiplantae > Streptophyta > Magnoliopsida > Asparagales > Amaryllidaceae > Allium > Allium cepa. Next base: position 673,006,666 of record CM060940.1, read on the forward strand.
AAGCTCACTTATAAGGAAAGTGTTGTTTCTCTTATCTAAATAGTTTGAGAAATTTTTCCGGTATTTTTGAGCTTGTCTTAGGATTATCACCTAAGTAATCTTTTGTGTGGTGCTAAGGTCTTTTCAGTTTGACCTTGCCATCGATTTTCATTTGGCTACGAGTCCCGGGAGTTAGCATTCCACTTACGCACTCCGCACTCGTTATGATTCTAATGAATGACTTATTTTGTCATTCAATTTGTCCAGCTTATTTCATCCACTTTATAAATCGAATATTTTATGAATATTTCGATGAGACTATTCTTGTATTTATTGATTTTGGATGAAAATAGAAATTTAAAATTTTGCAAATCTTTTTCATAAGATTTATTTATAAGTACAATTTGATTTGCTCTTAAACAAGCAAAGAATATTCTTAAAGGTTTTTAAGAAACATGTTTACTATATAGAAGATGATTTTGTGATTGTATTGCCCATTTAGTGTGTTAAGAATTCTGGTCGATGCGCTTGATCAACGTTATCGATAAGAATCTCCTAAACGCTTTGATGAGACAATCAGACACGATATATTGACTTGTAAAAATGTAAATTTTTCTAGAAAGATTATTACATAATGATAAGTGTAATTTTGAAAGTTTTAACTTTATGGGAAAGAAGATTATTTAAAAGAAATTCTTTCATTTCGAAACTCTTATTCTTGTGATTCCTGAAGGGGAACCAAGACTTTGCTATTTGTACCGATATTAGTCGTATTGGTTTGGATGTCGTTCTCTTACATAAGATAACGTGCTATCACTTGTGCTTCTAAATCCTTATAGCTTATCGGGACTAGATATGCCACTCATGATCTAGTGCTCGCGGCTATCGTTTTTGCTTTTTGAAATTTGGCATCATCATATTTGGATGAGAGATTTGTTCTCTACCTCGATCATAAATCTTTGGAATATTTATGTTCTCACAAGGAACTTCATGTCAACTCGAGTTCCTGGCATCTTATGATCTTGATATTCCTTTTATTCCCGGAAGGGAAATCGTGTTGCCAATCCACTTTGTCCTAGGCAACAAGTGGTTGATTCTTTGATGATGTTTGAAGGGAATTATCTCTTTATCAAGTTCATCGAACGTTTTAATGTATTTCGTTTTATTGAGTTTTATCTCATTCCATTTATGGACTAGTGTCCGATGTTCTTTTATGGTGTTCGGTTCATCGGATGTACTATTATTATACTACATCGATGTTCCGTCTTATCTGGATCAATGGATGTACCATTATTATACTACATCGTTGTTCTGGTTTATCGGTTCATTGGGCGTACCGTTTTTGTACTACGCCTTTGCACCGGCTCGATTTTCTGCTATTCTTGACGTTCCCCACGTCTTTTATTTACGGGAATGCCTTAGGGATTCCGATTCTATTCTTGAGCCCGGTGATATTGTGGGAATTGAAGTTTCACCAGATTTGATTTATGAGCAATATTCCATTCGCATCATTGCTTCGGAGGTTGAGCGCCTTCGGAATAAAGATGTTCTTCTTGTGAGAGTTCAATGGTTCTCAAATCCTTAGGATTGCTCTTGTGAAACCTTGAGAATTCATCGAACGAAAACTTTCGGATTTACTCCTTCGTGCTCTTTATGGTGAACTTCTTGATTCAAATTTTCTTTTGTGTTGATATGCTTCGATGGTTGTTACTTCTTATTTTCTCCTTAAGTATTGCGAGGACGCAATTTCTTTAAGGAGGGGAGTCTGTAACAACCCGCATATTTATCGATTTTATATTTAAATATTTTATTTAAATATTTTACCGTTCATCGGATTTTGGTCCGAAAAGCTACTTTTTGCAAACGGTTGAATTAGGACTCGAGACCACCCCCATTGAGTTCAAAATGCCGTTTGCGACCTTTTTGAGTATAAGCTTCGATATATTTGGAGAAAGTTGAATTTTGCTACTTTTTGCTTTGGGCTTTGGTTTGGGCTGAGCCAACTTATGTATTCAGTTCCAACCCTCTCCTCTTCATTCGCTTCTTTTCTATTTTCCTAATACTCAAGCTTTTATGTTAATGGAGAGTGGAAGTGGAAATTAAAACTCCAAGCCCTAGCTTCCTTTGCAAATCCATCTCCTAGCTCCAAAGTTCATGAGAACCCATTGGTAAGCTTCCTCTTCTTGTTCTCCAACTCATTCTCTCTTTGATTTCAGAAATTTCCTAAACCTAATTTAGGGAATGTTTCTCTTTTAAGCTTAGATTCAAGCTTGTTGAGTTGGAATTAAAGAGTGCTTGTTCTTGCCATTGCTTCATAGCATCTTCTTCATTCGTTTAGGTTCAAAGGTGAGATTTTTAATCTCACATTTATGCTTATAATTCTCTTCTATTGTTAGGTATGAGTTCCTAACACTTATTCATGTGCATTTGATTTTGATTTGGATTGCTTTCGTGAATATTCCAAGTTTTAGTGCTTTGAGCTCAATTCGTTAAAAATCCTAACTTTGATGTTTGAACATGTTTTTGGTGATGCATCGAGGAGCATATAGGGCCGGGTAGTCGATTGACATAAACCCTTAGCGTCGTTGCTCGAGAGAATGCAATTTGGTCAAGATTAAACCTCTTTTGTAATAGGCAGGGAAGAGGCTGGAAACAGGTCCGGCCGACCGACCCCCCTGGCTCGGTCGACCGACCTGCTTCCAAATGTGCAGTTGCACTTCTGTTTCTGGTTCGGCCGACCGACCCCCCTGGTTCGGTCGACCGACCTGGTGCCCCGAGCACATTCCTACCTCTGGTTCGGTCGACCGACTCAGGGAGTCCCGTCGACCGACCTGCTTCTATTTGCCAGATTAGCCTATTTTGCTAATTCGTTTGAATATCCAACTTTAATCGATTCGTGATGTCTCCCTTTTTGTTGTTGTCATTTATTATCGACTTTGATGACCTTTTCTTTGGGAATTTTAGATATATCCACTTTGATGGATTTTATATCGATTTCATTGGATTTTATTCACGTTTTCGAATGTGAATCTTGGTGATTGATTGTTTCTACAATCTTCTTTGTGATTTGTCACTTTAAAAATATAAAGGTTTTCTATACTAGTAGTAAATATCAAAACTCTTTCCTCAAACGATTTCAACACTATTTTAATACCAAATTCGTTTATAAAACCGTTTCCCAATCTATTAGTATATACAAGCCTTTACCTCACTCGTATGAGAAATCTAATTAAACGACTTAGTAAAACAAGTGGTATGAAACGCTTGCGTTTACTTCGTCGGATAATTCTTGGACTTGTTCGATTGAATCTCTTGTGACAATTTTCTAGTGGAGACCTACAATTTGTTCGTAAATATTTAAGTTAAGCTAGTGGTTATGGGACATGAAGCTAAGCTCATATATTTACTAGCTTATTGTAATTGACACTTCTCGTTGATCATGACGATCATCTTTATGGTTTAGACTAGCAATGTGCGATGTCTCTTTGTTTGTGAGGTTAGGCTAGACACCACTTGTGTGATTCCATTCACACATACTTTTTCGGTTAGCCTAGACACCATTTGTGTGATTCCGCTCACACATACCTTTTTGCTTTTTGGTTAGGCTAGACACCATTTGTGTGATTCCATTCACACATACTTTTTCGGTTAGCCTAGACACCACTTGTGTGATTCCATTCACACATACCTTTTTGCAGTTTGGTTAGGCTAGACACCACTTGTGTGATTCCATTCACACATACTTTTTCGGTTAGTCTAGACACCACTTGTGTGATTCCGCTCACACATACCTTTTTGCTGTTTGGTTAGGCTAGACACCACTTGTGTGATTCCATTCACACATACTTTTTCGGTTAGCCTAGACACCATTTGTGTGATTCCATTCACACATACCTTTTTGCTGTTTGGTTAGGCTAGACACTACTTGTGTGATTTCATTCACACATACTTTTTCGGTTAGCCTAGACACCACTTGTGTGATTCCATTCACACATACTTTTTTGCTGTTTGGTTAGGCTAGACACCACTTGTGTGATTCCATTCACACATACTTTTTCGGTTAGCCTAGACACCATTTGTGTGATTCCGCTCACACATACCTTTTTGCTTTTTGGTTAGGCTAGACATCATTTGTGTGATTCCATTCACACATACTTTTTCGGTTAGCCTAGACACCACTTGTGTGATTCCACTCACACATACCTTTTTGTGATTTCTGGATTTCGTGTGTTGATTTCTGGAATTTATGTTTCACCAACTTTTACGATGGGCATTGATATATATGTCATTTATTGTGGCTTGGTGAATGAAATTAGGAGTATGACATTCCTTTTTATATTGAGTAGATTATTGTGATATTGATTAATCTCTTGTTGATTTTCAATTACTTATTTATCACAGCTTGGCATTGTGCTTATTATATGTTTATGTCATATCTCTTATTATATATCACTTCATCTGATATTTATAGCTAGACTGATCCGTTTATTATTTTCTTCTTAAATAATACTCGGGTCAGACTGATATTTTACAGGTGCTTCCTCATGGCTTCCTATCTGGAACCATCTTCTGACTTTTGGCTAACTACTTTAGTTTAGTAGTTTTTGTTGAATACATTTGAGATACAGACTCTATGATGTATACTTATTCTTTTGTCTAGCACTTGTATCTATTCCTTTGTATTATTGTGGATCCTTTTGACCACTACTCTGATGTACACTTTCATGTGTAATATTCATATCTATTTCCGCCTTTGTGATATGAATTGTCTGTGACTGATTTATGTTATGTTTATTTCTATATTTGTTTCCGAAGACCTTTATAGCCACCGTGTAGTAGCTTTGAGTTTGTGTCGGTGTGTCGGATTTCCTCTTGAAATAGAATGCATGTTATACTATCAGACATATCGATGCTCGCGCAAAGTAATTACATGGATGGTCGCTCCTCAACAGCCTTATTCTCCGTGCTAGTTGACAGCGTTACACCGTAGTGTTCTTGGCTAGCGTGGGTATAGAGGTGGGGCGTCACAGCATGGTATCAGAGCCAAACTTCGGAACAATATAGAATAATTTAGCAAGGATCATGTCCTAAGTATTTCTTAGGAGTTGTGCTTTAGGATTTTATTCGAGTCTTCGTACCGATTCATCCTATTTTTCTTTATGATTCCTTGTCTTATCTATCAATATTTGCTTGATATTCATTTGTGAATAACCTTCTTCTCCTTCCTTCTTTCTTTCTTAAGGAAGAGAAATGGTTAGACCAGGCCGTCCCAGCGCCGGTCAATCTAGTGCTACTCCTCAGGATGGAGTATTTATGTCTGCCCAGCAGCTTCTTGATCTAGTAAAGAACGCTCAAGCTGATGGTCCCAATCCAGAGCCCACTCATCCTAGATCCGGTTTTGCACGCTTGTGCAGAGACTACACCGATTTGGGTGGAAGGCCATTCAAGGGATCCGAGAGTGTTATAGAAATTCAAGCTTGGCTTAAATCATGCGATCGCATCTTTTCTCGCATGAACCTTATTGATTTACATCGTGTCCAAGTAGCTTCTAGCATGCTCCAAGAAAGAGCATTGGATTGGTATGAGCTTTTAATTTTTGAAATCGTTGAAGCGAATCTCACTTGGGAGCAATTCCGGGAAAGATTCGAATTGAAATTTGTGCCGGAGGCTGAGAAAGTAACTTTAGCCCGGCGTTTCATTGACCTTGTTCAAGGTGAATCTTCTGTGACAGACTATGTCGCATCTTTCGAATCTCTTTCCAAATACGGGGTTGAGTATATTAATACCCCGATGAAGAAAAATCAGAGATGTGTCTATGGCTTGAATAAGAATCTTAAGAAGCCATTGCTTTTGAAACTTGAGGTTTCATTTGATCAGCTTATTGATATCGCTCTTCGTCTTGAAGAGGCTGATAAAGAAAGTGATGTTGAAATAGTAGCTTCCAAACCCAACTTCAACAACAAAAAGAGACCCAACGAATTCCAAGGCCCTTATCCCAACAAAAAGGGTAAGCAAGCAACGCCTGCTGCAAAGTCTCCTTCTCCTAGTAGTGCGAGATGCTTCAACTGTGGATCCGGGGATCATTTTGCTAATAAGTGCTCAATGCCCAAATCGTGTCGCTATTGTAAGAGCCCAGATCATTTCATCCATCAATGTCCCAAGCGTCAAAGCAAGAGAGAAGGAAAGCTGCAAGTCCCTAGCAACTCTTCTCGTGGTTAAGGTATTTTCATTCAATTCTTGATGGCATTGTTTTAATTCGTGAGCTTTCTATTTGAGTTCTTTTTGATATGGGTTCCATCTCACTATTTTATATCAAAAGAATTTGTTGACTTCTTTGAGGATTGTGAATCCGGATGGTAGATCCGCAACACTCAATTTGCTTTTTTATTGATGTCGAAATTATTTTATGAGACTTTTCTTTCCGAGCCGATATTTTTACTTAGGTTTCGGAATTGATTTTTTTGAAAGGATCGGCTTAATCATTATGAAGCCTATATCCTATTTTCTGAGTGGACTCTTCATCTTCGACATTTTCTATCTGTTAAGCAGATATCTGTTTTTCCTTTGTGATTTTGATTCCAATTTGATGGCATCATTTTATTCCTTAAGCTCACTTATAAGGAAAGTGTTGTTTCTCTTATCTAAATAGTTTGAGAAATTTTTTCGGTATTTTTGAGCTTGTCTTAGGATTATCACCTAAGTAATCTTTTGTGTGGTGCTAAGGTCTTTTCAGTTTGACCTTGCCATCGATTTTCATTTGGCTACGAGTCGCGGGAGTTAGCATTCCACTTACGCACTCCGCACTCGTTATGATTCTAATGAATGACTTATTTTGTCATTCAATTTGTCCAGCTTATTTCATCCACTTTATAAATCGAATATTTTATGAATATTTCGATGAGACTATTCTTGTATTTATTGATTTTGGATGAAAATAGAAATTTAAAATTTTGCAAATCTTTTTCATAAGATTTATTTATAAGTACAATTTGATTTGCTCTTAAACAAGCAAAGAATATTCTTAAAGGTTTTTAAGAAACATGTTTACTATATAGAAGATGATTTTGTGATTGTATTGCCCATTTAGTGTGTTAAGAATTCTGGTCGATGCACTTGATCAACGTTATCGATAAGAATCTCCTAAACGCTTTGATGAGACAATCAGACACGATATATTGACTTGTAAAAATGTAAATTTTTCTAGAAAGATTATTACATAATGATAAGTGTAATTTTGAAAGTTTTAACTTTATGGGAAAGAAGATTATTTAAAAGAAATTCTTTCTTTTCGAAACTCTTATTCTTGTGATTCCTGAAGGGGAACCAAGACTTTGCTATTTGTACCGATACTAGTCATATTGGTTTGGATGTCGTTCTCTTACATAAGATAACGTGCTATCACTTGTGCTTCTAAATCCTTATAGCTTATCGGGACTAGATATGCCACTCATGATCTAGTGCTCGCGGCTATCGTTTTTGCTTTTTGAAATTTGGCATCATCATATTTGGATGAGAGATTTGTTCTCTACCTCGATCATAAATCTTTGGAATATTTATGTTCTCACAAGGAACTTCATGTCAACTCGAGTTCCTGGCATCTTATGATCTTGATATTCCTTTTATTCCCGAAAGGGAAATCGTGTTGCCAATCCACTTTGTCGTAGGCAACAAGTGGTTGATTCTTTGATGATGTTTGAAGGGAATTATCTCTTTATCAAGTTCATCGAACGTTTTAATGTACTTCGTTTTATTGAGTTTTATCTCATTCCTTTTATGGACTAGTGTCTGATGTTCTTTTATGGTGTTCGGTTCATTGGATGTACTATTATTATACTACATCGATGTTCCGTCTTATCTGGATCAATGGATGTACCATTATTATACTACATCGTTGTTCTGGTTTATCGGTTCATTGGGCGTACCGTTTTTGTACTACGCCTTTGCACCGGCTCGATTTTCTGCTATTCTTGACGTTCCCCACGTCTTTTATCTACGGGAATGCCTTAGGGATTCCGATTCTATTCTTGAGCCCGGTGATATTGTGGGAATTGAAGTTTCACCAGATTTGATTTATGAGCAACATTCCATTCGCATCATTGCTTCGGAGGTTGAGCGCCTTCGGAATAAAGATGTTCTTCTTGTGAGAGTTCAATGGTTCTCAAATCCTTAGGATTGCTCTTGTGAAACCTTGAGAATTCATCGAACGAAAACTTTCGGATTTACTCCTTCGTGCTCTTTATGGTGAACTTCTTGATTCAAATTTTCTTTTGTGTTGATATGCTTCGATGGTTGTTACTTCTTATTTTCTTCCTAAGTATTGCGAGGACGCAATTTCTTTAAGGAGGGGAGTCTGTAACAACCCGCATATTTATCGATTTTATATTTAAATATTTTATTTAAATATTTTACCGTTCATCGGATTTTGGTCCGAAAAGCTACTTTTTGCAAACGGTCGAATTAGGACTCGAGACCACCCCCATTGAGTTCAAAATGTCGTTTGCGACCTTTTTGAGTATAAGCTTCGATATATTTGGAGAAAGTTGAATTTTGCTACTTTTTGCTTTGGGCTTTGGTTTGGGCTGAGCCAACTTATGTATTCAGTTCCAACCCTCTCCTCTTCATTCACTTCTTTTCTATTTTCCTAATACTCAAGCTTTTATGTTAATGGAGAGTGGAAGTGGAAATTAAAACTCCAAGCACTAGCTTCCTTTGCAAATCCATCTCCTAGCTCCAAAGTTCATGAGAACCCATTGGTAAGCTTCCTCTTCTCGTTCTCCAACTCATTCTCTCTTTGATTTCAGAAATTTCCTAAACCTAATTTAGGGAATGTTTCTCTTTTAAGCTTAGATTCAAGCTTGTTGAGTTGGAATTAAAGAGTGCTTGTTCTTGTCATTGCTTCATAGCATCTTCTTCATTCGTTTGGGTTCAAAGGTGAGATTTTTAATCTCACATCTATGCTTATAATTCTCTTCTATTGTTAGGTATGAGTTCCTAACACTTATTCATGTGCATTTGATTTTGATTTGGATTGCTTTCGTGAATATTCCAAGTTATAGTGTTTTGAGCTCAATTCGTTAAAAATCCTAATTTTGATGTTTGAACATGTTTTTGGTGATGCATCGAGGAGCATATAGGGCCGGGTAGTCGATTGACATAAACCCTTAGCGTCGTTGCTCAAGAGAATGCAATTTGGTCAAGATTGAACCTCTTTTGTAATAGGCAGGGAAGAGGCTGAAAACAGGTCCGACCGACCGACCCCCCTGGCTCGGTCGACCGACCTGCTTCCAAATGTGCAGTTGCACTTCTGTTTCTGGTTCGGCCGACCGACCCCCCTGGTTCGGTCGACCGACCTGGTGCCCCGAGCACATTCCTACCTCTGGTTCGGTCGACCGACTCAGGGAGTCCGGTCGACCGACCTGCTTCTATTTGCCAGATTAGCCTATTTTGCTAATTCGTTTGAATATCCAACTTTAATCGATTCGTGATGTCTCCCTTTTTGTTGTTGTCATTTATTATCGACTTTGATGACCTTTTCTTTGGGAATTTTAGATATATCCACTTTGATGGATTTTATATCGATTTCATTGGATTTTATTCACGTTTTCGAATGTGAATCTTGGTGATTGATTGTTTCTACAATCTCCTTTGTGATTTGTCACTTTAAAAATATAAAGGTTTTCTATACTAGTAGTAAATATCAAAACTCTTTCCTCAAACGATTTCAACACTATTTTAATACCAAATTCGTTTATAAAACCGTTTCCCAATCTATTAGTATATACAAGCCTTTACCTCACTCGTATGAGAAATCTAATTAAACGACTTAGTAAAACAAGTGGTATGAAACGCTTGCGTTTACTTCGTCGGATAATTCTTGGACTTGTTCGATTGAATCTCTTGTGACAATTTTCTAGTGGAGACCTACAATTTGTTCGTAAATATTTAAGTTAAGCTAGTGGTTATGGGACATGAAGCTAAGCTCATATATTTACTAGCTTATTGTAATTGACACTTCTCGTTGATCATGACGATCATCTTTATGGTTTAGACTAGCAATGTGCGATGTCTCTTTGTTTGCGAGGTTAGGCTAGACACCACTTGTGTGATTCCATTCACACATACTTTTTCGGTTAGCCTAGACACCATTTGTGTGATTCCGCTCACACATACCTTTTTGCTTTTTGGTTAGGCTAGACACCATTTGTGTGATTCCATTCACACATACTTTTTCGGTTAGCCTAGACACCACTTGTGTGATTCCATTCACACATACCTTTTTGCAGTTTGGTTAGGCTAGACACCACTTGTGTGATTCCATTCACACATACTTTTTCGGTTAGCCTAGACACCACTTGTGTGATTCCGCTCACACATACCTTTTTGCTGTTTGGTTAGGCTAGACACTACTTGTGTGATTCCATTCACACATACTTTTTCGGTTATCCTAGACACCACTTGTGTGATTCCATTCACACATACCTTTTTGCTGTTTGGTTAGGCTAGACACCACTTGTGTGATTCCATTCACACATACTTTTTCGGTTAGCCTAGACACCACTTGTGTGATTCCATTCACACATACTTTTTTGCTGTTTGGTTAGGCTAGACACCACTTGTGTGATTCCACTCACACATACTTTTTCGGTTAGCCTAGACACCATTTGTGTGATTCCGCTCACACATACCTTTTTGCTTTTTGGTTAGGCTAGACACCATTTGTGTGATTCCATTCACACATACTTTTTCGGTTAGCCTAGACACCACTTGTGTGATTCCACTCACACATACCTTTTTGTGATTTCTGGATTTCGTGTGTTGATTTCTGGAATTTATGTTTCACCAACTTTTACGATGGGCATTGATATATATGTCATTTATTGTGGCTTGGTGAATGAAATTAGGAGTATGACATTCCTTTTTATCTTGAGTAGATTATTGTGATATTGATTAATCTCTTGTTGATTTTCAATTACTTATTTATCACAGCTTGGCATTGTGATTATTATATGTTTATGTCATATCTCTTATTATATATCACTTCATCTGATATTTATAGCTAGACTGATCCGTTTATTATTTTCTTCTTAAATAATACTCGGGTCAGACTGAGATTTTACAGGTGCTTCCTCATGGCTTCCTATCTGGAACCATCTTCTGACTTTTGGCTAACTACTTTAGTTTAGTAGTTTTTGTTGAATACATTTGAGATACAGACTCTATGATGTATACTTATTCTTTTGTCTAGCACTTGTATCTATTCCTTTGTATTATTGTGGATCCTTTTGACCACTACGCTGATGTACACTTTCATGTGTAATATTCATATCTATTTCCGCCTTTGTGATATGAATTGTCTGTGACTGATTTATGTTATGTTTATTTCTATATTTGTTTCCGAAGACCTTTATAGCCACCGTGTAGTAGCTTTGAGTTTGTGTCGGTGTGTCGGATTTCCTCTTGAAATAGAATGCATGTTATACTATCAGACATATCGATGCTCGCGCAAAGCAATTACACGGATGGTCGCTCCTCAACAGCCTTATTCTCCGTGCTAGTTGACAGCGTTACACTGTAGTGTTCTTGGCTAGCGTGGGTATAGAGGTGGGGCGTCACAATCCCCGTCTCATCGAAATCCAAAATGCCATCTTTTAGGTCCAAGTTGTTTTAAAGTTTAAACAATTCAATTTAATTATCTATATACACACAGATAGATAATTCACATCACCGCAATAGATAATCAACATTATCATCATAAACAGATAATCCATATTATCATCACAAATAGATAATCTACATTATCATTACAAATAGATAATTCATATTATCATCACAATGCAACCAAAGCATCCATATCACACAACATTATTTATCTCATATCTGAGATTCAAACCATTCAAGGAAATCTATATCATCCATATATAAACAAGGATTAATAATCACGCCATTTATAATCAATTTAAAATGAATTAATTATTTCATCGATAATTAATTTAAATTAAATTAAATTAATTACTTCTTTCTATAAATCCTGCTTATATAACCATTAATTAATTACAAATCAATCGATTAATTTACTTCTAATTAACCATCTTAATTAATCATCCCTGATTAATTATCCTTTAATTACATTTAAGTAATTATCCTTTAATAAATTTCATAAATTAATTATCCCTAACCACTTATAGTAATTAACCTTTAATTACTTCATAAATTAATTAACTATAATTAATTACATTAATCCTTAATTAATTACATTAATTAATTACTTTAATCACTTATCATTGATTAATTAATCTTAATTAATCAACCTTAATTACATCATTAATTATATAAATTAATGATCCCTAATTACTTTTTAATATATTAAATTAATTACATTAAGTAATTAATCTTTAATTAAATCATAATGATTAATCACTCTTGATTAATCACATTGGTAATTAATTACCCTTAATTAATTACATTACTTAATTATTTTCAAATGAGTTAATTAATCAATTCTTAAATTAATTACACTAAGTAATTAATTATTAATTACTTTCACTAAGTAATTACCTTTCATATTAATTACACAAAGCAATTAATCCCAAAACTTTTCCATACTTCAATTAATTACCTCCAGTAAATTACTTTTCTTAATCACTTCTCAAAGTAATTATTCATCATTAATTACTAATCAACCCATCCAATGATTAATTAAACTTAATTAATTAACTTAAACTAATCAAATTAATTAATTAATTACAATGAGTAATTAATACCTTTAATTACTTTCATAAAGTAATCATACTTAACCAAATTCCATAAATGATTATCTAAATTAATTAATTTAATTATTTATCAAAATTAATCATATTAATTAATTATTAAATAATTCCAAGTTAATGTCCTTTATTAACTTATCAACAATTCTTTAATTACTTTTTCTTATGTAATTAACTTAGATTAATCATTATTAATTACAAATTTATTAATCTTTAATAATCATTAAATTAATCACTAATTGTTTAATTAATTAAGTTTTTAACTTAATTAATCTTAATCTCTTAATAAATTAATTTCTAATCATTAATTAAAATCTTAACTTATCTAATTAGTGATCTTATTTCCAAATTAATTAATCTTAATTAATTAACTTCAACCTTAATTAATTAATTTAAATCCTTAACCATTTAGTAAATAAATAAATAAATTATCCATATTAATTTACCCTAATAATTAAATGGATCACAAATCATTAAATCCTTATTATAATTTTTTAAAATGAAAACATTTTTCTTATAACTGATTTTATTATCATTCACAAACACATTTGAAAACATTTTAATTTTCATCTTCACTTTTAAATTCCATTTCAAAATAAAGATTTGGAATAATTACAAATTTAACTTTAACAAATTAAACCAAGTTAAAACCTTTTTAAAATAAAATGTTAAAGAACATTTATCATATGAAGAAATTTATATGAGTTTTTAAACCAAATTTAATTAAATTCAAAACATCTTAAATATATACTTTACACCTTAAAGTTGTTTAAATATCTAAATTTTATAAAACTTTATTTATTTCAAAGTAGTATTCAAAAGTTATTTGAATTCCCACTTTAAATTCTAATTTCAACTTTGTTTAAAAATCTTGTTTCAAATTTAAAAACCAGTTTAAAATTTTTAAAACAATCAGGTTTTTAAAGAAACCTGTAAAAATCAAATGACCCGAGGCCAACCTATCCTGCTTCGAGTCCACACCCCTCCTACTTCGGGCAAACCACTCAAATTACCCGAGTAAAATCTCGAATACAAACTCTGCTCAAACCCAAAAATCAACATCGCCAGAAAATGTGCAAAGTGCACATGCACCGGCCATCCACCCACCTCCTATCAACCATGATGACTTAAACAAGTCATCGATCACCATCACAACTTATCTCGATCACCAGAACCGTTGATTTCCCCTTGAAATCAGATTCAGGTCATTCAAACCCAAACTGGAACCACCATCCAAAACCTGAAAACTCCTCACCAACTCATCTCCGACCACCGGAAGCTTTCAAACTTCGCCCAAACCCTCGTCAACGACCAAACTATCATCTCCTCGAATAACGTAGCACTCGATCATCTAGAGGAACAATGCCGATCAAAAACTGTTGCACTATCCAAAACTAGGTTCACAGATCAAATCGAACAACCGCCATCACCACGGTGATCTTCCACCACCTCCACCATTTTTCCCTAAATCACTGACCACTCTTCTTCCTCCAGAAAGAATTACGACCCCTCAGACTACCGAGTTCATCAGAATTTCATCAAATTCCAAATTCTGGTTAAACCGGAAATGCTCTTAAATCCCATTACTAAAAATCATAATTTTTGTTTCAAAAATCAAGTTTTAGCTTTTGATTCATATACCTGAATCTATAAAATAATTAAATTGAATTTTTACTTATTTTAAGTTTACACTGTTGTTTCTTTATTTCCAGTGAAAATGCAAAAAAATTTAACTTAAACAAATTTTTAAACTAAAATTTATGATAAAATAAACATACATTGTTCAAGACTTAAGTCTTAACAAAGATTTGAATAAGAGCAAGAGAATTTTTATTAGAATTTGGACCTGGAACTAGAATCAGAGGAAAACACATAGTCACACAGCAATGCACACCAAACATTCATATATATATGCACACACACAGAGATTTAAAATAATTTCACAAACATACTTGTTTTCAGAGATGAACATGCAACATAAACATATAGTTAAACTTTTAAAATTGCGATGTTACTCACTTGGAAACAGTGATGATCAGAGCACCAGATTTTCTGAAAAGCTTTTGTTTTGAATTTAAAAACCAGGGTGCCTTTGCTTTTAAAACTTCAACTTGAATGCTTCTTTGAATTTGATATAAAACTTGAGTTGTTGTTGTTTAGATTTGCATGCAGGTTTGTTCTTGCTTCATATTTTACTCGCTTCCTTAAAAAAAACTAAGGTTGAAAAGAAAAATGCTTTGCATGCTTCAGTTTTCTCCGATTTGGGAAAAATATGTAGATGCTCAGGATTAAAACATGCAGGCCCTGATTTGATTTTTGGTTTGAGGAGATTTCCAGATTTGAACATGATTTTTGGTTTTGAAAATTTTCTGGTTTTGGAGCATTTAGAAACTGATTTGTTTTTCAATTTTGGTTCAACTGGAATTCTTTTCTTAGCTTTTGAAAATGAAGATTAAAAAGAAAATGAGGGAATGAAGTATGTGTTTATATAAGTTAAAATGATTTATTTAAAAACTGAAAGAAAATCAAAAATTAAAAGGACACTTGTCCTATATTACTACATTTGTCAAATAGGGTGGATTATTAGTTCACATTTGTCTCAATAGTTACTTAAGATATTAACACTTGTTATATACATATTTTTACTTATTTTTATTTAATTTAAAAGTAAATAAAACCCTTTTTTGTTAAATTCTTATATATATATATATAAATTATTTATGTAAATGTATATGTGTATTCCCTTTTTAAAGAAAATGAAATAAAACAAATTATATAAAACTGAAAGCCTATCCAAATTATTTAAAAATGTTTATTCTTTTGAATTCAAAATTAATTCAAATTCAAATCCAATCATAAATTTAAAAATCCAATTTTAAAGCTAATTTATATCAACATATTTAATTTAAAAACAACAATAATATTGTTTTTAAAACCTATCTATATTTATATATTTATTATTTGAAAATAACATATTTATCAATTTAAATAATTTATAAAAGAGATTATAAATTACATATTATTTATCTTCTTATATGAATTAATGTTTCATTTGTAGAATTGTATTTTAAACTTTTATATAAAATTCCAAATCATATTTATCAAGCTATATTCAAAAATGAAATAAAATAAACCTTTGTTTATCTTATTTAAAATTTAAACTTATGCTTAAAATATATTTTAAACAATTTAAAACATTTTCCTTAAGTTTTTTAAAACCATATGGTTACTTATTAAATAGTTTTGAATAATTATATATTAAATAAAATAATAATTTCCAAATTATCAAAATGTATATAAGAATTTAAAAACAAGATTTTATTTGTTTATTAAACTTCAAATCAAAACTATCTATTTACAATATATAAATATACATATATACATTATAAATAGAAAGCATTTTATTAGCTTTTAAAAGATAAAATTCACCAATTAAATATCTATTTACTTGGATTATTAAATCAAGTCAAATTTTATTAACAAAATTTATCAAATCAATTTAATTTTAAATACAGATTATTAAATTGATATTGCCAAAAATTCCGGATCATCACATTCCTCCCCCTTAAAAGAATTTCGTCCCCGAAATTTAAAAGCAAAGGTAATTTAATAATCTCATTAAAGATTTAATTTTAAAACACAAGCATATATCAATCATATGCTAACAACCATAACAACCAATTTATCCAATCAAACAAATTTAACTATCCGGACAAAATTTTGGATAGAATTTTCTCGAGTTTCCCAAGTATATATATACCGGGACACTCGCTCTACAAAATTCAAACAATCAAAACTACGAAGCTACAGAGCTCCTACTCATGTAGATCTACAAAACTAAACAGGATATCAAACTACAGACGAGTCTGACTCAACAACCAAACCTACCTGAACAGCTGGTTCCACAACCAGATATAGATCAAACACGTACTCCCTCAGAGATACGTGAAACACACCGAATCCCTGTTATCCAAACTGGCAATTCAACCTTTGAAAACCAAAGCACTTATCCTACCAAAACACAGAAGAGATCCAAAACACCTCGGAGCTAGCTTCCCAGACTTACCAAAACTTATAGCTCCTTGGATCGCAGAAATCTTATCCAAAATCAAATCTCCAACTTCGAAATCCAAATTCCTCCATCTCTTATCCACAAAACTTTCTTGACGATCCTGGGCTGCCTTCAACCTTCCTGATTAGCTCAACCTTAGCTAATGCCTCTAAAAACTAACTGGTCCAAAAATAACCCAACAAAATGATCCTCTCACGATCAAACAAAAAATCAAGAACAAACTCTACTTTCATTAGTAGACTACAAACTTACTCTTCCAATCCGGAAAAGACAAAACAGGAGCATTCACAATCCTAAAAAAAAATCCTGTAGAAATCCTCTAATCCAAAATACTTCAACATACAGTTGCTTCTACTCTAGAACAGCTGCCTCCTCGCTTCCACTACGCAACTCTGATCTGGAATAGAAGAAAAATGCCGATGATGAACACGAGCACAATCTGGACAACACATTCCAGAAATATGGTTCAACAGATCCACAAAAGACAAATCAAAAGTTCCACCAATCCTGAGCTGCTTCACCAAAATCTATCTCAAGGAACCATCCTTCTACTAAGCTGAACTACCGTCATCACTCCTGGAATCTAGTCGATAAGAAAACTCAATCTCCATATGCGGACAAACCTCTGACTTCCCTGAAGATATCCAAAAAAATCTCTGATAACACAAGAGAACACTCAGCTATCGCAAGTCACTTTTGCGATCAACCCAGACTAATATCCAAAGAAAACTGTTCTCTCTTTACCAATCAGAACAGCTTATGCTTATCTATCCAATCCATCGAAGAAACGGATCCACTCTGCTGCTTCTGAACTCCACCTCAGAAAACTGCTAACCAGAAGACCTTCTTGCTGGCATACAGAATACTTCGAGCTATACTGCTGACACCAATGCCAAAAACTTCCTAATCCATAAGCTCTTCGAGAAACTCAGGCCTCAAAGCCAAATACAAACAACCAGCTGAACTCAGCCACATCACTTAAGCAGACATGCTTCCTTAAACTCGTTCCAAAGAAACATCTTCGGAAACATCCATAGTCATTGCGTCTCATCATGCAACTACTACTTCCTGAGGTATCAAGATACCATTACTCGCTTCTGTCAACTAACAGATCCAAACTCTACTCATCCAACTTCAAAAATAGACTCCGAACCTTAATAGGTTTCCTTCAAAGATCGATGAAATCCTTTCACCACAGCAAAGCTCACCCGAGACGGTATTAGGTCTACAATCTCGACAGATACACTTCTAACCTCAAACATTCAAACTCCAACCAATGGTAGTAGTCGTGTTACACACACCACTCCCTTACCTAGCTTTATAACCTATATTGGAAAACCCGAACAGGTAACCCAACAAATAGGTAGAAATGTATATAAATATATATATATATCAAAATTACAAATACGCTCTCTCAAGAAAGAAAACACTCCAAAGCCTAGGTATTCACTCAACCTAGCGCTCTGATACCAACTGTCACGACCCGTCTTCCTAAGCCCAAAAAGACGCATCATGAATTAAGAAAGAAAGAGATAGAGAATAGAAAAGAAAGAGAAGAAAGAAGAAACAACATCAGAATCTCAACAGCAGAACGAATAAATTATATTAATAACAAAAGTATTACATAGTATACAACCATTATCAGAGTTACACAGATTATACATCACGTACTAGACAGTTATAAACACCTGTCTAGTTATTAAAACTCAATACAATACAAGGAAACTACTCAGAGAAACCAACACAGCGGAAAACTAGATAACAACAACACAGAAGCCTCCTGCTCCATTGCTCCACCATAATTCGTCAAAGCTAACCTGAATCCCTTGGCTACTCATAAAATTTTAAGTACCCAAGAGTTTAAGAAAAACAGAATAAACTCCGGGTCAGACATGGATATGGTGTGAGTAACAGATTAAAGTTGCTTAATTTTGAAAACCTTTGAAAACAAAAGGTGTCACGTAAGACTTCCCACACATAAACATGAAAAAGTTTTTACCTTACGCTAACCAAAACATTTGATAGGAAATCCGGTGATATTATAATAGGGTCTAGGGTTTTCAAGTAAAATACAGAAATAGCTGGAATGCTTACATCTCACGTTCCAACATAGTTGGGCACAACTAAAACGTACGGCACTTATTGGAGTTTGGATTCCATACAATGGCAGGGCTACTAGGTACTGCCCGTCACGGTACGGGGCCTAGATGACCGTACCGAGGATTACTCCCAATCCCTTGCAACACAAGGTCGGAATCATCCCTTACTAGATAGTCCCGAACAAGACAACCCCGCAGTTGGCCGCGACCCAACTTCCCATACAGCCGAATAAAAAGGGACTTCTAGACAAGGGAAAATCTCGTCCTACTTAGGCATGACCCACTTAGCCTTGCTGCACCTTTAGCTATTCCCGGTTGATGAGGTTTGAGGCTACGATTACCTTTATAGAATACATTTATCTTAGAATGCTCATCGTCCACCTGACGATGTTCTGAAAGCATTCAATCCATACAAGTTCGTTCCGGGTTCGAACGAAACCGAGGGCATTATCTCGTTACACTCATTTTGGAATCACCCTCAGAGTTAACGACGATAACCCTTGCACTCTGAATCTTCATCTTCACTTGAGATTCACGACCTATCGTTAATTTGGATCGATGTGGTTTTCGGATATCAAAATATGGAAACCCGATCCCGGTCTCATTGAAATCCAAAACGCCATCTTTTAGGTCCAAATTGTTTTAAAGTTTAAAACAATTCAATTTAATTATCTATATACACACAGATAGAGAATTCACATCACTGCAATAGATAATCAACATTATCATCATAAACAGATAATCCATATTATCATCACAAATAGATAATCTACATTATCATTACAAATAGATAATTCATATTATCATCACAATGCAACCAAAGCATCCATATCACATAACATTATTTATCTCATATCTGAGATTCAAACCATTCAAGGAAATCTATATCATCCATATATAAACAAGGATTAATAATCACACCATTTATAATTAATTTAAAATGAATTAATTATTTCATCTCTAATTAATTTAAAGTAAATTAAATTAATTACCTCTTTCTATAAATCCTGCTTATATAACCATTAATTAATTACAAATGAATCAATTAATTTACTTCTAATTATCCACCTTAATTAATCATCCTTGATTAATAATCCTTTAATTACATTTAAGTAATTATCCTTTAATAAATTTCACAAATTAATTATCCCTAACCACTTATAGTAATTAACCTTTAATTACTTCATAAATTAATTAACTATAATTAATTACATTAATCCTTAATTAATTACATTAATTAATTACTTTAATCACTTATCATTGATTAATTAATCTTAATTAATCAACCTTAATTACATCATTAATTATATAAATTAATGATCCCTAATTACTTTTTAATAAATTAAATTAATTACATTAAGTAACTAATCTTTAATTAAGCCATAATTATTAATCACTCTTGATTAATCACATTGGTAATTAATTACCCTTAATTAATTACATTACTTAATTATTTTCAAATGACTTAATTAATCAATTTTTAAATTAATTACACTAAGTAATTAATTATTAATTACTTTCACTAAGTAATTACCTTTCATATTAATTACACAAAGCAATTAATCCCAAAACTTTCCCATACTTCAATTAATTACCTCCAGTAAATTACTTTTCTTAATTACTTCTCTAAGTAGTTATTCATCATTAATTACTTATCAACCCATCCAATGATTAATTAAACTTAATTAATTAACTTAAACTAATCAAATTAATTAATTAATTACAATGAGTAATTAATACCTTTAATTACTTTCATAAAGTAATCATACTTAACAAAATTCCATAAATAATTATCTAAATTAATTAATCCAATTAATTATCAAAATTAATCATATTAACTAATTATTAAATAATCCCAAGTTAATTTCCTTCATTAACTTATTAACAATTCTTTAATTACTATTTCTTATGTAATTAACTTAGATTAATCATTATTAATTGCAAATTTATTAATCTTTAATAATCATTAAATTAATCACTAATTGTTTAATTAATTAAGTTTTTAACTTAATTAATCTTAATCTCTTAATAAATTAATTTCTAATCATTAATTAAAATCTTAACTTATCTAATTAGTGATCTTATTTCCAAATTAGTTAATCTTAATTAATTAACTTCAACCTTAATTAATTAATTTAAATCCTTAACCATTTAGTAAATAAATAAATTATCCATATTAATTTACCCTAATAATTAAATGGATCACAAATCATTAAATCCTTATTATAATTTTTTAAAATGAAAACATTTTTCTTATAAATGATTTTATTATCATTCACAAACACATTTGAAAACATTTTAATTTTCATCTTCACTTTTAAATTCCATTTCAAATTAAAGATTTGGAATAATTACAAATCTAACTTTAACAAATTAAACCATGTTAAAACCTTTTTAAAATCAAATGTTAAAGAACATTTATCATATAAAGAAATTTATATGAGTTTTTAAACCAAATTTAATTAAATTCAAAACATATTAAATATATACTTTACACCTTAAAGTTGTTTAAATATTTAAATTTTATAAAACTTTATTTATTTCAAACTAGGATTCAAAAGTTATTTGAATTCCTACTTTAAATTCTGATTTCAACTTTGTTTAAAAATCCTGTTTCAAATTTAAAAACCAGTTTAAATTTTTTAAAACAATCAGGTTTTTAAAGAAACCTGTAAAAATCAAATGACCCGAGGCCAACCTATCCTGCTTCGAGTCCACACCCCTCGTACTTCGGGCCAACCACTCAAATTACTCGAGTAAAATCTCGAATAAAAACTCTGCTCAAACCCAAAAATCAACATCGCTAGAAAATGTGCACGATGCACATGCACCGGCCATCCACCCATCTCCGATCAACCATGATGATTTAAACAAGTCATCGATCACCATCACATCTTATCTCGATCACCAGAACCATTGCTTTCCCCTTGAAATCAGATTCAGGTCATTCAAACCCAAAGTGGAACCACCATCCAAAACCTGAAAACTCCTCGCCAACTCATCTCCGACCACCGAAAGCTTTGAAACTTCATCCAAACCCTCGTCAACAACCAAACTATCATCTCCTCAAATAACGTAGCACTCGATCATCTAGAGGAACAATGCCGATCAAAAACTACTACACTATCCAAAACTAGGTTTATAGATCAAATCGAACAGCCGCCATCACCACGGTGATCTTCCATCACCTCCACCATTTTTCCCCAAATCACTGACCACTCTTCTTCCTCCAGAAAGAATTACGACCCCTCAGACTATCGAGTTCATCAGAATTTCATCAAATTCCAATTTCTGGTTAAACCAGAAATGCTCTTAAATCCCATTACTAAAAATCGTAATTTTGTTTCAAAAATCAAGTTTTATCTTTAGCTTTTGATTCATATACCTGAATCTATGAAACAATTAAATTGAATTTTTACTTATTTTAAGTTTACACCGTTGTTTCTTTATTTCCAGTGAAAATGCAAAAAAAAATAACTTAAAAAAATTTTAAACTAAAATTTATGATAAAATAAACATACATTGTTCAAGACTTAAGTCTTGACAAAGATTTGAACAAGAGCAAGAGAATTTTTATTAGAATTTGGACCTGGAACTAGAATCAAAGGAAAACACACAGTCGCATAGCAATGCACACCAAACATTCATATATATACACACAGAGATTTAAAATAATTTCACAAACATACTTGTTTTCAGAGATGAACATGAACATATACTTAAACTTTTAAAATTGTGATGTTACTCACCTGGAAACAGTGATGATCAGGGCACCAAATTTTCTGAAAAGCTTTTGTTTTGAATTTAAAAACCAGAGTGCCTTTGCTTTTAAAACTTCGACTTGAATGCTTCTTTGAATTTGATATAAAACTTGAGTTGCTGTTGTTTAGATTTGCATGCAGGTTTGTTCTTGCTTCATATTTTACTTGCTTGCTTAAAAAACTTAGGTTGAAAAGAAAAATGCTTTGCGTGCTTCAGTTTTCTCAGATTTGGGAAAAATATGTAAATGCTCAGGATTAAAACATGCAGGCCCTGTTTTGATTTTTGTTTTGAGGAGAATTTCCAGATTTGAACATGATTTTTGGTTTTGAAAATTTTCTGGTTTTGGAGAGTTTAGAAACTGATTTGTTTTTCAATTTTGGTTCAGCTGAAATTCTTTTCTTAGCTTTTGAAAATGAAGATTAAAAATAAAATGAGGGAATGAAGTATGTGTTTATATAAGTTAAAATGATTTATTGAAAAATTAAAAGAAAATCAAAAATTAAAAGGACACTTGTCCTATATTACTACATTTGTCAAATAGGGTGGATTATTAGTTCACATTTGTCTCAACAGTTACTTAAGATATTAACACTTGTTATATACATATTTTTACTTATTTTTATTTAATTTAAAAGTAAATAAAACCCTTTTCTTTTTTGTTAAATACTTATATATATATATATATATATATTCTTTATGTAAATGTATATGTGTATTCCCTTTTTAAAGAAAATGAAATAAAACAAATTATATAAAAATGAAAGCTTATCCAAATTATTTAAAAATGTTTATTCTTCTGAATTCAAAATTAGTTCAAATTCAAATCCAATCATAAATTTAAAAATCCAATTTTAAAGCTAATTTATATCAACATATTTAATTTAAAAACAACAATAATATTGTTTTTAAAACCTATCTATATTTATATATTTATTATTTGAAAATAACATATTTATCAATTTAAATAATTTATAAAAGAGATTATAAATTACATATTACTTATCTTCTTATATGAATTAATGTTTCATTTGTAGAATTGTATTTTAAACTTCTATATAAAATTTCAAATCATATTTATCAAGCTATATTCAAAAATGAAATAAAATAAACCTTTGTTTATCTTATTTAAAATTTAACTTATGCTTAAAATATATTTTAAACAATTTAAAACATTTTCCTTAAGTATTTTAAAACCATATGGTTACTTATTAAATAGTTTTGAATAGTTATATATTAAATAAAATAATAATTTCCAAATTATCAAATTGTATATAAGAATTTAAAAACAAGATTTTATTTGTTTATTAAACTTCAAATCAAAACTTATCTATTTACGATATATAAATATATATATATATAAAAATTATAAATAGAAAGCATTTTATTAGCTTTTAAAAGATAAAATTCACTAATTAAATATCTATTTACTTGGATTATTAAATCAAGTCAAATTTTATTAACAAAATTTATCAAATCAATTTAATTTTAAATACAGATTATTAAATTGATATTGCCAAAAATTCCGGATCATCACATCATTAGATAAAAGTATTAAAATAATTTCACAAGATATTTTACAAATTCTACATTTATGAAATTTGAATATGATATTATAAGGTAACAAAAAAAATTCATAATTTTCCGAGTTGAAATTATATTTTTTGTTATCCAATTAATTTCGGCCATTATTATAATGATTTTTTAGAAATAATGAATTTGATTTTCACTTCTAGAATTTTGGCCAAAAGTTAATATGAAAATGGAATTTTTGTTATAAAATTTTAAATAAAAATTTTAAATCATATATTATTTTATAGTAATTATAAAATCTTTATTTAATTTAAATAATATTAAAAATAGTAGATAATTTTTTTTATTTTTTTTTAAAAAAAACCCTACTCCGGAGAGTAGAGCTAGGGAATTCAGCTGTAGATAATTACAAAAAATAGTAGATAATTACAAAAAAAATAAAAAAAAAATTAGTAGATAATTACAAAAAATACTCTATTATAACCTAAAATATTTTTTAGTATAATCTTGCTTGTATTAAATTTTAGATCAATTTTTAACATGATATGGTGGCACAATAAATTATAAGTTATTTAAATTTATGTAATATGACTTATTAATATAAATATAAAAAATAAATAAATATATATAAAAATTGAAATAAACAATTTCGATTGTGTATACGTCCGATCTAAATAAAAATTGTTGTTTATACATGCATACACATAACCATTCAATATGTGACAACATTTATACATATAAGAATCTCACCTAACTTTTTTTAAGAAAAATGTGTGATCTTCTAAAATAGAGGAGAGTTTACATGTAAATATGTATATATCATAGAATACAAGGTGTTACCAACATGCCTGACATGTAGCTAATCATAGTACAAATACAAAGAATATAGCTCAAGTACCTCTAGAATGAGCTTCGGTAAGGTCACCGCCCATTACACCCCAATATCGAGCTCCAGTAAGGCCATCGTCCAGTATTAAGGTGTTAGAAGTACCTAAAGAACTATGGAGCATCTCAGTGCCAGAGATACTAGAAGCCAACTCCATCTGAGAAGCAAACGCCACACTGCAGACTCGAAAGAAATGAAAATGCGAATGATCTGGACTGGAAAGCGCCACTCTGAAGATACGATAGAATTGGAGAGAGCTCCTCACTGAAAAGAGAATCGACCAGAAAGTAGAACGCCATGATGTAGCTATAGGGGATCTGAGAAGAACTCCTCACTGCAAACAGCAGTCCTGCCATCAGCAATCCTTTGAACCCGTATCTGTAAAAATAACTAGAAAAATGTAAGAATAATACATACACATATATATATATATATATATATATATATATATATATATATATATATATTTACTAATAAAATATAAGTAAAGAAACAAAAGATAAGATAATAGGACAGAATACAATAAAAATTAGAAAAGTAGACTAAAAGGAACCCATGATCAAAAGGAGTTAAAGATCTTTAAACAAAAACAAAAACAAACTAAAACTAAAACAAAAACTAAAGAAAAACAAAACTTACCCTTATGGTCCTTTGATCAAAAGGATATTATGATACATAGTCAAATCATCATTTAAGTTTGAAAAAATGTTAATACTACAATTATTAATGTCAAAAATATTGTTTTTATGCTTAAATAACTTGATATTATTACTAACCTTATTAAGATATTCTTTGAAATGATTATTTTTAGTTAATTTATATTTTGGATTTGAGATCCAATTAAAACAAAATGAAGAAATTATAAAAATCAATTTATTAAAATGACTATAATTATTATTAAAAATTCTCTGATTTCTCTCAAACCAAATATACCAACAAATTATAGTGAATAAAGTGTCTAGTAAAAAACTATTTTCCATTTTAGACTTAAATCTAAAATTATTCCAACAGTGACCGCAATCAAAAAATTCAGTTGTAAGACTAAATTTAAAGATTTTGAGAGTATTATTCAGACTGAAGTAAGTATCTATGCAATCATAGTATACATGTTTAATAACTTCAAAATGCATATTACAAAAATAACATATATTATCAATTTGCATTTTTTTTCTTTTTAAAAATTCTATAGTATTTATTTTTCCATGCAAGATTAACCACATATGAATTTTAGTTTTAGTAGGTGCATTTGTTTTCCAAATAAATTTAAATGAGTTATTAACTACACCCAAGAAGTTAAGAAATTTATAAAAAGAGTTAGAAGTATATTTCTTACTCTTATCCTATTCCCAAATAATATTATCATTCTCATTATCGATATTATAAAGACTCAATCTAGCATAAAATAAAGAAAGCATGCATAAGAGTAGTTCCTACTAAAATTATAATAAAACCAAAATTCCAAAGGAGATCATTTTAGGGAGAAAAAACATCCAAAATTATAGTATTCTTAAAGTTACAAATTTCATAGAGGTCTTCAAATTCTATCCTAAGAGGGATAACAGAAATCTAACGGTCATGTCAAAAAGAAGTATTATTTCCAGAATGAACTATTGTATTAGGAGTAATTTGATGCAAAATTATTACTACCATTATAGTAATATATTTAGAAATGATTTCTTTCCAAATAGGATTATCGTTAATATCCTTAAATTTCCATAACTATTTCCCTAATAAAGATAAATTCATGTTACGCAAATTAATGACTCCTAAACCACCTTCCTTTTTGAATTTACAAACAGTTTTCCAATTAACTAAACATTTAATACTGCCATTAGAGTTTTCCCCACTCCATAAGAAGTCCCTTCTTATTTGATCAATTTTGTTAATCACCCATTCTGGAAAAAGATGCATAGATATCCAATAGATGGGGAGAGCTAATAAAGCAGTTTTTATAAGAACTAATCCACCAGCTCTCGATAAAAATCTCCCATTCCAATTAGAAATCCTATTTTAATTTTATCTATGATAATAAACCAATCATCATGTTTAAGTTTAGTTGGTCTAATAAAAAAACCAAGATAATCAAATGGAAAATTCATAGTTTTACAATTAAGCATATTAGCAACTAAAATTTCAACCTTTTCAAAATCATTTAAAACTAAAACCAAACTTTTATCAAAATTTATTTTTAAACCTGATAGAAGTTAAAAACTATATAAAATAAATTTAAGAGTAATAACATGCCTAGAAAAATGAGAGGAAAATAGTAAGATATCATCTGCAAATTGAAGGACAGAAATACCATTACGCAAGATTTCGTTACCAACATTCCCCAAAGATCCATTATCAACCATTTTTTTAATTAACTTAGCGAAAACATCTGCGGCTAAGTTAAACAAAAAAGGTGATAAAGGACCACCTTACCTTAAACCTCGCTTAGATTGAATTTTATTACCTAAAATACCATTAATCATAATACTAGAGTTACTAGCTCAAAGTAAATTCATGATCCAACTAATCCATCTATGACTGAAACCTCAAGCATGAAACATATCAACAAGAAAATCCCAACCTATCGAATCAAAAGCTTTCACAAAGTCCAATTTTAAAATCGCACACGTAATATTATTCTTACAACAGTGATTAGTGTATTCTTGAACAACGGCCACAACATCAGTGATATTTCTCCTCTTAATGAAAGTAGTTTACGAACAGTCAATTAGATCGTTCATTCTTATACTAAGTCTATTAGCTAAAACTTTTGAAATAATTTTTAAAGAATAATTAATTAAGGAAATAGGTCTAAAATCTTTTAAATCATTAGCTCCTATTTTTTTGTGCAATAAAATAACACTTGCGAAATTAAATCTTCCTATTTGCAATTTTCCATTATAGAATTCGTTAAACATGCTAATTAAATCGAATTTCAAAACATCCCAAAATATTTTGTAAAAGAAAATAAGGAACCCATCCGGACCTGGGGATTTATCCCAGGCATGTCATTAGTAGCTTTCAAAATATTTTCTTCAGCAAAAGGATTACTTAACTCAGAAAGATCAACTCTAGAATCAGAAGGATAAAGATCATTCCATCTAGCATTAATTCTATGCTTATTTTTATTACCGAAAATATCTCTATAATAGTCGGTAAAAGCCTTATTAAGATCTTTTTGATCGACTAATTTTTCATTATTTATAAAAATATAATTAATTGTATTACTATGTTTTCTACTATTTTCCATATTAAAAAAAATTGGTATTATTATCACCTTCGTTAATCCATTGAATTTTTTATCTCTGTTTCCACATAACCTCCTCTTTTTGCAAAATAGAATTAAACTCTTCCTTTAGATTAGCAAGGACGTTACGCTCACCTAGATTTAGTTGTCTAAATTCTTCTATCTAGTTAATCTTAGGCATTTAGCATAGAATGTTTTCTTTTTTAATTTTAATACTACTAAAAACATTCTTACTCTAATTTTCAATAAAGTTTATAAGACCCCTAAGCTTTGGAACAATTTTTTTTTGTAGAATTATCCATATTTCTAATATTATTATAGCTCGTAGAGATCCATTTATTTTAATTAAATTCAAAAAATTAGATTCTAATAACCATATTTTTTCAAATTTAAAATATCTGATGATAACTCTATGATGATCACACGTAAGAGTTATAGGACAATGATCAGAAAAAGTGTAAAGCAAACCAGAAACTCTATAGATAGGAAATTTTTCCTACACCATGTAAAAGCTCTATTAGAAATAGGAATTTCAATCAAATTATTCTAAATTGTTCAAATTCCTTTATAGCAGAGAAATGACCTTCCCGTGGTGAACGCTTACCTAGAAAACGCGTTACATTGAAATCACCTTCCAAAATCCAAGAACCAAGGGCAAAAGATCTAAATTTTGGACATTCCTTCCAAAGAATCTGATGACCATCTTTTGAGTTTGGTCCATAAACATTAGAAATATTTAAAATAATAGTATCACTAAGGTTAATGAGAATAATATGTAGTGAACGCTCTTTAGAAATACACTTGAGCAATTTAAACGAATTGTCCCGCCACCCAATAAGTAAACCATAAGAAGCACCATCAAATGGCAAATAAGCCCATTTCCTAAAACGATAACCACATAATCTTCTATAAAAATGAATACCAGGACATTCGATTTTAGTTTCCTGTAATAGTGCAATGTGAATAGAATATTCTTTAAAAAAAGCTCATATTTTATCACAGTTATTTAAATCGTGCAAACCTCCGATATTCCAACTAATAATAACAGATCTAGCCCTATCAAATTCCCTACTTCTAATATATGTTAAATCTACCTCGACATCAGAAAAAACAAAAGTTGTATCTCTAGCTAACTAACCAAACTCGGAAATAGATAAACTACATAAAACATATAAAGAATACATACTGCCCAAATCAGATATCATACCTGAGCCTGAATTCGTAGCACCACTCATGGCACTCGAATCAGGCAACTCACCTATAGACTGAGACTGACTACACCGGATCCTAGCACTACGACGTACAGATCCACTAACAACCATGGACCTCCTATGCCTACCTCCCCTCGATAATGTAGAACACGTTGCAGATTTGCTGCCAACGTCACTAATACGAACATCTGTTGTGAGACAAGAGCGTCGAAACATATCTCCACTCATATTGCTAACCAAAACATTATTCATTGAACTACTCGCAATTATGTTGAACCACATCAGTAATATACTTGTTTAAATTGCCACTCGCCTCTGATATACTCACTAAATCACCAAAACCCAAACAATTAACCTAAACCATATCATTTTCACTAGAAATATCAACGGTAGACATAGATTCACCCATTATTGCACACTGTCACATAGTAGATTGTGCACACTGATATATGAGCAAATTATGATTCATCGATGATCCACTCACTTCCTTCCCCAATCAATTACCTTGACAACACATTTACTCGAAGA
The DNA here is from genome assembly GCA_030765085.1 of Allium cepa. Classification (NCBI taxonomy): domain Eukaryota; kingdom Viridiplantae; phylum Streptophyta; class Magnoliopsida; order Asparagales; family Amaryllidaceae; genus Allium; species Allium cepa. The sequence goes on from CM060940.1 coordinate 673,036,735, forward strand.
AATTTCATTACGCGTCATTGTATCAGCACTCTTAACATTGGCATTCACATATGAATCAGATATCATGCATAACCCGATATGCATCCTCTCTGAATCATCACTATTATCACTGACATTCAGAAAGGAATCCTCTGTATCACGTATAACAGAATTTTTTTTTGAAACCGTCTCTAAGTTAAAATTGCATTCAACAACTTGCGCATCCACTTCTGAGCCAACTATATTGAAAAATTCCTTCATTACTACCTTAATTAATTCCGAAATTAAGGTCATTAGCTTTTAGCCTAAATAATAAAACATCAGGATTCTTCAATCTGATCTCTCTCACATCCAGAATATTAGAGACATCGATATTAGAAGTCACTTTACCAACTTCACTTACACTTAACAGTTCAGGACAACTTACCCCAATATTACTGTACAACTCCAGCATCTCAATATTAATATACTCTTTCAAATTATCACTGAATGGTGAAGAAGAATAATCCCTAAAATAATCTTTTGGATCTCCGAACTTTTAAAATAATTCCAACCAATATTAATAGAATTAATTGCCAAGTTCTTCCAAGAAATAAATGCCTTCTTTTCTTTGGAATCAGAGGTGATCTAACAGGATCCTTTTCAATTTCATAGATTTCAATACGAATTGGAAACCATGATCAGTGTTCGAGGAGTTTCTGTAATCGCTAGAATTTTTTTTGATTTCATCGGACAATTGATTGATTTGTGACCAAATTCACCACAGCCAAAACACGTTACATGATCTCTACAATCTCTCGCTAGATGCCGAAAATCACCGCATCTAAAGCAAAATCTCTTCCTCTTTCTAGTTTCAATCCATCTCTTAGCTTTGGGTTTCTGGTTAAGATGCTGCAGAGGAGCAAAAGACGTGTTCTAGACCACTTGGGCATATATGCGAGAGGGAAAAGAACCAAATTTAAAAGTAGAACACAAGATTGATCGAACAAGAATGATGGATAAAGAATGCTTTAGAATAGAAGTTGCCATTTTTTCTAAAGTATGGATAACATGTAAGAACTATTTATTGTTGTACTAAAATTTTAAATTAAGAATCTCACCTAACTAACAGTATAAATATGATATATATGTACAAGCAATGAAATGTTATACATGAATTATAAGTTATATGATATAAGAAAATATACCAAAACTATGCCTTGAAGTACACCTTGCTATGATGAATATCCCTCCTTAGAACTCTTCTCAATTCGGCAGACTGCTAATCTTTGAATTGTAGACCATTAATTTTCCAATAGTTGTTGATTTGAAATTTATTTGAGATGAGCTTTGATGGAACTTTGTGTAGATGGGATTGGCCAGTAAGAATATGAAAATAGCAGCCAAAATAGTCCCAAATGCATTAAGGTTATGATTTCTTTATAGGGGAAGGAATAAAGAGAAAGGTGGATCAAATCTCTTGCTCATTTTCTCTAAATCTAGACCATCCATCTAAAATACCCCTAGCACACTTTTTTGGCTGCCCATTACATCTTTTCGGTCAAAATTTCTAGCCCCTTTCTTAGGCTTTAAACCCATTTTAACCAAAATAAATATTATTAATTAAATCTAATTTAATTGCTTATCGATATCGCATATCGATCGATATATATTTGTAACTATTATAGATATATAATAATATTTATTCCTCAAATCATATTCAAAATTTTATAATTAATATTTCATAAGTATTAATTAATTTAATTAATTTACAACAAGTATAAACTAACTGAATTGTTTGGTCTAAAGATAATTCATCATATCGGTTGTGTGACTCGTCGGGTATAAATTTGGCCAGCTATTAATATCGAACTATTCGAATATTAATGTTCACACGTCACTTAGTAGGAGATGTGACATTTTGGCCAAATCTATCGTTTACTTACTTTCAGTAAAATCCAATTCTACATTATTAAGCATTACCCGGTTGTGATATTTATTTTACATCTATTCTCTTCGTCAAAACTATATCACTTTGGACTTACGGAATTTGGTAATGGTCAAAAGTTCAATATCATCCATATTCAACTCTAAAGTCCAAACACAGTCCCTGGTTCAATAATTATTATTTTTATTAACCAAAATGTTCTAGCCAGAGACTTTGACTTTGAGTTGATCATGATGCTAACCTCTTATAACTAAGGAGACGATCCAATACTACCACTTGATCCAACTATATGTGAACGTCCTGCCATGATTTGACTATAATCAAAGCGGGGCTTCATATTAAAGATCCATAGTATTCTCAAATCAAGAGAACTTGTAAATCAGACACCTAGATATTTTCTGTTTAACCTTAATTATATTAACCAACAGAAAACTACCGAGTGAGTCATTCCATAGTTATCCAATAACTATTAGTACGTTACCTCTAAGTGCCTCCAGTGGCCATGATTCATACACCGCCCAACATTTGGAGCATGTTTCATACTCTATTCTTGGCGAATACATCGATATCCGTTCTCAATGCATATTGACTAGAAACATTCAAAATTGTATATTTATTTTCATTGTGATAAATTACTCATGGTTACAACGCTTTGTAACCACTATCACAAAATGCACCATCTATGGATTTTCTATTAAATACACTTTTAATTAAATTAATTAATTGATGCAAACATTATATCAAGTATATAGTAGAAAGAAAATACTTTTTATTTCGAACGAGATTGGTTATCGAGTTGGATATATGTAACATATTACATAATCGCCCCTAAGGCATACCCGTTACTCTATCACTTAGTGGAAGCGTCATATGAGTTGATGAACTCTTTGTATTGATACATATAGATGTACGCAGTTGCAAGTCTATTAATATCAAAATGGTTCTATATACTTCGTTATTTTCACCGATGAATTACCACAGACGTGGACATGTGTATTTGATATGCATTTATAAATATAAGATAAGCTCATAGAATATAAAATGGAATTAAATAAAATAACATGTGGTAGAAATGATTTGATTTGACCGAATGTGTAAGTATACTGGAAAACATATCTAAAATGAATAAAGATTCATTCTCAATAGCAACTTCTTCCTATAATACATAATGATGTATTAATAAGGAGTAATCGAACTTTGTTGAACAAAGCACGATTGATGATGAGTGAAGTTAAATCACTCTTTCTATAAGGTGTGTACTTAAGAGTAGTACATAAGGTTAAAATTAATATCATCCAAAGAATATATTACGAATAATATAAGATACGGTTTATAAGGAACTTTATCATTTCACAGGCCAAAGAGTTGGCGGGTCGTGTGAGTCGAAAGACAGCATGTAATAATTATATATAATTGATCTTGTATGAATCACTCAAAAGAAGTTTGGGTACAATAGTCATTGGATCACTAATTTATGCTGTGAACATAAGTATTGTAAACTAAAATAAAATCAATTTTATATATAAGGCAATTCATAAAGTGTTTATGAATACCCCTTCCATTGTATTGAGAAACAATTGTTGTTTCAGGAAATAACAACTTCATAGCAAATGAATTTCTTTAAGAAATTATTGGTATAAAAATGGATTTAAATACGGTCCAATGGTAAAACTGATCACAAGGGACGAAATAAAATTAACCAAACTTAAATAAACATAAATACATTAGAACGTCTAATGAGTATTCATGTACATTAAAGAAACTATGAGTTTCTTGTCAATATCAGGAATAAATAATCCTCAATTGTTTAATTAAACTATTAAGAGTATTAACTTTATTATATGGTATGATAATAAAATCCGAAATAGATTCCAAATACATTATCAAATTATGATTTTAATAGTTGTAACCAAAGGGATATCGACCATTGGCCGCAAATATGTCTTTAAGGAAAAGATAATAGTAGTTGGAATATAGTAAGCCACCCTAATAAGAATAATATCGTAAATTTTAGTTGTTGAAATTAACGTAATAGATTCACCATTCGATGTACTCAAGTAGGTTCGAATGTTACTCATAAAATTATCGTCTAGTATGACTTTATGTTTTGGTATATATTCATTAAAATATAAAATTATAAATGTAAATTCGGACTAGATTGTTTGCACATAATAATCAAAGTGTCTCGAAGTTAATGGGAGCGATATTGAGTCTGTCGGTTTTTGGGATACGATCCAAGAACGGATATGAAAGTATCGTTTTGAAAAGCATCAAAATTGAACTATTGTTTTGATAGATGTATCAAATAGTTTGATTATCAATCAAAATGCAGAGGAAGCGTGTGCTTATAAGAAAGAAATTTAAAAGGTACATAGATATTTCTAAATAATAAGTAAACAATACATTGTTGATTTTTAACGATGCACTCTCATTAAAATCATTATTAGTTATTTTAATACTCAAATTGATTTATATTTGACATCTTTTATAGTAATCATAAAAGATATTGGGAATGTCCCAAATGATTTGCGAGGACACCTTATTAAAATGTTTAATACGGAACAAGTAAGATGGATTCCTTATGCATTGGAAATATGAATTATCATATATGTTATGTTGTCAATGATATCGTGATTTATTTATGTATTTGATACATGAAGCAAATATCAAATCCAAATTGATATTACTAAATGGTAGTTAGGAGTGTTCTCTTGTATTTATGAAATATTAGAGAATTGTTTACAGAAACAACAAACTCCTTATGAAGGAACATTCAGACTCAAACCTTTGTAAGTGATATTGAGTATAATATGTCAATAATAAATGCAAGTTAAGAATCTTTAAGTTGGAAATATTCCAAATGAAAGACCGTGGCTGATTTAATGAAAAAGGCTAACTACATCGCCTTAAATAGCACCGTAATAAATACAATGTATATAAATATAAATGCACATATTTATAACCGAGTTTAGCGTGATTCCAAATGTTGAGAATCACATAACATTGTTATATGATAACAATGTCATGATATAGTTCAAAATAGAACTTAGATCTTACTAGAAGTCGAGAGACATAGTCCGAATTAGTCAACATGATAAAGATAGTTTATCAACATCGGTGAGAGTTGGTTAACAGAGTAAATAATTGAAACATAATAGCATACCCATTCACTAAGGGATTGACCCGGTTGGTTTTGACAAAATCGATTGGAGAAGTTGGAACAAGATTCCATAATTGACCCTGAGTGGAAGTAGGAGATTGATAGAGTTAGGAATATGCCATAGGGGTAATTATGTAATTAGTTACATATATCTAACTCATTGACCAATCTTGTTCCAAATAAAGGTATTTTATTTTTATTAAATAGTTAATTTAATGTGTTATATTAATTAATTAATTTAATTAAAAGTATATTTAGTAGAAAATCCATAAATGGTATGTTTTGTGACAGCAGTTATAAAGTGTTGTAACATAAGTAATTTATCAAAATGAAAATAAATATACAATTTTAAATGTTTCTAGTTAAGATGCATCGAGATTGGATATCGATGTATCCATTGAGACTAGAGTATGTAATGCTTTCTAAATTTTGAACAATGTATTACTCATGACTGTCAGGGGAACCTAGGGGTTACGTATTAATAGTTATTGGATAACTGTGCAATAACTCATTCAATAGTTTTCTATTGGTTAATATAACTAAGGTGAAACAAAAAATATCGATGTGACCGATTTACGTAGCTCTCTCAACCTGAGAATAATGTGGATCTTCAATAGGAAAGCTCTGCTTTGAATATGGTCAAATTGTTCTACAACATCCATCGAGTGACTATAGTTAGGTCGTGTGGAAGTACTGGAAGCAAAGCACTGTTCAAGAGATGATTCGTCTCATTTGTTATATGAGGTTAGTATCACGATCAACTCAAGTTAACTCAAAGTCAAAGTTCTAGTTAGATCATTTCAAGTAATATGAATAGTTGTTATTGAACTAAATACTTTGTGTTTAGACTATAGAGTTGAATATGGATGATACTAGAATTTTGTTCATTACCAAATTCCATAAGTCCAAAGTGATATAGTTGTGACGAAGAGAATTGGCGTAAATATAAGTCACAACTGGGTAACACTTAATAAAGTGAAATTGGATTTTACTGAAATCAAGTAAGCTATAAATTTGGCCAAAATATCACACCACCTACTAAGTGATGGGTGAACATTAATAGTTTGATATTAATCACTAACGAATTTTACACCGATGAGTCACATAACCTAAACGATGAACTCTCCTTTGACAAACGATTTGATTAATTTATAATTTTTTATAAATTAATTAAATTAAACAATACTTATGAATTATTTTTTATAAATTTTATTCTGATTTGATAGATGAATATTTAATGTATTTATAAAAGTAACAAATACATCAATCGATATCGATATCGATAAGCATTTTAAATTAAATTTAAAATGAAAAATATTTATTCGGATTATAAACGAGTTTATATCCCAACATGGGCTGATAGGATCAACTGAAAAAAAGCAGTTAGAGGCAGCTAGTTAATGGGCTAAAGTGGAGTGGAAATGAGTGGCTGAGGTGGAAGGAGATTGAGCAAAAAATATAATCCTAAACTCCCTCCTTTCCTTCATCTATTTAAACATCTCTTTCCTCCATTTGATAAGGATCATTTTGGAGCCTCCATCCACATTCTTATTGGTTGACCTACCCTCTCATGTCTCTCTAATACCCTAAGCTCAAGTCAAATCAAATCAATTAGTTGTTATTCGATAGCAGAAGGTCAACGGTAAGGATTAGCAATCTGCCGAATCGGAAAAGGTTTCAAAAGGAAGAGTCCATTCTTTTAAGATGTGCTTTAAGGCTTTGGTTCTTCGGTATGATTTCATTGAATTATGATTTATAATCTTCTGGATAGTATTTCATTATGTATAAATATTATTATTATTATTATATATAATTAAATTAGGTGACAATTCTGATATGTGTTAATGTTGTCACAAGCTAATTTGGTTATATGTATGAATATACTTATAAATTTAAAAAATCAATTTTTTTATATGTCAGATTTGTATAGCCGCTTATTTTATGTATATTAATTATTATTTTATTAACACACACATATTATTCAATTATACATATATGGTTTATATTTAACTACAATATGATTCTATGGTTAAAATTGATCATATAATTTAATACATAAAACTATACAGCAATAGTGATTTTCGATAAAAAAATTATTTTTTATAATTATTTATTATCATTTAGTATTATTTAAATCAATATACCACATAAATAAATCATATAAAATAAAATATACTATAAAAATTATTTTTTAAAATTTATTAAATTAACTTATCATAAAATAAACTCTCGGCCAGAAAAAAATAAAAAAAACATATTTTTTTCTATTTTTAAAAATTATTATTAAAATAGGTCGAAAATTAATAAATTAGTCAAAAATAAATTTGACTGAAAAAGTGTGGAAAAATTGTTCAAACTTTAAAATATCACATATGATTTGCTAGAAATTTAAAATTTGAAAAAAATGCTTGGATAATAACTTCTTATTAATATTTTATGTAATTTTGAATGAATATTCAGTTAAAAATATATTTTAAAATAATAAAATTAATAATAATTTTTTGCTTGCTGTACATACGACCTAGAATTTATAAAAACTTTAATTTTGTAAATTAATTAATATATATATATATATATTATAACTATATTTATGTGTGTGTGAATTACTTTAAATAAAAACAATTTTTTTATCATTATATATATTGGTACATGTATTATTCACTATTTAATATATATATATATATATATATATAATTTTAATATTTATATAACTTAATTATATTTAATATGCATGTATATATATTAATAATAATTTATATTATATATATATTTAAATATTATACATTTATATAAAATTATTTAAATAAACTTAACTTAAACATTTATATATATATAATATTTATGTATGACTGATAGTTTATATACATACATATATTTAGACGACATGCATTACATATGGGATGAGCTAACGTATCCGTTGCGATGTAAATCCCAACATCTATACATGGACATGTTATACCTTGCACGGGTTATCATGTTACACATGCACACATATACACATATGTATATGATACATATGTGTATATTATATGTGTTAATATATAAATTAAATATAACTCTATGTCATTTATAAATTTAAATAAAATAAGTGATTTTATTTAAATAAAATTTTGAAATGTTCTAAATGAAATAGAATTCATATGCCCAATATAAATCTAATAAGAGATTTTTTTTAAAATTTATGCACAACTTCCGCTACGGACTGGCCCAGTTCCAATAGCTATAGTATTTCTCTAATTTGAAATGCAATGTTTAATTTCATACGTTACTTTAAATGAAACCAAACTCACCATCAGTAATTTTAGATTTAAAATCATATAGGATTGTCTAATATGTTTTTAATGTATACGCACACTCCTATTCTTTTGTTATATATATAATTCTAAATCAAAACCATAGACAACATAGACATATGTAAAAGGGGAATGAGTTCATTGCGGTGCAAATACCAACACCTACATACAGCTGTGTACTCCACACAAACAAGTATATTTAATATGATTATAAACTAAAACTTAAAAATAATAATTAGTTTTTAACATATTTAATAAAATAAAATATAATGTAATGCATCTAAAATCCATTTAGTCTTCATAGACTTAACATAGATCAAAAATGTAATTTATTTTTAAAATCCATTTATTTAACTCTCTTCCAACTGGCTTGGTTCCTTCTTTTGGGGCTTATATTTTTTCGAACGAATAAAATTTCATCGAATGTCCAAAACATTTACAGTTTTGACATACACTAGGCCTCCATTCATACTCGACTGGTTGCATGAATAATTCATTATTTTCAGTTATAAAGACTGCTTCATTTGGGAACTTAAAGTCATTATGAACTTCAATCAGTACGCGGGTGAATGAAATTTTAATCATACCTTTTGTGAATTGATCCATCTTAATAGGTTTTATAGCACAAAGGCGATTCTTCTGATAACTTCTTCAACCAGAAGTATAGTTTTAAACTTAGAAACACACCTAAACTGGAATGGTTTGTAGCATTTACTTCATAATCTCAAGGTCCAGAATGACCTCTTCATCATCATAAGTCTTCTATCATACAAATAAGGTCCCCATTCCAATATTCTTTCGCATTCATCCTTACTATAAATTTAATAACATAAAAAGTGTCGTCTTTCGATGCAAATATAGAATCTTCTATTAGGTTCCATACTCTTTCAGTGTAAACCCTGAAATAATGATAACAGATAAAAGATCCGACTATATAATAACAATTGAATTATCCCTATATCTTTTTGCTGAATCAATTACAAAGTTAGTCATTCTAGTGTGTTTCTTTTGGCCAAATTCAATGGGATGATAGAATTTGAGAGGAGTGGAAACTAGAATATCCACCTCAACTATCACCGCCTTCCATGTCCTAGTTTGGGGCTTATGATTATTCAAAACTCCGGTCTGTGCATTGCTAGTAGGAATTGTTGTATTACTTGACCCGGTGTGAGTGGCAAATACAGAGACAAAGGGTGAAACCTATTGCGTTTAAACATGGTAGCTACAGATTCATATGGAACATGGACATATTTCCGCGTTGGAGTCATATTTCTAGATGAAACCTAGGTAGCTTGGAGTGTTGCTCATACCATTTTATGAGTCCGCCTAGTTCTGACTTGGATGAATCCACCTTCATTCACCGTGCCAGGAGAAGAATTCCCCCCGAAATTTGGAGGAGCAAGCAGTGGGGGTGGGCGCTGTGTGGGAAGAAGGAGATTGGGTTAGAGTTTTCTACCATTATTATTTTCAAATACCATAGTTAATTTATTTTTTAATGTATTTTCACTCTTATTATTTAGATAGACTTTCTTTCTAACCCAACATCATGAAATGAAATTTACCCAATGATACATCTTAATAGGTTAGCGATTCTTACTTGCTAAAATCTTTTCCATTAAATTTGAACATGAAGCATTCATAGTGTTTATATCAATCTTAAATCTAATGGGTTTACGGCTATGTTAAAATTTATTGTTACTTGGTTGAGTTAATTTTTTTTGTTATATGCTTATATGTAGAGTAAAAGGACCCCTCCCTTATCGCTGTAATATAATTCAAATCTCTCTTGGGTAAAAAAAATAATATCCCTAAATTATTTTTTTATTAATGTTATTTTTAAATTGCAACTAACTAAAATATTTCTCTATCTAAAACATTTCTCTATCTATAAGATACATAATCCAGATAAAATATACTTTTTCTACAGAAACCAAGAAAATAATGATTAAATTAACTGCACCAAGATATATATATATTAATTTTTTCTATATTCAAATTTGACTTGCTTGTAATAAAATGAAATGCAATATGGATGTTCCTTTCAAAAATTGATGTCAAAAACTAAAGTTACATGTTACATGTTATATATATATATATATATATATATATATATATCTACATATATATATCTACTTGCACCAAGTTAAATGCTAATTTTTTTTATCTCTCTTACCACGCCATACAAAAATTTAAATATGGATGAGTGACTAGAATTAAATGGCTATGTTGAACTGAATTTAGGGGGTCCGTTTTATTTAGCACAATTTGTAGCCTCACGATATGAGCCTAAGTTTATATTTAAATACTTGATCCGTATGATATGAGAGAGAAATAATACATATTTACAGAAACTTGTAAGTGATATCACGAGGAAATGAAATTGTGCTAAATAAAGGAGACTATTGATCCCAGCTCATATACGTATATGTGTGTGTGTGTGTTAAATCACCAAGATTGTAACACCCCTAATTGTTGATTACGTTATTCAAGAGATTTAATTATATAAATTAAATAGAATAATGTAAATGTTAAGTGATAAAGGGGTTGAGACTTAAATAAATATAATAAGGCCGTGCTCAATTTATAATTAAATGGGCTTAAGAATGGGTTATAAGCTAATTAATTTACAAAAGGGTATATTAGGTGATTGTCGCGCATAACCCTTAACCCCTATATATTTTCGCTCCTACCATTTTATTTCCCATCCACGTCATTTTGAAAATGCAAAACAAAAATTTAAAAGGAGCCAGCCATTATCAAGAGGAATTCAATTAAAAGCTAGAGATTCAGGCTTAGAGGAAATTAATCTCAATCCAATCTCCTTATCTTAATCAAGATGAATGATAATTCCATCTCTATTTTGTTTTATAATTATATATTTTTAGATTTAAGGATAAATTCATTTTTATGACAGTTTGGATGATGATATGCTTGAATCATAATTTATTTGATTTAAACAAGGATGTTTAAATATGATTTCTCATGGTTTTAAGGAGAAACCGATTTATGTTGATGTTTAAATGCCATGGAAATTTTTTACATTATGTAAAATATAATTTTGGAGTAGGGTTTTAATTTTAATAATTTTCCAAGCTATGGAAAGATTGTTATGGATTTTCAATGGAAAATATGGTTATTTGGGTTATAAATTTATTTCAGACAATATATTGAGAAATTGGGTCTGAAATTTTGATATGTTAGATAACATGATTAAAGTGAATTTCTGGAATTTTTGGGGATTTTTCCTAAGTGATTTGCTGTGAAAAATAAATTAATTTAGAAGAGGGACTTCTTTGCAATATCTATTTTGCTTAATGGAAGGGATTATTTGTTAACATAACCATGGTTTAGATATGAAATTAGCGCAGTTATTTCGGTAAAGAATTTGAAAATTTGAAGGCAACCAATCTGGTGTTTACACGTGGCAGGTTAAAAAGAAAGGGGTTTGCTTTAATTAGTATCAAACCAGTTTTACCTAGAAAAGTTGGTTCCACCTTCTATGGAAATACCTTTCGACTCAGAGCTTCCACCTTCAACCAATTCGAAACCCACTAAGTCGTAACCAATGCATAATGTATCACATAGATGGTACGAAGTGGATTAGAGAAAGGCGGAAGGCTAGGTGCCGAAAGCATGGCTTCCGAAAGGGTCGATACCTTGCTTTGATTTAGAAAGAGAAGCACTTACATTATTTTATTTAAGCCTTCGAAGGAGTCGAAGCATATGTTTTTAAAAGCTTTCGAAGGGGTTTCCATCAACTTATGTTTATTTTGAATGGGTTCCTTTACTTATGAAATAATGCTTTTGAAAGAAGGGGTTCCAACATAGTCAAAGCCTTGTTGCCATTCTTTAACCTTTCGAAGGTATTGAAGTCATCAATGCTTTCGAAAGGTAGTGTTTATTTTTAAAGATGTTCTAAGTCGCTTCTTAAATGCTTTCGAAAGGGTCCAAGGGTTTCGAAGGAAATGGCTTTGGAAGGGGTTTCGACGCAATCCTTCAATGTTTGTTTAAATAGTTTGAAGCTTTCGCAAGAGATGATGATGATGCCATCGTGTTTTCCCCAATATGTTAATATGATAAAGGATGGTTTTGAAAGAGATATTTTTGTTTATACTCATTTTCACCCAAATGATATTTTGAAGTATAAACCCAATGGTTTCGAAAGGGGACTTTCAATGATTTCAGAAGGGTCACTTCCAATGTTTTCGAAAGGGGGACTTTCAATGATTTCAGAAGGGTTACTTCCAATGGTTTCGAAATAGGTACTTTCAATGCTTTCGAAGCATTGCTTCTAAGTGTTATTAAGCGATACTTTATGACATTTGAAAGGTTTTGAAAGAGGTGTTTTAAAGTATTTTGAAAGGCGGAGGCCTAATGTTTTGAAAAGGGATTTTTTTTTTACTTTCGAAGGAGGTTATCCAGTGAAGTCGAAAGCAAGGTTTTGATGGTTTCGACAGCCTTAGCTTTCAAAGCAAATTACTGAATCTCATTTTTTAAAGAAAACCACGACATAAATATATAAAACGTTTTAAAAAGGAGTTTTTAAAGAAGTTTTCATTTATTAAAAGGTTAAAGGCATTAACCAAGTTATTATGTGTGCTTCTTCATTTATGTATATATATTCACATTGTTATGGACCCATAACTGTATTTTAGAGAAACGCAGAATAACCAGCTAGGTTGACCCAGTAGTGAATATAAATTAAATTAACTCCTAAATGAGTAGAATTGCACCCAGGAGGTCAGGAAGACAAGAATATAGGACGCTAACATATTAATGGAAAAGATATTGGTAGAGGCCAATAGGTTCTCAATAAGCCTATAAAAACTTTGTGTAAGAAAAGATATTGGCAGGGGCCAATAGGTTCATAGTCAGCCCTTGAAAACTATGTATAAAGGAAAATGTCAGAAAGACAGGTTCATAGTAAGCCCATGAAAACTATGATTTGACACTGGCAGGGGCTAGTAGGTTTATAGTTAGCCCATGAAAATTATATCCGGATTAATATATTGAAAAGTGTCAATAGGTTCCTAGTCAACCCATGAAACCTAGGTTATGAATAAAAGACATCGGAGTTACCAATAGGTTCCTAGTGAACCCATGAAAACTAGGACAAGTGTAAGGATATCGGAGTCACCAATAGGCTCATAGTGATCCCATGAAAACTATATAATTGGATAGGGAGTCCTTAAACATTTTACCGGTTATTAGTCAGCTCATGAAAACTATTAAGTTAATAGTAATCCTAAAAACTATAATTGAGATATATAGTCAAAATGAATGGGGGTGTGTAATCCAGAATTGATTCACTTGTTTGCATATCATCATATCATATTATTTTGAATTGTTTTAACCATTATGGATGCAGAAGCACAATATATGGTTTTAAAAAGGTTTTAGGATACTAGTGAGGGGAAAACTCATTCCACTAAGCGGCGTGGTCTCACTTGATATCTAAATGATTCGAAATGCTAGATTATTATTTATACCAGGCTTTATGTCGGACTCGAAGTTTATGTTTTCCCCTTAAACTCTCGGGTACTCAATTGATTTTAAGTAGCTTGAGAGTTGAGCTTTTCAAGTACATCATTGGACGAATAAAGTTTTCGAAGACGTGCAGGAGGCATGATAGATATCTAAAGTTCTCTTTTATTTGGTTCCGTTGTGTTGTTTTATAATGGCAAAGTTGTTAGATTGCCTGCATATACTCTGATTATCCAAGGGGGCATCTTCATATGTCACTCTTGGCGTATGTTGTAATAAACATATTTTCTGAACGAGGTTTATGATTATGGGATTATGTAATGAATTGGAAATGATTTGAAATGGAATGTGATCTTGTTTGAAGTTTTAAAACTTTTTCCATATTCTGTGTTTCTGTGTATCATTGAATCTAACATCGCCATATTTGGTCACCACTGATTAATAACTATGGATGACTGCAGGTTTTTAGCTGTTAGTTTGGGCCTCCAAGTAGGGGGATGTTACAAGTTGGTGTCAGATCATAGGTTTATGAATCTTTAAAAGAAAGTTAAACCTAAAAGATTTTCAACATAATCCAATGAATAAAAAATATGATCGGGGTTGGGATAACGCTATAGTAACGTACTTGTATTTGATATATATATATATATATATATATATATATATATATATATATATATATATATATATATATATATATATATAAGTACGTACCCCCCTCTCTCTTATACCGTTCTTCTATACCTCATTAAGGCTTGTATGCAGGTTTACGAGAAAGAAGATATGGAAGTAGGAAACGGAAGATGAAATCTAGGTGGAGGAAGCACCACGACCAATGGAAATGCTCGACCTAATACCAGGAGGAACCATGATCGACAGGCTAATGCTAACCAAAGTGCTGATGCCAATGTGGGTGTTCGAAATCCACCAGCAGATATGGAGGTGATGTATCAGTTCTTCGTCAATATGATGCAAGCATAAGCTGCTGCTGGAGTAGCTGGAAATGTTGGAGGAGCTAATCCTATAGCTCCAGTTGGGAATAACTATGCTAAGTTGAGCAAAAACTACACCAGTCTGGGTGGAAAGCCCTTTGTGGGAACGAGGGATGCTATTGAAGTTGAAAATTGGTTATTGCATTGTGAGCGTATCTTTGTTGATTTGAGTTTAGAGGATAAGCAGAAGGGAAGGTTGGCCTCTAGACAGTTGCAGGAGTCATCACTTTATTATAGAACAGTGTTACCGCCAGAGTTTCGAAGTAAGAGCTGACATGGGCTGAATTTAGGAGGAGATCTGAGCAGGGGTTTTTATCTGAGGTTTCCAAGTAGGCATTGATGAGGAAGTTTATGGATTTAGTCCAGGGAGAGATGTTTGTAATCGAGTACGTTGCTAAGTTTGATGAGCTATCTCGATATGAATATGCCACTATAGACAATGACATCAGAAGGAATGACATGTTCATTCGAGGACTGAGACCTGAGCTTGCTAGAATGACCATGACACATATCCGAGACCCTTGTAATGTTCTGGTGGAGATGACCCTTCGCCATGAAGAAATGTTTGCTGTTTATGCCAGAGAGAAGCCAATTGAAATGCAGGGTTCTCAAGGAAAGAAGAGGAAGTTCTTTAAGAAAAAGGGAGCCCAAAAGGGAGATGCTGCCAAGAAGGCAAAGGCTGATTTAGTTTTCTACAAGTGTGATAAGAAGGGTCATTATGCAAATGAGCGCCGATTAGGAAAGGGAAAGAAGGCTGCAGGCAAGAAGAATGTGAAGTGCTTCAACTATGATCAAGTTGGGCATTATAAGAACCAGTGTCCAGAGCCAGTCAGGGTGGACAAAGGAAAGGTCTTTACTATTGGATCATCAACTAAGCCAACTGCAGCTGATAAAGGGAAGACTGTGATGGAAGGTACGATTTTGATTCAGAGTATACCAGTTAGGATACTATTTGATACCGGTGCATCACATTCATTTATATCCCAGTGTTTGGTTGATAAGTTATACTTAGAACCCAGATACCTTATTACTTTCTTAAGGGTTGCAAATCCAATATGAGGATATGCAACTTTGGGGATGAGATATGATCAGTTAGAGCTTGATTTGTTAGGTCATATGTTTTTCATGCAGTTTGTATGTTTTCGATTTCGTAGATTTCGGAATCATTTTAGGTATGGATTAGTTGAGGAGTTATGAGGCCAGGATATTTTGCCAAGATGTGGAGATATTACGGAGACACCCAGATAGTCATAACCGAATTATATTCTCAGTAGAGAATTCTGACCGGAGTAGTCGTGCTTTGTTAAGTGCAATGGAAGTAGGAGAAGAGCTAAGTTGGGTTAGCATTACAAGATAATTTGCATATGTTTTGAGCAGGTTACGGGATTACCACCGAAATAAGCTGTTGAGTTTCAGATAGATCTTATACCGAGAGCTTAACCTGTGAATAGACGACCTAACAGGATGACACCGACAGAGATGAAGGAATTGAAGGTGCAAGTAGTGGATCTTAAAGGAAGGAATTTTATTAGACCAAGCAGTTCGCCTTAGGAAGCAGCCATGGTATTTGTGAAGAAACCAGATGGGTTGTTAAGGATGTGTACCGACTATCGTAAGCTGAACGAAAGGACGATAAAGAATAAGTATCCTTTGCCAATAATCGATGATCTATTTGATTAGTTTAGCGGAGCCATAGTGTTTTCCCAATTGGATTTGGTGATAGGTTTCCATCAGTTAAGGGTGGCAGATGAAAGCATTCCTTTGACAACATTTTGGACTAGATATGGTTCATACGAGTGGTTAGTAATGCCATTTGGGCTAACGAATGCACCTGTTTTCTTTATGGATTTGATGAACTGAGTCTTCCAAGAATATTTGGATAGATTCGTGTTGGTGTTTATAGATGACATTTCAGTATACTCGAAAAATGAAAGAGAGCATGAAGATCATCTTAGAGTTATGATTGAGATGCTGAGACAGAATTAGCTAAATGCGAAGTTTTTTAAGTGTCATTTTGTGGAAGAAAGAGGTTAAGTTTCTTGGTCACGTGGTTTCAGATAAAGGGTTGTCAGTCAATCCAGATAAGATGAAAGCTGTGAACAATTGAAAGAGCCAGAGACGGTGATTGAGATTAGAAGTTAGCTTGGACTTGATAGTTATTACGGGAGATTCATTAAGGATTTCTCGCGGATAGCAGCGCCTTTGACTAAGCTAACCAGGAAAAAGGTGAAGTTTGATTGGTCCGACAAATGTGAGGAAGCATTCCTCAAGTTAAAGCATTTGTTGACCAATGCACCAGTTTTAGTAGTTCCAAAAGGAAACCAAGGGTTGGTGGTGTATACTGATGCTGTGGAACTGGATTGAGAGTTGTGTTGATACCAAAGAGTAAAGTGATTGCCTTCACGACAGCTTAGACCGCATGAAGTAAGATATCCTACTTATGATTCAGAGTTGGCTGCTGTGATCTTCGCACTAAAGATTTAGAGGCACTATCTCTTAGGGGAGAGATTTGAGCTATACACAGATCATAAGTCTATAAGATACTTATTCTCTCAGAAGGAGCTGAATATGAGACAGCAGTGGTGGTTGGAGTTTTTGGCTGCTTATGATTTTAGTATAGAATATATACCAGGGAAAGGTAATAAAGTAGCGGATGCTCTTAGTAGAAGATACCAGAATGTAGTGTTGGCTATGTTGGTAGAATGGAAGGATCTAGAAGTTTTAGCCAGTTGTGGTGTGTAGTTAAGATCGACTGCTAGTTTTATTCAGAGTATTGCCACGTTGTCCTGTTTAAAAGTTCGACCAGTATTGATCGAGAGAATTGCTTTTAAGCAGAAGGAGGATCCATTATTAGCTGAGAAGATCATAAGGCTTGAGGTTGGAACAGAGATTGATGACCTGAAAGATTTTTGCCTTGACTAGAGAGGATGGTTGAGAAAGAAGGGACGATTATGTGTTTAGATGTTGAGAACTTGAGAAAAGAAATTCTTGAAGAATGTCATCGATCTAAGTTTACGTCTCATCCTGGAGTGGCCAAGATGTATCAAGATATAAAGAGGAACTTCCATTGGGAAGGCATGAAGAGGGATGTTGGATTGTGGGTTAGGCAGTGTGTAAACTGTCAACAAGTGAAAGCTGAACATCAAAAGCCAAGTGGGTTGCTTCATCCTCTAGAGATTCCAATGTGGAAATGAGATTTGATATCCATGGATTTTATTGATGGGTTGCCAAGTGTAGACAAAAGAAATGAAAGTATATGGGTCACAGTGGACAGGTGGACTAAGAGTGCCCATTTATTTCAATTAAGTCAATCAGAACGACATCTGTTATGGCTAAGTTGTTCATAAAGAACATAGTTAGACTACATGGAGCTCCTAGTAGCATAGTCAGTGACAAAGATGCATTATTCACTAGAAATTTTTGGAAGATTCTACAAGATGTATTAGGTACCAAGCTCAAGATGAGTATTTCATATCACCCTCAGATAGATGGGTAGATAGAGAGATTCAACAAGGTACTCGAGGATTTATTGAGAGCTTGTGCATCAGACTTTGGTGGATCTTGGGAGGATCACCTACATTGATTGGGTTTTCCTGTAATAATTGTTACCAGGCTAGTATAGGAATGGCTCATTTTGAAGCTCTGTATGGAAGGTCATGCAAATTGTCAGCATATTGGTTGGAGACTGGAGACAAATTGGTCTTAGATCTGGATTTGGTTTAGGGAGGTGTCAGAGAAGATTTGGTTGATCCGAGAAAGGATGAGGAAAGCCCAATCGAGACAAAAGATTGACGTAGATAAGAGGCGTAAAGACCTAGAGTTCTCAGTTGGAGACAAGGTTTTCATTAAGGTATCACCGATGAAATGTGTGGTACGGTTCGGAAAGTCAGGAAAACAGGCATCGAGATATGTTGGTCTATTCCAGGTTATAGAAAGGATTGGGAAGCTCACATATAGAGTAGAGTTGCCGAGCAGTATGGAAGGTGTCCATAATGTATTTCATGTGTCTCATCTTCACAAGTATGTGCATGATCCATAGACTACTATTCCTCCGACAGGGTTAGAAGATCTAGCAGTAGAGCCTAATTTGACTTTTGTTAGACAACAAGTTCAGGTTGTAGCGAGAGCTGAGAAAAGATTGAGGAACAAGACAGTCAAGTTGGTGAAAGTTCAGTGGAGCGACAATGAGAAAGACTGTACTTGGAAGACAGAGGACAAGATTAAGATACTTATTCTGATCTGCTTTGAGGGTATGTCTATATTAGATTTATATAGATAATTCCTAGTTAGGTAGACTAATATGCTTGTTAGGAGTCGTTACTGATGATTGATATATTTAATATTGGGTCCTTATTGAATTTCGATGACAAAATTCAGTAAGGATGGAAGCATGTAACACACCTATTTTTTGATAATGTTATCCATAAGATTTAATTAGATAAATTAAATAGAATAATGTAAATGTTAAGTGATAAGGGGGTTGAGACTTGAATAAATATAATAAGGTCGTGCTCAATTTATTAATTAAATTGGCTTAAGAATGAGTTATAAGCTAATTAATTTACATAAGGGCATATTGGGTAATTGCCGCACATAACCCTTAACCCCTGTATATTTTTGCTCCTACAATTTTATTTCCCATTCATGTCATTTTGAAAACGCAAAAAAAAACTTAAAGAGAAGCCGACCATTAACAAGAGGAATTCAATTAAAAGCTAGAGATTCAAGCTTAGGGAAAATTAATTTCAATCCAATCTCCTTATCTTAATCAAGGTGAATAATAATTCCATCTCTATTTTTTTAATAATTACATGTTTTCGAATTTAAGGGTAATTTCGTTTTTATGATGATTTGGATGAACACAATTTGTTTGATTTAAACAAGGATGTTTAAATATGATTTCTTACGGTTTTTGGGAGAAACTGATTTATATTGATGCTTAAATGCCATGGAAAAATTTATGTTATGTAAAACATGATTTGGAGTTTGGTTTTAGTTTTGATAATTTTCCAAGCTATGGAAAGATTGTTATGAATTTTCAAAGGAAAATATGGTTATTTAGTTTATAAATTTATTTCAGATAATATATTGGGAATTTGGGTCTGAAATTTTGATATGCTAGATAACATGATTAAAGTGAATTTCTGGAATTTTGGGGGATTTTTCCTAAGTGATTTGCTGTGCAAATTAAATTAATTTAAAAGAGTGACTTCTTTGCAATATCAGTTTTGCTTAACGGAAGTCTTATTTGTTAACTTAACCATGGTTTAGATCTAAAATTAGCGGCGGTTGTTTTAGTAAAGAATTTGAAAAGTTAAGGTAACCAATCTGGTGTTTACACGTGGCAAATTAGTTAGAAAGAGGTTTGCTTTAATCAATATTAAATCAAGTTTACCCAGAAAAGTTGGTTCCGCCTTTTTTGGAAGTTCCTTTCGACTTAGAGCGTCCGCCTTCAACCAAGTCGAAACCACTAAGCCATAACCAGTACATAAGGTATCACATAGATGGGTACGGAGTGGATTGGAGAAAGGCGGAAGTTTATGTGTCGAAAGCATGGCTTCCAAAGGGGTCGATACATTGTTTTGTTTTAAAAAAAGAAGCGTCTGCCATTGTTTTATTTAAGCCTTCAAAGGTGTCGAAGCATATGTTTTTAAAAGCTTTCGAAGGGGTTGCCATCAACTTATGTTTGCTTTCGAATGAGTTCCTTTACTTATAAAATAATGCTTTTGAAAGAAGGGGTTGCGACTTAGCCGAAGTCTTTCTACCGTTCTTTAACCTTTTGAAGGTATTGAAGTCATCAATCCTTTCGAAAGGCAGTGTTTGTTTTTAAAGATGTTTTAAGCACTTCCTAAATGCTTTCGAAAGGCTCCAGGGATTTTGAAAGCAATGGCTTCAGAAGGGGTTTTGACGCTATCCTTCAATGTTTGTTTAAATGGTTTGAAGCTTTCGAAAAAGATGGTGCCGATGCCATCATGTTTTCCCCAATATGTTTATATGATAAAGGATGGTTTCGAAAGAGATGGTTTCGAAAGAGATAATTTCGTTAATATCAACTTTGACCAAAATGATATTTTTAAGTATAAACCCAATGGTTTCGAAAGGGGACTTTCAATGATTTCGGAATTGTTTACTTTCAATGGTTTCTAAAGGGGACTTTCAATGATTCCTGAAGGGTTTCTTCCAATGGTTTCAAAAGGGGTGCTTTCAATGGTTTCGAAGCTATACTTCTAAGTGTTATTAAATGATACTTTGTTACATTCGAAAGGTTTCAAAAGAGGCGTTTTAAAGTATTTTGAAAGGTAGGGGCCTAATGTTTTGAAAAAGGGATTTTTTTTTGTTTTCGAAGGAGGTTATCCAATGAAGTCGAAAGCAAGGTTTTGAAGGTTCGACAACCTTGGTTTTCAAAGCAAATAACCCAATCTCATTTTTGAAAGAAAACCACGGCATAAATGTATAAAATGTTTTAAAAAGGAGTATTTGAAGAAGTTTTCTTTGCTTAAAAGGTTAAAGGCATTCACCAAGTTATTATGTGTGCTTCTTCATTTATGTATATATATTCACATTGTTTTGGACCCATAACTGTATTTTGAGGAAGGGTAGAATAACCAGCTAGGTTGACCCAGTAGTGAATATTAATTAAGTTAACCCCAGAATGAGTAGAATTGCACCCAGGAGGTCAAGAAGACCATAATATATGATGCTAAAATATTAAAGGAAAAAATATTGGCAGGGGCCAATAGGTTCTCAAT
Source organism: Allium cepa (assembly GCA_030765085.1). Classification (NCBI taxonomy): domain Eukaryota; kingdom Viridiplantae; phylum Streptophyta; class Magnoliopsida; order Asparagales; family Amaryllidaceae; genus Allium; species Allium cepa. The sequence continues at coordinate 673,058,319 of CM060940.1, forward strand.
AAGCTCATGAAAACTATATGCAAGAAAAGATATTGACAAAGACCAATAGGTTCATAGTTAGCCCATGAAAACTATGTATAAAGAAAGATGTCAGAAAGACGGGTTCATAATAAGCCCATCAAAACTATGATTTGATACCGACAGAGGCCAGTAGGTTTGTAGTTAGCTCATGAAAACTATATCCGAATTAAGATATTGACATGTGTCAATAGGTTCCTGTCAACCCTTGAAAACTAGGATATGAAGAAAGGATATTGAAGTTACCAATATGTTCCCAGTTAACCTATGAAAACTAGGATAAGTGTAAGGATATTGGAGTCACCAATCGGTTCATAGCGATCACATGAAAACTATATAATCAAACATGGCGTCCTTAAATATTTTACCGGTTATTAGTCAGCCTATGAAAACTATTAGGTTAATAGTAATCCTAGAAACTATAATTGGAACATATAGTCAAAATGATTGAGGATGGGTAATCAAGAATTGATTCACTTATTTTGCATATCATCATATCATATTGTTTTGAATTGTTTTAACCATTGTGTATGCAGGAGCACGATATATGGTTTTAAAAAGGTTTTAGGATACTAGTGAGAGGAAAAACTGTTCCGCTAAGCGGTGTGGTCTCACTAGATATCTAAATAATTTGAGATGGTAGATTATTATTCATACCAGGTTTTATGTCTGACTCGAAATTTATGCTTCCCCTTTAAACTCTCGGGCGCTCAATTGATTTTGAATAGCTTGAGAGTTGAGGTTTTCAGGTACCTCATTAGACAAATAAAGTTTCCAAAGACGTGCAGGAGGTGTGATGGATATCTAGAGTTCTCTTTTATTTGATTCCGTTGTGTTGTTTTGTAATGACAAAGTTGTTAATTGTCTATATATACTTTGATCATTCAAGGGGGCATCTTCATATGTCGTTCTTGGCGTATGTTGTAATAAATAATTTTTCTCTGAACGAGATTTACGATTATGGGATTATGTAATGAATTGGTAATGATTTGAAATGGAATGTGATCTTGTTTGAAGTTTTAATTTTTTTTCTTCATATTCATGTGTTTCTGTATCAATGAATCTAACGCTGCCGTATTTGGTTGCCGATGATTAATAATTATGGATGACTGCAGCATCCGTAACCGTTAGTTTTGGGCCTTTAAATAGGAGATGTTACAAAGATCTCCTCGCATGTCTTTTTGTGTAAAATAAACTCGGATGGAAATGAATTTTTATATATGATCTATGTGTTAAAAAGTTGATCTATGCGAGATTTTAATATATTCAACATTCTCGAGACCACAAAACAACATGAATTGTTTGAAATCGTTTGTTTTAACTATTAAAAAGTACAATTAAGAAGGTTGAACATTTTGAAATAATCCAAATTATTTTGTTGACACATAGAACGCATCTAAAAAACTTTCACTTCAATCCAAAATTACTTTGTATAAAACGGCAGAGCTGAATGAAAAATAAGAGGAGATCTTGATCTTCTCTCTACACACGGCATTTTTATCTAGCAAACTAAAATGTTGTGGCAGATAATTATTACGTTATCGTTTCTTTTTCGGAAGAATCGTGTACGAAGCATACTTGTATTTAATCCTAAAACACTTCTACAAGCTGTTTAATACTCGGAAACAAGCAAAACAAAGCACTTACTATTCACTAATTCAAAACGTGCCTTTGATCTGACCCACCATTTATACGCTCTCCCCCTACGCAATAGCAAGTTCAAGCCCTCTCGATCTCTCAATTCTCTTCAGGTATTTTCGCTTCAATTCTTCTAAAGTTGGATAAAGATTTGATATTTATGCGATTAACCCATACGCCACCTATTTTTGCCATCTAATCTCCTTTCAATTTGATTAATTTTATTGGATTTTTGATTGCATGTTTTTGGATAACTGTCACCCTATTCCGCTGGTGATTTGTTTCAACTGTCCTTTTTGGATTCCTTTTCCTCTCCTTCTCACCCTGTCATCTTGTTTGTAACTTTTGTTGATATATTTATCAAATTGGTTAATTGATTCCTTGGGATCTACTGCTAAGTTCGATCTGGTAATTTTCAGGTAATTTTTTGAGCTAAATTTTATTCTGGACTACGCGTTTTGGTTTGCCGAAGTTAGATCTAGTATTGCCTCGAGAATTCCGTGAAATGAGCACGTTTTAAGAATATACTATGAGATGGAATGGTTTTTGTATTTATGATTTCAACTAAACCGGTTAGACTGAATGGTCTTAAAATTTTATCCACGAGTTGGTTGATTTTTATTTTCTTTCTAGTGACTGATTAAAATCCATGGCTAAAGTTTGATTTGAAGTCAATGTACTGGGTAATATTTTATGTCAGTTCTAGTTGGCTGGCTATCTCGTAGTTGGATGTTTTGTAACGTAATATTTGTAATTGGATTTGTTCTAAATGTTTCTGAATATGTGCATAGTGGAAAAAATGTTACCAAAGCAAGATGCAAATGCTTTTATTCTAGTAATTTTCGAGGCATGGTGGGAGGAATTGTGATAGTTAGAGGCAGAAACAGTGTAAATTTGCTTGTATATATGATTACGGCAAAGAAAATACTTATAATTTACAAAGGACTTCTTAACCTATTTAACCGACTTCCTTGTGTTTTAGATAGTCATTAGTTTCACCAAAGTTTAAAGAGAAGCTGGCAAGTTATTCTGAAATGGTTGCACTCAATCATGTGAATAGTACAAGTATTTGTGTTTGTTGATTTTCATGACCAAATGCTTCAAGCATCACCATTTAAGAGATCTATGGGGGGCTCTAGATTATACATGCAAGATGCTGAAGTTCTATGCTAACATGTTTATTTTACGCGTACTATTTTTGGAGATTCAAAAATCTATCCCAGAACTTGTTGCTATCTACTTTAACTGCATCTTTTGCAGTATAATTTTCCCAATGACTAATTCAGTGTGTTTTCCAATTTTCATTTATTGACATGGTCAGAATAAACTCCAAATAATACCTTTGTATGTGAAGCCTAAATCATATTAACAAAGTATCGTTTTTTAGCATTGTAATATCATTGTGTTCATACTTATTTAATGTGAAAGTGCATCATTCTCTTAATTTTTTGCTCATGAGTTGAAATATTGAATACAAGCCTATCACTAATTTACATCGTGCATACTATATTGTTTTTTTATTATTAAGATATCTCCTTTAAGTTTTCTCCCTTGGGAAATGTATTTGGATAGCAAAATTTCCCTTGATTTTAGAGTTACTCTGCTATATTCAAACTGCTATATTTGCTTCTACAGTAATGACAATCTTTTTGCTAAATTATCTTCAAGGTTAATCACATAAGTACTGAAAATAGTTCTGGGTTGTTTTAAACTCTTGTTTTTAAAGGATAAAAATACCTTTAAATGTTGTTCATTTGTTAGTTTGCATTAGCTTAAAGCTTATTTTAAAACAAAGATTATAAGCCTGCAAATGTTACACATCCATCAACTGCAAAATTTAGAGACAAGTGACATTGTAGTTGCTTAGTTTACGACAAAGCTCAGCCATTCATTTGCAGTTGTGTGTGAATATTATTCCCATATGTAACTTGATTAGGAAGGTAATTTTTCAGGCACTCATAATTGAGCCATCCTTTTCTTTTCTTTGATATGAACACTTGTCACGGTTATACATTATTTCCTAAACTACCCGTTTTACTTGTTCTTTCTTTTATTGCATTGTTTACTAACATGTTACCATGGATTTGTTATGGCATGTTAGTTAATTTTTCATTATTGGTTTTGTCTTGTTTTTTTTTTTTTTTTTGAAACGCAGGAGAACCCGGCGGGCCGGTAAACTTCCGAGGAAGGTATAGTAAAGCCGTCCGCTGATCCAAGCCCCCATACCTCCGGGTAAATTTATATAGGATAGGGAAGCGCATGGTAGGAATCGAACCTGCGTCTTTTTACCAGAATTCAAGTCTCATTTCCACTGCGCCGTACCCGCGGACGGTTTTGTCTTGTTTAATATTTAATTTTTACTTTAACTTGCAATAAACCAATTACGAAACATTTTTTTTATCATTTCCATATAATTAGATTTATCAATACAATTTCAAATCTATTTCATTCCATTAAACCAGAGATTAAAAATGTATATGTAATACGATGAAATTATAGAGTTAAAATCTGATTTGAACATATTTTGTTGAATAATAATGTAAGCAGTTCCACAAATAATTTGTGCTACATTTTTTAGGAACGAGACAAAAGTTTCACCACATAATATAGTTATAATAGCCAGTAATTAATATAAATTTGTAACTAATTTTGTGATAGAGGTATCAGAAATTAAAGAGGTCAAAGAGGAGTCGTATTAAACCAAAAAAAAAAAAAAACTGTCTAGGTGTATTTAAATTTGTGCTAGGTGTTTAAGAAATCTAAGAGTTAAAAGAGGTCAAATTAACCAAAATTTAATTGTTTGTACCATCGAAATTAGTGACAAGCTTGTATTTATGTTTGAACTCATGAGCAAATAATTAAGTAAATGTTACCTCTTGCGCATTTAGTAAGTATGAATAGCATCAAGTCAAAGTGTTAAAAGAGATCAAAGCCTTACCTTATAATACAAATTTATCACTAATTTTTGTGCTAGGTGCATTAGGAATTGGATAAAAACTTCACCACATAATCTAGTCTCTTTTTCAGTGGGGATTAGCAAAGCGTTGTCTTCCAATTGCATTAATTCATATTAGGAATGTATCGGTGAATGAGTGTGCACAACATTGGAACCATGGAGGAACACATGAAGCTTTAGCTTACTTACTGAGGTTGGAGTACATATAGTAGTAGCACACTAATGAAGTACATGTTAGTAAAAAATTTAAACTTCCGCTCTAAGGATGCTTTGATTAGTGGGATGCTGATATCGGAATGAAGAAAAGTTGATATAGAGGGTAAAATCAGTATTATATGACAAGATTAGCTTATAGGCTGAGCTGTTTTTTAAGGACCACCAACCGCCATCATATATATTATTGTATTGTTCAATATGTTGGGGTATCATAAAGAGAAACATAAGTGTATTACGTGTAAAATGATGTCAATGTTGTTGACGTGTGACAACACTAACAAAGGATAATATGAAATGCGAAATAAGAGAAAATTTTACAACAATTTGGCCATAATCAAATAAGTATAAATAACGTCGAGTCAAATAATTAAAAGAGATGAAAGCTTCACCACATAATGTAAAATCATCGCTAATTTTTGTGCTAGGTGTGTTGAAAATTGGCCAAAAGCTTCATCACATAATCAGCCTTTTTATTAGTGGAGATCAGTAAAACATTGTTTTCCAATTGAATTACGTCATATTAGGAAGCATTGTATTGGTTAGTAATAATTGTACTATTAGAGGAGTGTGCACAACATTTGAACCGTGGAGGGACCTTATGGCTTGAGTTGCCCTATTTGTAGGTAAATTTTTGAGTACACAAAATTTTAGCTTAGTACAAAAGGTAGAAAGTTCGTATTGTACAGCGCTTTGATGAAGTACAAGTTAGTAAAAATTTCTAACTTCTACGCTAAGGGTGCTTTGATTAGTGGGATGCTGATTGTACAATGAAGAAAAGTTGACATAGAAGGTAAAAGTAATATTTATTATGTGAAAATATTACCTTTTAGGCTAAGCTATGATTTTTTAAGGACCACCGACCACCGTCATATATGTAATATGTTTTTGTATTGTTGAATATGTTTGGGTATCATAAATAGAAACATAAGTGTATTATGTGCAAAGAGATGTCAATGTTGTTGTGGATTTGTGACAACACTGATGAAGGATAATATGAAATGTGAAATAAGAGAAAATCTTACAACAATTTGGCCATAATCGAGCAAGAATTCCAGCTATTGTTGTAATTAATAAGATATTGGGTATGAAAATTTTAAATTAATAGAAGGATTGGCAGACCCATAAAAATGAGCTTGTTCCTTTATGTAGCTGATATTTGGAAACAGAATCTAAATCCCAACAAAGAGATGGCTTTTTAGATTGCAAGATGTAGCTAACATAATTGCAAGATTTTGTAATTCATGAACCGTTTTTTTTTAAAATTAAAGAGTGGTCCTCCATGTGACGAGAGAACTCATTATTTAATTAAAAATTAAAATAATAAAAGCCATCAACACGTCCGATGGGTGATGGTACATAATAAATTGAATATTATGGTAGAGTATGGGATCATCACCAAGAATATCGGTATAAAAGTACAAGAAGGAGCATAGTCGAGGAACTATGTATACATGTTTCAAATGCTAGTAATAATTATAATGCAGTTAGATTTTGATTGTGGCTGCTATACGGCGCTGTTTGAAGTATTAATATTGCCATGGAGATAGGCTGTGTGGCTAGAAGTGCATGGTGCATGGCTACAAGCATCTAAGAACAGGAAGGTAGAGGCTAGAGTGACTGCTGTGATGCACGGCTGCATGAAGAGAATTACTGTGGACTGTAGAGACTGAATACCAATAATGCATGCTGAGACTGTAATGCATGGTAGACATTGTACTGTTACCGGAAAAACAGAAGAGAGTAAAAATGGAAATGCTGGTGAGGTTGGAACCAGCTTGGTCCTGAAGTGCCTTAGAAGTGAATAAAGTGTGGAGTACACTGTTTGCATAAGGAGAAATCTTGTGCCGATTGCAGCATACCTATCATGGGAAGCACAGAATCAGCCTCCCAAACTTGTGCAGTCATGCTAAGGCTAGACTGAAAGGACTCATAATCTGAATGCGAAGTGATCTCCACTCTGAGATAGCACCATACGAACATGTCCAAAGAAAAATGTGCAAGGCAATGAAAAGTGAAATAGAGGCAGTATTCACCTATTTGTTATTAAAAACACATTGATTTCTTTCAATCCATATACCCAGCTGGTTGTAATGTAAATTGTATCCATAAGCCCTCTATTTAAGGGTTGACAGTCTAATCTGTATTTTGTTCAGTATTCATATGGGAAAGAAATGTTGTGTGATTGGAATTCCAAGGAGGTTGGCGAGTGTACATATAATGAAGTATGTGTAATGACATTTGTAAAAAACATGCTTCGTCGTTTCCTCGATAAGTGTACAAATATAGCATTTGTTGTCGTTATTAATATTCACCATCTTGGATTTTATTAATTCGATCGTGTTTGGTTTGTCGTGTATTGTAATCCACATATGCACTTTAGTTTTGGGTGGGGCGTTTGTCTTCCAGAGATGTGTGAAGAAATTTAAGTTTATTCTAGAGAAACCAAGAAAATTATACATGGATTTAGCTGTGTATATATTCTGTTTGCTCCAGCACCATTCCAGTGTGTCAAGTTGTTCATCGATATCGATGTGTGCAGTTTTAGAGGCAAGTCATTGGTACTGTCTTAGTGACGTTCGAATTAGGTTATCGTTGAATGTTAATTTCCAATTGAGATTTTCGTTGGGTTTATATAGATCAATGATAAGATCGTCTTTCTTTCCAGATATTAGGAAAGGTTGGGAAATTTGTGTTTCAAGGCTACTGGCGATATCCAAGGATCATACCAAAAGGACGTTTTGTTCCCTAAATGAATTGTCTATTTAATAGCCACTTTGAAGATTTCAAATAAACCCACGTCTTTCCAAAAGAAAGACAATTTTTGATAATTAGGTTTATGAATACCAGTGCCATTGTAGTAAAAATTGTGAGTTTCCTGAAAAAATGCTTTTTTATCATCTTGAAATTCCCATAACCATTTGCAAAGAAGAGTTATGTTAAAATTGTTTAATGTTAATGATACCTAATCCTCCTTGACTTTTAGTTACAAATTTGTTCCTAATTAACCAAACAGTTGCAAATTGTTAAGTTACCCTAAGAATTTCTACTCCGTTGGATTTGATAAGAGATAAAAAGTGAAGAAAAATCTTAGATAAACAATTTCCTCTAAACAAAACTTTATTAATTCACCAAAAGATGACAAAAAACCCCTAAAAGTTGAGAACAATTCTTAATTTTCAAAACCTTAATACGGTGACTTTTCGTCTCTCCGATCACAATGAACCCTATGCAAACCTATTTATAATAGCCATGATAAAATGTCTTCTTTAATTGGCTGATTAAGAGATTGATTAATCACTTCTATCTCTCCAAATAATTCATTTTCATATAGATATTTGCTTGCATTTTCTTTAATGCAATTAAAGATGCAATTAATATTCTTTAATCACTCTTGAAAATCTACAAAATCTATAAAGGGACGATATATTTGACTCACAATTACACATTGACTCAAAATATCTTCAAAATCTTCTTCAATTTGCAAAAATTGTATGACCGGAACCTAATACAAATTTCCGTAACCATTTGCTAATATTTATGAACCATTTTAATCTGCTCTTGTTATACCATTATGAAGTTTAGAAGATGACTAATTCCAAATACTGCTATACCATCATTAAGCCTATTTATTCCATTATATTAATCTTCTACCTTTGTTTTTTCGTATATTAATTTTTTTTTGGGTTTATACAGTTGTGGGGAACTAAAAATGTTCCGAAATAATGTTACCACTCATTGTACATGGCAGTGTCATAGTACTTATTAAAAGGCTGACATTTTGTTAAATACCATTGCATCCACATAACAGAAATTGTGAATTTCTTGCCTTTAGATGCATTCAAACAGTCCACTGGCAAACTTAGTTCAGTTTGCAAATGCTAACACTTGTTATTTATCCAACAGAAGTCTTAAATTTTTAGACATGCTACTGTAGGTATATATTGTCTGTACTCATGAGTTATGGTGATTAAATGCATGTTTCAATGATATTAATCTTACTTCGTAACCCTTGTACCTGGATTTTGCAACATACATTGATTTTCCTGTGCTCCATCATCTATTAGTTTTCTTTATTATGCCATAACTTGCATTAAAACATTAAATGAAATAATGGATGTCATACACCAATGTTTGTTGGATATGTCATTGACATCTATTGATTTGTTATACTATATAGGAAAATAGTAGCAAGAAAATGGAAAGAAATGGAAGCAGCCGTAGAGTGAGACGCCCCATCCCGCGTAGGATCAGGCCATCTCCATATCCTGTCCGTTCATGCTGCCTAAAGGTTCAAAACGAAGCAGCCCCAATGGTAAAACCAAAATCAGTTCTTGCCTTGGAGAAAAAAGACTGGGAGGATGCAACATGTTCGGTGTGCATGGAATACCCACACAACGCAGTCCTCCTCCTTTGCTCGTCCCATGACAAGGGCTGCCGACCCTACATGTGTGGGACCAGCTACCGCCATTCCAACTGCCTTGACCAATTCAAAAGGGCCTACACTAAAACCGTGTCTGAGAACCCTAAACCCGAAACCATTGAGCTTGCAGCTTGTCCCCTCTGCCGTGGGGAGGTCAAAGGGTGGACTGTTGTGGAGCCTGCTAGGGAGTACCTCAACAAGAAAGAGAGGACTTGCATGCAAGACGAGTGCTCTTACACAGGCAAGGTTTCTAAAATGGCATTTTTAATCATTAAAAGTTCATTTATATATTAATCAAAGCTGGATTTAAATTGTAAATAATCGATTCGAAATGATTCATACTTTTAAAAATAGAATAAAATGACTCATATTTTTAATCATATTTGAGTTTTGCTCGTAAGTTATTAAATTACATTTAAATATATGAAAGCATCATTGATTCTTCTTCGTATAGTAATAAAAAAACACAGATGATATGATATATTTTACCAATTAGATCTCCATCAAATCTTAGACATGAATAGAAAAACAATGAGATTTAACAGCTGAGATCACTTGTATCACCTGTTGTGGTTATTATGTGTCTTGATGGTTTTTGTCTAAAATTTACATGTTTAAAACTGGTTTTGATGGTTTATCTTTTACAACTAAACCTAGAACTTATTGTTCTATCTTATTATATTTTATATTGATTAGGAAACAAATAATATATACATTTATTTAATCACGGACTAAACATTTTGTTTCAGTTGCCAATTTTGAATTGGAATTTGAAAATCTATCGGAGAACTTTTATTCCGAACAAGATTCAAATTATATAGGTTTTTTCTATAACGAAGTTATATAGGTTTTCATACCATTTTTGAAGCGTGTCATACATACAGGTTTGTTTTTGCCATGCCAACACTGGTTCAGAAATTTGTATCGGAGTGCGACTTTAATCGCGCTGATACAATAACATGGTTTGAAATTGCATCAGTGTAAAACCCTAACTTAGGGCAGGCATGGCTGAAACATGCTTGTATTGCAATGAGTTTTGAAAAGTGGGGTAAACTATAAAACAAAAAATTGTCCAATTGTATAAGATTTTAAGGTATTTGATAACAAATGTGTATAGGCACATACAAGGAGCTGCAGAAGCATGTGCGGTTAGCCCATCCATGCGCGAAACCTCGAGAAGTTGACCCAACCCTCCAACAAAAATGGACACAGTTGGAGCATGAGAGGGAGAGGGAGGACGTGATAAGCACGATCCGGGCCACCATGCCTCAGTCCGTCGTCTTTGGCGACTATGTGATCGAAGTAAACAGCAACAACAACAACAGCAACGGCGAGAGTGACTCAGAGAACGACGATCAAGGAATGAATGGTGGTAGGGGTATAAGCAGGAGCATACTCTACTTCTTTCTGAGAGAAGGGGCTCGCCTTATGAGCATTGAAAACAATAGTGACGGTGGTGACAACAATGGTGTTGTTGGTCAAGGTGAAGATAGTCAAGGCGGAGGAAGTGATGGTGTTGGACAGAGGAGGAGGAGAAGGCGTAGGAGAAGCAGGGTTAGGGCGGTCCCTGGTTCAAGTGATTTATGATATAAATATATATCCATTGCTTCTTACTTCACTTTGTCAACTGGAAACTTAATTCATTTCATGAATGATGACGATGATGTAATCGTTAATAGTTTAGGTGAATTGGATAATCCTCTTGGTTGTTCTCTTCTTGCTGTTTATAAAATTTCATTGTAATGTCTGCTTGTATGTATGTATCTAGCTAGTTGTACTTGATTAACATCAACATATGTGATTGTGGCGTCTGTATTTTTCTTCATTCCTTTCAACATTAACATTAAGGATGTTTTAGGTGGATGTATTTGACGGACTGATGATTTGTAATTTTATGTTACTGATGATACCTGATTACTGGAATGCCATAACTGTGATGAATTGCTTCGGAAGCTTTCTGTGGTGCTTGCTTTTTTATGTTCATGAAGTATTTCTGCTTATAGTTCATGACTAGAACGAGTTCTTTCTACGATAACTGCTTGTGGTTTTGGCATATACGATTTATGGGTGCAACAGTGACCATCTGCGGTAACAGAATTATCGTCCATTCTGAATCCCAACGCTGACTTATATTCAATAGATACTGCTCTTGATGATGCAAGCGCAACTCAACTCTATTTCGTAATATATTTCTGTTGATCAGTGTCCCTTCAGCAGGTTCAGTCAATAAAAGTTTAGGAGATGGACTCAAATAAAAAAAGTAACACCAATTTGTGCCAATGAGAACTACAATCAAAAGATGTTTGCGTGATTCAGAGAAAAAGTTTGCGTGAATTCTTTACACATTTGATATAAAAAGCCTGCGGTAACAGGAAGAACCAGATACCTGGCTTCACAAAAACAGGTCCAAGCCATATCACCTTCCTCCCAAAAAAAAATGCTGCATGAATAACACGTTTTGATAATTTGCTTCCTTAGAGCATCTCCAACCCATTTCACAAATAATGTCACGTAAAGCTTACGTGTCAATAGGTTGTAGACAATGTTAAGTTATTGTTTGCATACATGGCAATAACATTTACAATTTCTCTCCAATGCAAATGCAAAATATGATTATTTGCTTCATACGTGTCATTCTATTATTCGTGGACAATTAAAATAAGTTACATAATTTATAAATAATTACTTTGTTTAATACTTCACTTTGTGATGTGCAATGTCCAAAACTAGACATTGCACTTCACAATGTCATCTTAAAATTATTAATTACATTAGCATTGGAGAATATATTTTAAAAGAAATTTTCTAGTTGCTGATGTGGCTTGACATTACATCGAAATTATTGCTGGGTTGAAGATGCTCTTATCTGGACCAGCTACACCGACTACGCTTGCCCACTCATCCTTCGTCCCCAAACTCCACTATAGAACCCGGTCCTTCAACTGGGCCATCCGGGAAACCCCCAACGGCCTTAAACTTCCCGTACTCAAAGATTAACTGCTCCGTCTTTGCTGATCTACACTCACACATTTCTTGATAGACCTGTCAAAATATATCATAACCCGTTTACCCAACCCACTAACCTTGTTGTTGGGTTTACTCGTTTATTTTGTTTTTACCCGGCCCGTATAAGATTCTTCAGCAAAACTAAACAGCAATCCAATCCGCTTTCCCATTCAACCCTAGTTCTAATTTCTTTGTTCTGGAATCTGCGAAAAGGCACAGAAGAAGAAGAAAGGGCGAAATCTCATAATCTTCGCTGATACGTATTAACCTTTTCAATCGTTTAAATTAACCTGATTTTAGTTTAAATCAAACTTTGTTGCATATTTTTGTTTCACTTTTTTCGACCAATTATGCTATTTTAGGTGAAATTAGTAACCCTAAAATTAGTTTTATTTTTAATTCGGTTACAGCTTTGAGATTTGTAGACAATATTCTAGGCGGTAGAAGTACAGTTTAGTTTACATGTATTGCAAGGTTCGGATTTCAGTTGAAGCCATTTGATGCTCAGCAATCAGAAATTATGTATAAAAAAAAAATAAAAAAAATTCTGTTATGTTTACATTAGGAATATTTGTTTCTGATTAATTGATTTTGTTTGTATTTATTGATCTGATTTTTGGTATAATAGAGCAAAATTAGTGTATTTATTTAATGGATGCTTCTTTGCCTGGTAATGAAATAAAATGATGATTTGGCTCATTTGAAAAAGATTGTTGTCTCGGAAGCAAGAGTTTGTTGAGTTTTCTTGTTGCATATTTGTATTTCTAAAGCAAGTTTTCTTGCTGCATATTTCAAATGGAATTACACCAAAGCAAGAAAATGATATTCATTATGTAATTTTGTGTGCATTTGCACAAAGTCGGTTGTAACTTGTAAGTTAATCATGTTTGGTGTTGGTGTTTTGCGTACACCGAGGATTGTATCTACTTTAGGTTTAAGGTAATTTCTATTTTTTCTACACTTTTCTCTTTAGTTACGCTATATCTTACAGATCATCTAAATCTGTTAAGTTACATATGAAGAATGCTTCCTGCTTGTTATTCAACCTAATTTCATTGAATGCCAATTCATAGTCCTTGTACTCTACCGTTTGCCTTGAATAAGAACTTACCTGTACAATCCATGACAAGAAAAAGCAACGTCAAAATGAGCAAATAAACATACACAACGTATGCACAAAGTTCTATGTTGCATCGCAAAGGATACTAGGGACGGACATACTGATATTTTGTACGCATCAGTGTAGCAGATGATTTTTTCTTAAAAGACAAAAGTATTATTGCTTTTTCTTACAAAAGAAGGTCCCATGGGGAAATCTCTCGGTTTTCCTGCTCAAATATTGTGACAAAAAGTAGACGTGATAATTGCTGCTGTTATTTTAGGGTGCTCTTTATTGAGACACTGTTGACTAATACTATATATGTTACCTTTGGTACATCATAGGAAGTTTTATCATGTTATCAATCACAAAAACAGGCAAACACTTTGTACAATTGGCATAGATTCATACATCTCTAGCTTTTAAATATACCGTATAAGTATATATGTTTACTTCAGCAAACAGCTGCGGCATGAACTTTGGGAGGAATCCCTTTAGCTTGCATGCAAGGGAAGACCATATAGAAATTTCTATCAATCTACAGTAGAAAACTAAATCCATATTGGAAGCCACGCTCACCAGGATTTGGAAAATACGCTCTCCAGGATTTGGAAGCCACGCTTGCCAGGTGCTTATTGGAAAGCCAAGCCGAGTCTGCAGTGCTGTTTGCAATATAGTTATCTCGGCACCTCTATCTGGTAATCTCTATATCTGTGACTGAAGTCTAGTAAAATAAGTTTGTGTATTAATGCAGAAAGCTCAATTTAAGAAAATGATTTACCATTTCATTAAGGGGACAAATTAAAGCCGGTTGCTAGCTGTAGTAGTTCGTAACTATTACCAACTGTAGTAGTTTGGAACTATTACCAACATTCCAATATTTACGTATGAGATCACATAGGTCATATTTAAATATTAATATCCATTTCATTTTTCTTCTTTGTTCTGACAAGAATGAAGTGTCATCCTACCGGAATTACCTTAAGATCGATATTGCATATACTACGTACTATCAATTACAGAGTGTACGCTATTTAATTATATGTTGGAACTGATACATCTATTTACATTTTATATATCATAATTTTTTAAGGCCAAGGGATATTTATTATGGTGCTAATGTTGGCTATATCAATTATATAGTGCAATGTTTAAATTTGGCGTTGTTCTGTTTTCACAATTTCAGACGGTAACATATGCAAAATAAAATATTTCCCCAGTGTCCATATGTCTGCTCGCCATTATATTTGCATTTACTTGCAAAATAATAGGATTCATAGTTTGATAGGAATATTTTCAACATACTAGACTTCATGATAAAAGAAATAGGATAAGAAAATTGAGTAAAGGGATAAAATCACAATGTCAGTTCATTGCATTAGAAGCAGGCCTTGGCTTCATTAACATTAGAAGCTTCAAACAATTTTTAATTGAGTTAAGTATGATACTTACAATCTAAGAAAACACATACCGAGATGTTCCATGATAAATGCAAAAGCATTGAAACAAAATCAAACAATTTTTAATCAAAATAAATATAGAAAACTAATGGCCAAAGCAATTATTAGACACAATTTGTCATTTATGTTTGTTCATTGTGAAGGTATTCGTGATATACATTCATATCTTAACGATAGAGTTCTATCTGTTTCGAAAGATACCTTCTGTACCGATGTTCTGAAACCGATGTTCTGAAATTATATGAAAAGGAAAAGTCCAAGTTTAAATGTTTTTTTAAAATATGTACGGTGAATATTTACCCGTTTATCAATGCACTGTACAGTGAATGCTATAATCATCTTCTTTCACACAAATATTTACCAAATTAAACCTGAGAAGGAAAAAAAATGATCGTCTTACTCACCAAATAAGGAATAAAGAGCCGGCGTCGGGTTGACCCGTGTATTAAACGGGTCAAACGGGTTGGGTTTGTTTATGTTTTGAATAGATTTGGGAAAATTCTACCAGACCCATTTATGATCAGACCCAACCCGTTTGACGGGCCTAGTTGCGTACGGTTTGAGTAACATCTAGAGCCTAAGACAGCTAAGAAGGCTACAACAACATCATAACCCCTGACTAAAACATATTGACATTTCACACCCTGAAGAGCATGCTGTCGAAGTTAGTGAACCATACCAATCCCTTTACGAAGGACCCAACGGTGGCAAGACAATGAAGACACAAATTTCCCTCACATAACCATTCGTTTATATTGTTTTAAATAACCCGCCCCGATACTCATCTCAAGGAATGCCTTGAGGAAATGAGAGATGAAACACCTTGAGGCTTTCCCTGAAAGGCTTTTACCTCTAAAGCTTACGTCTCAACAACTTGAGGCATACGAACCGTACGCCTCGCACGTCTCAAACTGCTGACAGCTGAGACATGCGACTCGAGAATTTTTTTACCCTTAGCTGCAAATATTGACACCAATAATAGTTATTAAAATAAAATTATTTGATGGAAAACAAAAATTCAAGAAAATGGAAGTTAGTATTTTTTTTACTTCAATTTCAATATCGATATGATTAAGTAAGATTGTTTCTGGAATAACGATAAAAAATTATACTTAATTTTTTCATTGCTATTTAAAGAAAATTTCTTAAACAGACTTCATTAATTTTTCAAATAAATTTTGCAGATCAATTTAAATTAGTAGAAAGAATTTTGCGGAATCTTCGGATAAACTTTTCTGAAATCGAAACTGAATTGTATGAATTTCAGTTATTTATTTTCTATCTTTTTTTTTAAAAAAACGCGTGCTTCTTTAGAGGTAGACCTAAATGATTTGTTCTTCATTTTTTGCATAGGTTAATTTAAAACGTCAAATTTCATTATGTGTTTTGCATT
Organism: Allium cepa; assembly: GCA_030765085.1. NCBI lineage: Eukaryota > Viridiplantae > Streptophyta > Magnoliopsida > Asparagales > Amaryllidaceae > Allium > Allium cepa. The sequence goes on from CM060940.1 coordinate 673,074,525, forward strand.
TTTTTTAATCAAAAAAAATTTATGCCTCAATATTTCGAGGCTTACGGCTCACCTCACGGATCTGAAAATGCCTCATGCATGCTTTCGCGTTTCTAAACAATGATTGTTTATAGAGTAAAGCCTATAATGACACAAGAGATCGATCAATTTGACATTTTAGGGACATTTTAGGGACGCTCTCCTCATCTTTTGTAAAAAAAAATTGTAAAAAAATGAACATAGTAGACTTAGATCTTCCAATCAAATACTCTAAAAATAGTTTAAATTCCTTGCTTTGCATTTCTAAAACCACCAATAGAACTCGGTGAACATCTTTGATTCACATTCCCCATAAACATATAACTCTTAGGTTGGACAAACTATTTAGTCAACACATTGACGCTAGAAGAAGGGCATGAACCTCTAAATCAATATCCTACGCTTCATCAGATTCAACCTACCATGCACATTATAGGATGTTCCCAACCTGACGACCTCGATAACTCTTCCAACCGCAGTACTGGGGTAAGTAATGACAGTCCGATCCCTAGCATGAACAATGATCATTCGAACAACCTCATCGTAGGCATTACAAGAATGGATCAAATGGCTAGGGACATAGCAAAGTTGAGAAACTATGTTTTCGCTCATGTAGCTAGGCACGATCCAAGGTCAGAGAACCCTTGCTAAATAAATCTAGGCTTGAATCCATTATAGCGAGCACGGCTAGCAAAATCGACGAGATCAGAGAATGTATCATACCAGAAGCACCACAAGGTAAAGATCTCGCAAGGGACCGAGAGAGTGCGCCCAACCCAAGAGTACCAATTGGTTTTTTACTGCCCCCAAATTATTATCTTTTACTCATCAAAGAGCTATAGGTATGGTCTGCGACCTATGGTTTGAAAAACGGAGTGGAGAAAGGCATGGGAAGAATCCTAATCTTGAAGAACACACTGCCCAATCTAGGTAGGAGGCATAACTCGACTGGTCTCTCTCCCACTTAAGACTAAGACATTGATCAAGATCCTATGATCATAATGCTTATAGGTCTCACACCCCGATTAGAGCAATGCATGGCCCTAGGGATGCACGTAGATCGCATACTTCGACTAGAGTTACACATAGCTACCAGGATATGCAAGGATAAGGTTCTCCAACTGGAGAAGCCAACAAACCCATGGTTTAGGAGGGTAGGGGCGAACATCCGACATGAGAAGAGGGGAAATTCAACTCATTTGCAAACTCACACTACCAGAGAGGGACTCTCTGACGATGACAACGGGGATAAATTCTCAAAGGACATCCTCAAGCCTTACATACCTGGTTGGTATGTCATATAGGGTATTAAAAATATGATGGAAGTGCTGATCCTTCAGACCATGATATAACCCTCAATGTAACATAAGGATAGGCTGAACTGACGACCTCCCCAAGTGCATTTTGTTCCCCGCTACACTCGTAGGGGCGACGTTCCGTTGGTTCGTTAACCTATGGCCTAGTAGAATCAAATGTTTAGGAGCAAATGTCTAATGAGTTCAGGGCTCGATTCATCGCTTTCAGAATATGGTCTATGATGGCTAGCAAGCTGGCTATCATGAAGTATTCCAAAAGTATTTTATAGCTTGATCCAATGCCGAAGTATCATTGGAGATGGATATGGAGATAAGCTTGGTTATTGCCCTCTACTTAAGACTTAGGCATGGGTTATAAATGCGAAGGGAAATGTAATATAGGCCGATCATCATTTGGATGACTTTTATCGATGGGCGAACAGAGTCATGCGCATGAAGGAAGTCGATCGGTTCGACGATGAAGATGACAAAAAGGTGGAAAAATATAATGTTTGTGGCAAGAGTGGAGGATGGAATAACGAGCTCCAAGAGCGCGGTAAATAGAAATACGAAGAAGAATTGCAGTTCAAGCCTTGGTACAACCATACCCTTCTGGATAGAGACATGGAGAAAATACATCTAGCGACAAGGGATATGATCGCGTATTAGATACCTTCCTTAGCCAGATCTGGGCAAAGGGAGATGACAAAAGGGAACGACAAATACTGTGAGTTCCACCATCTCAATGGCTACTACATAAATGAATGTCGATATTTGAGGGACGAGATTAAGAAGTTGAATGTGGATGATAAGCTGGCCCAATATGTAAGAGAGAAGGTCGACCAATGAGCAAACATGCTTTCCCTCCTAGAAAAAGTTGCACGAGCGACCCACAATTGAAAAAGTTAGTGGTGTGTCATAGGGAAATTATGTAATTGTTACATATATCTAATTATGTAATCTACTTTGTTTATAATAACGGTATTTGTTTTCTTTTATGTACTTTTCTATATTGTGATGTAAATAATAAAGTAGTCAATAAAAAGTATATAATAAGAAAATTCATAAATAAAATGTTATATGATTGTAGTTGTAAAAAGTTGCAATCGTGAGTAATTAATTTGTGATATCTCGGAATTTCAAGCAATTTAAATATGATAATCTCTCTTATTCAATTAATTAAAATTGGTAAATTGTTATTTAATCAATATAATGTGATGATTTTAATGATAATTATAAATAGATTTTTAAATGGAATAATTATTTTTACAAATTTGATTTGGTTATTTTATAACTAGATTTTTTGTAGACTTATTATTTTTAAACTTAAATAAGTATTGTTTAAATGTATATGTATATATATTTATTTAAGTTAATTCTAAAAATAGAATTATTATTTTCAAATTTAATAATGTGTTTATTTAGATTAATATATATATTTAAGTTGATTTTAAATACGATTTTTAAATTTGAATTTGAATTTAATATGTGGATTTAAATTTGAATTTAAATAATAATTACTTTGAAATAATTAGATATAAAAATATATGAATAAAGTTTTCATTAGAATATAATTTTTTTATATTGTTTTTCCTTAAAAGAATTTTATTTATATAAATTATGAAAGTATTTATTTAAATAGTAAATAAATACGAAATTTTATATTTATATTTATAAATGAATTAAATACACTATATATGATTTTATTTAAAATATGATTGGTTTTATTTTTATTTTCTTTTAAAGGTTTTATTTTTATAAATTAAGAAAAGGCATTTATTAATTTAGAAATATACTAATTAATTAGGATATTTATATAAAAGCTTTTTGAATCAATTTAAAAACAAATAAAAAATGCATTGATACATGTGTTAGCATATAAATTCACTTGATAACATGTGTTAAGAAATTAAATAGGGTGGAGGACAAGTGTCATATTTTGTTTTCATTTTCTTTGATTTTTAATAAAACCATAAATTAGTTTATTTAAACATACATCTTTCATTCTTATTTCTTTTTCTCTTCTCAATTCAAAACTCAAGAAAACAAAGAAATCTCAGACCAAATACAAACCCTGTAGCCATTTTTATCTCGAACCAGTAAACACTTTCCAAAATCAAAACATTGTAATCATCTCTCAAGTTCAAAACAAAACCTGTAACAATTTTCAAAGCAATTTCTAAACCTGTAACAAAGATATGGTTCAAATGCAATCTGGATTTGCAAAGCAATCGGTAGCAATTAAAGCTTCAGCTTGCATAAATCAAATCTTAAAGCATTTCAGTTTAAAGAAATCAAAGCATTCAAAGTTTTCAGCTTCAACACCCTTCCAATTTTCTTAATCCAAATATGTTTTAAAAGCTCATGCCTGGTGAGTATACTTTTAAATTTAAAACTTAAGTAATATGTGAATTACTGTGTTGATGGTTGCTTTGCATATCTGTTTATATGTAAGCCTGTGTGTATTTCTGTTGATTTTAATATCTCCGCTCTTTGTTTAAGCTTCTGACTTTTGTACTGTAAAACATGAATCACCATTAGATTTGATGCATGTGACATATGTTTGGTGTAAACTTGTGATGTATGTTTTGAAAATGTGATTACATGATGGTTTTAAGATTCTGAAACATGTTTATATGTATGAAGATGTTGTGTGTGTCTGGATATGACATTCTTCTCTGTTTTAAGTTTCAGAGATTTAAACTTAGATTAAAACTTCAATTCTTCACACTTTAATCTCTTTTAGGCTTAAGTATTTAAACAAAGTTTGTTTGTTTAAAACTAAACAAAGTTTTAAAAATATTTTTAAGAAAAATAAATATAAATATTATCTGGAAGAAGTAAAAGAACAGAGATGCATAAGTATATGTTAAAAATCAAATACAACGATCTGTTAATTTATATATATAATCTGAATTCTTTTTCCAAACTAAGATTTTTAACACCAAAATCTTGATCTATAACATTGAATTGGATGAGCAATTCAAGGTTGACTGGGAATGGGTTTTCGAGAGTTTTCTGGTGATCAAAAGGGTTTGGATAGTCCGGTTTCCTGTTGAATCTAGCTGGATGAATGGGGTGTTTGGCAAAAATGGTGCTCGAATTTTTAAGCGACCGGAGTGGCTTTGCGACGACTAAGTAGGGTTTATCATCCAGGTTGTGTCGTCGATCTTTCTGAAGAAATTGCGACATCAGAACTTTGATCGGTGGCGATCGCGATGTGTGATGTAGGAGCTGGAAGACGAGGCGGAGCTGCGGTGAAGATGGCGAGGCTTCTCGAAGCAGGGATCGTCGGAGATGGGTGAATTTCCGCTGAGGATAGGTTTCCAGATTGTGGACTTTGGGTCGATTTCGATTCACGATCGAATCGAGATGATTGGTGATCGAGTTTGGTTGCGAGGTTCACCGGCGAGGTGTTAGGGTTGGCGTCGATGGTCGGAGCACTGTTGGTCGCTGATGTAGGTGCACACGTGCACATGCGTATCTCAAAATGATGATGAAGGATTGATCTCGAGTTGAAGCTCGAGACTGTGTGATATTTGCTCGAGTTTAACTCGAGTAGTTGGTGAAGTTTAGCTTGTTATCAGTTTTAGTTGCTAGCAGGTTTTAAAATTTAAAACTTAAAACTTAAACTAAGACTAACTAAATTTTTGAATAGAAAAGGGAACTCGGGTTAGACCCGAGTGATTTTCGGGTTTGACCCGAAGCAAATGTTAAGCAAATTTTAAAAAGGATTTTAAAACTTGGTTTTTGAAATTTAAAAATGAAATTAGTTTTAAACTTCATTATATAAATTACTTCTATAATAGTTGTTTCTTTAACATTGTTTATGAAGTTTTGAAACTATGTTTAATTTTAAATTTTGTTAAATAAAGTTGAAGTTATTTTAAAACTAAAGTTGAAATGAAATTTTAAAGATGTTATAAAAGCAAGTTTAAAATTTAAATTGAAACTAGTTTTTTTTTAAAAAACTACTACTTGATAGATTTTAAAGAATTTAAAGGAAGTTATGATTTGTCACTTTAATTTATCAAGTTGCACGAGAATTTTAAAACTTAATTAATGATTTAATTAAGTAAAGTTATTTTTTAAATAAAATGTTTTAATGATAATAAGACATAAGTAAAATAAGGTTATATCTTAAGATAATTATGGTTTTAATGATTTGAGATTAATTAAGTTAATTAAGAAATTTAAGTATAATTAATTAACTTAATTAATTAAGTATAAAGGGTTAGTTAAGTAATTAATTAAGAATAATTAATTAATTTTTTTGACTAATGATTAAGGAATTAATTAATTTATAATTGAGTGTTATAATTAATTAATTAAAGGTTAATTAATTGTAATTAAGAATTATAAATTAAGAAATTAAAGATTAATTAATTTGTAATTAGAAATTACTTAATCAAGTAATTAGAGGTTGATTAATTGGTAATCAAGAAATACTTAATTAAGTTTTATTAATTAATAATTAAGAGATAATCAATCTATAATTAAAGATTAATTATGGGTAAAAATATTTTTAAAACTTAGTTTAGTTTTAAACAAACAAACTTTGTCTAAATACTTAAGCCTAAAAGAGATTAGAGTGTGAAGAATTGAAGTTATAATCTAAGTTTAAATCTCTGAAACTTAAAACGGAGAAGAATGTCATATCCAAACATTCACACAGCATCTTCATACATATAAACATGTTTCAGAATCTTAAAACTGTCATGCAATCACATTTTCAAACATACATCACAAGTTTACACCAAACATATGTCACATGCATCAAATCTAAAGGTGATTCATGTTTTATAGTATAAAAGTCAGAGGCTTAAACTAAGAGCAGAGATATTAAAATCAACAGAAATACACACATGCTTACATATAAACAGATATGCAAAGCAACCATCGACACAGTAATTCACATATTACTTAATTTTTAAATTTAAAAGTTTACTCACCAGGCATGAGCTTTTGAAACAGATTTGGATTAAGAAAACTGGAAGGGTGTTGAAGCTGAAAACTTTGAATGTTTGGATTTCTTTAAACCGAATGCTTTAAGATTTTATTTATGCAAGTTGAAGCTTTAATTGCTGCAGATTGCTTTGGAAATCCAGATTGCATTTGAACCATATCTTTGTTACAGGTTTAGAGATTGCTTTGAGAATTGTTACAGGTTTTGTTTTGAACTTGAAAGATGATTACAATGTTTTGATATTGGAAAGTGTTTACTGGTTTAAGATAAAAATGGCTACATGATTTGTATTTGGTCTGAGATTTCTTTGTTTTCTTGAGTTTTGAATTGAGAAGAGAAAAAGAAATAAGAATGAAAGATGTATGTTTATATAAACTAATTTATGGTTTTATTATAAATCAAAGAAAATGAAAACAAAACATGACACTTGTCCTCCACCCTATTTAATTTCTTAACATATGTTATCAAGTGAATTTAATGCTAACACATGCATTAATGCATTTATTTATTTATGTTTTAATTGATTTAATAAGCTTTTATATAAATATCCTAATTAATTAGTATATTTCTAAATTAATAAATGCCTTTTCTAAATTTATAAAAATAAAACCTTTAAAAGAAAATAAAAAAAAACCAATCATATTTTAAATAAAATCATATATAGTGTATTTAATTCATTCATAAATATAAATATAAACTTTTGTATTTATTTACTATTTAAATAAATACTTTCATAATTTATATAAATAAAATTCTTTTAAGGAAAAACAATATAAAACAAATTATATTCTAATGAAAACTTTATTCATATATTTTTATATATAAACTATTTCAAAGTAATTATTCTTTAAATTCAAATTTAAATCCAAATATTAAATTCAAATTCAAATTTAAAAATCCAATGTAAAATCAACTTAAATATATATTAATTTTTATTAAATTTGAAAATAATAATTCTATTTTTAAAATTAACTTAAATAAATATATATACATATACATTTAAACAATACTTATTTAAATTTAAAAATAATAAGTCTATAAAAAATCTAGTTATAAAATAACCAAATCAAATTTGTAAAAATAATTATTCCACTTAAAAATCTATTTATAACTATCATTAAAATCATCACATTATATTGATTAAAATAACAATTTACCAATTTTAATTAATTAAATAAGAGAGATTATCACATTTAAATTGCTTGAAATTCCGGGATATCACATTCCTCTCCCTTAAGAGAATTTCGTCCCCGAAATTTAAACAAAAGATAATCCCAAAGTTTTATTATATTTCAATAATCCAAGCATACATATTAGCCATATACAAACAAACAATTTCATACAATCAAACATTTCTAGCTATCCGTACACAGATCTGGATTAGCTTCCTAAAACTATCCCGAATTTCCCAGATACAGATACTGGAATACTCATTCTACTGAATCTAAACTAGCTATCCCACTAAGCTGCTGAGCTCCTACTCATATAGATCTACCATTTACACAAGAGATATGACCACAGACAAGTCCGACTCAACAACTAAATCCTCCCAACAACTGGTTCCAAAACCAGTGATGGACCAAACACGTACTCCCTCAGAGATACGTGAAATACATTGAATTCCAGTCTTCCAAACTGGCAATTCAACCCCTTAGGCCAGCACTTATCCTTACAAGAATACAGAAAGATCCAATACATTTCTGAGCTAACTTTCCAATCTTACTTAATACTATAGCTCTTCTTTATGGGATAAACCTCAATCAAATCAAAGTCTCCAACTTCTAATTTCAAATTCCGTCGTCACTTATCCGCAAAACCCTTCTGATGACCCTGGGCTGCCTACATCCTTCCTTGATCAGCTCAACCTTCGCCGATGCTTCTTGAATCAAACTGGACCAAAAACAACCCAACAAATTGATCCTCTCAAGATCTACCCAAAATCAAGAACACAACTCCACTCCACAATCAACAGTATACTTCACTTACTTCTCCTATTCGGAAAAGATAAAACAGGCGTGCTTGCCAGTCTGGCCTCAAATCTAGAAAAACTTCCTGTAGAAACCCCCTAATCCAAATACTGCAATTTCCGATTGCTTCCACTCTAGAATAGCTGCCACCATGCTTCCGCTGCACAACTCTGATCTGGAGTAGATAAGAATGCTGTCGATGAACACGAGCACAGACTAGATAACACATCCCATAAATAAGGTTTCTCAGATCCCCAAAGAGAAAACACAGAAGCATCAAGAAATCTTGAGCTGCTTCACCAAAACCCCATCCTAGGAGACATCTTTCTACCTAGCTGAATCACCGGTAGCTCCATGAACCAAATTGATACGAAACTCAATTTCCAATACAGACAAACCTCAGACTTCGCAGAAGACATCCGGAAAATCTCTAACAATACTATAACTCTTACATCCTCTAGAGATGTCTCAATCCATGCAAAAGATTATTCAAGAGAATCACTCAAACTATCGCAAGTCACTTTTTCGATCCTCTCCAATTCAATATCCAAAGATACTGTTCTCTCTTCACAAATCAGAACAGTTTATCCTCGACCAATCTATCAAAAAAATGGGTCCACTTTGCTGCTTCAGAACTTCACCTCTAGGAAACTGCAAAGCCATAAGATCTTCCTGAAGAAACACAAAACACTTCGAGCTGCAACGCTGCTACTGATGCCCAAAGACTTCCCTATCCATAAGCTCCTCGATTCTCAAAATCATATCAACCAAAATCATAAAGAGCCTTGAGATGGGTAGACATCTCCTCAAGAAACTCGGGCCCCAAACTAAACACAACACCCTGCTGGACTCAGTCTCATCACCGATGCAGACATACTTGCTCCAAAGAAACATTTTCGGAAACATCCCTAGTCACTGCGTCTCACCACACAGCTGCTTCTCCCTAAAGTTTCCAAATACCATCACACACTTCTGCTCGTCCGACAGATCCAAACTCTCGAAAATCCGCTCACACGAGCGTGATCAAACTTATACTCAAATGATGGACTCCGAACCTTTAATAGATTTCCTTCAAAGATTGGTGAAATCCTTACACTATAACAAAGCTTACTCGAGACGGTATTGGGTCTATAGTCTCGACAGATACTCTTCCAACCTCAACATTCAGACTTCTTACATTGGTAGTCGTGCTACACACACCACTACCCTTCCTACCTCTAGAACTCATATTGGAAAACCCGAACATGTAATCCGACAAATAGGTGTGTGTATATATATATATATATATATATATATATATATATATATATCAAAATTACAAGTACGCTCTCTCAAGATAGACACCAATCCAGAGCCTAGGTATTCGCTCAACCTAGTGCTCTAATACCAAATGAAACGACCCGCTTTATTCTCCTCAATAAGACGCATCATTATTAAGAAAGAAAGGGATAGAAAAGATAGAGAAGAAAGAAAGAAACAACAACAGAATCTCAACAGCGGAACGAATAAATTATATTAATCACATAAATATTACATAGTATCATATACATCAGAGTTACACAGCTTATACAACACATACTAGACAGATATAAACACCTGTCTAGTTATACAACTCAATATACAATACAGATATCAACACAGAGATCAACACAGAGGAACTATTGTATATCTAAAACGCTGAAGCCTCCTGCTCCATATCTCCTCCAGAATTCGTCAAAGCTAAGCTGAATCCCTTGGCTACTCGTAAAAATTTGAGTACCCAAGAGTTTAATAAAACCGAAATGAACTTCAAGTCAGACATGGATCTGGTGTGAGTAAACGGTTAAAGTTGCTTAACTTTGAAAAATCTTTGAAAATAAAGGTATCACGTAAGACTCTCCATACATAAACATGGGTAAGTTTTTACCTTACCCTAACCAAAACTTTGATAGGAAATTCTGTGATATTATAATAGAGTCTAGGGTTTTCAAATAAATATTCACATAGTTGAAATTGTTACATTTATTAAATTTCAACATACATAGGTATACAATCAAATCCGAGGGCACTTATTGGAGATTGGATTTCCGTACAATGACAGGGCTACTGGGGTACCGCCCATCACAGTACGTGGCCTAGATCAACGTACCGAGGATTACTCCAATCCCCTGCAACACAAGGTCGGAACCATCCCTTACTGGACAATCCCGAATAAGACAACCCCGGCAACTGGAGCGCACAACCGCCCACACAACCGAATAAAAGGGACCTCTAGGGGAAAATCTCGTCCTACTTGGGTGCTACCCACTTAGCCTTGCTGCACCTCCCCTGTTTTAGCCATTCCCGGTTGATGAGGCTTGAGGCTACGATTACCTTTATAGAACACATCTATCTTAGAATGCTCATCGTCCACCTGACGATGTTCTGAAAGCATTCAATCTATACAAGTTCATTTCGGGTTCGAACGAAACCGAAGGCATTATCTCGTTACACTCATTCTAGAATCACCCTCAGAGTCAACGAAAAACTCCATCTTGATCTTCACTTTAGATGTCACGACCTAACGTTTAACTTGGATCGATGTGGTCTTCGGATATCCAAATCTGGAAACCCGATCCCGGTCTCATCGAAATCCGAACGTATTTTAAAGGCCAAGTTGTTTAAAGGTTTAAACAATTAAATTAAATTAAATTCAATACTTTAATTCACACAGCATTAACACAGATAAATATCACACATTTATCAATGATATATCAAATATCATATCATAGAATATCACAACATATCATCCATTAGATATCAACCAATTTAGATATTCTAGTCCAATAATCATCCATAAGCAACAATTATTAATCCCTATTATAATTAATTTAACCAACTTAAATTAAACCAATTACTTAAGAATTAATCACTAACTTTGCTTAATCAACCATTAATTAATACAAACCTCTTAATTAATTAACATCCTTTAAATATCCATCTTAATTAATCACTTTGATTAATTATTCCTCAATTACATAAAGTAATTATCCTTCAATTAATTTCACAAATTAATTATCCTTAACCATTACAGTAATTAACATTTAATTACTCTCATTTATTACATTAATTAATGATCCTTAATTAATTATTTCCATTAATTAATTAACTATAATTAATTACACTGATCCTTAATTAATTACATTAATTAATTAAACTTTAACTAATTACTTCCATTAATCAACTTCAATTAATGATAAACAACAATTACTCTTCTGTAATTATTTACTTAATTAATTAAATCTTTAATTAATTATATTAATCCTTTGATTAATTACACTAAGTAATTAATCCTTAATTACTTCTACTAAGCAATTACTCTTAATTACTTCTCATTAAGTAATTCCCTTTAATCAATTACATCCAGTAATTATAAATTAATTACTTCCACTAAGTAATTATATTTATTAATCTCATTAAGTATTCATACTTAATCAATCACCAAGAGATTATCTTTAATTAATTAACAAATTAATTACAATTGAGTAATTCATCCCTTAACTACCCTTAAAACAAATTGATTAAATCTTTAATTACAGATTAATTAATTCCTTAACCATTAATTAATAAACCTAAATTATTAATTAATATAACTTAATTACAAATTAAGTACTTCTTAATTACTAGTTAATCAATCCTTAATGAACAGTTAATTAACCCTTAATTAATCTTTAATTATAGATTAATTATCTCTTAATTATTAATTAATAAATTTTAATTATTAATTAATAAAATTTAATTATTAATTAATAAAATTTAATTATTAATTAATAAAATTTAATTAAGTATTCCTTAATTACCAATTAATCAACCTCTAATTACTTGATTAAGTAATTTCTAATTACAAATTAATTAATCTTTAATTTCTTAATTAATAATCCTTAATTACAATTAATTAACCTTTAGTTAATTAATTATAACCCTTAATTATAAATTAATTAATTCCTTAATCATTATTCAATTAAATTAATTAATTATTCTTAATTAATTACTTAATTAACCCTATATACTTAATTAATTAAGTTAATTAATTATACTTAAATTTCTTAATTAACTTAATTAATCTCAAATCATTAAAACCATAATTATCTTAAGATAAAACCTTATTTTACTTATGCCTTAATTATCATTAAAACATTTTATTTAAAAAATAAATTTACTTAATTAAATCATTAATTAAGTTTTAAAATACTCATACAACTTGATAAATTAAAGTTACAAATCGCAACTTCCTTTAAATGCTTTAAAATTTATCAAGTAGTAATTTAAAAAAAACTAATTTAAATTTTAAACTTGCTTTTATGAAATCTTTAAAATTTCATTTCCACTTTAGTTTTAAAATAACTTTAACTTGATTTAACAAAATTTAAAATTAAACAAAGTTTCAAAACTTCATAAACAATGTTAAAGTAACAACTATTATATAAGTAATTTATATAATAAAATTTAAAACTAATTTCATTTTTAAATTTCAAAAACCAAGTTTTAAAATCCTTTTTAAAATTTGCTTAACATTTGCTTCGGGTCAAACCCGAAGATCACTCGGGTCTAACCCGAGTTCCCTTTTCCATTCAAACATTTAGTTAGTTTTAGTTTAAGTTTTAAATTTTAAAACCTGCTGGCAACAAGCTAAACTTTACCAATTACTCGAGTTAAACTCGAGCAAATATCACACAGTCTCGAGCTTCAACCCGAGATCAATCCTTTATCATCATTTCCAGATATGCCTGTGCACATGTACACCTACACCAGCGATCAACGGCGCTCCGATCATCGACGCCAACCCCAACACCTCGCCGGTGAACATCGCAACCAAACTCGATCACCAATTGTCTCGATTCGACCGTGAATCGAAATCAACCCAAAGTCCACAATTTGGAAACCCATCCTCACCGGAAATTCACCCATCTCCGACGATCCCTGCTTCGAGAAGCCTCGCCATCTTCACCGTAGCTCTGCCTCGTCTTCTAGGTCCTACATCACACCTCGCGATCACCACCGATCAAGTCCCGATGTCGCAATTTCTTCAGAAAGATCGAAGACACAACCTAGATGAAAAACCCTACTTAGTCGTTGCAAAGCCACTCCGGTCGCCTAAAAATTTGAGCACCATTTTTGCCAAACACCCCATTCATCCAGCTAGCTTCAACAGGAAACCCGACCATCCAAACCCTTTTGATCACCAGAAAACTCTCGAAAACCCATTCCCAGTCAACCTTGAATTGCTCACCAATTCAATGTTAAAGATCAAGATTTTGGTGTTAAAAATCTTAGTTTGTAAAAAGAATTCAGATTATATATATGAATTAACAGATCATTGTATTTGATTTTTAACATATACTTATGCTTCTTTGTTCTTTTATTTCTTCCAGATAATATTTATATTTATTTTTCTTAAAATATTTTTAAAACTTAGCTTAGTTTTAAACAAATAAACTTTGTTTAAATACTTAAGCCTAAAAGAGATTACAGTGTGAAGAATTGAAGTTTTAATCTAAGTTTAAATCTCTGAAACTTAAAATAGAGAAGAATGTCATATCCAGACATTCACATAGCATCTTCATACATATAAACATGTTTCAGAATCTTAAAACCATCATGCAATCACATTTTCAAACATACGTCACAAGATTACACCAAACATATGTCACATGCATCAAATCTAAAGGTGATTCATGTTTTACAGTATAAAAGTCAGAGGCTTAAACTAAGAGCAGAGATATTAAAATCAACAGAAATATACAGGCTTACATATAAATAGATATGCAAAGCAACCATCAACACAGTAATTCACATATTACTTTAGTTTTAAATTTAAAAGTTTGCTCACCAGGCATGAGCTTTTGAAACAGATTTGGATTAAGAAAACTGGAAGGGTGTGGAAGTTGAAAACTTTGAATTTCTTTAAACTGAAATGCTTTAAGATTTGATTTATGCAAGCTGAAGCTTTAATTGCTGCAGATTGATTTGGAAATCCAGATTGCATTTGAACCATATCTTTGTTACAGGTTTAGAAATTGCTTTGAGAATTGTTACAGGTTTTGTTTTGAACTTGAGAGATGATTACAATGTTTTGATTTTGGAAAGTGTTTACTGGTTTGAGATAAAAATGGCTACAGGATTTGTATTTGGTCTGAGATTTCTTTGTTTTCTTTAGTTTTGAATTGAGAAGGGAAAAAGAAATAAGAATGAAAGATGTATGTTTATATAAACTAATTTATGGTTTTATTAAAAATCAAAAAAATGAAAACAAAACATGACATTTGTCCTCCACCCTATTTAATTTCTTAACACATGTTATCAAGTGAATTTATATGCTAACACATGTATTAATGCATTTTTATTTATTTTTAAATTGATTTAAATAGCTTTTATATAAATATCCTAATTAATTAGTATATTTCTAAATTAATAAATGCCTTTTCTAAATTTATAAAAATAAAACCTTTAAAAGAAAATAAAAATAAAACCAATCATATTTTAAATAAAATCATATATAGTGTATATAATTCATTTATAAATATAAATATCAATTTTATTTATTTATTTACTATTTAAATAAATACTTTCATAATTTATATAAATAAAATTCTTTTAAGGAAAAACAATATAAAACAAATTATATTCTAATGAAAACTTTATTCATGTAATTTTACATCTAAACTATTTCAAAGTAATTATTCTTTAAATTAAAATTTAATCCAAATATTAAATTCAAATTCAAATTTAAAATCCAATTTAAAATCAACTTAAATATATATTAATTTAAATAAACACATTATTAAATTTGAAAATAATAATTCTATTTTTAAAATTAACTTAAATAAATATATATACATATACATTTAAACAATACTTATTTAAATTTAAAAATAATAAGTCTATAAAAAATCTAGTTATAAAATAACCAAATCAAATTTGTAAAAATAATTATTCCATTTAAAAATATATTTATAACTATCATTAAAATCATCACATTATATTGATTAAAATAGCAATTTACTAATTTTAATTAATTAAATAAGAGAGATTATCACATTTAAATTGCTTGATATTCCGGGATATCACATAATTATAGTAACATTTTGTTTTAAATATTTCCGGTCAAGCCGTTTCGAGAAAGGATATCTATACATCTTTTGAGACCATAGTACTATAGCTCTCCAAATGTCGGATGGAGTATTACTCATGGCTGCAAGAGGTACCAAAGGGTTGCATACTTGTAGTTATTGGATAACTATGGAATGACTCATTCGAGAGTTTCCACTTGGTTAGCAATAACTAAGTCAAAAATGAAGTCTTAAGCGGACGATGTTACGCAGTTCTCTCGACTCGACAATACTATGAAACTTCAATGTGAATATTCCATTTTGATTATAGTTAAATCATGACATGACGATTCAACGACCGACTTGATATTTGAAAGTGAAACACTATTCAATAGAGAATTCAACTCATTGTCATATTATGTTAGTATCACGGTCAACTATTGTAACACCCCACCTCTATACCCGTACTATCCAAGAATATTACAAAGTAATATCGTTAGATAATATAGAGAATGAGGATATATTGGGTACACACATGAATATTCCCTTAGACTAACACTAATACTATTAAAACATCAAATAAATAACTCATCTAAACGTATACATATGCGGTATCAACAGTAAGCAATAAACACGTGTACCTCTAGGACAGAACAATACATAATATAAAGTAAATAATAGATAACACAAAATCAATCGCAGCGATAACATATAACATATAATATTCATACAATAATACATAAAAATGTAACTCATCTCAAGTGATGTCTATCTCAGTAAATGAGATAAATAGTCATCAAGGTATTATATTACCCAAATATCACCAATCTGTATAAAACAACCAGAGCTGTTATCAAAAGTTGTCTATAACAACGGAACCAACATCGTTAATATATAAATAAGATTTGAAACTTTATCATATTCTAGACACCTATCTAGATATATTATCATCTCTTCATATATGAATAAATCAGAATAGTATGGATATACAGGGACTGACTGCACTTTAGACATACATTCTCTAGTATAGCCACATAATGGGATAGTGAATAATACATGCCAATTCACAACACACACATTACCCTAAACCATAAATGGAGATTGATAGCACATAGAATGCTCCAAGAACCCAAGGTCTATTAGCCTCCTGCTAATAGCCGAATCTGCTCCTACATTCATCAGTTACTATTACCTTTCCCCTCTTGGTATCGTGACAATGATCCACCATAGGCTCGTCAACACATAACCTCTTCGGCCATGACTACCGATATGTACCCCTATGATAACTGAGTGCCGGCCTATGCGACACAAAGGAAAACTCCAATCTCGTGATGCGTAGGGAATATCATAACAACAGTGTCGTGGATTTGGAGCATGACCCCATGATCAAGCCGTTAAGGTGGATACTGACCAATCTGATTCACTTCCGAACTATAAAGGAAGATGGACACGGGTAGATGACATATAATACTCACATCTTATATCAATATATAGCTCTAGATGTAAGCCGACACACGACTCCGTATAAGTCAACACATGGCTATGATATACTGGAGCTTTAATCCTTTGTCTACACGAGGCTCTGCAAATAAGCCAACAATATACTCTCCGCAACGAGCATCATCATATACACATGAGTAATACTCGCTTGAGTGACATTTACTTGCAAAAAATAATCAAACAAATAATGTAATGACGTCTTATGCCATCGCATGTTATTTGAATAATTATTCAATGCTCCTAAACTACACTCGTTTCATACTAAGCATCTCTATATGGCATGTCTAAACGGAAAAGTGTTACCTGAAGTCTCATACTAGACGGTACCATTAAATCGTTTATTCAAATTTTTCATCACATAAAAGTAAGAAATACTCAAATACGATAATATAGGTAATCATATAAAATGCATATAGATATATACCATATTATAAGTCTCGTATAATCATATATACAAAAGTAGTGTCTAAATAAATATATAAGCATCATTAACCATCATAGACAAAATATTCCAAATACAATAATTTTACAAATTCATACTAAAGGATGTCATCACCGTATCATCTCAAATCATCCACTAAATCAATATCAACGATGAATCACTCATATCCTCAAAATCAATATAAAGAAGATATAAAATCAGAAACTAATAAAAATAGATTATTTAAATAAATTTAATAAACGAATCAATACTAAATAAATACCTAGAGATGGATAATAAATGCATACTGCATAATTAATTAGATGATTACTAAACTCAAATATAATATACTTTACACAGTAAATAATAAATTTCTAATAATTTTAGTATTCATAAACAACATTAGAAAATCCATTTCTTTCATACAAATTAATTTGCAAAACTAAATATTACGCATAAGAACTAATTCATAATTTTCTATAATAAAATACTATTTTAAAATAATTTTATAAATTATTCAATAATAAATCGTTTGTATCATATATGTATAATATAACAAAACTCTAAATAAATTACATACATATATATATATATATATATATATATATATATATATATATTCTTGACTAAACTAAATAACCAATTAAAACTAAATATTAAACTTTCTTTCAGATAAATTACTAGTTTCTCAACTTTAATGATTTTATATAATTATTTAGTGTTTACAAATAACATTCGAGGATCCCTTTTTCTTTCATTTGATACACAAAACAGACTATAAAATCAAGTATCACATTTAAAACTTATCCCATTACTTATTATAACAAATTCAATTTTATTATTAATTATATAATATATTCAAATCAATTTAATACAATTATTTGAATCAATTAGCAACACTTTTGAAACTTGAATCATGTTAAAATCTCATGAATTGTACTTTGAAAACTACTATATATATCCTTTAAATACCTATATATATGTATATTAAAGTTTAAGTATATTAAATTTAGTTTTTTGTAAAATATAAAAAAATACATTTATTTACTAATAATAAATATCAAGATTTAATGTCCATACGAAGTTGCGTATAAACACACCTGTAACACGCTCACATAGCTGCTCAAATAAATATATATCTGTGTGTATACGAACACATATGGAAAATAGAAAATAGAAAATAGAGATAGTAAAAGAAACATTCAGGCTAAAATAAAATAAAAATACTAAAGAGGAAACATGAAGAAAGAGAACACAATCCCCTACAAATGCTCTCATAATTCACGCGACTTATAACAACATTACCTACACATATATTTATGTTTATAAGTGCACACCCACCCGCACAAACCCCTTACGAATACAACATAGTACATACAAACACACATATACACATACTAAGCACAGATACTCGCACAACCCACTCAAAATGAACACAATAAATTGCACATGTTTGGTGTCTAGCCTCCAACCGCAGCTCCTACCACATCATGTACACTACAAGGATAATTCTGTTTAGCGTCGGCATAAAACCGACTTTGGCCGACTCCGGCAGACACGAGCTGTCGCTAAATACTGACGTTAAATAGCTCGTCGCCAAGTGAAATGACGACAGCAAAGGCAACGGATCCGTCCATTATTTCAGCGACGGCTCGAGTCGGCCAGCCGACTCCGCCGTCGCTAAACATAGTCCACGTATAAAAAAATAAGTTACCCTTTGGCCGACCCCAGCCGACGCCAGCCGACGCTAATCTAGGTATATTTTTTCTGCATTTCCAGCACCCCTTTCTACCATCCATCCACACAATCATATATATTCCACAAATATACTTTACCAAACAACAATATACATCAAAAATATGTCCAACTAAGAACCACAAAACATCAATATACATCTCCAAACGTCCACCATCATAAATATCCATAATATTTACAAAATTCAACCAAAGTTCATCAGAAAACATATATAAAAACATGCTACCACTCACCCCAATCATCATCAGCGCCAGATCCTGTGATGGCCGCATACTCTTCTCGTGCTCTGCCAAGTAAGCAGCAATCGTCTAGTCTAGTTCCTGCTTCAATCTAGCCTTCCTCCAATCGTTCAACTCGGCAACTTATGCTTGTAAAGCCGCTATTGTTTCTTCAACCTGTTGTTTATTGTAAGCGGCTTGCATCATGGCCTGTATATTAATAAATTCATAGTTATAGTTTATAATAGTATTCAATAATATTTATAAATTGGTTAATGAATTAATTAAATTCAATAAATATTACCGCTTGATTGCCATATCCATACTATCTATTTCTAGCTGGCGGGTCGGTAATACGAGCGAATATCCTGTTTGTCTCCTCAACGGTCAATTGCTCCCTGCCAGGCTCTGCAAGCACGCGAGCAATCTCCTGATCGCATCTCTCCTATGTTTAGAAATATAATTTTGAGAAGCTGAATATTCAAGTTAATTACTGTTAAATAAGAGAAAATTTTATATTCTTTATACTCGGATATTCACTGATTTGGCGTCTGACCATTCATATGTTACGTTGCTATATTCATCTGTATGTTCGATGGCGTGTGTTCGGGTGAAGACGTCCAAATGAGATGGTGCAACACCACCTCTCTCCCTCGTCTGAAATTAGATATGATTAAAGAATGTATATAAGTAAATTACAAATAACAATTTTTATATTTACCATTTCTCTATATTGCTGAAAAGACTTGGATCCACCGCGGTGTGTTGCAGGATTCCTAAGCCTGTTTGCGAAGTTCCTCGATGCTACCGCCTGTATAATTTAACTATTATATAAACATTTTAACAAATTATAATTATAGATATATGAAAGTAGAAAATTTACCTTCGCGTCTTGGCTTTCCCATTGTAGAAACCGCGCATATAAATTTTCACTCATCCAGTTTGGCTTTTTACCGGCCTCTTATATCTTGGAGAGCGTACCTCTATAGTTTTTCCTCATCTTCCTCTTCCAGTGCGTCCTGAACGTACCAAGATCTTCAGGATCCACAATAAAGGACGCCCGAACATTGAAATTTAAATGAATTATATAAATTATATATTAATTTTCAAAGATCAAATATGCCAATCTCAAATTAATTAGAATTTTATACTTACCGAGGTCAGCCCATATGGCATCTCTGATATAAAGTAGGATACTATCCCAGTGCTCCCACAAGTCCGCCATCCTACTATGGTAGCTGTTTCGAGACACAGCTAGAATGGGCTCGGACGGCTGTAAATCGAAACCCCTGAATACATTTTGATATTGTCAGTTACTAAATCATAAATACACTAGTAGCATGCACTAAATAATATAATGAAGTTGCAGTAAATTAAATACTTACCCTCCATCGGTCTTCGGCACTAAGTATGCTCTCTGGCGATTATCGGCCATACCACTACTACCCTAACCATGAACAGGGCCTCGTGAACCTTGGGATCGCCTGTTGTGTGACATAATATCTACTAGAAACATGCATATATATATATATATCATTTCATATAATGAAAAAAAACATATATCATTTCATAATTAGAAAGCATGCCTAATTAATAATCACATATACATAGCTCACAGAAGAATAATAAAAGAATAATACCACAAATGATACGAATTTCCATTACATTAACACAGGTTCTAGAATTGACATAATACAACAATCGATACAAATTTCCATCTTATATATATTACATCATCACTATTTAATAATCAATCTTCGTCTTTTTCTGATTCTGACTCGGTCTCGCACTCTATATCGTCATTTCCTTCTAAAGTCTCAAATTCTTCTATTAGAATATTTGATTCATCGTTCAAAGGCCCTATATCAGCATGGTCATCAGTTATTATTAATTCATTATTTGGCTCAAGATCTGCTTGATAAGCTGCTTCGTCTGGATTATTATTTTCGTCAAGTGTAAATCTTGCCTTTGTTTTAAAAATAGTTGACCACTCTGCTTTATCTCGTTTAGTGATGGATAGGGAGCAAAATAGACCTGTAATGCATGTTTGGCTAACACGAAAGGATCATACTTTGAGTAACATGAGTTATGGTTTATTTCAATAAGTTTATAGTCTTTGTGCATGTTGATACCAGAGTCCGGAACATTGCTAAACCAACTGCATCTGAATAAAAATACTTTTTCTGCAGATTGGACAGAATATGTCAATTTCAAAACCTGTGTTAAGACGCCGTAAAAATCTTTTATATGTTCATCTGGATCATCAGTCTCTTTGACAAATACACCCTGTTATAAGTCATATTTTCAGCACCTTATTCCTTGGTGTTGAATTTAAATCCATTCACGAAGAATATTGGATAAGCGTTGACATTTCTTTTTGGCCCTATCGCAAGACGTTTCAATCCTTCATCACCGACACAATTTCTTTGATCATAAACGTATTTCGTAAACTAGTTAGCAAATTCTTTGTTGAGATCGCCAAGTGGATGTTCTGATTCGTAAATACTGTAAATATATGTATGCGTATCTTACGTGCAAAATCAATTTAAATTGGGTAACTCGTAAATAATGCAAATATGTACTATCATCGAAAATTATCATTCAATATTTACCTGATAAATGGTGCAACTTCAGCATAATTAAGAAGAACGTATGTGTGTGCCATATGGTAATCTCTATCGTCTAACCATATTTCCACACATTTTCCAGCAGCTCGATCATTCTGTCTAAAAATAGAAAACATTGATTTAGAAGAATCTTGTTCGACGACTTCAACATTACGCAAAACATAAGTTCACATGGTCACTGAAATAGTGAGAGAAAAAGAATGAAGCTTCTTCTTCGATATATGATTTGCAAATCGAACCTTCAACTCGTGCTTTTTGTCTAACTTTTTCTTGAGATGATTCAAGTACCTATTACAAAATTTATTCTATTGGAATTTACTTACATCAAAGTCAAATTTAAATTATTATTTCAAATATTCATAATTACCTCTCAAATGGATACATCCATCCATATTGTACAAGACCTCGAAGAAGTGCTTCATATGGAAGATGAATAGGTAAATGCTCCATTACATTAAATAATCCTTGAGGAAATATTTTCTCAAGTTTGCAGAGCAGTATAGGGATGTCATTTTCGAGTTTACGAATACGCCCAACTTTTAACGTGGTTGAACAAAGCTCTTTATAATTATGTTATAGCACTCCACACTTTTACAGGAAATAGTTCTTTGAAAATGATGGGTAATAAATTTTCCATCATGACAAGGCAATCGTGACTTTTCATCCCACTTAATTTATTGTTTTTTAAGTCAACATTTCTACGAAGATTTGAAGAAATCCCATTTTGACATCTCAGCCCTTCAATCCACTTCAACACAAGTTTTACTTGATTGCTGTCTAGCTCATAGCATGCTTTGGGTTTTTTTACTGACGTTAGGGTTTATATGAAGTTTGGGACGTTTATAATATTGTTCTATATCACGTCTTGAATTGAGATCGTCCTTAATTTTACCCTTGACATTCAAAACTATATTAAACACATTATCAAACACGTTTTTCTCGTTGTGCATCACATCAATATTATGTCATAATAATATATGCTTCCAATAAGGTAACTCCTAAAATATACTTTGTTTGCACCAATTATGCCAGTTCGATTTACCTGGAATTTCAGTCTGTACTCCAGTTTCATGTATCTTCGGATATTCTTTAACTAGTTCATATAATTCTTCACCTGATAAAGTCGTTGGTCGTTGTCTGTTCTCTGCTCTATTTACTACAAAGTTTTTCTTATCTCTTCTAAAAGTTTGATTAACATGGAGAAAACATCGATGACAATCAAACCATGAAATTTTCCTTCCATATGGTAATGAAAATGCCAATGTATCATCCATGCAGTAAGGACAAGCCAGATGACCGACCGTACTCCAGCCTGAAAGCATTGTGTAAGCCGGAAAATCACCAATAGTCCATAACAAAGATGCAAATGTACGAAAATTCTTTTTTTTCGACGCGTCGCATGTATCCACCCCTTCATACCATAATGTTTTCAACTCTTCGATCAATGACTGTAGATAAACATCGATTCCTTGTGTCGGATCATCAGGACCAGGGACGACAATCATAAGAAACATATATGGAGTTTTCATACACATCCACGGAGGTAAATTGTAAGGTGTAACGATAATAGGCCAAGACGAATATTTGCTACCAAATTGAGAGAACGGTGAAAATCCATCTGTACATAAACCAAGTCTCACATTACGAATCTCTGCGGCAAACGCAGGATAAGTCTTATCGAAATGTTACCATGCTTCTCTGTCCGATGGATGCATCAAAGTCCCCTCTTCCCGCATTCTCACACTGTGCCATCTCATATGTGGTGCTGTCGCAAACGAAGCATATAACCTTTGAAGTCTGGGAGTGATGGGTAAATAATACATTCTCTTGTATGGTACTTCCTTTCCTTTTTTTTCTTGGTTTGTATCTTTCCTCATTATATATTCTGCATTTCTTAAGATTAATGTCATCTTTCCAATACAACATACAACCTTTTATACATGTATCTATCTTTTGGTAGGGCAAACCGAAAGCAGACATTAATTTTTTCACTTTATAATGACCATCGCACATCAGAGTATTGGGTGGCATATGTTGTTTTGCAGCTTGTACAACTGCTGTAAATCCAGCTTCTGTAAAATTGAATTTTGATTTCATGGTAATGTATTCGGCAGTAACTGACAATTCTGTTCCGCTACTACAACCTTCCCACAACGGTCTTTTCGCAGAATCGAGTAAATCATAAATTCTTTTCACCCCCTCGGTCAGTTCTTTTTCGACATTTACATCATTAAGTTGAACAGTTGGGAACATTGACCGTGCTGCATCTTCCATCATATCTACTATTGGATTTATCATAACATTATTGTTATTCACCTCAACCTCGGGCACTATAAAATTAGATGCACCAATTTTTCTCATGACGATCCCAGAAATAATAGTTTGACACAAAATCGAATTTACACAAATGCACAATAACTAAATCCAGTTCCCGATAATGCAAATGTCGACATTTATGACACGGACAGCGAATTTGTGTGCCGCCTTCTTCATTATTAGCTTTAGCAAATTTAACGAATTCATGCACACCATCCTTAAAATGTTTTTTCGTTGAACCTTTCGTTCCTATTCGACTTTCATACATCTAGGTACGGTCGAGAAGATAGTTGAACATTTTTCCTAATTTAAAAACATATATATATATATATATATATATATATTAGAAATTTCGACAATATTTCTTTTCTATTGTTATACGCATATAGTTGCATCTGAAGTTTTATGTGATCATTATCGTATTTTCTAATCTACCAGCCTTTTGGGACTAAAGGCTATGTTGCTGTCTTATTTTCGTTTAAATTATTTATATAAATTAGAGACAGACTAAAATAAATAAGAAGTTTTATTTATAAATTATTTCTTTTAAATCATTTATATCAAGATGTTTACTGCATATAAAGCAATAAACATCCAAATAGTCGCTTCACCTAGGCGCCAGAAATAAACGGTAGCGCATCGAGGAGATATGCCCTTCGTATAATATCGGCACGACCCGAATTGACCGGCTACTGAGATATTCCAGATATAAATACCCAAACACATGGCGCATAGGCCAGTCAAACAACACTTGACGACTAAGTGGTCCTCACTCAACCAAAATACAAGGCGCACAGGCCAGTCAAACAACACTCAACGACCAAGTCGTCCTCACTCAATCCAAATATAAAATACAAGGGATCGATCGGGAATAAAATTCAAATTCACACTTTCACACTTTCAAATTCTCAATTCCCAATTCACACTTCCACACTTTCAAATTCTAAATACATACACCCAATTATTCTCAATTCACACTTCCAAATTCAACGATTTAATGCTAATTAAAAATAACCTAATACACAAAATTAGCAATGTCTACACCCAATTATCATCACAATAGTGTACATTTAAACCTAATTAAACAATTTAATTCGAAATTAGGGTTTAGAAAATTACCAAATTCAAGAAGAAAAGGAGGTTTCGGCGAGTTTCGACGAGTTTTAGGCTTCTACAGCGACAACGACGGAGGGTGACGACTGGAGAGGGTCAGAATTGGTGATGGGGAAGAGAAAAAATCATTTTTTAGGAAGCAAAGAAAGCGAGGAAGAAGGGTTCGGTTGAAACCTGTATACGCGATATGGCATCGGTTGGCGTCGGCTAGCATCGGCCATATATTTATTTTAAAATTCTTTTTTACACCTATTTCGTTTAAAAAATTAAAAAAACCTAGTACATTATAAAGTAAAATAAAATTAACATTTATTATTATTATTGACCCAATGACGGGTCTTGATAGGTTAAATTGGTATTTTTGATGATATATATTCGTCTAATTCGAAAATTTTCATTGCTTTAAATCTAACTCGCACGACCAATTGATGTAACTTTTAATCGATCCGCTATAGAAATTCGATAAAGGTGGCTATATGTAACATTTTAAAGAATTAAAATAATTTTTTAAACCGTTGGATAATCTATTATGAATTTTTAAATGTATTAGGTATAATAAAATTAAATAAATAAATTATGCGGCATAAAAATCAATTCTTTGGACCTTATGTCGATCTAAGGTATTTTGGAGATGTTTCCAGAATATGGTTAAAAAATACACGAATTTGGGGTGTCGATCTTGAATTTCAAATTTATGGTCATTCGTGGACTTTCGGACAAAAAACCCTTCGTACGAAGGCCGAACGACCTTCAACGAGACCAAATTTGAACCAGTGATAATTTGTAGTGTTTTAATCGAGCCAGCGATAAATGTGAATCAGGATTTACACCTTTGAGCCACACAGCCCTATTTGTGAGTTCTCCGGAAAACCATTTAATCAATTTATAAAATGCTGTAAGTTAATTAATATTTGTTAAGTATTGATTATTATTTAATTTATTTGATGTTTAGAAGCTATTTGTAATTATTTGAATGCATATATAAAAGTTATATTTACACACATTGATATATGATATCGCTGCTACTTCAAATGAGTATAAGTAAAAGATAACCACATGAAGAGATTTATCTAAATTTTTTTATTTGTTAGCATCTAGGGCTAGCCACATCTTGAAAAGAGAGGGTGAGGGTGAGAGAAAAATTAAGGGGTTAATTAGCGAAGTTTCCATACTTTCAAATAGAACAAATTTGTAGGTTTTATCCTCATTTATTCTTTCATTCATTTCCACTTTTTCCTCTCATCCTCTCCAAAGCCATGGCCAAAAATTTAATCATCCCTTCCAAAAAAATTCAATTTTAAATCAAATCAAAACATCAAATAAAATAAATGCTAGGTGGTTCATCATCCTCTTGTAAAGTTGGGTGTGGATATACATAGAGATTTAAGAAGAAATCTCAAATCAAGGTGTTACAAAGGGAAAGGCTTTTCAAGTTCTATACTTTTATTTATTTATATTTATTCATGATGTTTAATCCGAGTGAATTCACATATATGTGTGCATAAATTTCCATTTATTAAATCTAAATTAAAACCTCTTATGTGTTGTTATTTTATTGCAAAATCAACCTTGTGTTTGATTAATTTTGTGTGTCCAAATTGGTTGTTGGATCTGAAATTATTAGTTAATATATATTTGATTGCTATAAAATTTAAATTTATTTTGACAATTTAATTAATTAATTATTTAATTAAAAATTAATTGCATGTCTGATTGATTTTGTGTATTGATATTATTTAGTGAATCTGAAATAATTGGCAATGTAGATTTGAATTGTAATAAAATTCACATTTGTTTTCACTATTTAATTTAGTAATATTTAATTAACTAATTTGTTTATATATATCTACATATGCTTCATCTTCATGTTATCCAAAATTGTAAAACAGTATCAAGTTAAATTTTGATATAGTTGATTTTGGTTTTGCATATGTGTGCGTGTGTTCAATGATTTATTGTTTAGTTAAATGTATGTATTTGAATTTTGAATTCAAATTATAGGATATAAACACATACATATGTCGCGCGGTCTATTCTAAAATTAATCATGATTATCGAAGTTATATACATACATACATACATACGCACACATATATTAAACTATGAAACTATTTTACAGTTTATGTATGCATATAATGTGTATTTTCAGATCTGTAATTTTAAAGTTTGGATATTTTATTGTGACTAAGCATGGAAATTTTCATATGGTATTAATCTAGTTTCAATTAGTGTGTAAAATAGGGAAAATCTAAAATATTACCATACTCTAATTCCTTTTTAGTTATGATTTGATTAGATCCAGATCTAATGTAAAATTTTATTTCCACCTTCAATTCCAATCAAACATTTTCTTGCTTTAAAATATCAAGCATTATTTAAATTTATTCTCTTATATATGCGCGCGTGCATGCGTACACACACACATATATATATTATGTAGAAGTGACAGCAAAATATCATATATATTTATTTATATGTCTAAAAAATGTGTATATGGTACTATAAATGTATATACACAAACCATGAACACATATTATAGTATATTCAAATATATGAATATACATAAGCATTTATACTCTCGATATCAGTATGGAATTATCATATATATATGTGTGTGTGTGTGTGTGTGTGTGTGTGTATAATACAATAAATATAAATATCAATATCTATATGTGTATATATAGCTATACACATATTTACATTTTTATTACGTTATGTTGCTATAACATTGAATGTATATATGACACATTTAGATAAAACATTTAGGTAGATTAATTAATGTAATTAATTAATAAACAAAAAGTAACATGAAATAAAATATGATTTCATTGAATGACTAGATTGAATCTAGTGAAACTCGATTTTATAGGTCCACTATGTTCCAAAAGGAAAAACTGAAATCCACCTATTTCACTAGTCTAGACCGACCCAATTCCTTCATTGGTTTTAAAGCTCAAATAATCCATGTGGTCTAATTAATAGCTTTAGGAAAAACTAATTAAGTCTGTCCGTCCGATGGGTGTTTAGAAAACTAGTGTCTAAACTTAGGGTTGAATAATCAAGTATTCTCCCCTCCCTATTTATCAGCTTGGCCAATGGGTGGATTAAGTCTAAAAGGTCGGCCTAACAGTAAAGGACCAAATTGATTTAGGGCTTAGGATATTTTTCAAACTAAGATTTGTAAATTTAAATAATATTTTAAATGTTAAGTTTAAAATATAAAGGGATATTTTATAGATTTTATAAAATAATTCTAAAAATTTTCTAAATTGTTTTGAGAAATCATTAATATTTTTAAATTTTTTATAAATATTTTAATCAAAGGTTAATACTTGATATATCCATAGATGTAAAGATATATGTATATGTAACTACAAAAGTTATAGTTGAAAATTTATCTTAAAATGTTTAAGGTGATTTAAATAAAAAATTTAAAATTATATAATTAAAATATTTGATTAAATAAATGATTTATTTGATAAATAATTAATTAAATTATATAAGTTGACATATGTATATAAAACTATAAAGGTTATAGTTCAATAACATAAACTGTTTTCATTTTTCACAATTTTTTTAAGAAATTAAACTAGATAAATTTTGAATTTATTAGATATTTAATTAAAATGTTTAATTAATTAGTTAGTTGATTAACTGACACATAAACATATATATATATATATATAACTATAATGTCATAATTGAATATTCTTCTTAAATAGTTTAAGATGAATAAAATAAAATTTATGAAATTTTAAATAAATGTTAATTAAACTAGTTAATTGTATTAAAGAACTAAAATTAATTAAATATGATTCAATTAATAAGGTTAAAATTAATTAAATATGATTTATTAATAATATACATATACATATACATATTATAATATTAATCAAATTATAAATGGTTATATATAAATTAAACTCATATAATTATATAAGCAAAAATATAATGAAAGCGGAAGTAAATAAACCAAAAACATATTTTTGGAATAAATATATACATAAACTATGTACACCGTAATTTTAGATGTGTTTAATGCTTGAATCACAAGGGTATTTCATAAGAAATACATTATTTCTTGATTGGTTACTTGCATACTCACTAGTTATTGATCAAACCCAAGCTAGGGATGTTATGCATAGTCCTATTAATATACCTTTAGATGAGAAAAGATACATGCATGTATTTGTTGAGTAAACTCAAGATGTGTATACTACATTTTGGCCATCGTGAATTGATAGGTAATGGCGACTAACCTCTCTTGATTTTTTTGAGAAGGCTCAAGGTAGAGATTGAGATTAAGACAAGGAGTTGCATACGATACAACCGATAAGGAATTATCTATCGCTTGTGGGCCTATGATTTGTTGAGAAAACTCAAGGTCGTGATCTCAAGGCAAACGAGTCCTAACACTTACTAAAGAAATTAAAAGATTTCTACCTTTTTAGGGTTCTAGGAAACATAAAAATCTAGTGGCAGCCTTATTAGAATAGCAAAACGATAACATTTAACTTTCTAATATTTTAAGAACAAATGCTACATAAAATAATATTATCTACTTCGATAAATTTGTGCATCTAATATAATTGATGAAGTTGTTTATTAATTTGAAAACACAAACGAAGATAATTAGGATTGACGAAGAAGCATATTATATACTTAACAGTAAATCATTTGCATGTTGTCGCTTCAAGACCCGTGCAAGAGCCAAATTGTACAACTACTAAATACATTGATAACTTGTTCATTTAAGTATTTATTTTTCCTAAACCGTGCACTGTCTTCTATGAGTTTTAAACTCTAAAGAAATATATAAATATGGATATTCCATCCATATTATATCACATACAAGTTGTATAGCGAACAGTCATATTCGTAATGTACAAAATATTAATGAACTTGGTTCCTTTGAAATGAGCAAGTAAACCATAACCCAAGATCGTTCGTCCAATATGATTGAATAAAATAAGGATCTTATTACGTTAAAGGTAACACAGACCAAGAAGACATACCTATGTAGTTGATTAGTAAAATGTCAGTTCGATCAATCTACTTAAATGCAACATATTCGACATCCTTGAAATGTAAAGGATTCTCGAATGCACTTTTATAAGAATTCAGTATGGTCCTGTATTAAGAGTTTTCTTTTGAATGGTCCAACTATTTGAAAAGAAAAGTGAATTTCCAAGAGTAGACATAAAATACGTATAGTTCGAATGAAGATGGCGAAGGTCGCTTCTCCTTAAAGGACATCAAAAGAATTGTATAAATTTTTGCAAGATACTTAATATTCTATTCCAAATATATTATATAATACAAAATTATTTTCTTTAAGAGTTATTTCTACGAGTTCAAGATATTTGATCTTAAACCCTCGAGTCTAAACTAATTCCCATGGATGAAATAAATTGCTCATGATAGGTGGTTAAATGGAGCCCATATTTCATACACTATTATAATAATGGTGGAATTATTAGGAGTAAGCCACATAACATTTATTAATTGATGAATCAAGATACAAAAAATTATTTTCATAAATGTACCAAATATTATTTATGAAACAATAACTATTTTCAATACTGATTGAGAATAGACATGGTTTTGTTTTATATGAATATTATGAATATTCATTGTAAGGTAAAACTATAATAATAGTATTATTTTATTATCGTAACAAAAGTTAAAGTATTTGAAATATTTTAGAATTGTAGACCAAGCCAAATCTTTGGAAAATGATTATTTAATCATATTATTATTAATAATATAGTATTGGTGAATTGTATATCAAACGATTATGGAAAAGCACCCACTCAATGGGAGTGGCAAAACAGTTAATGAACTCTTCAGATTGATGATATATGTAATCCAAGGTCTAATGATACCAAAGATGATATATTTACTTCGTTTAATTCATCGATGAATTATCACATACATGACCATTTTTATTTGATACACAAGTAGTGTATTCGTGATAAGTTATAGAATGTAAATTGAAAGTAGAACATGCAAAGTAAATAAAAAAACTGATTCAATCTAATAAGTAAGTGCAATGGAAAATATTTCCAAAATTATCTAAAATGAATCATATTCAGTCTCAAATTCATTCTTTCCTATGATACATCTTGTGTGTACACATGGGTAATCGAAATTTGTTGGACAAAATATGATTGTTATGGAGTGGTATTAGGCTAACTTCTTTCTATAAGAGTATGCACTAAAGAGTAAGTACATATGTTAAATATAATTTCATCTAAATAAAATTTTACAAGATCATATTCATTATAAGATATGAATTGATAAGAAACCCCGATCTTAAATAGTTTAAGATCCATGGTTGTCTATTAGCTTCGTAGACTTAAAAATAAATCAATCACTTTTTATGTAAGAACAAAATTCAATTCATAAAATATTTATGAAAGCCTATTCCAACGAACTGAGAGACAATTGTTGTTTCAAGAAAATTCACCTTCAAGGTGAATGAATTTCTTTCATAAATTAGTTTTAATACAGTGAACTTAAATACGATCCAAAAACTTTAACATATAAACCTATTACATAAGATGAAGTAAAGTTGACTAAGCCTAAAATGGACATGACTTATTAGAATGCCAAATAATTATTCTCGCACATTAAAGAGAAACTATGAGTTTCTTAACAATGTCATGAAAGAGGGTTGTTAGCGATAATAATCTCCTCGATTGTCAATAAGCCATGAAGAGTATAGACTCTACCATATGACACGATGCTTAAGTTCGAAATAGATTCCAAGTGCATTATAAAAATAAAACTAGGATAGTTATACCTAAAGAGACATGATCCATTTTCCATAGGTTTGTCTTCAAAATAAAGACCAATGTAATTAGAATATAGTAATCGGCATGATGACTATAACATCATAAACTTCAATTTTTGAAATTAATGTAATGTACTTAAGTTAATTTAGAATTTACTCGTAAAATTATCGCTTGATATGACTTTGAATTTTAGTACATCTTTATTAGAATAGAAATTCAAAATAATGATTTAGAATAGACTATTTGCACATGATAACCAAAATGTCACAATGTCGATAGGAGCAATAACTGAGTTTGTAAGTGTTGGATAAGGTCCAAGAACTGATATGACTATATCTGTAACGACCCGTAAATTTTATGGACTTAATTTGGTTAAATTAATAAGTTTGTAATAAAATTTAGTAGAAAAATAGATAACTTAAAACCTATTTATAGAAATTTGAATAAAATCCAAATTGAATTAAGTAGAAAAGGATTCTTACCTAGATATAAAATTTAATATGAGGAATTTATGAAAATATTAAATTGATTTAATGCAATGAAAGAGTGTAAATGGTAATTGGAATAAATTAAGGAATCATGTTATTGCAAGTTAATAATTTACGACTTGAATGAAATTCCAATTCATTAAAAGCATTTAAATGTTATGATTTGATTTTAAATGGAATATGAGAAAAACAAATGTAAGGATTTGATTAATATATGTGTTATTTGTTTAGGGTATTGAAAAAATTGGGAATCCAATTGTAATTAATGGTAATAATGTTGGTATTAGCTAATAAATTAAATTTCAATGCAATACCCATAAATGAATGGAATGAAATGAATGTATGTAAATGTATACTAGGTTATTTATCATCAAATAGAAGGAAAGAAAAGTAAATACCGAATTGATTGATGAATAAATATGCACTGAATAGTAATTGAATATTTCGTTAGTATGAATTTAAAGGGATATGGGGTAATTTGATTAAATCAATAAAAGACAATAAATGCAATGATGGTGGGTTATTAATAAAAGTGAATAGGGAAATGATTGTTATAGTAAGAATGGAATTCCAACTTGTAGGAATGAAGGAAATACACTTAGTAATAAATTTAGTATAGGAAAGCGAAATGGAAATATTGAATTAATTAATTCGTATATATATAGTAAATGGCGATTATTGGATTGTAAATAATAAACTTATTAGAGGTGATCAAGAGTTGTGACCACAAGTTATTATGAGTGATACATATATATTTAATTCATTCAATCGATTTGGAAATCATTGCAATAAGTATAAATTAAATGTTACGTTAAATAAATTAAGGTAATAAATGGAGAATAACGTAAATGTTCTTCATAAATATGATGATTTGTGAATAAAGAATGGAAATAAAGTTTCATTAATATATCGAAATTTAATTTACCATAAAGAGGTAAATTGCAATCAAATGAGTTAAATGTTTAAACAGGAATCAAGCTTTATGTATTTATTTGGGTTTATTGCAATTAATTTAAAATTCAATAATAAATTTTTACGTTAACTGGAAATTAAGTTGAAAACGTGAAATATTTATGTGATAATCTTAAATCCAATGGTTGACACTTCTATTTGAAATTATGAACGGAATAATAATTAATTTATTTAACTAAATGGAATTTTTTAGGATTTTATTTATAATTTTGTAAATTAAATGAAGTTAATTATTAAAAGTGAGATTAACATTTGGAATTGATAAATTTATCTTCTCTATATGGACAATTAAATTTGTTAAAATTATTGTAAATGTTTGAGTAATATAAAGATGATAAGGTTGTCAATTTTAGAATTTAAAATATAAAATTTGGATTTATTTACTGATTCTTAATTTATTAATTAATATAAAAATAGTCATTTTGGTCACGGACTCGGATTTCGACGAAACTAGTTTCATCGGATCCGTAACAGTAAATTATTGTAGGGTTTCAAGTTTCGTAGCGATCGGACTTGTCGTTTGATCGTACGAACGCGAAACGCCTTGAAATCGATTTAATTGAAATCAATTTGGAAATATTGAATTGAGCATAACTTCTTCATACAATCGAATTTGGACGTGAAACTTTTTTCATCGCGTTCAGAATATTTTAAAATACCTATTTGGATATATGGGTTTAACCAATTTCGTTCCGAGGTCAGAACGGGCTTTTTGGGCCAATTATCGTTCAACACGTTTGTTTATCAGATCCATCTATTCTATTTGCTAACCTACCTATATAAACCCAGTTATAAACCCTAACCTCCATCTATTCTCATTTCTTTGTGCGTTCTTTTCCCTCAACTCCTCATTTCCAATGGCTGCAAACCCTAGATCCAATTACAGTCCAAAGTCAAAAGTCAAAATTTTAAGTCCTTAGAAAATTCTCAAAAAATTATATGTCGATGCTCTCGACGAGCATAATTCAATTGCGTAACTCGTTTTTCGATTTGGTTTGTGGTTGGACCAGAAATTAGGGTTTTTGTCTCGGCCGTTCATGTTAATCGTCGAGATTTAACGATGGATCTCTAGCGATGGTTCGATCGGAGTGTGCTGCTGCGTAGAGGACGACTAGGGCTTTCAATCCATACGGCTACTCCATGTCAAAGGTGCTTGGATTTGATGGAATTGGCGAAGAAAGGGGGTGTCGGCACTACCGATGGGGGTGACCGGAGTTTATGACGTGGGTACCGGTATGGGCGGCTCGGCGAGGTGGGCCTCTCTGATCGTGACGAAAAGAAACAAGGTGGCTGCGAAAATTGCAGCTAGGTTTTGAGTAGTGGCGCCCTGGGTAGTTGCGTTCGAGGGTTTTGAACTAGGATCTGCGTGCGTGCGTTGTTCGGTAGAGATAGTATGACGTGGAAAATTCAATTTTAGGTAAGTTTTGTTTATTACTTAATTTTGTTTTCAATCGCAATTTTCAACATAACTTTCTCATACGTTATCTGTTTCATGCGAATTTTTTTTTGTTAGGATCGTAAAAAAATTACGGACGCTTTGACGCTAGTTTGGATAGATTCCGAGACCGTTAAATTTTTGGGTTTAATTCGGATTTAAATTCAAAAGGTGAGTATTTTAACCCACTGACAACTTCTAAAATTTCTTATGGTTGTTAAATTGATTTTAGATATGAGTAGAAATTTATTTATGATTGTTTGGCATGTTTTATTCATCATCTCTGTTAAATCGCATTTATTTAATTTAACTGTTATTTAATTTTATTATTGCATATAAATTGACAGTTAAAATTTATTTATTTGCATATAAACTGATAGTTAAACAGTCAATGAATTTATTTTGAATATAAACCGTTAGTTAATAACTGTCATTTATTTCCTGTTATATTGTTTATGTTATATATTGATGTTTGTTTAAATTGATGATGATTGAAATAAATTGATGATGATTGAAATAAATTGATGATGATTGAAATAAATTGGTTAATTGGATGATGTGTTCTATCTTATATAAACTGCAAGTCATCATGCATTTTCATTTCATTCGGTATTGCGGTTTGAAATGATATACAACCGTATTTTTTTTAAATTACGGATTGAAATGATAAATATCCGTATCACTTGACCATAGGATAAAAATTATATACAGGCACCGCGGTATATATATAAAATTATTTTTGAAATAATTTTTATGGTTTGGATATGATATGGTTTAATAAATATTAAATTTGGATATGATATAAATATATTTTATATATACATATATAGTTAAATTATCGAATTTAAGCTATGCATAATTTGTTAAATAAAAATGAATAAGTTGAAAAAATGGAATTTGATAATTTATATTATATGATGGAGTACAGGTTTAAGATCCGGTATATATATATATAGTCTTAATGATTCCAATCAATTAAGATTGAAAGATAAATTGGAAATTTAATTTGAATTGAGCTCATTTAAAAATTTAACTCCATAAGTTAATGTTAATTGGTTTAAATTGGACATTTTAAAAGTTATGATATTTATAACTGGATTTAATGAATAATTCTTGTATAAATAAATGGAAGGAAATATTTAGTGTTAATAAATTGAGTTTACTTTAAATGGTATGGATTTATCATGTAAACCTTTTAAAACTAAATAACAAGAAATGAATAGTTGAATAGAAATTTCCAACCTTAGTTTTGAAATTCATTAAATATTCAGGTTTGAAAATATTAAAAATCGAAGTGTTTTATTCAACTAAAGTGAATCTAAAGGTTATGGGTTTAGACTGAATTTGAAGTAAATAAAATTTGTGAAGGCGCAGGAATTATACACTTTTAAAGAAATTCTAAGTTCAACTGTTTTATTTTATGTACTGTTGAATATCCAAACCATTTAAGTTTTGAAAGTTATGGCTTTAAAACTATGGATTTCGAAGTATTATGTTGAAAGTTAAAATTCAAATATTTGGTTTTGAAATATTATAAATTTAAAAGTGGCATGATTTTAGAAAAGAAATATATTTGAAATAAAATGATATCATATTTATTGGGTTTTAAAAAGAAAATGATATCATATTTATGGGTTTTGAAATGGATAATTATATTCTGATTTTTAAAGCATAAACTATTTTAAAGACCGCGGTGTTATAATAACGTTTGGTTGTTGAAGAGACCGGGATCGGAAGTTGTCATACTCTCTGCCCACTTCGAAAACCACTTTAACAACCGTGTACGCGGTGGAGATTCCAGAATGAAGTAGGATGGTGGTGGCGTTTCCTTTAAGGCAAATACGTGGACCCGACTCCCGTGAGTTGGCATAAGGTGGCTAAAACAGGAGCGATTGACGGGTTAATAAGGTAGCACCTTTGATCGGACACATCCCTTCGATATTATACTTTGACTTTGGATTGATTCAGTAGCCACTTTTGATTTTTATTTGGAGATGTGGCTCGAGGTGGGCGGTAGCTGCGCGCTACGCGTTACCACCGACCCGGAAGCGTAATTGGTATATCTACCCTGGCATTGCCTAGTTGTGCCGTGTCACCTACCCTATCGCGCCTTGTACGAGTTTGGATTTCTCCCGTAGCCCGTGTGGTATCCTCTGGTGGCTTCCCGATCAGGAGGGACTATGATATTGGATGGACTACTGAGACTATTACGTGTTAAGGTGGAAAATGTAAAGCCTTAACGCTATTTAAAAGTAAGTTTATTTTACAAATAGACACTATTATAATAGCAAAATATACTACATAGTAAATAGTTTAACGGATCCTTAAGAGATGTAAATCCCGAGCATCTTTTAAGTTACCGCACTCATATTTATTTCTGTTGATTTAACTTACATAAGATCTTTTAGTTCTGACTCGAGTGTTTTGTCTTTTCAATTTGCTCAGGTCAGTCCGAGCGTTTCAAGATTTGAAGTTTTAGCTCTGGAGGACAAAGACGAAGATTTGTATTACTATTATCTACTATTATTGCACTACACTCATACTGTTCTGTTGCATTGTTATTTGTATGTGTAACTCTGATATGTATTAGGTAAATATAATCAAATGCTTTTGTAAAACAGCTTCATGAATTGTATATTTGATTATTATATTTTATCCTTCCGCTGTGAGATTCTGTTTGCTTTTCTTTTTGTTTTTCTTATTTACCCCATAACAATCCGCCCTTGCGTATGGTTTGAATTGACACGTGTGTCGAGTTAAAGCGTGCGAAAAGGCGGGACGTTACAATATCACTCGACAAACATTAGAATTAAGAAAATATGTTGATAGAGAATTCAGATAGGGTGATTATCATTCAAATGCATAGGAAGCATGTGCCTATAAGAAAAAATATTAAAGAGGTTTTAAAATATTTATAAAACAAGTAAGGATGTTGAGATTGTCGTAAATGATATACATAGACACCATATTAAAATGTTTAATGTGGATCATATGAGATGGATTTCTTATGTATAGGCAAGAAGAATTATCAAATATGCCGTGTTGTCTACTATATTGCTATTCGCTTATATAATTGATTCATTAATTAAGTATCAAATCTAAATTTATATCGCTAAATGGTAGCTATGAGCATTCACGAGTATTTATGAAATTCTAAAGAATTGCTTATAGATACTACAAATTCCTTATGAACGAGTATCGAACTTGACTCCATAAGCGTTACACAATATAATATGTCGATTCTAAATTAATATTCATCTTTAATTATAGAGATTTGAGCTGGAAATGTTACAAATGAGCAGTGGTGACTGATTCAACTGAAAAGCTAAGTACATCGCCTTAAATAACGCCACATTAAAAGTAGTATAAATATACATACACAAATTTGTAACTGAGCTAGGGATGCTCCAAATGTTGAGAATCTCATGACATTGTTTTATGAAAACAATGTCGTGATATAAATTGTAAAAGAAACTAAGGCTTACAAGATGTCTAGACACATGCTTCGACAGTTCCACATTATAAAGGTAGTTTATCGGTGATAAAGAAATGTTGATCGACAAAGTCGATAATAATACATTATAGCATATCCATGCACTAGGGGACTGGCTCGATAAGTTCTGAACTAATAGAGGGAATGGAATTATGATTCCATAATTAATCCAAGTTCAATTAAGAGCTTAAAAGAGTTAGTGGTATGCCTAGGGTCAATTATGTAATTGCATCATACATTTAACTCTTTAGTCAATCTTATTCACAATAAAATGCTCGTTTTCTTTTATATACTTTACTATACTATGATATAAATAGTCAAGTAATTAATTAAAAGTATATAATAAGGGATTTTACAAAGAAAATGTTATGTGACTATAGTTGCAAAGAGTTGCAGTCGTGAGTAGTTAATCATAATCAAATAATACTTTGTTTTAAATATTACTGGTCAAGATATTCCAAGAAAGGATATCGATACATCCATTGAGACTGAGTGCGTACTGTTCTCCAAAATTTGGGCAGCGTATTACTCAGGGATGCCTGGGGGAACCAAGGGGTTATGTACTTATAGTTAAATGATAATTATGAAATGATTTGTTCTTAAGTTTATAGTTGATTGATAACAACTAGGTCATACAAGGTATCTTAGGGTGATTCTGTTATAGAGTTCCCTCAACTTGAGAATACTATAGCAATTCAATGT
This sequence comes from Allium cepa, assembly GCA_030765085.1. Classification (NCBI taxonomy): domain Eukaryota; kingdom Viridiplantae; phylum Streptophyta; class Magnoliopsida; order Asparagales; family Amaryllidaceae; genus Allium; species Allium cepa. The sequence continues at coordinate 673,113,675 of CM060940.1, forward strand.
CAATACTCCACTTTAATTATAGTTAAGTCATGGAATGGTGATCCATTGAGCGACTATAGTTGGGCCTAAATTAGAGCATTGGGAGTGAAATACCATTCAATAGAGAATTCACCTCCTTACTTATATGTGGTTATTATCATGGTCAACTATAATCAAAGTCAAAATCTCCGAGCAGAGTAGAATAGTTAATATTAAATGATATCACTGAACCAAGGACTTTGTTTTTTAATTGATCAAGTTGACTGTGGATAATATTGGAGTTTGACTAATACATGAATCCATACATCCTGATCGGATATAGTGTTGGCGATGAGAAAGAGTGTGAAATATGATTACCATTGGTGCCTCTTAAGATTATAAAATATGATTTTTCTAAAAATGTTCTTAAGCAATGAATTCTTTCGAACTTTCACACCACTAGTGATGTGCGAACATTAATATTTGAATTGTTTAATATTAATTGCCAACTAAAGTCACACCTCCGAGTCACACAACTGTATTTGTGAATTCTCCAAAAAAACCACACGATTTAAATAATTTATAAAATGTTATAAACTAATCTAATTAGTTAATATTTAAGAAATTTTAATTGTTATTTAATTTATTTGATGATTGGGAGTTGTTTATAATTTTTTAAATTCATATACAGTTATATTTGCATGCGTTGATATATTTCAGTGTAACTTTAAACAGGTTTAAATAAAAGACAATTACATGAAAGAATTTGCAGAAATTTTATGCCATTTAATGGTAACTAGGGTAAGAGGGGTGGAGTGAGAGAATATTTAGGGACTAATTAGGGAAGTTTTAACTAAAAGAAAAGGAAATGTTTCTTTTTTCAAATAAAACAAAATCCACTAATTTTATTCTCATTCATATTCATTTTTCAATTTTCTTTTCTCTAAAGCCATATTCAAAAACTAAATCATACCTTCCAAAAAAATGAACATCAAATCAAATCACAACATCGAATAAAATAAAAGATAGGTGATTCGTTCTTTCTTGCAATGATGGGTGTGGATTTACTTAGAGATTTGAAAAGATATCTCAAATCTAGGTGTTACAAAGGGATAGAATTTTAGGTTCATTACTTCTGTTTACTTTATTTATTCATGATGTTTAACCCTAACAAATTCATATATATATATATATATATATATATATATGCGTCTATAGATTTCCATATATTAAATCTAATCTAAAATCTATAGTTGTGGTTATTTTATTGTAAAATCAATCTTGTGTTTGACTTATTTTGTGTATTCAAATTTGTTGGTAGATCTGAAATTATTAGTTGAGATTTGATTTGCTATAAATTTACATTTGTTACCATAATTTAGTTAAGTAATTATTTAATATCTGTTGTACGTTTACTTCATTTGGTGTACTGATATTATTTATCGGTCCTGAAACAATTGGCAATGTGATCTGAATTGGTGTAATAAAATTTAGGTTTGTTTTCACTATTTAATATAATTATATTTATGAGTATGATATTTAATTAATTGAACTATGTATGTGCGTGTGTATTCATACGAATCATCTTCGTGTTATTCGAAATTGTAAACCAACATCAAGTTATATTTTGGTATAGTTATTTTTGGTTTTTCAAATTTATACAGACACGTATTCAGTGATTTATTATTTAGTTAAATATATGATGGATATTGAATTACAGTATACACATATGTGTATATGGACTGTTCTAAACCTAATCATGATTATTGAAGTTACGCGCGCACACACACATATATAATTATGACGAAACTATTTTACAATTTGTTCACATGGTGAATGTGTATTTTCAGGTTTGAAATTTTAATGCTCGGATATTTTCTTGTGATTAAGCATGGAAATTTTCATATGTCGTTGAATATATTATTAATTAGTGTTTCAATAAGGGAAAATCTAAAATATTACCTTATTATATTTCCTTTTTGGTTATAATTTGATTAGATCCAAATATAATTTACAATTTTATTTCCATCCTCAATTTTAATCAAACATTCTCTAATTTTTGAATACCTGTTTTTATTTTATAGATTTGTACTCATAGTTTTATATACACATATATAATAAATATATATAAGCGACTGCAAAATATCACACACATACACACTTATACATATATATATATATATATACATATATAGTCTGTGTGTTTATGTATATGTGTGTGTGTGTATATATGTCAAAGATGCTTGATCGGAAAAAACACATGGAAATCCTACGCCCAAACTACAACGTAAATTGAAGAATACCAAAGCAGCTTTAAGATCATGGTCTAGAAGCATTTATGGTCAAGGTACTAAACTTTCCACTGACATACAACAAAAACTTGAACAAGTATAGCAGCTCATAATGACCTCAAACAGTGGCCTTAACCTCCCTCAACTTGAATCTGAACTGATATCCCAGCTCGAAGCAGCTCTTTCAACCGAAGCTAGCATGGCAAGACAAAAATATAGAGAAGACTGGTCCTTGTCTAGTGATACAAATACAAAATTTTACCATGCCTCCTTGAAAATAAAATAATCTAAATCTTTCATCCACCAAGTCATTGATTTTCATGGAGTTACTCATTCTAACACTCCTGATGTTGATATGCATTCCTTGGTTATTATAACAAGTGACACTGCCTTCCTAAACAACTTAAACCTTCCTACCCTCTCTGTTGAGTTTCAGGCCTTCCTTATATCCCTAGTTTCAGACGAAGAGATCAAAAATTCTTTTTTTACCATGATAAAAATTGCTACTAGAGGACCAGATGAGTTCAATGCAATATTCTTTATATCTTGTTGGTCCATCATTTTCTCTGATGTTCTTAGAACTGTTCACAACTTTTTCAACAAAAGAAAGATGCTTATTTCCATAAGTTCCACAAACCTAGATCTCATTATAAAGCTTAAAAATCCTGCAAATGTAACTGAATTTCGACCCATAGCCTATTATGACATAATATACAAAATCATTTTGAGATTCTTAGCTTCCAAACTGAAGGCTGCTCTTCAATACATTATATCACCAAACTAAGCAGCCTACTTGCCCAATAGAACTATACTTGATAATGTACTTCTCACTGATGAACTTCTGAATGGCTTCTCATCTCCAAACATATCTCCCAACGCAATGCTTAAGATTAATATAAAAAAGCTTTGATTCTGTACAATGGTCTTATCTTACATTCTAATGAATAAAGTTAATTTCCCCTTAAAATTTTCAAATTGGATCTATCAATGCATCTCAATAGTTAGATACTCTCTTGTATTCAATGCTCATACTGTAGGATACTTCCAAGGAAACAATGGCTTAAGGCAAGGTGATCCTATATCTGCCTATCTACTTATATTAATCATGGAGAAACTTACTATCGCCCTCCAGTTGCAGGTTGGAAAAAAAACTTCATTCTACATCCCAAATGTAAAATTCCTTTAATTACTTCACTAGCATTTGTAGATGATTTAATCATATTTACAAAACCAACAACCCAGTCTTTAATCTCCATTATGTCTACCTTGAATGAATTCTACATATTCTCCGGCTTGAAGACAAACCCCCTCAAATCTCACATTTCGATAGTTGGCATTCCTCCTCGTCTATTCTCCCAATGCCTAAATATCACCAAAATGCTTCCACTTCAATCTGATATGTCATACTTAGGCATCCCATTGGCAACAAGAAAAATTACAATCTCATAATATATTCCTATGTGTGAAAAAATTACGAGTGTCTTCTCAAAGTGGCATAACAAATTCCTATCTCAACCGGGTAGACTAATTATCATAAACTCAGTGATTCTCTTAATGACAGTCTACTAGTGTAGAACATTTCACCTTTTTACTAGCTAATTTCCATGATTAGATCAGCCATGTTCAGGTTCTTATGGACATGAATAATATATAATAAGAAAATATCACCCATAGCTTAAAGTAAACTCGAAAAACCAAAATGCACTAGAGGTTTAAGAATTAAATGTAACATCCCTAATTTTTGATAACATTATTCAGAAATTTAATTAAATAAATTAAATTGAATAATAATGATATGGGGATCGAGATTTAAATAAACCATATGTAGGGCCATGCTTATTAACAAAGTAAATGGGCTTTAATTGGGTTATTAGTTAATAAAATTACACATGGGCATATTAGTAAAATAGACACTTCATTATACATGGCTATACACTTCTCATTCTTGCCTACTCATGTTTATTTTTTTCAACAAAAAAAAAATAAACGCAAAAAAACCCTAAGAAGCCGGCTATTATCAAAGTGGAAGAATTCAATCTAAAGCTAAGGATCAAAGCTAGGAAGGGTTTGTCAACAACAAATCGCAAATTCCATATCATATTTAAGGCGAATAATAATTTTATACCATCTCTATTTTATTTTATGATTATATGTTTTGGATTTATGATTAAATTCGTATTTATGTTGATATGGATGATGATATGCTAGAATTATATTATGTGCGATTTATTTTAATTCAATTACATATGAATTAGCACGGTTTTAGGGTAAAACCGAGTGTTTATGATTTTAGAATGCCATAGAAATTTTTTATGTTAAGTAAAATATGATTTTGGAGATGGGTTTTGATTTCCAGAAATTTCCAAGCTATAGGAAATTTTTTTATGAATTTCTAAAGGAAATTATGATATAATTGGGTTTAAAATTTATTTCAAGTATTTCATGAAGAAATTGGGTCTGAAATTTTGATATGCTTGATTACACAATGAAATTGAATTTCTACAATTTTTGGGGATTTTTTCTAATTGATTTACTTGGGAAAATAAATTATTTCAAAAGAAGGACTTATTTGCAAATACTATTTGTAAATGGAAGTGCTTAACGTTTGAGTTTATTTTGATTTATATCTTCGATGGTTTAATGATAAAGCATTTGAAAAGTTTCAAAGTAACCAACCACGAAATTACAACATGCAGGTTAGTTATAACGAAATTGTCGTATTTAGCTATAAATTATCATTTTCAGAAAAAGGTAATTCTGCCTATTTTGGAGGTACCTTTCGACTCCTTTACCCCCACACCCATCCAATCAAAACAACAATATTTGAAACCAATGCACATGGTATCAATGGAATTCGTATGAAGTGAATTGGTAAGTAGCGGAAGGAAGGGTGTCAAAAGCAATGCCTTCGCCCGGGTTGAAATCAAGGTTAACTTTTGAAAGATAAGTGCCTGCCTAGTTTTTGAAGGGCTTTCGAATGCGTCAATACCCTATAGAGTCGAAACCTTAGTTTGTTTCCTAAAGTTAAAATTCTTTCCTTGTTTTACTTAAAGTTTTCGACATAGCAAAAACTATGCTTTCCAAAGGGGCTTTTATAAATAGCTTTCAAAGAAGGTTTCCATATTATGTAAAGCTGTTAGCTTTCGAAGGGGTACCTTTTTCTTCAAATAAGAGCTTTCAAAAGGATTGGTTCCGACCTAATTGAAACCCAATGGCTATTTTCCTTTTGACTGTGTTGAAGCCATCAATGCTTTCGAAGGGTTATCTTTATTTTACCTAAGCCAAGCCACTTCCTAAATGCTTTCGAAAGGGGTTGAGGGTTTCGAAGGCAATGGACTTGAAAAGGAGTTTCGACTCTATCCTTCAAAGTTTTAATTTAAAAGGTTGTTGCTTTCGACTAAATGGTTCCGACACCATCAACATTTTCCCAAAACAACTTTATAGTTGGTTTCGAAAGAAATACTTTCGTATATAACCATTTTGATCCAAAGGATGTTTTTAAAGAGTAAACCCAATGCTTTTGGAAAGGGTACTTTTATTTGTTTCGAAGCTATGCTTTAAAGAACATTTTGATATCATTGAAAGGTACAATTGGTTTCGAAAGAGAATATTTAACAAGGGCTTCGAAATGTATGTTTATTATGTTTTGAAAAGAAGTTTTTGATTTCTACAGAAGTCATCCAGAGGTTTCAAAAGAGATGTTTTAAGATTTCAAAACACATAAACCCAATCTCAATTTAAAGGAATAACCATGGCATAAGTAAATAAAGGGTTTTGAAATGAAGAAATTTTCATCGATTACAAAGGTAAAAGGGTTTAACCATGATATATATATATGTGTGTGTGTGTGTGTGTGTGTGTGTGTGTGTGTGTGTATAAGAGGATAAACCACATGTGAAGTTATTATTTGTTGTTACGAATACTTCTTCATACACTTGTTCACATTGTTATTAACCCATAACAGTATTTTGGAGAAGGGCAGAATAATGAGCTAGGTTGACCCAGTAGTGAATATAATTTAAGAAATGTTAAAATCTAAAATAAGATATTGGCAGGAGCCAATAGGTTCATAGTCAGCCCATGAAAACTATGATTTGATATTGCCATGGGCCAATAGGTTTATAGTTAGCCCATGAAAACTAGGATAATAGAAAAGATATTGGAGTTGCCAATAGGTTCTTAGTAATCCTATGAAAACTATGAAATTGGACAGATAGGCTATAAACATTTAACAGGTTGATAGTGATCTTAGAAACTATAATTGAGACAGATAATCAGAATGAATGGGGATGGGTAATCCAGACTTGATTTAATTGATTTGCATATCATCATAATATTTTGAAACACTATGTTTTAACCATTGTGGATGCAGGGGCTCAGTATATGGTTTTATAAATGTTTTAGGATACTAGTGAGGGGAAAACTTGTTCCGCTAAGCAGTGTGGTCTCACTAGATATCTAAATGGTTTGGGATGGTAGATTATTATTCATACTAAGTTTTTCGTCGGACTTGAAGTTTTTTCCCCTTAACTCTCGAGTACTCAATTGATTTTTAGTAGGTTGAGAGTTAAGGTTTCCAGGTGTTTCTTAGATGAATAAAGGTTCTGAGGACGTGTTGGAAACAAGTTTGTTATTAGAGTTCTTTTATTTTCGCTGTGTGTTTGATTGTGAAATGGCAAAATGTTTTAGTGCCTTATTATATACTCTGATCATCCAAGGGAGCATCTTTATATGTTGCTCTTGGTGTATTTTGTATTAAATATGTGTTACCTAAACTTGGTCTACATACCGAGATTATGTAATGAATTTGAAATATTTGGAAAGGGATCGTGGATTTTGTTTGTTGTTTTATATTTTTTCCATATTCATGTGTTTTTGTGTATCAATGAATCTAACACCGCCGTATTTGGTCACCAAGGATTAATTACTATAGATGATTGCAACATCCGTTACTGTTAGTTTTAGGCCTCCAAGTAGGAGGATGTTCCAAGTTGGTATTAGAGCATAGGTTTATGAAAATTTAAAATTTAAAATCTAAAATATTTTTAAACATAATCCAATGAATCAAATAATAAGATTGGGGTTTAGGTTAATGCTATAGTAACATACTTGTACTATAACTAAATATATATAGTTATATATATAAGTACGTATTCCCAGCTCTCTTAGACCATTCTTATGTATCTTACTAAGGTTTGTATGCAGATTTACGAGAAAGGCGATATGGAAGCAGGAACAAGAAGAGGGAATCTCGTTGGAGGAAGCACCACAACTAATGTAAATGCTCGACCCACTACGAGGAGGAATTCGGGTCGACCGGCTAATGCTAGTAATCAAAGTGTCGATGCCAATGTGGTGCTGGAAATCCACCAGTAGATATGGGGGTGATGTATCAGTTCTTTGTTGGTTCGATACAAGCAGGAGCTACTGCTGGTGTTGCTAAAAATATAGGAGGAGCTAATCCTGTGGCTCCAGTTGGGAATAATTATGCTTGTTTGGGTAGGAAGCCATTCTTGGGAACAAAGAGTGTCATAGAGGTTCATAATTGATTGTTACATTGTGAGCGTATATTTACTAATTTGGGTCTGAATGATGGGCAAAAGAGAAGGTTGCATCTAGATAGTTGCAAGGGTCAGTACTACATTGGTAGAACAGTGTCATTGCCAGAGTTTCGAAAGAGCAGTTAACTTAGACTAATTTTAAAACGAGATTTGAGCAGAAGTTTGCATTTGAGTTTGCTAAGTCAGAACTGATAAGGAAGTTTATGGATCTAGTTCAGGAAGAGATGTCAGTAGTCGAGTATGCTACTAAGTTTGAAGAGCTGTCTCGATATGGATATGCTACTATAGATACTGACATCAAAAGGGATGAGAGGTTCATTCAGGGATTGAGGCCCGAGCTTACTAGAATGACCATGAAAAATGTCCATGATCCTTGTAATATGGTGGTGGAGACGGCCATTCGCCATGAGGAGTTACTTATTGAGTTTGCTAAAGAGAAGCCAGTGGAAACTCAGGGTTCTCAAGGGAAGAAGAGGAAGTTCTTTAAAAAGAAGGGAGCCCAGAAGGAAGATCTGCTAAGAAGTCAAGGATGAGGTAGTTTGCTATAAGTGTGACAAGAATGGTCATTTTGTGAATGAGTGTCGGTCATGAAATGGGAAGAAAGCTGCAAGAAAGAAGAATGTGAAGTGCTTCAATTGTGATCAAGTTGGGCATCACAAGAATCAGTGTCCAGAGCCAGTTAGGGAGGACAAAGAAAAAGTTTTTGCTATTGGACCAGCTAGGCCTACTGCAGCCGATAAATGAAAAACTGTAATGAAAGGTACGCTTTTGATTCAGAGTATTCCAATTAGAGCACTTTTTGATACCGATGCATCACATTCATTTATATCTCAGTGTTTGGTTGATAGATTATGTTTAGAACCCATCTACCTTGTTACTTTCTTAAGGATTGTGAATCCAATAGGAGGGTATGCAACTATAGGGTTGAGATGTGACCAGTTAGAGCTTGACTTGTTAGGTCATAAATTTGCATGCAGTTTGTATGTAATTGACTTCATAGATATCAGAATCATTTTGGGTACAGATTAGTTGGGTAGGTATGAGGCTAGAATATTTTGCTAGGATAGGAAAATATCACCGAGACACCCTGATAGTCATAACCGATTAATATTCTCAGTAGAGAATACTGAAAGGAGCGTTAGTGCTTTACTTAATGCTATGGAGGTAGAAAATAAGTTAAGTCAGGTTGGGTAGCAAAAGAGTTTGCAGATGTCTTTGAGCCAGTCACTGGACTACTACAGAAAATAGCTGTTGAGTTTAGAATAGATTTAGGAGTTGAACCTGCAAGTAGGTCACCTAGCAGGATGACACCAACTGAGATGAAGAAATTGAAGGTGCACCAAGTGGATCTAGAAGGAAGGAGTTCTATTAGACCAAGCAATTTGCCTTAGGGAGTGGTCGCGATGTTCGTGAAGAAACCAGATGGGTGTTAAGGATGTGTATGACTATCATAAATTGAATGAAAGGCGATTAAGAACAAATATCCTTTGCCAAGAATAGATGATCTGTTCAATCAGTTGAGTGGAGCTAATGTGTTTTTCCAGTTGAATTTGGCGACAGGTTTACATCAGTTAAGAGTGGTGGAGGACAATATTCCTTTGACAGCATTCCGAACTAGGTATCGTTTATATGAGTGGTTGGTGATGCCATTTGGATTAACGAATGCACCTACTTTCTTCATGGATTTGATGAACCGAGTTTTCCAAGAGCATTTAGATAGATTTGTACTGTGTTTATAGATGACACCCAAAAGAGCATGAAGTTCATCTTAGAGTGGTACTTGAGATGCTAAGGCAGAATCAGCTAAAGGCGAAGTTTACCAAATGTCATTTCTGGAAGAAAGAGGTTAAATTTCTTGGTCACATTATTTCAAAGAAAGGATTGTCAGTCGATCCGATAAGATCGAAGTCGTGAATAATTTGAAGAAAACAGAGACGGTGACTGAGATCAGGAGTTTTCTTGGACTTTCTGCTACTACCGAAGATTCATTAATGATTTCTCACGGATAGCAGCACCCTTAACTAAGCTAACCCGGAAGAAGTGAATTTTGTCTGGTCCGACAAATGTGAGGAAGCGTTCCTTAAGTTATAGCATTTGTTGACCAATGCCCCACTGTTAGTAGTTCCGGACGGAAACCAAGGGTTGGTTGTATATACCGACACATGCATAATTGTATTGGGAGCCATGCTGATGCATAAGGGTAAAGTTATTGCCTATGCTTCATGACATCTTAGACTGCATGAAGTGAGATACCCTACTCATGATTTAGAGTTGGCGGCGGTGATCATTGCATCGAAGATTTGAAGACATTATCTCTTAAGGGAGAGGTTTGAGCTTTATACCAATCATAAGTCTTTACGTTATTTATTCTCTCAGAAGGAGTTGAATATGAGACAGCAAAGCTTGCTGGAGTCTTTGGCTGCTTATGATTTTGGTATAGAGTATACACTAGGAAATGTAATAAGATAGCAGATGTTCTTAGTAAAAAAACATCGGAATGTAGTGTTAACTATGTTAGTGGAGTGGAAAGATCTAGAAACTTTGACTACTTGTAGTGCGCAGTTAAGATCGACTGCTGATTCTGGTGGTCAGAGTACCGCAATGTTGTCTTATTTAGAAGTTCGACCAATATTGATTGATAAAATTGGTTCTAAACAGAAGGAGATCCATTGTTAGACAAGTGGATTAGAAGGCTTGAGAATGGAACTAAGATCGATGATATAAAGGATTTTAGCCTTGACCAGAGAAGATGGTTGAGAATGAAGGGACGATTGTGTGTTTTGAATATTGAGGACCTGAGGAAGGAAGTTCTTGGAGAGTTCCATCGATCCAAGTTTATGATTCATCTTGGAGGAACCAAGATGTATCAGGATGTGAAGAGGAGCTTCTATTGGGAAGACATGAAAAAAGATGTTGGCTTGTGGGTTAGGCAGTGTACAAATTGTCAACAAGTGACAACTGAACATCAGAAGCCAAGTGGGTTACTTCATCCTTTAGAGATTCCAGTTTGGAAACGGGATTCGCTATCCATGATTTTATAGACGGGTTGCTAAGGACAAATAGGGATAATAAAAATATATGGGTTATAGTGGACAGATTGACCAAGAGTGCCCATTTTATTCCAGTTAAGTCAACCAGAATGGCACCTGTTTTAGCTAAGTTGTTCCTAAAGAACATAGTTAGACTTCATGGAGTATCTATAGTATAGTCAGTGATAGAGATGCTTTGATCACTAGTGAATTCTGAAAGAATCTTCATGAAGTGATAGGTACCAAGCTTAATATGAGTACTGCGTATCACTCTCTGATAGATGGGCAGACAGAGAGAGTCAATAAGGCACTGGAGGATTTATTGAGGGCTTGTGTCTTAGATTTTGTTGGATCTTGGAAGGATCACCTACATATGTTTGAGTTTTCCTATAATAGCAGTTATCAGACTAGTATAGGAATGACGTCGTTTGAAGCTTTGTATGGAAGACCATGCAAATCGTCAATATGTTGGTTGAAGACTGGAGATGGATTAGTCTTAGGTCCATATTTGGTTAGAGAGGCGTCATAGAAGATAGAGTTAATCCGAGGAAGGATGAAGGTATCTCAGTCTAGATAGAAGAGTTACTCAAATAAGAGGCATAAAGACATAGAATTCTCAATTAGGGAAAAGGTTTTCATTATGATATCACCTATGAAGGTGTTGTGTGATTTAGAAAGTCAGTAAAGTTAGCCCCGAGATATGTAGGTCTATTCCAGATTATAGAGAGGATTGGAAAGCTCGCATACAGAGTAGAGTTGCTAAGCAGTATGGCAGGTGTCCATAATATATTTCATGTGTCTCATCTTTGCAAGTACGTGCATGATCCAGAGACTACTATTCCTCCAACAGGATTGGAAGACTTAGTAGTAAAGCCCAATTTGACTATTGTTAGACAACCAGTTCGGGTTGTAGCTAGAGATGAGAAAAGATTAAGAACAAGATAGTCAAGTTGGTAAAAGTTCAATGGGGCGACAACAAGAAGGACTGTACTTGGGAAACAGAGGATAAGATTAGAGATATTTATCCTGATCTACTTTGAGGGTATGTCTATACTAGATTTATGTTGATAGTTGCTAGTTAGATAGGCTAATATGATTGTTATGGTTATTAGGAGTCGTTACAAATGATTACTATGTTTAGTATTTAGTCCTTACTGAATTTCGAGGACGAAACTCTTTACGGGGGGAGCCTGTAACATCCATGTTTGATAACATTATTCAGGGATTTTAATTAGATAAATTAAATTAAATAAGGACGATAAGGGGATTGAGATTTGAATAAACCATATATAGGTCCGTGATTATTAAAAAAGTAAACGGGCTTTAATTGGGTCATTAGTTAATTAAATTACACATGGGAAAATTAGTAAAATAGCCACTTCATTATACACGGCTATACACTTTTCATTCTTGCTTATTCACGTTCATTTTTCTCAAAACAAAAATAAACGCAAAAAACCCTAAGAAGCTGGCTATTATCAAAGAGGAAGAATTCAACTAAAGCTAAGGATCAAAGCTAAGGACTAATCAACAACAAACCTCAAATTCATTATCATATTTAAGGTGAATAATATTTTTATAACATCTCTATTTTATTCTATGATTATATGTTTCGGATTTATGATTAAATTCGTATTTACGTTGATAAGGATGATAATATGCTAGAACTATATTATGTTGATTTATTTTAATTCAGTTATATATGAATTAACATGGTTTAGGGTAATACCGAGAGTTTATGATTTTAAAATGCCATATAATTTTTTTATGTTAAGTAAAACATGATTTTGGAGATGGATTTTGAATTCAGGGAATAATAAAAGCAAATGGTATTTGTTTTCAACCGATGAACAGATAAAAGGACACAGGAAACCTAAAAGGCTCAAAATGCGTACTAATACGGCTAATCGTCTTACAGATTTCGCCGCGTGCCGAACGCCGAAATACACAAATGAATATACTGCGGAGATTAGCGCGATGAGATGAACAAGATATTACATAGATATGAGCGACATGACCTACCTATCGAAACTTGATTTTTTGTTGTCGAAAATGCTGCTAAACCGCTGAAAATAAGGTAAACGGGGCTAGAACAGACCAATTTTGGCGAAATGAAATATGCCATCTTACTTAGAAAACGGTCAACGTTTTTCTTAAAGATATTCAGATTTCAAAAATATTTTATTTTCACCAAATTTTAAACTGATTTTAAATTGAAATTTCACAACTGAACAAACTTACATATTTTCTGATAAAAATCTACCACTTGCTATGTTTAAATAGGCATATTCCAAATATCAAAAATTTCCTTTCTAAAGTTAATTCTTTAATTTCACGAAAAATTTAGTTAATTACGTTATTTAAATCGTTAAAATTTCCGGGTCGTTGCACTCTCTACCCTGCTCAAAACTTTTCATCATCGAAAAGGAATGAGATAGGAGAATAAAAGCAACATTAAGGAAAGACGGATTCGAAATACATAGTACCATATACAATAATTAATTCAAAACCATATAAATTTCATTTTCGAGTGTTACATTATACATCTCATTACTTATTAACATCTATTTATTATTATCATTCTAATTAACTCACTTTCAATTAATTTACATTCATATCCAATTTATTTGCATGCACCTTATTTGCTTCTTAATTAATTAACATTTACTTATTCTTATTCATCTCGTTAATCATTCAATTCATTTTCTTTAAATTGATTTATATTCAACTAATTTGGTTTCAATCCATTTTTATTCAATCAATAAATATTCATTGTATTCACATTTGGTTTATTTTCATTCAATGTATTTTCATTCAATTGATTTACTTTCAATTTATTAACATTCGTTACAAATTTTTTTCATACTTACTTATTCATATTCAGTGAATTCTCATTCCATTAATTTCCATTCTATTATGTTCAATTAACTTATAGTCAATTATTAACGTTCATTATGTTCACCATGTTTCTTTTTATTCGTTTACAATCATATTTGTTATCCACTTTCACATTCAATTTTATTTATGCTCATTTATTTTATTTCATTCACATAGTATATTTTCTTTAATGTCAATATTACTTAATTAACCCTTCAACAAATTTATTTAAGTTTAATATTAACATTTCATATTTTCTTTTTCTTATCCAAAATGTTTAACCCCATTCGTAATTTGATCTTTACTTCTAATTTTATCAAGTTTCAAGTTATATAACTTATATATACCAAATTTCGTACATCTCAACTTAATTAACTTTCATTCATAATTTATTCACATTCACCTTTCTTTATAACGTAAGTTCATTTTTTTTTTCAAAACAAATTCTACTTTATTTTACTCATTTATTTAATCCGTTTGACTTCACTTAAGTTAATTCCACTTCATAATTCAATTTCAACTATTCTTTGTAATTCACTCTTGTATCACAAACGGTTTACAAAGATATGAATTTTTTTATTACCTGTTTAGTTTCTTAAGTTCATATTTATTTACTTAAATAGCATTCTCTTTTTATTATTCAATCATTTCACTTAACATATCTTACAACATAGATTAAGAGTGTAAACATTTACTATAACCACTTAATTTTATTTATAATTCCCTTAACAAAATTTCATTTTTGGAAATCTTATTATTTACATTTATATTGTATATTATTCAATTACACGTTCTCATTACATCTTAACTTTTTGAATATTATATATGTTTTAGAATGCAATTGAGTATTATACAAATAAATTTTATCCCAGTTCAATTGTTTTAAGCTTTTTCAATTTCATTTCTCATTTTGGACATTTCAATTATTTAAAAAAATCATTTCATTTCAATAATTGAAGGCCAACGCTTAACAAAAAACTTAAGAGTTAAATTTTCGGTTTCACTTCAAACCATCTTGAAATACATACATACATACATACATACATACATACATACATACATACATACATACATACATACATATATATATATATATATATATATATATATTGTACATCAAATCAAACTCAAGAAATCAAATCAAATCCATTTTCCAAAACAAAAGTGTAGCAAAGACATTAAGTAGTCTCCCCACTTTGAGACTCTAAAATGAATGTCGATGGTACTGCAGTCATCATCGAAATTATTTTCAAGTGACATAAGAGGAGAGTACTGACTTACTTCTTTAAAACAATTTCCATTCAAAAATAATTTCAAATAATATATTTTTTCAAAACTTTGAAAAGCAAATTTTGAAAAGCACCAGAAATTAAATTCTCAAATCCTTAAGTTAATTTCATTTCATTTGCAAATCAGATTCATAAACCATGCTTATAAAATTCAATCACCTTATAACGTACAACAATAGTTAACGATTTAGGAATGTTGACAAAACAATAAATGATAATCTAATGCTATCATTTCTAATAACCAATTCATTTAACTATCTAATTTCATAAAATTATACTTTTATATATAAAATATATTCATACATAAAATTATTTCATTTACCAATTTCAAAAACAATATTGTGTTAGTTTGCTCTATTTAAGTGTTTTGGAATTCCTATCAATAACGTTAGCTAGACGAGTCGATCGAAACCCAAAATTCAAACTTAACAACTCAAACAACACAATATAAAACATTTTTATATCAATTACAAATACGCTTTCTCATAGGATGATTCAAGAATGAATTTTTAAACAAGGATAGAGATTCAAATTTAGAAGGACCCTAATCAAAGATAATTCCATCTTAGAAGATAGGCTTCAAGGGAGAGAAGATAATTAAATTACAAAAGAGGAAGAAGGATAGACTTATATTATTCGCGATGACCTTAACCGGGTCAACCGAGACTTCATTTTTAGAAACAATGTGCCCAAGGAATCAGACTTCATCCCTCCAGGATTGGCATTTAGAAAATTTGGCTTTCCACTAATGACACCTAAGAGTTTCCATCACATATCCCAAATGTGACTCATGTTCCTTCTTAGACTTAGAAAAGACGAGAATTGCATCAATGAAAACCAGGACAAACTTGTTGAGAACTTTGCGAAAAACGCGATTCATGAGATCGATGAAGAAGGCAGAAGCATTAGTTAATCCAAAGGGCATGACTAACCATTCATAGAAACCATTCTTAGTTTGAAAAGCTGTCTTGGGAATGCTCACCACAGCTACAGGATGCTGGTGGAAACCAGTAGCAAGATCAAGCTGAGAGAATACTTCAGCTCCGTAGAGCTGATCGAACATATCATAGATACGAGGCATAGGATATCTGCTCTTAAGAGTAAGCTTGTTCAGCTCTCTATAATCAAACACATCCTCAAAGAACCATTAGATTTGGTGACAAAGACCACAGCTACTCCCTATTCAAAAAATCTATGCCTAATCATACCCTTGGAGAACAAGCCTTCAATCTGCTTCCTCAACTTGATTTTCTCTCCGGTGCCATCCGTCTAGGTGGAAGAACAACATGTGGAGCTCAAGGAATAAGATTGATGCAAAATTCAATTTACCACTTAAGAGGTAGAGAAGTGACTTCACCAAAAACATCAGGATAATCCCCGATTAACGTGGTGGATTCAAGATCGCTAGGGTGATAATCAAGCGAAAAGATAAAATTGCATGCATAATCCTGAGGCATTCGACATTCTATTACTAAAGGCTCGCCACGCTCGCTTACTAAGGGAGCGGTTGGGGCCTTACAAGAAATGAATTCATCATAGCACTTTAACCCATCACCTCTAAGTAAGATATCATACACATTGAAACCCACAACATAGAAATATATGGTAAATCGATGCCTCTTGTAAAGGAGTTTCACCCTTATACAGATCATACTAAGGTTGGCGGGACCGTCGATGAGATTAGTCACACATAAGGATGAAGTTTCCAATTGAAGTTGCAAGATGTGCTCAAATTTATTACAGAGATAAATATGAATAAAGCTATGGGATATTCCAATATTAAAAGGAACGCAAACAGGAAAAGACAAAAATGGATTTTAGAACAATAGTAAAGTTCCAAAATTCAAAAGAAATCCAAATCAAAGAGGATCCTAACAAAGAATTTCAAGCTCGAATGAAGATGATTCTGTAATTAATTTCACTCATTCTATAGTATTACTACCCTATCTCTAATGATTTTTTACTCCATAAGCTAAGTTATTTTCCTAAACCAAAGTTCTGATACCGATTGTAACGACCTGCCATTTCGAACCATTCAAATCAAGAATGATCCACACAAGTCAGACTTGAATTTTTCAAAACGACAAATTGTTATTTATATTTGGCATAACTTAGCATATAAGCTAAATAAATCAATCACAGAATCACAGACACAGAGCAATACAACAATACACAGCAGAATAGATAAATAATAGCTCATGAAGCTACAATTGACATTAGAGTCTGAAACAAAATACAATAGAAATCCTAAATAAAAGAAGCCTCTAATATAAGAAAATGACAAGTCTGAACATAAACAACTGTAAATAACTGAAAGTTGAATTGATAAAAGATAGATCTACAAGCAAATCTCCAAGCTCCAAAGGTGAGTCTCAAATGCTTGACACTCAGGCTGACCCGAGCATGAATGTGACGACCCGGAATTTTCGAGCATTTAAAATCGGAATATTTAATTGATGTTAAATATTCAATATAATAATTTTAACTTGAATTTCGAATATCACCATTTATTTGATAATTTAAAACTATTGAAATAAATGATTCAAAGTTGGGTAACTTGTTGAATCTAGAGTTTTAAGTCTGTTAAAAATTTATATTGATAATACTGAGGATAATAGAGGTCGTAAAATTGAAATTAACAGTGATTTGTTCAGTTTTAAAATTTATAACGTTTAAATTGAATTTAAAAATAGCCTTCCGAGGCACAGTCTTGGAATTCAACGAAACCAGTCCCACTGGGTCCGTAATATTGTATTATTATCGGATTTCAAATTTTGTAGCATTTGAAGTTGGCATGTGATCGTACGATAGGGAAACGCGCGGGAAATTTCGAATCGAAAATTAAATATAGTAAATACTTTATGTGACTAGTCAAACTTATTTCACATCGGATTTTTTTGGTTTTCACTTCATAGATCACTATAGCTCAAAGCGTTCCTCACACGCCACCTCCCTTTCTTTTCAGCCGAACAGAAGTATAATTTCATTTGAATTTAATTCCTTCCCTTCTTCAACCACATCTGCGTTCATTCCTTCAACGTTTTAAAAAAAAGGGCTAACAAACATGGCCGCAAATCATAAATAAAATAAAATAAAATCGGCCTATCCTCAAATCGATTCCTCCTAGTTCACTCGATTCTATCGGCATGGGGGAGGGGCGGCGCGATGGGGAGGAGTCGCGTGTTGCTGAGGCTTAAGTTTTGGGAATGGGAAGCTCGAATACGAGCTGGATGTGGAGTAGCGGCACGAGGAAGATGGAGATGATGGGCGCCACGATAGTTTGAAGGGGGGGGGGGGTTCGATGCGATTAGGGTTTTGGTAGCGTCACGGGAAGGTGGCCGAAGCGAGACCTGGGTAGCGTACGCACGCGTGCAAGTGGGTTGTGTTGCAACTGAGAAGGGGACGCAAGCATGGGAAGGTGGAGGAGATGTCGATGGGTGACTCGCGATGTTGTCGGCAGGCTGTGACTTCGTAATAGCAGTGAGGTATTGCAACTCCTTTTAATTCAAGTATATATATATTAGGCAATTTTAAAATGCATACAGAGAAAGAAATTTGAAAACCCAATTTTAATTTACAAATATAAATTACAGAGAAATTTTACAGTAAAACAAAGTACTGTTCTTGTTAATTAACAACTATATATATATTAATATATGGATAAATACACCAAAGAAGGGAATTGTATATAGATCAGATGTCGGAAAGAAGGAATTTTAAAATGCTTTAGGTATATATAAAATTAGATCTTTAATTTCAAATATAGATTATAAACCTACTATTTAATTTTTTAAAATATGGATTATAATGCTTTACTTGTTCAGTTACTTTAATTACTAAAAAATAAAATTGGAAGAAGTAATTAGTTCAAATAAACTTGTTAGTTTAAATAAAATGGTTAGTTTAAACTTAAATCATTAGTCAAACTAAATTATTAAATGATTTAATGGTAGTTAATTGTTCAATCGATTCAAGTATTAATAAATGATGTACATATTGATTCAAGGTCTAAATCTTGAAGAAATCTAGTCGGAATGAGAATGGATTACAAACAAGAAGCAAAAGGTGAGTTAATCTCACTAAGTTTAAATTTAAATTTAAAATGATTAAATTTAAATAATTGATTGTATGGTTGAATTGAATGATGTGATATAGTATAGTATAATTTGTAATTGGCATATTATGTGATGCTAACGTCTGTGGATGCAGGAAAAACAGGTTGGAGGGATCCAACAGGACCCCTCAACTTTTATTTAAATTATTTTATATTCTATTCTCTGTTCGGATTGATTGATATTCTATAATGAGTTATGTGAAAATATTGAATGTTATGGCTTGGTTGATATAATTGGGTATAACGAAATTAATTATAGAATAAATTTAAGAATAATGTGGTAAAGAAATAAAGTAACTTTGAAATTCTAATAAATGAATCTTGAGAATGGAAAGGAAAGTTGTATAAACAGAAGTTAATGAATTCTGAATTGTAGTATTGTTAATTAAAAAGAACAAACTATTATTTAGAATTTAAGATTTGGATTTATTGAAAGAGTAAAGAAGAATATAATAATAATAATAAAAATAAAGACCATAACTACTGAATTTGGAAATGAACTGATAAGTAAAAGAATTTATTTCAAATAAAATAAATTGGAAATCAAATTTGGGAAATTGATTTAAGTGGTTGAGATTTGAAATTCTCCCTGGATAACCAAGTACGTTTCAAAGTAAATTTTTAAATATATGTTAAAGGATTTTGTAGTTGTTTTAAAGGTATGTTTTATAAAATTTATTATTTCTATTATTTAAAGTCTAAAGTAAATATTTCCTTTTAACCTATTATAACAGTAATTATTTAAAGAATGAATTGATATTTTGATTTAAAGAAGAAACCTAATGTTTAGGTATAAGGTAACCTTATTTTAATTATTTCTCGAGTATTATTTAAAATTTAGTATTAAAGTAATTTTTCTAGATTAGATGATAAATGTATGTTTCAATAAAGAGTTTTAAATTATTCTAAAAATCTAGTTTTGTGCTTGGTGATTTCAGTGGAGATAGGACATATTCGGGGAAGTTTATCCTGAAAAGAATGACGATTTGAAACTGTTTTCAAAGGAATTTGAAAAGTGAAATTATATCTTGTGAAGATATTTTTGAGATAAATAAATAATATGGAAAATTATTTATTGGTTGATGGTTGTTTGTGAATATTAATTGATAGTTAAATCACCGACTATCAATATTGGACAAATACGTTGATCGTTTCGAAGAGACCGGGATCGAGATTTACTTCTCGAAAACCACTTCGATCCGGTTTGTACGTTCGTGTAATCGATTTTGGAATCGAAGATGGAGCAGTGAAGTGCAAGGGCTAGTCGCTACTAATCCTGAGGATATTTCCAATATGGATGTAGTAGGAATAGTGCCTTCGGTTCCGTTCGAACCAGGGACGGACTTGTATGGATGAATGATTGCGAAACATCGTCAGGTGGACGATGGGCATTCTAAGAGATATATCTATAAAGGTAACGCTTAGCCTCAAGCCTCATCAAATGGGAATGACTGAAAATCAGGGGTTATGCAACAAGGCTAGGTGGGTAGCACCCAAGCAGGGTGAGGTCATTCCAGTCTAGATGTCCCTTTTTATTTCGGCTTAGTGGGCGGTTGCTGATCCCAACCGTGGAGCGATCTCACTCGGGATTATCCAGTAAGGGATAGTCCCGGCCTTGTGTTGCAGGGGAGCGGGCGTACTCCTCGTTACGGTGATCTAGGCCCCGTACTGTGACAGGTGGTACCCCAGTGCCTAGTCATTGGTTGGAAATCCATTCTCCCTACGAGCCTTGTACGAGTTTTGTTTGTATTACCCACTCTGTGGGTAGTAGCTGGAATTTAATAGATGTAACAATTTCGGCTATTTTATAAGTATTTGTATATAGACCCTATTATAATATCAGAGGATTTCTATAAAAATTATTTTAGCTATCGTAAGGTAAAAACCCGACATGTTTATTTGTGGCGTGGTCTTACGAGATGCTTTTGTTTTCAAACGATTTTTGAAACTTTAATAATCAATTGGGTGTGATTTTCTCACGCTGGTAATCCAGACTGACTCGGGTGTTATTTAACTGTAATGCTCGGGTCAGGCCGAGTATTATAGAATACAGGTTTTGATGCTGTGGAGCTCAGGGGACGAGCTGGATGACGATACGTACTCTCGTACTTATATATATATATATATATATATATATATATATATATTTCCACCATGTTGAGTTGTTGTGTATCCATTTGTATGACATTGATGTTGAGCTGTGATTGATGTACTCTGATGATGTAATATATAAACAAAGATATTTGATGTTTGAGTAAAGAGTATTTATTATCTATTATATTTTATTCCGCTGCGATGGTTAGATTCTGTTGTTCTTTTTTATTCTCTTCTTCTACCTCTTCTTCTTTAACCCAAATGGTTCGCATTTCTGTACAACTTGAGTTGATTTAGGTAGAATAGTGTTCATTCAAGGGGTATGGATTTGCGGGCTGTTACAGTTGGTATCAGAGCTTAGGTTGGTGATAAGCTTGGCTCTGGTGGGAATTACTCATTTAAAATAGAGTCCGTAGTACTCTAGAATGAGTCTGAGCGTATTAATAGATATGAGTGTGTATTTGTTAGTGAATATAAATTGTTTTAATATTGTGTTGCTTGGTTTGTTGAGTGGCATATGAACCTTCGTTGGCACAGTCTGGACAACTGTCTCGAAGGGGTTTCTAAAAACTTGAAGAGAACAATCGAAACGGTATTGTTTTAAATGTGGGTAAATGAAATAATTTTACCCAAATTATATTTTGATATAAAGAAAAGTTTTAGTAAACTATTTTAGCTAATATATGGTTGCTTGGATGTTAGAAATGATAACATTAAATTATTATCATCGTTGTGTAAAAATCTAACTAGAAGTTGGAAATATAACCAAAGTATTAGGAAATGGATTCATTATGAAATGAAGTTATAAATATGAATTATAGCTAAAATTCGATTTAAATTAAAATTGAAAAGCAATAATACATATGTGAGGAATATTGATGAATGGGATGTGAAATCTAGAGAGATTTGGAATTCAAAAATACTTGAAGGGTTTTAAAAGAAAGAAAAGTATCGAACTCTTTACGATCGCTGGAAAATAATTCCGATGATGATCGCGACATCATCGGTGTTCATTTTCGAGTTTCCAAAAAGAGGGATTGCTACCATGACGTTTTGGATTTAAGTTTGTTGAAGAAATTTGGTTGATTTTGAAAATGCAAGGAATTTTAGGTATAAGTGATTTCACAAAGAATTTTGAAGTGTTGAAAGATTGTTTAAACTTGGGGTTTTGACTAAGAATGTTTATGGCGTACAAAAAGTTTGATAACTTATAAATCTGAAATTTGTTGGGAATAACACAGGATTGGTTTAACTTTTGAGAATTGTGATTTGAGATGAGTGTTAAATCAGGAAGGAAATATAAGCTTTGAATGTTGGAACTTAAATTTAAAGGGAAAGGTTAAAGATGAAATTAACTTGGATTGGAAAATAAAATTTAAACTGTATTGAAGTAATCGAGTAGGCTGAAAGTAATATCCAGTTATATTTGAATTACGTTGAACTCGAATTGAATTAAATAAATTTGGGTTAAAATAAAATTGAATTGGAATAAAAAAGATTCAATTGAGTTATTGAATGAAATTAGATTCTTACTTGAACAAATGAAAAATGAGATGAATAAGGATTGGATTGAAGTAAATAAATTAGAATGACTTATAAAAGAATCAGAATTAAATTGCATGGAATAAAAATATGCTTGGGATATAAATAAGCATAAGGCTTGAGTTAAAATAAAAGAATAATATATTCAAGCCTATAATGGATGGAATTGTGTAAATAATAAGTTGTGGCTTATAAATTTTGAAAGTCGAATAGAAAATCCAAAATAAATATTTTTTGATGTTTTGGATAATGAAAAGAAAATCCAAACTTGAATTGTTAAATAAATTGAACCAAGAAAATTAAATGAAGTCTTATTTAGAATTAAAAATCAAGTGTTGAATTTTAACCAGGGGAAGAACTAATTAGATAATAAATTAGTTAATGAAGTTGAATTGTGAGTTTATGATGAAGTTTGGAAATAAACTCAAATTATAAATTAAATTCGACTTAAATTGTTGGTGAAGTAAGTGAAATTGAACTGTGAGTTCATAAAATTGGGTGGTAAATTAAAATTGGATAGTGGATTCAGAATTTGAGTTATAAATTAAAATTTAACTTGAAGTGTTAATAAATTAAATAAATTGGGAATGGCCATGTAATCAATTAAATGAGCTGAATCTGGAAAGTTAAATTTTATGATAGTTAATCAAATGATATGAGCTTAAGAATAAAATTGGAGTGAATAACCTTAAGCTAAAAGATGGAAAGGAGTTGAATTGAATTCAACGTAAAATTAAGTTTAATAATATTGGATTGGATTTTTATCAGGTGAGAATAAATTTTAATTGAAATAAAATTCGGTGAGTTGCCGATAATATTTAATGGAATGAAATTCTTAAATAAATAATAGTAAACCCTTTAAATTGTTACAGAATTGAAATAATTAAAGACAATAAGGAAATGGAATGTTTTAAGTTAATAGAATGGATTTAAATGAATGCGGATAAGGAATGAAACACTATTGAATATATCGTGCATAACATTGAAATAGTTATTAGATGAAATAGCTTGGATTGTTTCCGAGCTAAATAAAACAGTTTGAAATAAACAAATATGGAATGAAATGTAAATAAATGGATTGTAAATGAAATTTAAAAGGAGTATGTCGAGCCAAATAAATGGTTATGAATGAATTGAAAGAAAAAGGGAATTAATTGGTAATGAAATTTGGAGATGGAACTTGAATTGGTTAAATATAGTCGAATACCAATTTATTGTGGCAAATGTTTAGTTTGCAAATTAATTATGAAATGAGTATTGGATGTAACCGATATGAAATGTTCCAAGATAAATAAATGATTCAAATAAAATGAATGAGAATATAGCATGCAAATTAAATTGAACGGAATCAATTAAAAAGGAATCAATTCAAATTGGTTATAAAACATAAATACTTATGTATTCACATGAATCTCGTTGAATTACATAAGAACAAATTGTCATTTGATGTAAATGGAAGTAAAATAAATTGATTGTGAGAATAATTGGATTAAATATGAGTTCGGTTTGCTTAAAAATAAATTAAGTGTAAGCGATTGAGTTTTAAGCCATTCAAATGGAATGAAAATGGTATGTAAATGAATTGAAACAATTGAATTAATATGAAAATTGTATATATTGCTTACGGAAAATGTTTGATGTGCATTTCTTTAGCATTCATATGTTTTAACCATTGTGAATAAGTGAGATGTAGTTAAACTTCATATATATGGCACTCACATGTTTAAATTGAGTAAGTACAGGTACCTGGAAGCCGTATGGCTGGATTTGGGTTGCATTAACTGCTAAATAAATAAGCTGCTTGCTTAAAATGCTAAATAAGGTACGCCTACGCAATAAAATAGGAAATATGAACTGTTTTTGATTTTTTCGACCGTGTGGGTCGATGTATATATATTTATATCACTTGTCAAATTGCAAAAGCTCCTCCGCGCAAAGGAGACTCTGCCAAAAAATTTCAGAAATTTTGGGAGTTAGAAAATTTTGGAAACTTTTGTTAACGACAAAACGGTTTCAAATAGGAAGTTGTATTAAATTAGTAAAAGAAGCTAATTGAAATAACATAAATTAGTTATAAATGAAAAATAAAACTTAAACGTTCAAAGTTGAAAATAAATAAAATTCATATGTAATGTGGAAATCAATCTGAATAGAAATAGATATTAACTAAAGTGGTAAAGTGAAAACAAACAAAGAAGCATATAAAATGCTTATGTTAACTTAAGTAAGGAATGGTCAATTCTTAATTGGAAATTGAATATTGCAAATATATTCTAAGTTGATATTTGGACGAATATTGGCATTTGGTAAGGGAGTCGATAAAATGTTTTGAGAATATTGTGATTGGACATTAGTGCTCAGTAGGATATGCAGGTAATATAAAGGGAAAAGAGAATTGATTTTGATTACAGAAGATAATTATGAGTTGCCCGTCAAAAGGTATGTATTTAAATTTTGGTATGAAATTGGATTGAGCCACTTGGCCTTTTTGTTTTTCTTTTTGGATTTGGGAGGCCGTAGAGCCATTTTGTAGTTGTTCCGAGCTAGCCGCGCAAAGGAGACGCTGGCGAAATTTTTTGAAAATTTAGGGTGTTAGAGAAATTTTGAGAAAATTTTGATAATTCAAATTTGGTCTTAAATTAAAAATTTGAATTGATAAGTAAATAATTTTGTTTGAGGCTTATGGGTAAGTTAGAAAGGTTAGGAAGAGGGTTACTGAGTCTTTTGATAAAAAGATTTGTTTGGTAAGATGTTAAAACCTATTTGGGTTGAGGGAATAGTTAACGGGATATAGATCATTCTTCCTAACTAGTAACTTCGGGGACGAAATTCTTTTAAGGGGGGGAGGAATGTGACGACCCGGAATTTTCGAGCATTTAAAATCGGAATATTTAATTGATGTTAAATATTCAATATAATAATTTTAACTTGAATTTCGAACATCACCATTTATTTGAATTTAAAACTATTGAAATAAATGATTCAAAGTTGGGTAACTTGTTGAATCTAGAGTTTTAAGTCTGTTAAAAATTTATATTGATAATATTGAGGATAATAGAGGTCGTAAAATTGAAATTAAAAGTGATTTGTTCAGTTTTAAAATTTATATCGTTCAAATTGAATTTAAAAATAGCCTTCCGAGGCACAGTCTTAGAATTCAACGAAACCAGTCTCATTGGGTCCGTAATATTGTATTATTATCGAATTTCAAATTTTGTAGCGTTTGGAGTTGGCGTGTGATCGTACGATAGGGAAACGCGCGGGAAATTTCGTATCGAAAATTAAATATAATAAATACTTTATGTGACTAGTAAAACTTATTTCACATCGGACTTTTTTTGTTTTCACTTCATAGATCACTATAGCTCAAAGCGTTCCTCACACGCCACCTCCCTTTCTTTTCAGCCGAACAGAAGTATAATTTCATTTGAATTTAATTCCTTCCCTTCTTCAACCACATCTGCGTTCATTCCTTCAACGTTTTAAAAAAAAAGGGCTAGCAAACATGGCCGCAAATCATAAATAAAATAAAATCGGCCTCTCCTCAAATCGATTCCTCCTAGTTCACTCGATTCTATCGGCATGGGGGAGGGGCGGCGCGATGGGGAGGAGTCGCGTGTTGCCGAGGCTTAAGTTTTGGGAATAGGAAGCTCGAATACGAGCTGGATGTGGAGTAGCGGCGCGAGGAAGATGGAGATGATGGGCGCCACGATAGTTAGAAGGGTGGTTCGATGCGATTAGGGTTTTGGTAGAGTCACGGGAAGGTGGCCGAAGCGAGACCTGGGTAGCGTACGCACGCGTGCAAGTGGATTGTGTTGCAACTGAGAAGGGGACGCAAGCATTGGAAGGTGGAGGCGATGTCGATGGGTGACTCGCGATGTTGTCGGCAGGCTGTGACTTCGTAGTAGCAGTGAGGTATTGCAACTCCTTTTAATTCAAGTATATATATATTAGGCAATTTTAAAATGCATACAGAGAAAGAAATTTGAAAACCCAATTTTAATTTACAAATATAAATTACAGAGAAATTTTACAGTAAAACAAAGTACTGTTCTTGTTAATTAACTGCTATATATATATATATATATATTAATATATGGATAAATACAGCAAAGAAGGGAATTGTATATAGATCAGATGTCGGAAAGAAGGAATTTTAAAATGTTTCAGGTATATATAAAATTAGATCTTTAATTTCAAATATAGATTATAAACCTACTATTTAATTTTTTAAAATATGGATTATAATGCTTTACTTGTTCAATTACTTTAATTACTAAAAAAATAATAATTGGAAAAAGTAATTAGTTCAAATAAACTTGTTAGTTTAAATTAAATGGTTAGTTTAAACTTAAATCATTAGTTAAACTAAATTATTAAATGATTTAATGGTAGTTAATTGTTCAATCGATTCAAGTATTAATAAATGATGTACATATTGATTCAAGGTCTAAATCTTGAAGAAATCTAGTCGGAATGAGAATGGATTACAAACAAGAAGCAAAAGGTGAGCTAATCTCACTCATTTTAAATTTAAATTTAAAATGATTAAATTTAAATAATTGATTGTATGGTTGAATTGAATGATGTGATATAGTATAGTATAATTTGTAATTTGCATATTATGTGATGCTAACGTTTGTGGATGCAGGGAAAACAGGTTGGAGGGATCCAACAGGACCCCTCAACTTTTATTTAAATTATTTTATATTCTATTCTCTGTTCGGATTGATTGATATTCTATAATGAGTTATGTGAAAATATTGAATGTTATGGCTTAGTTGATATAATTGGGTATAATGAAATTAATTATAGAATAAATTTAAGAATAACGTGGTAAAGAAATAAAGTGACTTTGAAATTCTAATAAATGAATCTTGAGAATGGAAAGGAAAGTTGTATAAACAGAAGTTAATGAATTCTGAATTGTAGTATTGTTAATTAAAATGAACAAACAATTATTTAGAATTTAAGATTTGGATTTACTGAAAGAGTAAAGAAGAATATAATAATAAAAATAAAAATAAAGACCATAACTACTGAATTTGGAAATGAACTGATAAGTAAAAGAATTTATTTCAAATAAAATAAATTGGAAATCAAATTTGGGAAATTGATTTAAGTGGTTGAGATTTGAAATTCTCCCTGGATAACCAAGTACGTTTCAAAGTAAATTTTTAAATATATGTTAAAGGATTTTGAAGTTGTTTTAAAGGTATGTTTTGTAAAATTTATTATTTCTGTTATTTAAAGTCTAAAGTAAATATTTCCTTTTAACCTATTATAACAGTAATTATTTAAAGAATGAATTGATATTTTGATTTAAAGAAGAAACCTAATGTTTAGGTATAAGGTAACCTTATTTTAATTATTTCTCGAGTATTATTTAAAATTTAGTATTAAAGTAATTTTTCTAGATTAGATGATAAATGTATGTTTCAATAAAGAGTTTTAAATTATTCTAAAAATCTAGTTTTGTGCTTGGTGATTTCAGTGGAGATAGGACATATTCGGGGAAGTTTATCCTGAAAAGAATGACGATTTGAAACTGTTTTCAAAGGAATTTGAAAAGCGAAATTATATCTTGTGAAGATATTTTTGAGATAAATAAATAATATGGAAAATTATTTATTGGTTGATGGTTGTTTGTGAATATTAATTGATAATTAAATCACCGACTATCAATATTGGACAAATACGTTGATCGTTTCGAAGAGACCGAGATCGAGATTTATTTCTCGAAAACCACTTCGATCCGGTTTGTAGGTTCGTGTAATCGATTTTGGATTCGAAGATGGAGCAGTGAAGTGCAAGGGCTAGTCGCTACTAATCCTGAGGATATTTCCAATATGGATGTAGTAGGAATAGTGCCTTCGGTTCCGTTCGAACCCGGGACGGACTTGTATGGATGAATGCTTGCGAAACATCGTCAGGTGGACGATGGGCATTCTAAGAGATATATTCTATAAAGGTAATGCTTAGCCTCAAGCCTCATCAAATGGGAATGACTGAAAATCAGGGGTTATGCAGCAAGGCTAGGTGGGTAGCACCCAAGCAGGGTGAGGTCATTCCAGTCTAGATGTCCCTTTTTATTTCGGCATAGTGGGCGGTTGCTGATCCCAACCGTGGAGCGATCTCACTCGGGATTATCCAGTAAGGGATAGTCCCGGCCTTGTGTTGCAGGGGAGCGGGCGTACTCCTCGGTACGGTGATCTAGGCCCCGTACTGTGACAGGTGGTACCCCAGTGCCTAGTCATTGGTTGGAAATCCATTCTCCCTACGAGCCTTGTACGAGTTTTGTTTGTATTACCCACTCTGTGGCTAGTAGCTGGAATTTAATAGGTGTAACAATTTCGGCTATTTTATAAGTATTTGTATATAGACCCTATTATAATATCAAAGGATTTCTACAAAAATTGTTTTAGCAATCATAAGGTAAAAACCCGACATGTTTATTTGTGGCGTGGTCTTACGAGATGCTTTTGTTTTCAAACGATTTTTGAAACTTTAATAATCAATTGGGTGTGATTTTCTCACGCTGGTAATCCAGACTGACTTGGGTGTTATTTAACTGTAATGCTCGGATCAGGCCGAGTATTATAGAATACAGGTTTTGATGCTGTGGAGCTCAGGGGACGAGCTGGATGACGATACGTACTCTCGTACTTATATATATATATATATATATATATATATATATATATATATATATATATATATATTTCCACCGTGTTGAGTTGTTGTGTATCCATTTGTATGACATTGATGTTGAGCTGTGATTGATGTATTCTGATGATGTAATATATAAACAAAGATATTTGATGTTTGAGTAAAGAGTATTTACTATCTATTATATTTTATTCCGCTGCGATGGTTAGATTCTGTTGTTGTTTTCTATTCTCTTCTTCTACCTCTTCATCTTTAACCCAAATGGTTCGTATTTCTGTACAACTTGAGTTGATTTAGGTAGAATAGTGTTCATTCAAGGGGTATGGATTTGCGGGCTGTTACAATAAAGAAAAACACAAAACACTCGGGTAAGAATTAACATTCTTATGCAAGTAAATCCACTCAAGTGAAATGTCAAGTAAAATGCAATATAACTTAAAGGATGTTTGGGATTCCACCCTTTAAGGATCCATGAAACTATCTACACACATAATACAATACACTACATAGATAATGTCTATAGTAAAGTAAAATATTAGAATAGCGTTAAGGCATTAACAATTTCCCCCTTAACACATTTTTATAAATGTCATAGTCTATACAGTACCCTAATTCCTCCATAAACTGAAGGGCTATCAGAGGACACACCATAGTATACGACACAAACCAAACTCATAATAGGCTCGATAAGGTATGACAAGGCATGCGAGACAATGCCTAGGGTAGGATACTACCATTTTGTCGATTTGGACTGGTGGTAAAGCATAGCAGCAACTACCGCCTACCTCGAGACATACTCTCATAATCAAAGGTGCACCCAATCAAATCACAAAGTAATATGCATGGTTTCGAAGAAGCATGCTAGATTGGAAGTGCGACCTCACTTGGGCCAGCGTGGCTCCTATTTATTCATATCAAGCTGACCCGAGGGGGTCAGGGCTGCGTTCACACCTCGTACAGAATAGTTCGCCAAACTATCATACTTCATTCTGGATTCTCCACAACGTGCACTGTTGTTAAAGTGGTTTTCGGTATTAGCAGAGAGTATGACATTATCCGATCCTGGTCTCTTTAACAACCAAATGCTTATTTCACACCATGGTCATTTTATAAAAATTCATTTTTATAAACTTTTAAATAAAATCTCAAATTATAATTTTATATCAAAATCAAAAATATCTAACTTCAATTATATTTAATTTTAAAAATATTAACTTAACCACTTTTAATAAACATTTAAATAAAATCTCAAATTACAAATTTAAATCAAAAATAAACATTCAATTTCAATTTTATTTAAATTTGAAAGTATTCATTTTATTACCTTTAGTCAAAATCAAGTTATAAAATTCATATCTTTAAAATCTCGAAATCAATAAGTTTCAAATCAATCCTTATTTAAATACAATTCTTAAAACAAATTAAATTTCAAATCAATTTCAATTTATCTTTCCAACCTTAATTTATTAAAGTTATCACAAAATCTATTTCTATAATATTAACGTAAATTCAAATAAATATTTAAACGTATTATATATATTAACGTTATTACAAAAATCTATTTTAAAATATTAGTATAAATTTCAAATAAACAGTTAAAACATATTATATATATATTAGTTAAATTAAATTCTTATTAAATTTTGTTATATTAAATTTTGTTATATTAAATTAAATCTTATTATTAATTTTTTTATATTAAATCTTATTTTATATATTAAAAAATAGTAAAATTATAAGTGCAACTTTAAAATTTACATTTTTCAAAACTTAACTTATAAATTTAAAATTTCCAAACATATAATTTGAAAATATAAAATTTTACAGGCATTAAAATAAAAATCTTTACATTATTTTAAAAATCAATATTTATTGAAACCCATATATATTTTCAAAAATTCTAGAAATCATTTTAAAGATAGACCAACGTTGTCCGTATATAGTTTCCTATCCTATGGTCAAGTGATATGAATATTTATCATTTCAATCCATAATAATTTATATTTATGGGTATATATCATTTCAACCTGAAATTCCAAAATTCAAAATCAGTAAAATCACTTGGTTTTATAATTTCAATCCATAATGATTTTTCGTAAACTATAAAATCATTCGGATATGTATCATTTCAACCTATAGGGATTTCTTAAACTAATAAGGAACTTGTAGTGTGAGAATAATCTAATAACAATATAAAATAACGTAACATATCGATGACAAGCATATACCATAATTAACAATTAAATATAATATACTTACGATATGTTATGGTGTCATATGTCAACTAACATATATAAACAATTTTAAATATTAACATGTCATATTCAAAGTTCAAATAACTAACCATTTCAAATTTAACAACATATTTCAATTGTCATTTCATGTGAATATAAATTTACTAAGCATATGAATGTTAATTGTGAGTGATCACTCACCTTTTGAGGCTATGAAACAACGAGAAAAAGAATGACGCCTACATGGATACGATACGGACACGAGGCAAAGCAAAGAAAATAACTACTACAACAAATTCCGAACAGTGGAGAACAAAGCAAAAAAGAACTTCAATCGATTGATCAATATATATATATACACATATACTTTTTTTAGAAAAAAAAGAGGGAGAGAGGGCTGCTTGGGTTTGGATTGGCTGCTCGCGAGGCTGGAGAGGCGGGTTCCTTGAGAAAGGCGATGGCTTGTTGTTGGGCGACGAGGGCCAGGTGGCTACTCGCATCAGGGGAGGCTAGGTGAGGTTGTTGCTAGATGTTCGGCTTTGCAGTGGAGAGGGTGGCTATCGTGTGGTTGTGGAGTTCTGCTAGAGGGAAGTCTTGCAGAGTTTCGGTGGTGGGAAGTTTGGCTATGGAGCAAGGCTATGGGATGGAGTGGCTACTGTGTGACTAATGGTGGATGCGGGTGGATTTGATTCGAGCAGATGGTGATGCGGCTGGCGAAACAAGAGGTTAGGTTGATGTATTGGTCGGGTTTGGCTGTGAAGTGCTGACGGAAGGAAGACAAGGCGGAGGAGGGACATGGAATTGTGGTGACTGTTGATGGAAAAGGTGGTGGGCGGAGCAAGGTTCGGTGGTTGAGCAAGGGAGAATGGCGGTTGTGCTTGAAGGGGTAGGAGCTCAGATGGCTACTGAGCTTTGAAGGAAGGCTATGGGTTGATGGCGGTTAGTAAGGCAGTAGGTAATGGGTGGTCGAGGGGAGATGCAGAGAGAGAGAGGGTGGGTTAATGGGGATAGATCAGAGAGAGAAAGGAAGTGGGAAAGGTTTCGAACAATATGAATGCAAACCCGAATCTCTTTTTTCTTTTTTTAGAGAGTGGCAGAACGAAGAAGAAAGTATAGAAAAATGAATTGGGGAACCAAACCAACATAGATTGAAATAGTAGGAATAACAAAAGCAAGACCTGAATTCAGGGAATAATAAATGCAAATGGCTATTTGTTTTCAATCGGTGAATAGATGAAAGGACACATGAAACTCAAAAGGCTCAAAATGGGTACTGATACAACTAATCGTTTTGCAAATTTCACCCCGTACCAGACGTCGAAATACACAAATGAATATACTGCGAAGATCAACGAGGTGAGACGAACAAGATGGTACACGAATATGAGAGACACGACCTACCTATCAAAAATTGATTTTTTGCTACTAAAAATGCTGTTAAACCATCGAAAATAAGGTAAATGAGTCTGGAGCGGTCCAAATTTGACGAAACGAAATATGACGTCTTACTTAGAAAATGGTCAACATTTTTCTTAAAAATATTCAGATTTCAAAAATATTTCATTTTCATCAAATTTTAAACTGATTTTAAATTTTAAATTGAAATTTCACAACTGAACAAACTTTTATATTTTTTGATAAAAATCTACTACTTGCTATGTCTAAATAGACGTATCCCAGATATCAAAATTTTTATTTCAAAATTTTATTGTTTAATTTCATGAAAAATTTAGTTAATTACGTTATTTAGATTGTTAGAATTTCCGGGTCGTTATATTATACTTCGACATTTGCTGCGAAATCAGACTTGCTTCGAAGGTTTAACCTTTCCAGTTTGATAAGTCGCATGTTACATCTTTGGTGTGAGGAACTTACTTTATTTTTTTGATTGTTTTTTATCCCTTCTTTATTTTGTACTTTCTCCTTTCCGTTAATCTCATTATTCCTATTTATGATTGTAAGAAGTTTCTTATATTTAATAAATATATGGTAAGAGCCATTAAACCCCGCTGGCTTTGCCAAGAAAATATATCTGTGTACAAACATAAATGTAACGACCCCTTTTCGACTATCAAAAGTTGACACCAAATACATCCACGGTATTCAAATGCCGAACATCCAATTTTCGAAAAGACAGATTGTTAGGTTAAAATAAAAGAAAAAACAGGAGAAATAGAATCTCACAGCAGAAACGACAATATATAATATAATAACGATAGTATAAAATGCCACTCCAAGATACAAAATACATTAGAATTAAAAACAAATCCCATCTGCTGGACATTTATAAATTTTTGATCTTACAATTGCAGATGGGTATAAATAATACATCGGAAAAATAAAAATGTTACGGCAGGTGAATATCCAGCTCTACTCCATGAGGTCCATGTCCTATCAATGACAACTTGGAAAAATATTCGGTCCGACCCAAGCATTATAATAAAATAACATCTGGATCAGTCTGAAATACCGACGTGAGAAAACTTAAATAATACCGTGAACATAAAATTATTATGTGAGAACACTCTGCTAACTGTGGAATGGGTTTTTTTTACCTCACAAGAACAATATCCATAGATGAAAAATGGGAAACCAATTAGAACAACAATCCAACCAAGTATGAATGGACACAGAGAATGTCAAAATCTAAACTTAAGGAAATAAACAAGAATAATTAAAGATTGAAAAGAGCTCCAGATTCTTCTCAATACACTTAAGACAACGATTCAAAGATTTGAACCAAATAAGGGAAGAGAAATTTTCCAACAATGACTAGCAGGGTGCACCCTCCCTTATCGAAAGTATACCTTTACAAATTTACTTTAGAGGGTCACTTTCTCCATGAATCCTCTCGAGAACTCTAAGTCAGACCCCACCAACCGTACCAAGAATCCAAGTATTTCACATCTCCAAAAGCGTACAACCAAACACGCTCTAGAGTAGATGTGAAGATACCCCAATAGGAATAATCCTACATAACTTGGCCCCCAACCGTGCTTTGATTTATTCGTTTTCGACAAAGGATAACAATGCTCAAATGAGAAACAAATAGTCTTGGATTAATGAAAACACAAAAGAAGAAAGGTTAATTCCAAGGGTTGAATAGAACAAGGATATGAATTTATCCAACATGACAAGGTGGGTGCGCTCTCTACACTGAAAGTATAGCTCTAGATAAAATATAATTAATAGCCCACACCAAACATTCAAAACTCTCTAGAACTTCCAAACTGGACCTCGTTAAATCCATAGGCATCCGAATATACTCACATCAATGCATGCATGCTACCACAACTTTCTAGACAAACGTGAATATTCCTAATGGGTATGCCCCACACAGCTTGGCTCCCACTCAATTTTTGTTTTTAGTTTTCCAAGGTGTTGGATGCTAATGCTCAAAATGAGTGAAAAGTCATCTTAGATTAATGAAGCATAAAGAATAATATCAAAATCAATAATTAAGCAATCAACTATCAAAAGTAAACGAATGGTTATAGATGGAAATTAGATCGCATACACTTGTCACCCTTAATAGAATCAGGATTTATACCATTTGATTCTTACTCGTACTTGATTTTCACATCACAAATGTTTTTAAAAACACTTTAACAATATCCCTTAAAATATATTCTTTTAGAAGGGAAAATTATATTTCTAAATGTATTAAAAAGAAGGGCCATAATCAATGGTCATCAAAACACTGTTTACTCTAAAACCAAAATAATTTACACTTAGTATTATTTTTAAACATTCCTTTTTATAGTATTTTCTCGTTTACAAACATGTTTTATAAATTTTCAAACAAAATTTATTATTCCGAAGATAATAAATCAAACAAAATACTTTTATAAATTCAAAACGACAGAAATTATCCCTAAGGATGATAAATCATATTTAAAAATCCTTCAATAAATAAATCAATTACCTTTAAACACCTGTATTAAATCAGTTAAATAACTTTAAACATCATTAATTAAAATTATTAATTAAATTTAAACAACATTAATTAAAATGATTAATTGACCTTCAAATATCATTAATTAAATCATTAATTAGTTTCAAACATCATTAATTAATACGATTTAATAATTTTTAAACCTCATTAATTAAAATGATTAACTAGTTTTAAACATTATTAATCTAAATGATTTATTATTTTAAACATCATTAAGTAAAATGATTAATTAATTCCAAACATTTATTTTTATGAAAATACAAGCTCAAATTCAACACAAACAAGGGTTTAAGGAGACGATATTTCATAAGTGATGGTATAGTGAAAATCACTATAACGACACTTACACAAATGGCATGTGTTAAGTATAACAACGAACATAAATATGAGGAATATAAGAATATAAATAAATCAATATTGGCGATAAACCCCTTAGGATCTCTCTACAAAATTCCTCTGTAAACCTCAAATATATATGCATTTCGAAGTGTCACGTAGTGACCTATTCACTATGAAAACACTTCGACTTTAATTTTTCCCCTACAGCAAAAATGGTTATTTATGTCATCCGCTACTAAGTGGGAACAAACAATAATATTCGGTTAAATGAATTCCTTAAAAAACAAACAATGTGCCATTCGCTTTCCAAAGCGGGAATTCAACTAACCATCAATCAAACAGCACTATATAAACTACCAACCAATCATTCAAGAATAACCTATAGCAACATAGATATTATATGGTTTTAGAGGTGAGTTAATTCACCTAAATTCAAGTTGATGCTCTCGCATTACGGTTTGGTCTATAATCGAACGTTAGATTTTAGCCTAAAATCTTACTAACTCCAAATTCAACATATCCAACTCCAGTGCATATATATTGTTGATGCGAGTCCAACTCAACTAGCCACGTCCAAATCCGATCTCGTATGGAAAAGCTATTAAGTTTACAATAAATCGAGTTAATCAAATTAACTAATTTTCATTAATTAAGATCAATCACTTAATTACCAACTAACTCTTTAATCCTAACCTTTAATTACACCTTGTACATGCCGAAAATGCACACAACGATACCTAAATGTACACCAACTTCAATTGACGATTCCAACCTTATTTTCTCAATGAAATCAGCTCACATTAAATCCTACGTGATCCTCCTTCCATCCTCTCCGCATCCTCCACCTTCGATTGAAGCACCACGGCCTCCTATAATTCTGACCTGTACCCGACCACCCCATTTCCAAGTGTCGCATTTTACTTCGGTGCATGGAATTACACAAAACCAGTCCTATTCGCTACATTAAGCGATGAAAAACCCATTCCCATACTTGTAGCAAGGTCTGGCCGCTCCTATATATGACATGTTGCTGCTATGTACGGTCGTGCCCAAAGTTGGACCACCCTACACTAGATCGGATGCCCATAAATCTACGCCACTAGAGCCCCTTGTCATGACAAACACAACTCCACTAGCCTCGCCGCCTAACTCCTCACGGATCGATGACAAAATTGATCCTTAGTCCCTCGTCAAAACTGTCGAAAGACCCAAACACTGCCGCACTCTATAAAACCTATGCTAAAATGATTAGCTCTACGAGCTCAATGGAACAATTCTCATGATTTTTCATTACTTAAAGGATTCAATTTTAATTTTTAAAGACGGGAGCTCCATTTCGTTTACTGGTTTTGAAAGTAGAGAGGGAAAAGGTGAAAAGTAAAAATGAAAAGTGTTGATTTGATTTTATACTAACCAAATTCCCTTTACCTCAAATCAAGTGCACGCTTTTATCCCTAAGATAATCAAGTTTTCTTAAGTTAAACAATTTTTACAAGTAAACCAATATTTTCCAATCCAATGTCGCATCACCATCAATTTTTCTTGAATTTGATTTGACTATTTAAAAGGTTTTAAAATTTGAGTTTTCCAGTACTCCACTAAAACTCCATCCGCGTATGAACCAGAACGGCAGAAATAAAAATACGACTATGCACCAAATTGCGACACGATCATAAATGAATAATAAAATGCAAAAATTATTTAATTCTGTGAAATTTCAAAAGTATCGTCGTTTTTCGTAAAATCATCCAACGACACTTTTAATATTTTGCAGATTAAAAATTATGTAAAATCCAGTAAATTCAATTAAAAATACTATAATAAAAAATAGGTCATTTTATTGATAATTGATTTTCTTATTATTTATACAAATTATTTATTATTGTAAATAAATTTACAAAACGAATTTACCATTATTATTTATAATTAAAAGGAGTTAAATAAAGCTATTAAATCCATTTAATTAATATTTAATTCATAATTCAAATATTTAATTCATAATTTAAATATTTAAATAATAACTGTATTCGAATATAAGTTATTTATACTTTTAAACCCCGGTTATTTAAATATTTAAAATTAATTAAATATTCAAAATAAAAAATGACAAAATTCTAGAATGTTACATGCTCCTTCATTTTAAGAATTTTGTCTGATTCCCAAAGGAAGAAAATGTCTCCAATCCCTTAAGTTTAGAACTATTATAGAAAATTTTGGCAGCACCTCTTTTGCACGGCTAGATTTGAGAGAACTACACTCGTCACAACTGGCCCAAACTACGAAGAAAACAAAAGCCAAGTGGTCTCCCATATTTAGGGCGTAAAACCATCAGTCAATCAAAAAATATCAATTTCTATCATAAGCAAAAACAACATAACAATAAAACAATCATAAGTAATAAAAGTATAGAGAATAGTTTGTATTAAAATAATACGCATATAATCTTTTCAAAAGATAAATTTAGCGCTAAATGCCTAGGTTTTGTTTGGAAAAAAATATTTTCAATTCCTCCAAAGAGAAATAAATCAAAACCAAAATCAATTATGACAAGGAGGGGGCTCCTTCTACCAAAGTAGGGTATAACTCTAAAATCAAAACAACATAGAGCATTCGATGGTACCCCGGTTCCTCCTAAAACAATAATTAGAGTAAAAAGTTATACTTGGCGAGTCTCCCAAATAGAAAACCCCTAATTTTCCCAACTTTAATCATAACTAAAAAACATATTTGACAAATCTCTTTACAAAAGTCTTTTCAAATATCCAAAAATAATAATAACACTTTACCAAAGTTTTCAAAATAATTTTATTAATATTTTCACATATTCTTTCGAAATCATATTTTCATAAGTACCAAGATTTGAGTCTTAACAAAAAAAATATTTATAAACTGTAATTTATAAGTCACACTATCAATAAATCAAATTCCATAAAAGAATAAACTAACACTTAACGTTATTTAAAATTTTAAAACAAACAAGATTTAGCATTTTGTTTAGGTTCACAACTTTCTTAAGTTGCAAAACAAGTATACAGATATACTTTAGCCCATATAATGTACATAAATCATCTGTACACAATATCTGGTCCTACCGCTTTCTCAAATACAATAAAATTCCCTTCCAAACTAGTATCATTCACTCAACCTTTCTAGTGCCACTTCCGATTAGGTTCCTTGATTAAAAACTTTCGTTCTCCTTTCATAGCCATACACTATGATAGAAAACTTTAGTATCATATTAAGAATCCAGGTTAAATGTTTGCTAACAAGAATCAGATGAGAAATTCTTTTTCGAACCGGTGTGAATCGTCCAAAGTCATGTATTTGTATCCTAGATCAAGTACCATGCAAATAAAATGATTTACATATAACTTATGCACTTAATCCGATTGGTTTCTATTTGCAACTAAATTGGTTATAAACACCCAAGAATAGTTTTTTAGAGAAGTAAGTGAAGAAGAACAAAATTAAAACGAGTAAATGAATTAACAAGTAACAAAGAATTAACTATATCAAAGACGCGGAAATTTATAATAGTTCGGCATTGTATGCCTACGTCCACTTTGAAGATTATCCTTTATTAATCACTTACAACTCTGATTACAACAGTAGAGGATAGTAAGTGCTTGATTATAATGGAGTCTAGAGTAACAAGCAGCATAAAGATCCCAAAAATGAACCAAGAGGCCTGTATTTATAAGGAGAGATGATGAGATATTTCGCTAAGATTTTAGGAGAAGGCTCTCAAGGTCCACAGGGGCCCACTATAACGATCAGTGGCCCCAAATTGATGTTTAAGAACGATTGACTATGGTTATGTCAATTGTTTTTTTGCCTCAAAGTGGTGTGCGATCGTTTTTGGGAGGTCCCATATGCCTCTTGAACTTGCCGCTAAAATACAAAGTCATTTTGAGTTGTAGATCACAAGACATGTATTAACCCTTGTCATATTTGAGATGTTCATTGAGCTACACCGATCGTTATGAAGGATCGGCAAAAAGGATCGGCCTAAAATGATCGGCTATCTCCGTATCTCAGGATTTTGACTTATGATCGTTTTTGTGGGCTCCACTCTTCAATAAATTGATCGTTTTGACCTATGATTGTCTATGAATTCTACAGATTCCAAAAGTAAATCTTTGTTTTTTCTTGGATCACAATAAGTTACTCGGTGAGAAGGAACTTCGAGTTCAGCAGGAATAACAGCCTCGGAACCATAAGCAAGGGTGAATGAAGTATGGTCGGTTGTGGAATTGGTGGTGGTCTTATAAGCCCACAACGCCATTGGGAGTTCAACCACCCACTTGCCTTTAGAATTTTCCAACTTATTCTTCAAAATGAACTTTTTGAATTTATTCACGGTTCAACTTGTCCATTTGCTTAAAGGTGAGCAACTGCCGCAAATCCCTTTTCAATACAATGCTGAGGGCTGGGTGTCAGTGTGCAGCTACCCTCAAATCAGCTTCCTCGAATTTTTGTCTATAAAGTATAGAGATTCCAAAAGAAGATTTTTTTCCTTCTGGGATTATAATAAGTTACTCGATGAGAAGAAACTTCAAGTTCAACAGGAATAACAGCCTCAGAACCATTAGCAAAGGCAAACAGAGTATGGCTAGTCGTAGATTTGTGGGTGGTCCTATAAGCCCACAACTCCGTAAGGAGTTCATTAACCTACTTGCATCTAGCCTTTTCTAAACGCTTCTTCAGAATGGACTTCATGAATTTGTTCATAGCTTCAACTTGTCCATTTTCTTGAGGGTGAGAAATTGTCGCAAATATCTTTTCAATACAATGCCGATTGCAGAAATCTTTGAATTTGGCACTATCGAATTGAGTCCCATCTGGAAGACCAAAGCGACATATGATATTTCAGACAATGAAATTGATTACTTTCTTATTTGTGATTATAGCTAAAGGTTCCACTTCAGCCCATTAAGTGAAGTAATCAGCTGCGACAATAACTTACTTTGTACCACCTTTAGAGATCAGTAAGGAACCGATATATCTATGCCCCAATGACCATGGGCTAACCATTTGTGTAATTCCGGTCGGCAGAGCTCTTGGAATTTTTGCATATGTTTGGCACTTGTTGCATCACCTTACATAATCGACAACATCTTGATTAACTATCGGCCAATAATATCTATAACAGAATATTTTCTTTGCTAGGATTTGCCCCCCAGTATGATCTTCACATACCCCTTCGTGAACTTCTTTTAGGATCCATTTTATCTCGTCATGAGCAATACATCGGGGTAGAGGAATAGAAAAACCCTTTCTGTACATAATTCCATCTTGCATGATATACCGTGAAGTTTTGCGAAGGATTTTCCGCTTTTCATTCCTTAGTTTGGGAAGAACTCCCCGTAGCAAATAGTCTTTAAATGGAGTCATCCAAGATTCCTTCTCAGGCTCCGTCTCTAGTACTTGGTCAATTTCCATCAGATTTATATTCGGCGCATTTAATACCTCGACTAGAACCAGGCCCATCTATTGTGCATCACCGGTGCTAGCAAATTTTGCTAACGAATTGGCCTCTCTATTTCGATCCCGTGGAATACGCGAAACGTCATAATACTCAAATTTAGTTAATAAGTCTTGGACTTGGGCTAGATATGGAGCAAGCCGTTGTCCTTTAGCTTGATAATCTCCCCAGACTTGGTATACTACCAATTGTGAATCGTAAAAGGTTTTGGGAGGCCATATTCTTAGTTCTCTAGCGAGTTTAAGTCCAGCAATCAAGGCTTCATACTCAGATTCGTTGTTTGTCATTGGAAAATCAAGCTTTGAAGCATAATAGATCGTTCGATCTTCAGGAGTTACAAGCACAATTCCAGCTTCAGAGCAATGATCATTGGATGCTCCATAAGTATACAATTTCCATTATATGGTAGGGATTTTGCTGTTCTCTGGGGAATCATCTTGCACGGTGAATTCTACTATAAAATCTTCCAGTGCCTGACCATGTGTAATGACCCGCCAATTTATTACTTTGATAAATTGTATTTGTTTTTAAATTTCTGCAAGAAAAGGTTGACAATTCAAATAACATGGTTTCAAGTAATAATAAGTAATGGTAATCTTATTTTGATTAAACAGTTTCCTCGAAATTTATATCGATAATTGACGTTGTATTTAAGTAATTGATTTATTGAATTTGAATTAAGGTTTAATGATTTAATAATTGTTTTAATTATCCAAATAATTATTTTAAATGATGATAATTCATTTTGAATAGTTATAAAGTGATAATGAGTCATTTATAATTGTTTTTATATAGAGATATATGTGATTTAAAAATATAAGGAAAAATCGCTAACACTTTATCGGTACAATGGCAATTTTTGTAAATAATTTCTAATATTAATTTATATGGTGTTATAATTCAAATGTGATTTTTTAACTTGTTTAAAATGATAAGAAATTTATTTTTTAATTTTTTTACAAATATATGTACATTAATAAATAAGTGAAAATGTGACCAATAATCGGTTCTTCGGATTTCAACGATTTAACGAACGAAAGTTGTTCAAAGACGTTTGAAGCGTTATGCACCTACATGTTACTTTCATATATA
This sequence comes from Allium cepa, assembly GCA_030765085.1. Taxonomy (NCBI): domain Eukaryota; kingdom Viridiplantae; phylum Streptophyta; class Magnoliopsida; order Asparagales; family Amaryllidaceae; genus Allium; species Allium cepa. The sequence goes on from CM060940.1 coordinate 673,156,204, forward strand.
CGTCACATGTATATGATAACATGCACATACATACATACATATATACACACATATATATATATATAAAGATTACAAAAATGATTTAATAATTCCTAAGCTTAATCTTTAAGTAACCATAAAGCAAACACCACTTCATTGTACCACAACATCACCTCATACCAACCTTTACATGGCTTTGGGGGGGGGGGGGCGTGCGTTAGGGGCTAGGGTAGTGGCATGGGTTAGGGATATTTGGGTAATTATGCAATATAATATTTTATTCTAAGGTTTTTCCTATAGGTACCACCCCTCTTCTCACAAAAATATTAATACCATTCCACTTCTTCTTCCTTTTCTTTTCAAGATTTCTAAGAGCCCCTTTTAGTAGCTTATTAGTCATAAAAAAATATTTTAGAAAAGATAAAAAAAATTATATCAAATAGAAGAGAAAAATGTATTCAATAGTTTATAATATCGATCCACTTAAAAACTATTTCTAAACACCTCTACTCTTCCAAAGTCCATGGCCACCACCCCACACCATCGAGGCCGAGAGCACCATCACCATCAAGGCTAGGCCGAGCCACTTCAAGGGTTCAAAGCACGATTTCGTGGAGTTTAATTTTGTGATAGCGAAGTTATAGCCTACTTTATATTAGCTCGAAGGGAAAATGAAGGTGAGAACTCCTAAACTATTATATTATATTTTAGATGATGATATGATTTTTGCAAATAGATGTTTAATATGCTTTGATCATCAAGTTTGGATTATTTTATATGAATGTTGAAAATATATGCAAGTCACGAAAATACACGTCGATAAGCACAAAGGAAATCACTTTCCTTGAATTAGTGAAATAATGTGTATGAAATGTTAAACCTCTTTAAAATGTTTTAAAAATGATTTTTAAATATTTTATAAATATTTAAAAGCATTTTGACGAATTTTGAATAACAATAGAAAATTTAGTCAAAAACAGGCACGTCGTGTAACGCTAGTTCGCGATTTCGTGCCATAAAAGCCAAACGAGTGTAAAAGATGGAATATAGGTCGAAATTCTTCAAGATAAGAATTTTTGAACTATTATATCCATAATTTTCAATTGAGAAAGAAAATTGAGATTTCGATGAGTAGATTTTGAGATATGAGTAAAACAAGCTTTTTGAAAAATCGCATTTTTGTAGTTTGGAATTCAAAACTGGATTTCTTTAAAAATGATATTTTAAAATTGTTTAAAAATATGAAATAAATCTTATAAATATTTTAAAATGTTTTAAATGTGATTTGAGTAATAAAAATAAATTTTCAAATGATAAAATTTCGTTTTGATCAATAAGCTAAAACAAGCACTTTTTGCAGCACTTTCCTCTAACTTTTAAATTTTAGCTTTAAACTTAACAATTCTTTTCCAAATATATTATAATTGTTTTTAAATGGATAATTAAATGTTTAAATAATGTTTTGGGATTTTTATGGTTTATTTAAAAGAGTTTAAATAAATGGTATAAAGAAAAACTATTATAAATAAAGTGGTTTAATCTTGGCTCTAAAAGCCGACGAGTATAATAGAATTTTCTGTTCCTAATATCCATATGTGAGATGCTTAAACTAAGGAGATGTTTAGGATCAACCAGTGCACTGGCTCACCTGGTCTCTTCCTTGGGCGAGGGATAGATAAAGTTGAAATGTCGGAAGCGAGTTAAGTATAAAAGATTAAAATTTCCAAATTTTAATTAAATACAACTTTGATTTTATAGAAATGATCTTCTTACACTTGGTGTTAAGTCCTAAAGAGGGAACTCGTACTATTCATGGAATTTAAAAAGGCGATTTCTCCATTATTCCATCCATAGTATTAGTTGAATACGAGAATTGATATTGAGTAGAATTAGATGATTTTTATAGATTCTGCTCACTTAATATTTACTGGCTTTGGATTGACATCCTAGATAACATGGTTTTAACTCAATCATAATTATGAGTTTTTGAATTAAGAAATCATTGTTAAGATTTAAATGAAATAATTTGGAAATGTTTTCCTAGGTGAAAAAAATGAAATGATTTGGAATTATTCTAAGATTAAAAAGTGTTTTAAGTAATCAAAGGATTTGGTAAGAGAGGTTTAATTATTCTGCATATACCTAAAAGAATGTTTTAGAAATATGTATATCTCCAAAAGAGATTTTGATAAAAAGAACTTAATCAATTATAGAATGATCCCATATTCATAAGACATATTTTTATCAATGATTGGTTCGAAGGAACTAAGGCCGGATCTGGGAAATGCCTACCCGAAATCCACTTCGAACTGATGTATGTGTTCGAAAAATGAAGACCGAATAAAGAAAATGAAAAATGAAGTCCGAGTGTTTTCTGGGTGAAAGGACTTCTTGTTGATAATTCTGATTAGCTCCTAAATACTAAAGTAGTAGTGGTTCCTTCATTTCTGAAATTCTTTGGGTTGCAAGGACGTTTTGCTACTAATCCTAGGGTTAATTCCCAACACGAAGTGGTAGGAGAGTTCCTTCAGTTTCATTCAATCACAGAACGAACTTATATGGATGGATGTTAAACGCTGCGTTCTTGAGATTTCATCGTTGACATTTATAAACATACATCTGTTTGGTGGCGGAGAAGGCAACTTCTCTTAGCTTAACACCCTTTTATAAGACGTACAAGCATGGAGGTTGTATGATTGTGAAAGTCAATAGGGATCAATGGAATGGTAGTGTGGCATTCAAAGGAAAATGATGTGCTATGTGAAAGATAATTGTTACTTCAAGCCTCACACTAGGAAATGACCGAAATAGGGTAGATGCAGAAAGGCTATGTGGTTCGCAACCATTAGGGTATGATCATCCCCTTCTAGATATATTTATTCTAGCTATGACGATCGGGTTTCAAATTAATGTGGAATGTTATGCGAGCCCTTGGATAGGTCGGTAACGACCGGGGTAATGACATATTCGGTACTATCTAGATCTTGTGTTGGTAGAGGACCATAGGTTGGACCTCGGTACATTACTCTATATAACGACCCGAACTCGATGTCCGACAAACGACATCAAAATTCGCATCGCCGGAGCTTATAACAACATCAGATGAATATAAAACAGCGAAACAGAATGAATATTATAAATATCATCACAGTTACAACATCAACATAATATCCATACTATATCAGAGTATATAATACATACACCACAACTCCCAATACAACATCATGATAATACAATAGTGATCATATATCCAAAAGTCCTCAAATGAAAGAGATGATAACGAACTTCCAAAAGCTAAACACCTTAAATCTCCAAAAGCTCCTTAGATATCTCCAAGATAAAAGCTTCAAAATACTGCTACTCCAAAATAAATAATGGGCACCCAGAGTTTAGGAAAGAAAACAATAAACTCCGGATCAGTCATGGGACTGGTATGAGTAAACAAAAACAATAGTTACTTTCAAAGAACTAGATTTATAAAAGAATTTTCGGAATGCTTTTAAAAAATGAGACTACCATAAGACCTCCCGCCACACACATAATGCAAACGCAGAATTGGTGGAGATTTCTTCTTATGATAGTCAAATATGCTGGATACGAGAAAAATTCTTTGATATTATTATTAGTGCATAGTGTAGAAAGCATTTCGAAAATAGAATATTAATCTTAGCCAACATACGACCATTAACGTATGTCTACTATAGCTACCATTTAAACAGTGGGGCGCCACCATAAGTAAATGGCAGGTTATACAACTAAAACCGTATAGGGCTCGTATTATTTCTTTGGATTTCCAACAAATGGTCAGGCTAAGGAACTTCCTACTGTCACATGGGATCGCCTCTGGCGGGACGTCTCGAGAACTTAACCAGCTCTCTACCAACACAAGGCGGGGTTACCTTTGTAACTAGGTAACTACTACACGAATATGCTACCTCCCGGTCCTTCGGGACCTTTATCAGAGGGCCCTCTATCCAAAGCAACAGCCACACATTAAATGAGATTGGAGCTACCACACAGGTAAATATCTGGGCTCCATATCATGACATCACCTTTTTCCAGAAGGAAATGACATACCCTAAAGGGCGCGACCCTCATAACCTGGCCGCATCTTTCCTGTTTTGACCATTTCTGGGTTGTGAGGTCCGATGAGGTCTCGTCCACAAAGCTATGCTTTACACGAAAGCCTTGCTTTGATCACAAATGATCAACCAATGATCATCAACACACGGCAACACTTAGCATGCCACACTACCAAATTGGGAGTATATTGCTGATAACCTTCAATTACATAACCTCTGAGCTCGTACGTCTCAGAGAAGGTTGTTAAGCTAAGAGAATAAATTCTCCGCCACCACAGATACGTATTTGAAAGAAATCTGCTTTATATCTCAAAGTGTAGTGTCAGACACACAACCATACAAGTCTGTTCCGGGTTCGAACAGAACCGAAGGCACTTCCAAAGAAGCCCTTGCAATCCGGGTATCCACAATCCCGATCGGACTTCCCATCACTTAGGGAATCTCTATACCGAAGCAACTCAGTGCAGAGACAATCTATAGCTTATCCTATCGTTTTCGAAGACACCCGGTCTTCGCCACCGGTCTTCATTGCTCTCCATTTCGACGTATCACTATTTGGAATGGGTCATGTGACACAAGGGTCCTTTCCCGGCTAAATCGAATAGTCAGCGCTTAATTTTTAAAAATACGTGGATACATCAATCACAAAGATTCATATTCAGGGTCCGATGTGGGTTTCAGATAAATAACTGAAATCTGATTCCCTGTCGCATCAAAATTTAGATGCCGTTTTACAGGCAAAAGGTTTCCACATCCATATAGGAACAAATCACAAATTACTGTTCATCACAAAGCAATCACAGTATCACAATAGCAATATCAATCCAGTACATAATATTTGATAATAAATCACCTTTGATTAAGGTGGTCATGATTAAAGTGAATTGACCATAAAATTATCTTTCTTAATTATTTTAAATCAATGTTTAAAATTTTACTTAATTATAAATTTATTAAATTTTAACTGGCTTTATATTTTGCTAGCCAATCCATTCCGAGTAAGACTTCAAACTCGCTAAAATCAAGAACGAAGAGACCAATGGGGAATTGATAATGAGAATATGAGATAGGAACGTCTCTACATCGAAGACAAAGATTCGAAGGACCTCCAACTGGATTCCTTACGCATATAGGCTCATCAACAAAATCAGGTTCAAGATTTAATTCATTAATGGCTTGCTGAGAGATAAAACTATGTGTAGCGCCCATATCATATAAAACTCTAACAATACTATCATAAATGATAAGATTACCTTCCAGAATTTCTTTTCCTTTTTCTGCTTTGGAAGTTGCAGGTTGGTCCTTGACTGCGTATACCTTTGCTGTTTGAGCTTGTTTCATGGTTGGACAGTCCTTAACTTCATGCCCTACTTTCTGACAGTAATAACACTTCCTAGACTTTGCTTGAGTGGATTGACTGACTTGTTTCTTAGGCTTCGTACATCTGTTCGAATAGCGGCCCTTCTCCAAGCAGTTATAACAAGTGACATCCTCCGCTGTACTACCCTGAATGCTCTTTTTTTTCTCGTTGCCCTGCCATGGTTTCTTACCTCCAAATTTTCGCTTCTTCCAATTTGGATTGCCCGAATTTCCTTTCTCCACCGGGGCTTCTTGTATATCAAGTGTGGCATATCTGTGCCCCATATCAACTAAATCTGAAAAAGATTCCTTAACGTGGCCCGTCATCTTTCGTGGAATTTCTTATTCATTCCGCGAATGAATCTTTCGTTCATCTTTAAAGGCGTATTCACCAATTCGGGACCAAAACGAGTCAATTCATTAAATTTGTTGAGATACTCTTCAAACGACAAACTTCCCTGCTTCAGGTCCATAAATTCCTGGTACATTCTAGAGATTCCGGCTGATGGCAAATAACGCTTCTCAAACACTTCTTTGAATTTTTCCCAAGAAAACTCATCTTCTGGCTTATCTACCGTTATTGTCTCCCACCAGGCTGAGGCTTCATCTTGAAGTTGCCAAGAAGCTATGAGTCGCTTCTGATCGTCTTCCAATTTTAACCCTTTGAAGATTTTCTCACACGATCTTATGCAGGCTTGAGCCTCAACAGTCGACTCTTTGCCGTTGAACGGCTTACCACCAAGTCTCGAGAAACTTTTATGTAAATCAGCCAGATTCGGCTGTTGCTGAGCTGCTGCTATTTCTGTTGGGGGATCTTGATCAGGTGTTGTGGCACTTCCCTGACCCCTAACTCTTCCCCTTCGTCCGCTCATTCTTACTATCTGTAATTAGTAAGGAAATTGATTTAGATGCACGAACGAAATATCTTAAGGAATATCAACAGTAAAAGAAATAAACTAATAAAATTTAGTGTTTCAGTCTTGGTTATACTCATTCTAGGGTATACTTCACCCTATCTCTAATGAGCCATCTAATGTGTTATACTCCATAGCTAAAGTTCTTACTCAACCAACTGCTCTGATACCACTTGTGATATTTACATTTTTCTTTTGCTTTGCGTTACTATACTCGGCTGATGATATTGTGTGCTAAAGGATATAACATTTATTTCTTTGTACTTCTCATTTTCTTTGTTAATAGGCTGAGATGATATTGCATTTATTAGCTTGCACAATAAATATTCACTTTACTATGTAAAATAAAAGTATTTTATTTTAGTTATTGGTTTTCTTTTGTCTACTTATTTGTTTACAGCAACTTACTTTATTTTTGTAAGACTAAGTCTTGTTTTGTTTGGTTAACTTGTTTCTTATGTTACTTTGTTAAAGGAAAAGTTGTTTTAGCTATTAACGTTTAATAACTATGTGCTTTTATTACAATACTTGTTTTAGTTCTATTAAAGGTTTTAACTAAAAACATTAAAGTTTTTCATATTTTATTTTTTTGTTGTAAACAATTCCTTGTTGATAAGTGTTGTTTTCTTTAATTATTATTTTTATTATTTTTATTATTTATTTAAACTTAACTATCAATTATTTATTTAATTCCTTATGACTTTGTAATATCAATCTTAACAACATTTTATTTTTCTCAAAATTTCACAATTTAAATTTAAATGTTCAAATAATTTACTAAATTTAATTTAACAAAATTCCGGGATATTACATTCTAGAGATGTATTGCTGGAAGGTAATCCCTTCACCTGGTCATTTGTATGGAAATCCATTCCCCAATAAGTGCCTACCATTTTGTTTGTAGAGCCTACTATGTTGGAATTAAATAATGGTAATAATTTCGGCTAAGACTAATAAGTTTACCTGCAAATGTTTTTATAGATATGTTATTAAAATAATATCAAGTGATTTTTCGTAATAATGATTTAGTTATCATAAGGTAAACACCTGTTCCGTGTTTATGTGCGGCGTAGTCGTACCTTTTTGGTTTTCAAAACGCAAATTTTCGAGTTCTCACCCTAATCCCATGACTGACCTAGAGTTTATTTTCCTTTTTCTTAAACTCTGGGTGCCCTAATTTTCCCATGCAACCTAGTAGTCAAGTTTAGTTTAGAAGAAATCTGGATGGAGCTTAAAGTATGGAGTAAAAAGACTCATCTGAAGGTTATTATCTATCTCCACCACACTCTTGTACTATAGTATTCCACATTTGTAAGGACGGAAATTTATAACCGTCCATGTTTTTAACTCCGATAAATGTATTTTAATTTCCACTGTAAAGTTTATATTGAAATAACATATGTGAGATTATGTTCTATCTTTATTTTTCTTTCTTATCCATGAGAATACGCTTCTTCGGCACTTGGATTTACGGCATGTGAATACCGATGATGTATTAGTGTCGATTTTCAAGAGTCAAAGGAACGGGTCCTCACACCCTGGATAGCCTTCCATGGGGGATAAGTGATATAGAATTGACTAAGCTTGATGTTTCACTTGAGTAATCTTTCTGACGTCTCAGGTCGTTGTAGGACCTGTCATAATGTCTGGTCGTTGTAAACATTGATCGGGTGTGCTTGGATGTATGGGCTGAGATTTTGTGATGCGAACGACAAGCAGTATGCCTGTTTTTCTATTTTCGAATAGTTCCTTTCAGTTCCCATTAATCGCTTACTGAAGTAGTATACTGGTTTTTGAATTTGATTCTCCTTACGAAGTAATGCGGCACTTACAGCATGTACCGACATGGACAAATAGTTGTATAAAACTTCATGATCCACCGAATTTGACAAGATGGGGGTTCTCTCCAAATAAACCACCAAAGCTTTAAATGCATCTTTACAATCCTGTGTCCATTTAAATTTTCTTTTCCTTTTCCTAATCAAGTCAAAGAAAGGATGCATTTATTGGTAGCTTTGGAAATGAATTGGCTTAAGGCAACAACTTTCCTATTCAAACTTTGCACTTGTTTGATGGTTTTGGCACTTAGATATCGTGGATAGCTTGAATCTTCTTAGGGTTAGCTTCAAATCCATAGGCGTTAACAATGAAACCCCGAAACTTCCCCGACGCTATGCCAAAAGAGCACTTTAAAGGATTAATTTTCACCTGGTAATGTCGGAGGATGCAAAACATTTTTTCCATGTCTCCAATGTGGTTGCTTGATTGTCATGACTTCACTAGCATATCATCCACATATACTTCCATTGTTTTTCTAATTTGATCTTTAAACATCCTATTGACTAAGCATTGGTAAGTCGCTCACGCATTTTTTGATCCAAATGGCATTACCATATAACAATATAATCCAACATCTATAATAAAACTGGTGTGCTATTGATTGGGAATGTGCATTGGGATTTGGTTATATTCTGAGTACACATCCATGAAAGATAGCAATTTGTGTCTCGCGGTTGAGTGTACCAGCTGGTCAATCCTCGAAAGGAGAAAACTGCCTTTTGGACATGCCTTGTTCAAGTCTGAAAAATCAATGCATGTTATCCATTTCCCATTCTCCATTTTCACAAGTACAAAATTAGATACCCATTTAGGGTAGAGGGTGTCGTTGATAAACCCGTTGTCTTTAAGTCTATCTACCTCCTCTTTGAGAGCTGTAGATCTATCCAGATCCATGTCATGATTTTTTTGTTTCACCAGGACATGCCTCAGGTTGATATTCAATGCATGGCTTGCAATGGCAGGTGAGATTCTACACATGTTTGAGTGAGTCCAAGCGAACACTTCATGATCCGCATAGAGAAATCTGGTAAGTTCTTTCATCATCGGGGGACTGAGCTGTGATCCGATATTTAGGATCCGCGATGGGTCATCGTGGCTGATTGCGATATCACTTGTCAGCTCAGCTGGTGCAGCCTTTGTCTCTTTGGCTCCTCTTCATCATCTCTTGAATCTACATCTCTATAGAACTGACTTTGGCGCCCGATCCAAGGCTCGGGCATTGGTTATCAATCTTCAGTAGCTTGGATGAGGATGGTCTTGTCCATACCCATAACTTTCTCTTTGTGTTGAGCATCCCTCAACTCAGCTACATAATAGGAATGTCCTGTTGCCTGATCACCATAAACAACTCCAACACCATCATCTATTGGAAACTTCAAAGTTAAACACCATGGGGCAAGGCTACCCAAAATTCGGCTTGAGCCGATCGACGTAGAAAAACATTGTAAGGACACTAAACATCCAAAACAACAAATGGCATGATTTGCACTCTCCTTCGGTCTCGTTCTCCAAACTCTGCTGGTAATTCCACATAACCAACAGCTTCAGTTGCAACACCGTTAAAACCATGTATGCGGGCTTTAGATGGCCTTCAATCCTTTGCTTCCATCCTCATCTGATCATAAGCTTTATTGAAAATTATGTTTACAGAACTTCCATAGTCAACCGATATCCTTCTCCCAAAAGTAGGGTCGAAATAACCATTGGGTCTATCGTTGAAGCCACCACCTTGTCTGCATCTCCAGTCTTAAATATGATATCATCTGTCATTATACGTTGCTATTTTACCCGAGCTCCATCCTCCGTGTTTGATTAGCATTCGAAATCCACATGCTTAATCGTACTAGCATAATGCTCCATCTCATGCCAACTTTTATCAACCGGATGTGGTCCTCTAACTAGTGTATTGATCATTAATCTTCCTCCGGTCCACGCAGGTTCCTCAGTCGTATTCGGTATTTGTACTCGGTTGGGGTCAGATATGCCCTGCCCACCATCGTGCGGGGTTTGATGAACTGTCGTGACTCCTTTCTCGAATCAGCTTTTTAATAACATCCTAGAGGTGCCTGCTCTCATTGGTGTTATGCCTATAACATTCATCAAACTGGCAATATTTTCTTGTTTATTTTAATTTCTCTATTGATTCTTTCGAAGGTGGCTTCCTACACCGTATAGTTTGCTGGTTGACAAATAGACATTCTCTAGGGTCGTATTTAGTGGCATGTAATTGTTGTACATCAAAATCCTAGGTTTTCCTCTTCCAGAATCCCTCTTATGTTCTCTGCTCCAATCTTCACCTTTCTTTTGCTAATTCGGATTGTTCTATATATTCACTTGAAATTTTCCAGAGCTTTTATCGGACTGCTTTACTATAATATTGCTTTGCACTCCCTCTCCTCTTGGTCCTGCAACATTCTTCCTCCAAGAGAATCTGATTCCTCCTTTCTCAACTACTAAACTGCATTTGCACAAAAGCGTTCCAATTTTGTGGGCAGCTTACCAGTTAACCAATTGTCGAAGTCAGATTCTGGATCTATCCTCTCGTTACGACCATCAATATCGCACGGTCTTTTGGATTACTGATCCGTAATATCCGTATGAAATCTCTCCAAATAATTTTTTAACAATTCTCTTTGAGCCTGGATCATACTGGATAGGGACATTACATCCTTAGAACGAGTTGCATGCATTCAGAACTGCTCCAAAACCTTTGTTGCCAAATCATCAAATCTAGATATTGGTCGTGGGGTAGCCTTGTAAACCGCATTGTCTCTATTCCAAAGAGAGTTATGGGAAAACATCTAAACTTAGTTGCATCGTCTGCTTGTGTGGAATCCATTGGACATGCATATCTCATGATGTTATGCCTAGGGTCGGTTTTCTCCTCATTGGCAGGCATCGAAAGCATGTTGAACCTCCTTAGATATGTTGTGTGCAGAACATTGTCAATGAATAGTGTATGGCTTCTTGAAATTCCCCAATCATCGTTATTCAGCCCTAGCTTTCTCTCACTAACTATTTGACCATTGTCGATAAGTCCGGCTTCTGGATGGTTTGTGCAAAGCGGTGGTCATGTTCCACCTCGCGTGAATGATCTGGTCGATGCCTATGGGACATCTCATGCACTCTTGGTTCACCATCTTCCCAATGTGCATCTCGTAAATTCACTTCATCATCATTTCGAGGAAGGATTTGGTTAACATTTAACCTAACTACATCATTCAAATCAGCCTTAGCAGCTCCGGTTTGAATCTCGATGTGCATAGGTATGTTCCCTTCTTAGGTGGAGGGATTAGCACTCGTCATTTCTGGCATACAACGATGGTCTGCCTATTGATACCCGGAGGTTTCTACATGATATCCATCTATTCTGTAGTGCTTATGCCTGTGATACCCATCTGATGAAATAGGGCTCTCCGATGCCGAGTAAGGTGTGAAGTCCCTCTTAGCTTTTCCCCACTGTTGGTGAGTGAGTTGGTTCGTTAGGTCGATATTGGCCTGGATCAGCTGGTTTAACTCTCGATGGCTATTCATTAGCTCTCTCATCATATTTTAGAATTCATCTCTCATAATAGAGTCAGTTGGATTATGGACTTCAACTGTTTCGGCAATCGTGTTTGTTGGCTGACCAATCGGGCCTTCTTATCGGATAGTAGCATTTTCATTTCCTTCCATGTTCTAAGAAGTAGATCAAGTATTCCTTACAACTATTAATAGATTTGCTTAGATTTCTGCAAATTCGAGTAGTATGAGAAACTTCTTGAAGATGACTGCTAATCTCCTTTAGGGGATTTGTCTAATCCAATAACAACAAAGAGATCCTAGTAAACCGAGAACCAATTTTCTCAGTGAAAGCACCAAAATGTTTGCAACTAAATTAGTCACAAAGCCCAAGATCTTTTTTATAGAAGTAAGTAAAGAAGATCAAAATTGAACTGAATAGATGAATTGACAAGTAACAGAGAATCAACTATAATCAGAGATATAGAAATTTATAATGGTTCAGCGTTGTATGCCTACGTCCATATTGAAGATTATCCTTTACTAATCACTTACAACTCTGATTAGAGTAGTAGAGGATAGAAAGTGCTTGATTATAATGGAGCCTAGAGTAACAAGCAAGATAAATATCCCAAAATGAACCAAAAGGCCTGTATTTATAGGGAGATATGATGAGATATTTCACTAAGATTTAGACAGAAGACTCTCCAAGTCCATAGGGGATCACCTAATGACCGGTGGCCCTAATTCGATATTTAAGAACGATAAAGGCTATGGTAATGTCGCTCGTTATTTTTCCTCCAAATGATGTGCCATTGTTTTTGCGGGGTCCCATGTGCCTCTTGAACTTTCCCCTAAAATACGAAGTCATTGTGAGTAGTAGACTGCGAGATATGGTTTAACCCTTGTCACATTTTAGATGTTCACTAAGCTACACTGATCGTTATGAAGGATCGACAAAAACGATCGGCTATCTTCTTATGTCAAGGTTTTGACTTGCATTCGTTTTTGTAGGCTCCACTCTTCAATATAATGATGCTTTGAAAGTTTCAAGTGGATTTTGATCGTTGATTTGAGCTGGTTTATGGATCGTTCCTAATCGATCCAAATAAATCATTGCTTTATCCCTAATTCAGGATTATGAACTCCAATCATCTTGAAATTTGAATTGTCACTTCATGAAACTATACCAGTCACTCCATACTAATTATATCTTGATTGGGACCCGGTCCGGATTTCCCTGACCATCATCCACAATGTCGTATATAGTCGATTCTCAGAGCTGATAACCATCCGTACCTAACCAAGTCGATGATATCACGGCCTTTCCAAAAGGCGGAATAATAGTTTCTTAATTACACCAATCTTTTTTTAAATCGCTTTTATTTTTATTTATAGCATTTTTCTCAATACTAAAATTATTTATGAATTATTCCATAAATTTTCACTTAAGATTATAAACATTTTATATTGACATATCTTCATCAAACATTGAATTAGAGCTTACTCCATTCTCATTTACTTGTATAATACACCTTTATATCCCAAGAATATATACAAAAAATTTATTTATTTATTATTTGCTTTTTTTCAAAATTCAAATGGAGACCTAAACAAAATATGGGTCTTAAAACTGAATCGACTACTTCAACCTTTTTACCCTAGAGTATTCAAAGGAAAATGTTTACTAGTCGGCCTAATAACATCAAATAGCTTACAGAGCATTGAGGTTTTAAACAAAAGTTACGGTTTTCATAAAACAATATTTATCAAGCCATTTCTGTCCAATTTAACCCATTTAAAATTTGTGTTAAATTATCTCTTTTCTATCAAAGGGTTAGAAATTTCATCCGTCAAAACACTTCGATCAAGATCGATTCCCAAAATTATCCACTTTCAAAAAATATTCTAATTAGGGAGAACACTTTCACAAACATTTATTTCCAAACTGTTTTTTATGTGTATTTTAACATACCCATCTTTGAAATAAATTTCATAAATATAAATTACTTTTCAAAGCAAGGGTTTTAATATTTATTCAAAGATAAGTATCCTTCTTACTTTTAAATCAATTTTCTTTTAAGAAAACTTAAGAACTAGATACCTGGTTTTATTTTCAAAAACCCCTTCTTGAAAGAAGAAATATATTTATATGCATAAAATAATTTTAATAATTTATGTCCTAGCACTTGCTTTGGGTTCGTTCGAATTCAAACTCGTTTCGATCGCACAAAGATGAAGAGAATAATTTACTAAGTGCACCACAACATTCGCCTAAGCAAATATTTAATCGTTACTTGGAAGATTATTCAGATTAACATAAAACTAATCAAGGCTTTTCCCGAATCCCCCACTGAAAATGCGTTTCACTTAAAAAAATTATCCAAAATATTTATATCTATAAATACTTCCAGGTGATACCACTTTTACTTTTTTGCAAAATCCTTTTTAAATTATTTCTAACAACTCCGGGATTTAAATTCAAAAATCCTTTCTAAAACACATTTTATAAACCAAATTTATAAAAAATTCCTTCATATAAAATCATCTCATATTATGATAATTCTTCTTTAATACAATAAAATTTTCTCAAATATTTATCTTCTGAATGCCTTCTCTTACCATTTAGATTATATCAAATAACTTTTACTAAAAGTTTACTTTAAACCTAATATTTTTACTGAACACCTTATAGTCAAATTGTGAAGCTTCATTCACAAGGGGTTTATTTTTAAATTAAAACAATAGATGCTCATAAGTAAGATGAGTACAAATAATTAGCAATCAACCAATAATAGTCAATGCTTCTAATCAAACCGAGCATGACTTGTCCAATAATAATGATAATAAATATTATCATTAACAACCAAACACACCATGAATAGCTATATAATTTTGAAAATTATTTCTTTATGTATATAAAATATGTAATCCTAGGCAAAATATTTAATTACTAAATTTCTGAAAAATGAGTATCATATCTGTTAGTCTTGTTCAAGTATTTAGAAATTCCTTTGACAATGTGGCATCTCACATTCTCGTCTTGAATTCATAAACATCTCAATAGACCAATTAACACAATATCTAAGAAATCAAAATAATTAACTAATCTTATTATTCTTAATCATAACATAATCATAATCAATGACTTCTTTTTTATAACAACAAAAAAATATGCTCTTGTATATATAATACTCTCAACCTATTCTAGGGTGTCACTTACCTTATGTCTAATGAGACATACCCAATCAAAACCAAGTTCTCGCTTAACCTTCAACTATAATACCTAATGCAATGAACGCTTTTTCGACTATCAAAAGTCGGCATCAAATACATCCACAATATTCTAATGCTGAACATCCAATCGTCAGAAAGGCGGATTATTAGGGTAAAATAAAAGAAAAAACAAGAGAAATAGAATCTCACAGAAGAAACGACAACATATAATATAATAAATACAGTATGAACTGCCACTCTAAGATACAAAGTACATCAAAGTTAAAAACAAACCCCACCAACTAGACAATTATAAATTTCCGACCTTGCCATTGTTGATACATATAAATAACATGGAAAAATAAAAATGTTATGGCAGGTGAACATCCAACTCTACTCTATGAGATCTATGTCCCATCAACGATAACCTAAAAAGATACCCAGTCTGACCCAAGCATTATAATAAAATAACATCTGGATCAATCGGGAAAACCAGTTTAAGAAAACTCAAGTAAAATGGTGAACATAAATAATTCTACGAGACCATGCTGCTAATCACGAAATAGGTTATTACCTCATAAGAACAACATCCATATATGAAAAATGAGAAACCAATCAGAACAACAATCAACTAAGTAAGGATGAACACAAACAAGGTCAAATTCCAAACTTAAGGAAATGGACATGAATAATTAAACATCGAGAATAACTCCAGACACTTCTCAATGAAATTAAGACAACGATTCAAAGATTTTAACCAAATAAGGAAAGACAAATTTTCTAACAATGGCTAGGATGGTGCGCCCCCTTGCCGAAAGTATACATCTAGACAATATACTTAAGAGGGTCATTTTCTCCGTGACACCTCAAGATCTCAGTTTGACCCCACCAACCTTATCAATAATTCGAGTATTTCACATCTCTGAAAGCATACGACCGAACCCAATCTAGAGTAGATGTGAAGATACCCTAATGGGAATAATCACTCAAATGTTCAACGTTCAATGTCAAATTTTAGATGACAATGCTCAAATGAGCAAAAAGTAGTCTTAGATTGATGAAAATACAAAAGAAGAAAGATTAATTCCAATGTTTAAATAGACCATGGAAAATGAATTTACCCAACATGATTAAGAGGGTGCACCCCCTAAACCAAAAGTATATCTCTAGATAAAATATACTTGAGAACCCATGCCAAACACACAACACTCCCGAGAACTTCCAAGATGGACCCCATTAAATCCTTAGGCATCTTATTATACTCACATCAATACATGAATGTTACCATAACTGTCTAGATAAATGTGAATATATCCTAATGGGTGCGACCTACATAGCTTGGCTTCCACTCGCTTTCTAGTTTTAGTCTGCCATGGTATTGAATACCAATGCCCAAAATGAGCAATAAATCATCTTAGATTGACAAAGAACAAAGAATAATATCAAAATCAATAATTAAGAAATCAATCGTCGAAAGTAAATAAATGATTGTATGTGGAAATTAGATCTACAATGACCAAAAATTTGATCACTTTAATTGAGGATATTCAAATGATTTTAAATATTCAAACACAAATTATTTTTCATAAATAATCAAGTATTAAGTGATAATTAATAATAATGAACTTATTTTGGAAAAATATTCTGGAAAATATTTCCTTTGGAAAAATACCGACAAAATAGTCGAAAACTGTTTTATCGATAAACAACTCTATAATTGTAAAACGTCGCACATGGAGCTGGATACATACACTTATTTTTACAATTGAACAAGAATATGAAATGAAATTAATTATTTTATTTTAGGAAAATAAAATGTGTTTATGACATCATCAGTAATTCCCTTATATTTAATAATTAATTTATTAAATTTAATTGAAATTTAATGATTTAATAATTATTATAATTATTAAAATAATTATGATAAAATAATGATAATTCATTTTAGATAGTTGTAAAGTGTTAATAAATCATTTATAATAGTTTTATAAAGATATATATTTGATTTGAAATATAAGGAAAAACCATTTATAATAGTTTTATAAAGATATATATTTGATTTGACAATAAAAAGAAAAATCAATATCGCTTTATCGGTATAATAACGATTATGGTTAATATTAGTTAATATTGATTGATATAGTTTTGTAATTTAAATGTGATCATTTTAATTAATTAATAATGATTAAAAATTTAGTTTCAAATTTTGTTTACAAATATATTTATAATTATATATAAGTAAACAAGTGACCGATAATCGGATTCCCGATTTTCAACGGTTTAACGATCAAAAGTCATTCAAAGGCTGTGCAACCTTATTTATATGTCATGTATACATATATAACATATATATGCACACTATACAAGTCATATACACATAAGAAAAGTTACTATTTGCATTTGAATTTACATATGGTAAAAACAAGAAATATCATCTCTTTTCCTTCTCACTTAAGCATGGATAAGTCATTGTGCAAGGACATGCACATGCACACCCACATAGGCCAAAGTGATGGTGGTAGGAGGCCATGTATTGGAGATGAAAGGAGAGGTGGTGTAATGACCGGGGTTTTTTGACGCTCGAAAAATCGGCTCTAATATGTTTATTGTATTGCATGCCGAGCAATCGAATATTGGATAACCCGATTGTTAGGGAAAAATAAAGAAGGGAGTAGATCAGAAGAAAACTAAACAACCCAGAATCTCAAAGCGAAATGAATAATCTATAATATACATCAATCTTTACAGAAAACAAATTGTAGTGTACGTATATTCAATACATCAATTAGAGTATACTAACATATTTTAGTCTGGACAATTATAACAATGTGTCCTTACAATTGCTGATAAATACGACATGAAACACAACATAAAAATAAACATCTACGTGAATTTTCTCTTGTCCTCCAACTCATTTTCTGAAGCTCCAAAGCATCCAAAATAATCTGTAATATGCTCAGTCTGACCCGAGTATTATAATAAAATAAACGGAGTCGGTCTGGAAAACCAACATAAGAAAACACACCCAACCGGATTTTAAAGTTATAGAAAAACTTTTGAAAATCAAGAGTATCTCGTAAGACCATGCCGCACATAAACATGGATGAGTTTTACCTGAAAATAACCAAAACCATTTCATATGAAATTCTATGATATTATAATAGGGTCTAGACACAAATACTTATTAATCTTAACCGAAATGTTACATTAATTAAATTCCAACATAATAGGTATACAACTAAAACCATAAAGGCTCGCACTGGAGAATGGATTCCATATAATGACTGGGCTATCGGGGTACCACCCATCATGGTGCATCTCTAGATAAAATAACACTAAAGACCTCACTCGGATCCCCTACCAACAAAGGACCGGTCTCCCCCTTACTAGATAGTATGGAATATGATCACCCCTCCGTTAATGGGCTCCGAAGCATACAAATGATAGATAATAGCGACTCTAGATATGGATGATCATGCCCTACTTGGGAGTGACCCACTTTTCTTGCTGAATCTCTCCTATTTTAATCATTCTCGGTTGGTGAGGCTTGAGGCAACATTTTACCTTTTATATAGCACTTCCCACTTGGAATGCTAATAATGCCTTCCAAGCAACAATGCAATACCATCGTTCATCCATACAAGATCGTTCTGGGAGTGAACGAAACACTTGAGAGCACCATCTCCAATTTCATCATCTTCAAGATGTCTTCACTTCGAAACACATTCGTGGATTGAAGTGGTTTTCGGATTATAATCGATCATGGTCTCTTCGAAACAACGATCGATAATTTCTGGTAAACTCAACCTCGTTCTTTAGGAAATAAATTGTCAAAGATAAGATCAAAAATCAGCTCCTAAACGTTAGTAGACAGATTTCCTTATCATTGTCTCAGAAGAATGAAATGAGATTTATACGCATAGTACAACATCATCGGAGATGACTATGTCATATTACTCATGTGTTTCTCCTAGATATTTCCAAAGTTACGTTTGGGTCTAATTTCGATGGTAGATTATTTAATTATCGAATAATAACATTCAATCAGGGGTTTATTTCATAGGGAAAACAAACATTGGTTAAGCACATAAGCAACCACTAACCTCTTTTTATAAATATTTCATGAAAAAAACCACTTTGTAAATTACTTATATAAGAATAGCTTTATAAAGATATATCCACCAATCCCAATATTTTCAATACTTAGAAAATATCCATATATTTATCTCATTGGTATAAGTATATTTACAAAACAGAGAAAGAAGTTTTTTTTATTCAATTCAAAAATCATTCATGAACTCCTTATAATTCTCTAAAACTATTTACATACCATTTCATAAAACTCCAAAAACATTTATAGAACTTCTTTTATACATTCCAATTATTTATAAATCCTTTTTGTACATTTCTAAAACTCATTTATAAATCCTTTATAAATCCATAAAGCCGTTTATAAAACTTCTTTTATAAACCTACAAACCTGTTTGTTCAAACTCATTTATAAATATCCAACCATTTATAAAACTCTTTCCACTTATAACCTTTAAGTCCTAAACTATTTTATAACTTCCATTTTAAAATCCAAGTCTTTTAACTCTACTCATGGGTCTCGGAAAACAGTTATAAAAATTTAAAAATATTTTTACTTCAAAACACCATTATATAATAATAATTACAAACAATAACATTATAACCAAATGAAAATTATTAATTGTAAAACATCTTAAATAATAATTAATAATTTCAAAATATCGCTTAATAAATAATAATAGTTATTCTTTACCGTTTTTATAAACAAGAATAATTTATTTTCAAAACCTTATTAATAATCCATATTATTAATTTCAAGCCATAATTTTTCTTAAAATAATTAACATTTCAAAATATTTTCATGTTGATAAATATTTTAAAATAATATTAAGAATAAGCGAATAACCTTTAGAACAGTAATGATATAATTAAATTACTTAAAACAGTTTTAATGTAATTAAATAATTCTAAAAGAATATAAAATATAATCAAATAACTTTAAAAAATATATTAAATATAGTTAAATAACTTTAAGACATAATATTAAATATAATTAAATAACTTTAAAGACAAACTATTAATTATAATTAAATAACTTTAAGACAAACTATTAAATATAATTAAATAACTTAATGACAAACTATTATATATAATTAAATAACTTTAAGACAAAACAAGCATAATTAAATAACTTTAAAACAAAACAAGTATAATTAAAAAACTTTAAAACAAAATATTAAATATAATTAAATAGATAACCTTTAAAACAAAATATTTTTGAAACCTAGTTTCGAATTTAAAAATCATTTCCTGTCTCAAAAACCAATTCCAAATCAACGACAATTTATAGTATTTTTAAAATACTAATTTGTGACCAATAGCCACCCTACACTTAACCAGTATTGATATTGATTTTTCTATCATTATTGGGTTTTAGTTTTTCAAACATTTAACAATGTTATAACCATAATGTCCACAATCAGGTTTATTTTTCAATAATCCATATAAAGAAATATTATTGAAACAATTCAACAATAGCGAGGAATCTCGTTGGATCCCTCTAACTTATTTCTCCCTGCATCACAAACAGTATATAATCAAATAATATAAATCAACCACTTCGAGACGGGATTCGTATACATAGGGTCATCCACTCTTATGCGGGAATGTAATAGGGTCTCATCTGCTCTAAGGGCAAGAATATACCAAAACCAACAATATAAATATAGTATTACATCCCAACCATTATCCAATAATTTTTATTAACTATATATCATACTAGTTAACCAAAAAGGTAAGTTTAACTCACCGAAATTTTCTATTGTCGCCAAGGCATTCCAGATTCCGTTTGAATTTGAAGCTAGTTTGAATTCGGCGTGAAATTCAACAAGCTCCACTTTTTCTCAAACCAACTACATATCGTAGATGACGTCCAAATGAGTACAATGCAACTTGTCTCGTTCGAATCTGATCTAAAATGAGTAAGTTACAACATTTACAAGATTACATAATTAAAATCTATAGTTACTTTATTAATTACAAGATTAACAATTCACTACCGCGTTTAAATTAGTTATTGCCTCACCCTTTCTTCCTCACATGAATCAACTAACCCATGCCATGAATCTTGGCCTCGCCATTATCGTCGCTCGCCAATGCTCTCTACCATGTGTCGCCTCCCTCCACGAGCTACCTCCAGCTACCAACGCCGCCCCTAAACCTCGCTGGCGATGAAAAAAATCCCCCAAAATGCTGTTCAAATAGAGCGAAATCCCGGCCAGCATACATCGACTGCGTCCATCACCACCATCCGTTGTCTTCACCACGACATTCTGCACCTTTCTCCTTCAGATCTGAACACCTATCGAGGCCCTAGGTGGCTCCATGCAACTCTAATCATTAGATTAGGCACTCCTTTTTTTCTTTTGTATATTATCGCTATATATAGTTTTTCCCTTTAATTTCTTATCTTCAAAATGCTGAACAAGAGGGAGAGGTAGCATTTAAAAAGAGAATGTGGGATGATGAGGGTATGGTCAAGAATAGTGGAAAGTATGGGTATGGAAAGGTTATGGTTAAATAAAGAATATATATATATATATATATATACACATATATATATAGATATTTAAAATTGTAAATTATTCATTCAAAGCATCTCAAAATATTGAACTCCAAACGAGGCGTGGCACCTGGCGTTTTATATATTATACCCCTATTCTAAACGCAATGGAATTTGTTTCGAGACCTAATTCGATCGTATGTAGAAGATAATTTTTTAGACCTAGTTATTATATTAAATTCTTGAAATTAATTTAATCTCACACAACCAAAAGATACGTCTAATCGTCCTGAAATTTGTTATCATACAATTACAGATCTAATGAAATTGGTTTCTCAAAATCCGAGACAGTACCTCGAAATGCTATTTTTACTCGTTAATTAAAATGAATTATTTTTAAAAAACAATTTAATCGCCTTTTAATTGTCATTAAATTTTTATTATCTTAATTCTTATTAAATAGAATTTACATAGGCTTTGAAATCGTTTTTATCTAACTTAAACCCAAGTTTCAATTATTCAAACAATTAAAATTATTAAACTCAATAATTTAATTATCAATTAAATTTCCATATTTGAAACATAAGTTATTTAGCTAATAAAAATGAATTTCTAATATTTAAATATATTAAATACTCCAAATTCAAATAACTAAAATTTTGGGTTATTACAGGCAGGGTTTGATGGTAAAAATGTAATTTGGTGTTAGGATATTTGATTCCCAGATTTGCCTATAAATACACTACCCTCTTTCATAAATTCCTAATCCATTTTCTACCTCTTCTTCCGCCTTCTTCAAGCTATTCTAATGACTTCAATGCTTAGAAAAATAATAGCATAATGTTTGGCAAAAAATAATTAAAATCATATGATATATATATACGTGTGTGTGCGCGTGTGCGCATGTGTGTGTATGTGTATTAGTAAAGCCACCTCAAAACTATCATAAAATTCCTCCCCTAACTCTCTAAAACACACGACCAGACTCTTCTCCACCCTTGCCGAGCCTTCTTCCTTCCATCACCTAGGCCGTGATCATCCTAGGGTAAGCGAACCCATCCAAGGTCAAGGAGTTCGATTCCATAGAGTTTTAGGCAATTGTAGCGAAGCTATAGCGAATTTTCCTAAAGTTAATATCTAATGAAGGTGAGAAAATTCCTAAACTACAGTTATATATATTATTGGATAATATATTTGTTTGAGTATGATTGTTAATGATGGTTGTTTATCATGTTTGAATACGATAATATGAATGCTTAATATGGCTGTTGAATATATATGCTAGTCATGTTAATACATTGTCGATAAGCACAATGGAAACCACTTTCCTTTATTGAAAGGAATGGTGTATATGAAATGTTTAAACCTCTTAAAATGGTTTAGAATTTTTTTTAAATATTCAAACGTTTTTTGTCAAAGTTTAAATGAATATTGAAAATTGAGTTAAAAATAGGCGCGTCGTGTAATGGTAGTTCGCAATTTCGCACCATAAAAGTCAAACGAATATGTAGAATGGAATATAGCTCGAAATTCTTTGAAATTAGAAGTTTCCAAAATATTATATTCATGGCTTTCACACAAAGAAAGAAAATCAAAATTTTGTTTAGTAGATTTTAAAATATGAGCAAATCAATTTTTAAATAAAATCACGCTTTGGCAGTTCGGAGGCTAAAGTAGTAAATGTGTTAAAATATATATTTTTAATTGTTTGAAAATATGAAATAAATTCTATAAATCTTTTAAAATATTTTAAAAGAGATTTGAGTTATAAAAATGAATTTTCAAATGGTAGAAAAGTCGTTTTGATCAATACAACTTAAAAAGCACCATTCGCAGCACTTTTCCATAACTTTTGAAATATGGTTCTAAATGCAACATTTCTTTTCCAAATATTTTGTAAATGTTTTTAAATGAATAATAAAGTATTTTAAAGATGATTTAAAGGATTTATAAAGTGGTTAAATAAATAATTAAAAGTTAATTAATAATGTTAAAAGATTTAGAGTCGATCAAATAACGTGACCACCTTATGGGTGACAGAAAGATAACGTCTAGGCTTGAGTTTGGAAAAATAGTTTCCTACTCCCCCTAGCTACCTGGATGGCCCGATGGAGGGTATACTAAATTTGATTTACTCAGACCAAAATTTCCCAAAGTATAAATGGTATTATTTTCTTAATATAAATAACTTGAATTGTATGGAAATAATATTCTTATACTTGGTATTAAATTCTGAGGAGGGAACCCATACTATCCTTGTGAATTTAACAGGTGATTTCACTGTTATTCGATGGATAGTAAAGGTTGTATGTAGAAATTGATGTTGAATAAAATTAGTATAATTTTATCGATCCATTTTAACTCAATTTCCAATATGACTTATGAAAATAATTTGGAATTAATTTAATTCATATACTTAAAATTAATTGGTTTGAGTCTATAGTAAACAATTTCTTAAGTAACATTGTTTTTGACACATTTTAAAGATTATAATCTGGAAATCTTTGTTAAGACTTAAATAATTAATTTGGAAATATTCTCCTAAGTAAAGAGTGAAATGATTGGGAGTTTAAAAAGGTTTTAAGTAATCAAATGATTTGATAAAAGAGGTTTAATGATTCCGTATATATCGAAAAGAAATTTTTAAAGATATATATCTCTAGAAGATATTTTGATAAAAAGAAATTAATCAATCAAGGAATAATTCCCTATTCATCTAACACCTTTTTATCGATGATTGGTTCGAAGGAACCAGAGTCGGAATTAAATAATTCTTATCCGGAAACCACTTTGAACCAATTTACGTTTTCGAAGCGAAGACATGGAAATGATTTGGAAGATGGAATGCTGAGCTGCTTGTCACTGACCCTTGGAGGAAATTTTCCATATCATATTATGTGGTAGTACTTCTTAATTTGAGATCTTCAATGTAGGGACTTCTTGCTGCTAATCTTTAGGGTAATTCCCGATAGGATGTGGTAGGAGAGTGTCTTCAGATTGTCCTGTTTCTGGATAACTTGTATGGATGAATGTCTGACATTGCATTTCTAATTACATTGATTAATATCCATGAATGTATCATTTGTTTGGTGGGCGAAAATGCAATTTCTCTTTGGTTAACACCCTTTCCTGAGACGTATGGCTCAGGAGTTATATATTTGTAGAAATCAGTTTTGTGATTATGAATTGGCAATGTAGCATATAAAGCCGGATGTGCTATGTGAAAGGTAATCATTACCTCAGGCCGCATCACCCTATAATGGCTTAAACATGGTATGCCGTAAGGCTTTGTGGTTCACTACAATTGGGGTATGGTCATCACATTTCAAGATAGCCTTCTATATTTCGAGTCTGTTGTGTATGCTAAGAGAACTCTCGGATAGGTCGGTGACGACATGTCATATTCGATTTCTATCCAGGTCGTGTCTGAGTGCCAAATAGGGATAGACTGGTCATGCTAGATGCAGAGGATTTTTTGTGTATCCTTGGTACATTCGTCTAGAGATGTACCGTACAGAAGGTGGTCCCTTATCTTCCATTGCATGGAAATCCATTCTCCAATAAGTGCCTTCAGACTTAATTGTAAACTTATTATGTTGTCAAATTTATCCAATGTAAACATTCGGCTATTTTAATATGTTTATTTGAAAAACATTTTTAAAACGACCGTCATTAAAAATAATTTCAAATGATTTTACGTAGAAAATATTTGGTTACCATAAGGTAAAAATCCATTCTGTGTTTATGTGCGATGTGGTCTTATGAGATACCATTTGTTTTAAAATATTTGTATTTTAAGTTTCTCACACCAGTCCTATGACTGACTGAGACACCCCACACCTCTTAGTATACCCAAAAAAGGCACAATAAAAGATGTGATGCGTTATAGGTATAGCTAAAGCATCACAGGGACTAAGATTCACAAGACAAATAAATAAAAACAATGGAAACATTTAAATAATGACTAGACATTTAAAATTAAACTTCATTTCAAAACAGAATATTTCATAAAAACCAAATACACATGTCTTGTGAAAAATACAATCTCAGTCACATCATCAGAGTACATAAACAATAAAAATCATTCCTCTCATAAAGTACCTATACATCCAAAGTCAAATGAAAAGAAAAATAAAAAGAAGAAGAAGAATACATGAAAAACTTCCAAGAATATATCTCAAGTGGTCTGAATCTACTGTCCTTGATTTTGCTAGCCTATGGGGGAAAAGGGGAAATAGAGGAGTGGGTTAGACAATAATTCTGGTAAGTGAAAGTAATTACTAGCATTTCTAAGCAAGATAAAGATAATGGACTAAGAAATAGTTCTATTACGGAAAGAAATACCGAGAAGATAAAACTGGGGTAAAGTACTGTTTTTGATTCTATTTGGCTGTCTAATTGTGATTGTTTGCACTTGTCTTGTTGTGATTAGGCTGAAATCCTAATCCTATTTTAATTAGGCTGAAATCCTAATTGTACCCATTGATCGGCCTTCTATCTCTATTGTATCATAGTGAGATGATCCAATCATGTTAGTCCTATAGAAATAGACAACTGTTTAGCATTTGGAACACGGTAACGAATTATTTAACCTAACTGATGCCGCACTCTCTGTCATCACCGGTACACACTATCTATCGCTCCCTCTTTTGACCTCTTATTTAATCAGCATAAGCATGTCCATCCTTACCTAATCTGTTGCGGGACCATTGCTCCTAGTCCTGAAAGGGAATGCTGCCCAGCTCCACTTAAGTTGTGATGCCTCACCCCGAGACCCACGTTAACAAAGAGAATCACATAGTAATTCTATCTGCTAATGTGAAGAATATGGCTGGTTAAGGGCGACCATCATAGTCTTGCATTAGATAAGAGCTAATTATGTCAGTTTTGGGACATATGTTTTTCATTTCATCTCGAGTATTCGACATACTTAATTTCTGTCCAATACACTACTATGGTGGCTACATGATCGATTCAGAAATAAAATATAATGACTACAACAGTCACAAGACACAGAACAATATATATACATACACATACATCAAATGTAATACGATCCTTCACAAGTGGTATTTAGCCACAATATATACATACATCTCCACAAAAGAATAGATACATCTTATGGTTCCCAAACCAAAAGACTACTACGTAAAAACTATGCCATAACCAAAATCGATGAAGAAGCCCAAAAGATAAAGCTAGCATAAGTCCAAAAGCTAACCTGCAACTCGGTCTGACCTGAGTAATAAATACACGGGTCAAGATAACTAGAACTTGATTTAGCAAAAGATAAAGGAATATAAGTGCATAAGGGAGACA
The DNA here is from genome assembly GCA_030765085.1 of Allium cepa. Classification (NCBI taxonomy): domain Eukaryota; kingdom Viridiplantae; phylum Streptophyta; class Magnoliopsida; order Asparagales; family Amaryllidaceae; genus Allium; species Allium cepa. The sequence continues at coordinate 673,183,005 of CM060940.1, forward strand.
TTCCTTTAAAAATAAATGAATGATATAGGTAAAGTCTATTGAGACAACTAAGAAGAGGTGTTACATAAAGGCTCAAAGTTAATCACATGATAAGGTTTGACATGGCATAGATGTTTCACATTCAAAGGGCCATACGATGTAAGTGAACATGAGCAATATATAATCCATATGTGAAATCATTAAAATCTCCAAATCTAAACCCATAAAACTCGATAAGAGTTCATAATTCCAATATAGAAATCACCATAAAACAACATCTATATAAGCCTTTCTCTAACTCAAGGCTATAAGTAAATTCATCATCCCAAATCGGCGAAATCAAAATCAAAACTCACAAGAATTCCCCAGATTGGCCAAATCTCATTTCCATGCCGAAGCGATGCTGCGCGTGCCATCCCAACAGTACTATATATATATATATATATATATATTAGGTAACTCTCCCAAATAACCGAAGTCGTAAATCCCAGACGATCGAAATCGTAAATCCTACATGACCTGAAGGTCTATAGTACTGGAAATCCCAAAATGTGTCACAAATCCTAGAAAGGAAGCCGAAAAGTGTTAACGTGCCTCCCATACCACACATTCACACTTAACGGTTTACTAGCCGCTAGTCACTGCTACATTAGAAAACATAAATCATCATAAAATCTCAAAACTCGGAAAACTCAAACTCGCCTCATCTCAATGGCAAGTAAAACACTATAACTGGTTCTCATAGATAATAGGAGATCTCGAACCACACTCACCAAATATCGGCCTACACAGATAATTCCTAAAGATATGAATTATAATCTCAAAAACCAACCATAAATTGGCTAAATAACTCAGAAATTAATAACCCAGATAGTTTCGATTGTACAAGTCCGGAATTAACCGATAAAGTAAACCCACATTTCTCATACCACATATTTTACTAAACCATTTAATTCTCTTTGTCATACGTCCGAAAAGTGTAAAGATAATGTATATTATTTACAAAATAATTTACTTATGAAACCTGGATTTTAAAGCAATTTTTCAAAACCATTTTCAAAGCAATTAATTGAAAATTTCCTTTGTTATAAGAAATAAATATATTTAAAATACTTTAAAATAATTTAAAATTAATGTATAATTATTGGAAAATAATTATTTCTAAATCCTTTTAATTGTAAAATTATTTCAAAGTTATTTCAGAAAAACTCGTTTTTGAATCAACAAAAATCGGTATAAACCACTGAAATTCAACATTCGGAAACAACCTAAATACTCATCAATCCGGGACTCGGATTGACCATAATTTTTGATCATCTATTGATAGGTTCGAGTTCTTGAAAATCATCTCAAATTTGAGTCAAAACAAGGGACAAAACTATAGCAATTCGAAGGCAAAAGCTGTAAGTTAAAGTCACCAAAACAAAGGCAAAAGGCCAAGTATCAGGTCGACCTTAAGGTCGACCGCATGGCTGAACTGGGGATGAGTATGGTCGACCTCAAGGTTGACCATTCATACGGGAATTTGTTTTTCCCCTTCCCAGTTCGAATTCTCTGCTCAATTCTATTTTTGAGCACCATTTTGACATAGCTACAGGTTGTTTCAGGCAATGAAAATTGACATGCAAATAGAGTGACATTCAAACTACAGCCCGAAAAAGATCCGGTAGTATTTAGGGGCAAAAACAAAGAGATATAACTACTCAAAGTAGCAACCGGAACAAGATTTTAACCAAGAAATATTAATAAAGAAATCTTTCTATACAGTAAATGATTTAGCAAAATTTCTCACAGGAGATTCATTTTTCCAGCTAGAAATTGTGACATTGAACTTACCTGATGATTTAGCAAAGATTTTAGTAGCAAGCTGTGATCTTTTGAGATGATTTGAGGCTCTAACAACCCATAGAAGCCTAAAACTGACATGCAAAACAAACCAAAATAAATTACAGACAATTCATCTTGATTCAAGGATTTTTGATGAAAATTTTTGGTATTGGATAGGGATTACCTTGTATAATCTTATTCGGTGGATTTCATCTTTAATTTGCATCAAATTGAAGTGGAAGTTGATATTTTTTTAGTAGAAGGTAGCCATTGTTTTTTTATTTTCACTTACTATATATTGTATTTGAGAAGGAAGATGAGAAAACTAATGTATTGTTAGTTTCCTTTCTCACCAGAAGTATCCAGATGTATTAGATGGATCCAAATACCAAACCCATAAAGCCCAAACCTAAAATACTTAAAGAAAATATAAAACTATAAGTAATTCTTCCTTTTAAAGTCATACAAAATGCATGCATCTTATTTGTATGGAACAAAATTGTTATTGTAACAAAATAAAATTTATTTGTATAATAAAAAGTTATTTTTTACAAATAAAACCTTATTTTCAACAATATTTTACAATTTACACTATTTTATTACAAAAACTCTATTTTCAATCCAATAATTTGTACAAAAAATTGTTTTCTTGTCAAATAAATACCATAAATCATTTAACTCTTGTTAATCAACAAAATATTATTTTCAAACAATAATTCATCTTTTATTTTAAGAAAACACATATTATCTTCATATTTATCATTTTAAATTCAACAAAAGATTAATATTGACAATGTTTTCCAATATTATTGTATTTACCTAAATAAAATGCAATTTAATTATTTTCTACTCAAATTCTCAAAATAAAGTTTTTAAAACTGTAGTTTCATTACTTTAGATTTATTTCAAAAATTTAACGTTGAAATACATCCACTGATTAATTTATAAGCTCTAAACTAATAAATACCCAATATTTCAATTTATTTAAACCAAATAATTATCCAATTAATATTTAACCCCATATTTATTCTCAAATAAACAAAATAAAGTTCCAAACTTAATTTTTCCCATTTTATTTATTAAATTCATTGTTTATTCCAAATAAATAATTTAGAATTTCCAATAATATTTTAAATAACAATATTAAGTTATAACTTCTGTTATAATTTGATATATATATATATATATATATATAGGTAATCTCCAAACCTGGGTTGTTACAACCTAAGTGTTGTGAGACCATCAGTCCTAGACCTGAAAGGGAATGCGGTCGGTACTAGTCCTAACAAACAAATTCTAGTTTGCGCCCCTTGCCCAAATCCCCAGATTTGGGCCTCTATCTATTGGCCACTTATTTAACCTATTTAGCATAAGCGTGTCCTAGCCTCACCTAACTATTGTGAGACCATCAGTTCCTGAATAAAAGGGAATGTTGTTGGTACGGGCCCTACTTCTGTCTTTGTTCGTTAATTTAGTGTGAGTTTTAAAATAAGCCTCTTCTATTATTTCTGGTATATTTGCTTATTCACTTAATCTAAGTTTTAAAATAAGCCTCTTTTATTATTTCTACTATATTTGCTTATTAACTTAATCTAAGTTCTAAAATAAGCCTTTTCTGTTCTTTTTAATTATAACCTAAGTTATAATTGTTGCTCTTCTATTTTCTCTTTTTATTTATAACCACTAGTTATAAGCATGCCTACAAATATCTCAAATTTTCTTATTTTAGTCCATCTTCTTTTTATTATAGTTCTTTCGTATTTTACATCTAATTTCTGTAAATTTAGCGTTTATTTCTATTTAATCCATATTAGCGAATTCTCTTCTTTTTAATATTCTTATATTTTATTCGCGTAAAAAGGAATAAAAAGAAACTAACATTTACATGCTAAATTCTAACGTAAACCAGATGTAAATAAATACAAATAATTTTAAATAATTGTAAATAACTGAATAAAATAACTAAATAAAAATAGCTGAATAAAATTGACTAAAAAGAACTTCTGAATTTACTTAAAAGTTAATTGTAGATAACTTGTATAAAAACTGTCTCAAAATTGTAGAAAAATTACAATTATTGAGAACCCTATTATTTTAAATTACTTAAAAATTTAAAATAATTACAAAACACTCACATGTGGTCCTTAGCTCTATTCCTTGGCTTTCCCAGATCCACTTTTAGGGCGTAGAATATTTTATTAAAAAGATCTCTTCCCAAGAAAAAATTTCTTTTTAGGGTCCAGCCTTAGGTAGTAAACCCAATTGGAAGAAAATATGAATGAGAAAAATAGCCAGGTCTATGGTCTTATTTGTAGTGTAGCTTAGCGATCTTAGGCCATTGGATTTGAAGATTAAATGTGGTGCAACCACGTCATAGGCTTGCTGGGAGCCATCGGATGGGAGCATGAACGCACATGATTTGAGACAAATGGGAAACTGACGTGTTCGCTCAAAACTGGGCGAATCTACGTCAAATAACTAAGGCGGTTGACCTTTATACCATGAGGGTCGACGTATGGGTCGACCTTGCTCCTTTGGGGGTCGACCTGACTTGGGCTTGGGTCGACCTAGCTCCTTTGAGGGTCGATCTGATTTGGGCTTGGGTTGACCAAGACCTACACAGATATATATATATATATATATATATATATATATATATATATATATATATATTTGTGTGTGTATATTCATTTTAATTTCGATTTCGTATTTCTCTCGTATCTTCTCCACACTGACTTGGATTTCGACAAGTTATATATGGAATTGATCAGAAAATCACGACGGATACAATGGTGCAACTTCCTAGCTCGATTTTGATAATTTCACAAACTTATTTTATTATTTAATTAATCATTATAGCTCAAATTTTGAGTTTTTACATTCTTCCCTCCTTAAAGGATTTCATCCCCGAAATCTCCATGGACAGAAGAATGAAATAAATATTTTCATCAAAATTCTTTAACTACATATTCAACCATCATCTGTTACATCCATTGTCCTTAAGCTTTCTAATGCAATTTATATTATATGCAATAGTGTAGTGTCAATGTCCCTAACTAATGCAAAATATTAGGTGGTCTACTGATTCAATCGACCTCCTTTAATGCAATCATGTCCGTACCTTGTATCCAAATGAATGCAAACTCCCTAGTGATAACCGATAGTTCTATATACGTGCTACAATCATCATCCAAATGCAACAATAATATGATAATCATCCATTTATAGCAACCATGGAAATAAAATAAAAATGCAAATGCACCCACATCCATAGCATATGTTTTAGTGACCTAATTAGGCCAATCCCTAAGAGATAATAATGTCTAGTGTATATATATGTGTCCATTAGCATCCACTAGCAAACACTTGCAACCACTGGCGTCTAACATACATAACATGTTCTAGTAACAAGTTTACATTCAGTCCTACCATCCATAGGTTAAATCATAACATCTACCCTCCTAAAGGATACTAAAAGAAAGAACCTATTCCAAAATAAAGATGGAAATAGAAAATTCAAGATGTACCATCTAAAAGATGCGGATAAGTGGTACGTATTTTGTCCTCAGCTCCCACGTAGCGTCCTCAATGCTGTCTCCCACTGCACCTTAACCGAAGGTATTTCATTTTTCCTAAGCTTCTTGATATCACGTCCAATTATCTTGGTAGGAATGCGACGAATCGATGCTTCTCTCTCCATTTCAACTTCTTCAAGTTGGCTAGGTTCCACTACTTCTGCTGAATCATGTAAACACTTTCTCAAATGCAAAACATGAAAAACATCATGAACTCCTGCGAGCCTCTCTGGTAGTTTTATCCGATACGCCATCTTCCCTACCCCTTCCATAATGGGGAACGGTCGTACGAATCTGAGAGCAAGTTTCCCACTTGATCCAAACCTCGCCATCTTTCTTAGCAAAGACACCTTAATGAAAACCAAATCTCCTATCTCAAACTCAATATCTCTTCTCCGCTTATCTGCATAGGATTTCTATCTATCTTGGGCCATCTTCATTCTCCTTCTAATTTAATCAATCTTTTTCGAAGTCTCTCTAACCATGTCGGGACCTAGTAGAAATCTCGCTGTAGACTCCAACCAACATGGAGGCGACTTGTAAGGTCTTCCATAATCCAATGCTAGCTTGGAAAACAATTATTATATAAGAACTCCACTAAAGGAAGATGCTTCTCTCGAATTCCTCCAAAATCAAGAATGCACATCCTCAATAAATCCTCAAGAACACTATTAACTCTCTCTGTTTGGCCATCCGTCTAAGGGTGATAGGTCGTACTCAATTTAAGCTGTGTACCCAAAGCCTCTTGCAATCTCCTCCAAAACTCGCTAGTAAAGATAGGGTCTCTGTCTCTCACTATGCTAGAGGGAACTCTATAAAGTCGGACTATCTCACGAACATATAAGGATGCCAAATAAGGTGTCGTCCTATTACTCTTGACTGGAATGAAGAGGATGCTCTTAGTCAAACGACATACAATCACCCAAATACTAGTATTCCACTTCCTAGATCGGGGTAAACCATATATGAAGTCCATCGAAACACTATCCCTACTCCATTTAGGAACACCTAATGGTTAAAGCAATCCACCGGGTTTCTGTTGCTCCGCCTTAACCCTTTGGCACATAAGACACTTAGCAACAAACTCTATCACATCCTTCTTCATGCCGCTCCAACAAAACACTCTCTTCACGTCCCTATACATCTTACCGCCATCTGGATGAATAGTCATTTGAGAATGGTGTGCTTCTTCTAGAATTGCTCTTGTCAAATCACTACTGCGGGGGAAAAAAGTCTTCCATCTCTCCTTATCCACCCTTTACTATCAATGGAATAGCGTTGGAGATGTCTAGAGACCTCTCCTCTGCTAATCCTATCCAAAATTTCCAATAGCTATGAATCCTCTCACTGCCTTGAGCTAATCTGATCTATGAGGGTAGGATTAACCTCCAGTGCTGCCAATAATCTAGGGGCAACATCCGTAGAGGGCTTAAAATCGAAGGTGGAAATAAACTCCAGGATTTTCCACTCCACGAACAGTGGATTAAGGGTTGCTCTCTTCCTACTTAATGCATCCACAACTACGTTCCCTTTACTACGGGTATAAGCTATCCCAAAGTCATGTAATGCTAGAAACTCCAACCATTGCTGCTGCCTCAAGTTTAAATCCTTCTGTAAGGAAAAGTACTTTAATGGTTTTTGGTCAGTGAAAAGCTCTAGCCTCTCTTCTAGCAAGTAATGTCTCCAAGACTTGAGCTTAAAAACAATAGCAGCTAACTCCAAATCATGGGTGGGGTGGTTCTTCTCATGAGTTCTCAACTGTTTACTTCCATAACAGTCTACCCTCCCTAATACTGCTCCAAGACCCTTCCTACATGCATCAGTGTATACTGTAAAAGGCTTAACTCCATCGGGTATAACTAACACTAGTGCACTAGTAAGGGCCCTCTTCAGCATCGTGAAGGAATCCTCACAATCTATGTTCCACAAGAATGTCGTATTCTTCTTAGTGAAGGGAGTAAGCGGTGCTGAAATCTTAGCTAAATCTATGAGAAACTCCCTACAATAGCCAGACCCAGGAAGCTTCTAATTTTGATAGCTTTCTTAGGGGCCTCCCAATCTTGTACTACTACTATCTTAGCGAGATCCATTGCTAAACCTTCTCTTGAGACTACGTGCCCCAAGAAACGCAACTCCTCAAGCCAAAAGTGACACTTTGAGAATTTTGCTTTCAACTGATGAACACGAAGTATACAAAGAACCTCCTCAAGATGAATAACATGCTCTTTCATACTCTTGTAAAACACCAAAATGTCATCTACAAATACTACAATTAACTTATTTAGGACATATTGAAAAACACAGCTCGTCAAATGTACAAAGGGCATTGGTCAGCCCAAACGGCATAACCAACCACTCAAAGAATCCATAAGGTATCCTAAATGCTGTCTTATCGATGCTATCGTCAACGACCCTAAGCTGATGAAATCCAGTAGCTAAATCAAGCTGAGAAAATACTGAAGAGCCAACCAACTGATCGAAAATATAATCTATCCTAGGAATTAGGTAACGGTTGTTCTTTGTGAGCTTATTCAACTCTCTATAGTCTATGAAAAGTCGAAGGGAACCATCTGCCTTCGTAGCGAATATAATTGGTGCTCCCCACTCAGATATGCTCCTTCTGATGAAGCCTTTATCTAATAGCTCACCAATCCGCTTACTTAACACCTTCCTCTTCCTAGGAGCCATACGTCTTATGGGCAATGCCACTGGCTTAGCATTATCATTCAGATAGATCCTAAAGTTGATCGCTCTCTTAAGGGGCAGTCCCCTAACCTCCTCAAAAACGTTTGGAAAATCTCTAATGACTAGAATAGAATCTAACTTTCCTAGAGATGATTAAAGGGAATAAATGAAGCTTAACACGACCGACCCCTATGGGTCGCAAGAAACCTCGAGAGTCCTTCTGCTACATGTCTCTAGTCCGGCGACTCTCCTCTCGCAATCTAACATCACTCCATAAGTGGATAACCAGTCCATCCCCAAAATCATCTCATATTCCGAAAATCGCAGTACATAGGCATCATAATCAAACTCTACACCTAGTATAAAAAATTTCAAACCCCTACAAATCATAGATAAATGTGCCTATCCTCCTATGGGTTTAGAAACAACTATATGGTCTACTACTAGAGAAATATCTAAGTGCAAACAATCAACCAAGGAACTATAAATGAAAGAATGTTATGCTCTAAAGTTAAAAAGAGTCCGAATAAGAAACTCCGAAATAGAGATCAAACTTTCTACAGAGATTTTCCTACCTCGATCCGATTCACTACTAGACGGTGCTGCATCAAAGCCTGTACTTGCGCTGTAAGTGCGCCTGCTTTTTGCCCTGCCCTCTGAGAACAAGCTCTACTAAGGTGACGATGCTGCCCACAGTTGTAATACCTTCCCTTCATCGTTTCCTTCTTAAAGTCCTTTGTGAAATGCCTAACCAATCCTCAATTTTGACTTTTTTCGCCTTTCTTGATCTACTTTTGAGGTCCTCCTCCTTTCTTCTTGTCCTTATTCCTCTTATACTTCCACCACTACTTCTTAGAGTTTTCTGATTTAGCAACCTCCTTAACCTCTTCTTTCTTAGCAACATATGACATGGGATCCATCTCCACAGGTGACTCATACGTCGCTCCCATAGGTACATGTGTCAATGCCAATCGTTGGAGGGGCTGGTTCAAACACTTAGCAAACTTAATGGCCTTCTTATGTGGTGTATTAACAAGCTCCATTCCAAACTGCGATAACTCATTAAACTGATTTATATGCTCCTTTACTAAAAGACTTACTTGCTTCAGACTAATGAGCTTCTCTAACCGCATGCTTTCTTCAGCTTGTAACAAGAACTTCCTCTCAAACCTTTCTCGAAATCCAAACCAACCAATGTCTCTTCCTTCCATCTCTATGATCTCCTACCAGTAAGAAGCTTCTCCTTTCAGCCGCCAAGATGCAAAATGAACTCTCTGTCGATCCTCCAATCCTAACAGCCCAAATATCTGCTCTGTATTCCTCAACCAAACTCATGCCTCTATGAAATCCTCTGTGTCGAAAAATGTCATGCCGCCTAGATTAGCAAAGTCCTTACATAACTTAGAAAAATTGGCTGCAACAGGTGAATTAACGGGATCTTCACGCGCTGGTGCTGCGTTCGGCGCTTGCCCTTGCGCCTCGGATGCCATAGCTTGGAGGTATCTACGGAACCAACTAGGGACTAAGAAACCCTCTGAAAGATTTGGGGTGTCCATACTATGCTAAGAAAAAGAGAATTTAGGCTCGAAAGAGTCGAAAGAAGGTTGAACTGGATTTTGAGGCGATTTTTATAATAACTCTCTTATACTTGAAAACCATTTCTATAATAAGAGTTTCTTTCTAAAAAGCACTTTTAGTTTGAAGATATGTTACTTTTGAAAAATAATTTACTTTTCAAACAAGTTTTTAGGAATCCTGAAACCTTAGGCTTTGATACCAAGTAAAACACCCCACACCCCTTAGTATACCCAAAAAGGGCACATTAAAAGGTACGGTGTGTTATAGGTATAGCTAAAGCATCACAGAGACTAAGATTCACAAGACAAATAAATAAAAACAAGAAAAACATTTAAATAATACTAGACATTTAAAATTAAACTTCATTTCAAAACAGAATGTCTTAAAAACCAAATAAACATGTCTTGTGAAAAATACAATCTCAGTCACATCATCAGAGTACATAAACAATAAAAATCATCCCTCTCATAAAATACCAATACATCCAAAGTCAAATGAAAAGAAAACTGGAACGAAGAAAAAGAATACATGAAGAACTTCCAAGAATATATCTCCAAGCGGTACAAACCTACTGTCCTTGATTCTGCTGGCTTATGAGGGAAAAGGGGAAATAGAGGAGTGGGTCAGAGAGTAAGTCTAGTGAGTGAAAGTAATTACTACCAATTCTAAGCAAGATAAAGATATTAGATCAAGTAATAGTTCTAGTATGGAAAGAAGTGCTGAGAAGATAAAAATGGGGAAAAATACTGTTTTCGATTCTGTTTGGTTATTTAATTATGATTGTTTGCACTTGTCTTAGATTGCTGTGATTAGGCTGAAATCCTAATTCTACCCGTTGATCGGTGTTCTATCTCTGTTGTCCCACTGTGAGTTGATCCAATTCTGTTGGTCCCATAGCAAAAGACACATGTTTAGTGCTTGGAACACAGTAGCGAATTATTTAACCTAAATGATGTCCCTCGCTCGATCATCGCTAGTACAGACTAACTGTCGCTCCCTCTTTTGACCTCTTATCTGCCCTAATCAGCATTAGCGTGCCCGGCCTCACCAAATCTGTTGTGATACCATCGGTCCTAGTCCTGAAAGGGAATGCTGCCCAGCCTCACTTAGGTGTTGTGAGACCATCAACCCTAGACCTGAAAGGGAATGCTGCCGGTACTGGTACTAACAAAGAAATTCTAGTTTGCGCCCCTTGCCCAAATCTCTAGATTTGAGCCTCTATCTATTGGCTACTTATTTACCCCAGTTAGCACAAGTGTGTCCTAGCCTCACCTAACTATTATGAGACCATCAGTTCCTGACTGAAAGGGAATGCTGTTGGTATGGGCTCTACTTCTGTCTTTGCTTATTAACTTAGTGTAAGTTTTGAAATAAGTCACTTCTGTTATTTCTGCTATATTTGCTTATTAACTTAATCTATGTTTTAAAATAAGCCTCTTTTGTTATTTTTCAATATTTTCTTATTAACTTAATCTAAGTTTTAAAATAAGCCTTTTCTGTTCTTTCTAATTATAACCTAAGTTATAATTGCTGCCCTTCCATTTTCTCTTTTTAGTTATAACCACTAGTTATAAACATGCATGCAAATGTATCAAATTTGCCTATTTCAATTTATCTACTTTTTATCCTAATTCTTTCTTATTTTACATCTAATTTCTGTAAAGTCGGTATTTATTTCTATTTAATCCATATTAGCGAATTCTCCTCTTTTTAATATTCTTATATTTTATTTGCGTAAAAAGGAATAAAAAGAAACTAACATTTACAGGCTAAATTCGAACGTAAAACAGATATAAATAAATACAAATAACTGTAAATAATTGTAAATAACTGAACAAAATAACCGAATAAAAATAGCTAAATAAAATAGACTAAAAAGAACTTCTGAAATTTATTTAAAAGTTAACTGTACATAACTTATATAAATCTGTCTCAAAATTGCTGAAAAACTGCAACTATTGAGAACCCTATTATTTTAATTTACTTAAAAATCTAAAATAATTACAAAACACTCACCTGTGGTCCTTAGCTATATTCCTTGGCCTTTCCGGATCCACTTCTAGGGCATAGAATATTTTTATTAAAAAATCCCCTTCCAAGATTTTTTTTTTCTTTTTAGGGTTTACCCTCAGGCAACGAACCCAATTGGGAGAAAATACGAATGAGAAAAATAGCTAGGTCTAGGGTCTTATTTATATTGCAGTTTAGGGATCTCAGGCCGTTGGATTTGAAGATTAAATCTTGTGCAACCACGTCATAGGCTCGTTGGAAATCGTTGGATGGGAGCACGTACGCATAAGATTTGATAAAAATGTAAAAATGACGTGTTCGCTCAAAACTGGATGAATCTACGTCAAATAACTAAGGTGGGTCGTCCTTTATACCATGAGAGTCGACCTATAGTTTGACCTTACTCCTTTAGGGTCGACCTGACTTGGGCTTGGGTCGACCTAGCCCTCTATATATATATGTATATATATATATATTCATTTTAATTTCAATTTCTTATTTCTCTCATATCTTCTCCATACTGACTCGGATTTTAACAAGTTATATATGGAGATTGATCGAAAAATCGCCGCGGACACAATGATGTGACTCTCATAGCTTGATTATGATATTTCACAAACTTATTTTATTATTTAATTAGTTCATTAATTAATTATTATAGATCAAATTTTAGGTTGTTACACTGACCCTGAGTTTATTTTCCTTTCCTTTAAACTATGGATGTCCTAATTTTTCTGAGAAATCTAGTAGTCAAGTTTAGTTAGAATAAATCTAAAAGAGCTCGGAGCATGGAGTTAGAAGATTCTTTTGAAGAATGTTGTCCATTTCCACCACGCACATGTACTATTATATTCCGCATTTATAAGGACAGAAATTTCTAATTATCTATATTGATAGTAAAATCTGATAAATGTATTCAAATTTTCTACTGTAAAAATTATATGTTGAAATAATATGTGTTATTCCATCCTTGTGAGATTCTGTTCAGTCTATTTTTATCTCTTACCTTTAAAGTACCTCCTCTCCGGTACATGGATTTGTAGCACATGAATACCGAGGATGTATTAATGTAGATTTATGAAGGTCGAAGAAACGGTTCCTCACATTTGATATCAGAGCACAAGGTTAAGCGAGAACCTTGACTTTGGTAGGGTAAAGTCTCATCAAAGATAGGGTTAGTAATACCTAAGATCACTAACTCATTAAAGATAAGGTTAGTCACACCCAAGAATGAGTTTGAGAGTCTTATATACGAGCGCATATTTGTTAATGATATATATAAATTGATTTTGGTTTTGAAAATTTGTAAATGAAATAATTTTACCATGGATTATATTTTGAATATAAAGAATATTTTTTAATATAGTTATACGATGATGGAAATGATAATACTCGGTTATTATCATTGACCGATTGGTTGTTTAATTTAAAATTTTAAGTATGAACACCTTGTGAATTTATTTTCACAATTTAACTATAGGGATTCGATAAATAATAATGTTGGTTTAAGATTAAAGGAATTTATTTAAGATAAATAAATCTTATAAATATGTTTTTATAAGTAATTTTATAAAACATGCTTTATAAAGGAATTTTTCAGAATTTAAATTCAAAAGAAATTTCAAATGATTTTTGGAAAAGGAATAACAATTGTATTATTTCTAAAATAGGAGTTTGAAAACGAAAAACAATCTTATGATTAATTGGTTCGAGTGGCTCGAAAGTAACTAAAATTGGGCAGGAGATGTGTTTAGATGGTAAACACTTCTCTTAAGTATTCCCTTTTGTTAAAGGAATACGAGATACTGTTGGTAGTACCCATTTCTTTGGTATCATTTTTGAGTTACTCGATCTATATAATTTTCTAAAGCTAAAAAGGATAATGCGCATCATTAATTAATAAGTTAATTGGTAGTTGTTAATTTTTATCAAAGTGTATTATCTTAATTAATATTAATAAGCATGGGTATGCTTTGATCTTTAAAATTAATGTTTAAAGTTATTAATGAATAAATAAAGGGTTTTGGGTTGATAGTAAACATGTTTTAGTGATATTTGTTTTTAAACCCTTGAATTGCATTTTGAAAAAAAGCTTATATATATTTAGATAATAGCAGGTATTGGAATCTTTTAAGAAAAAGACAGTAAATGTTAAATGTTTACCTAACAAAGGAAAATAAGTTCACTATGATAATGTTTTGTTTTTAATCTCCTTAATTATATTTGAAGTAAATAAAACTTGTTAAGTAAATTATGAGTATAATTAAAACAGTTGAATAAGTATATGAATACTTTTATATATTGCAAATGCAAAAGTAAAGGAATAAAAATGTATAAAGGGAGTTTTAATTAATAAAAGAGTATTAATTAATAAAGTAAGTTTTAATTAATAAAGAAAGTTTTCACATTTAATATTAGTTAAAGGAAGTTTATGGTAATTTATCAATTTAATGAATTATTTTGAAAATGAGTTTTTCAAAACCATTAAGATATGTTTAGAGATGTTCTATAATAAAATATATTTATCTTTTGAAAAGAAATGTTTTTTTAAGTAGAAATATTTGAAAATAAAAATGTAAAATGATTATGTCTAAAGAAATATCTTTATAAAAGTTCGAATAAAAGAGGAAAGTTTTATGAAGTATTTTCATAAGAATTTTGGAAAGGTTAATAAATACATATGAAGTATGTGGACTATTTCATCGCATGGTTTAACCTAAGATTCCAGTGCAAAACTTTGAGGTGTTTACATCGGTCCGAAAAAGAACTTATCACTTGATTCTTGACGACAAACATTGATAGGGGTTCGTATTTAGATACTTGATTTCACAGTTGAGAGCTATGAAAGGAAAAACTGAAGTTCAATCAGAAAGCCTGGCCAAAGTCCGCACTAAAGGATCAGAAGATCAATAATAGTTTGGATGTAAAGTTGTGAATTTGAATAGAAGATCGAATTGGATGTTATGGAAGATCTATGTATATCATATGAGTTTATAATAAATAATTTTGGCAAAACCTTTGGGTTTGTTGTGGGTAATTTCAGGGATGAAATTCTTTTATGGGGGAATATGTAACGACCCAAAATTTGGTCACTTTAATTGAGGATATTTAAATGATATTAAATGTAGATTGTTTTTCATAAATAATCGAGTACTAAGTGATAATTAGTAATAATGAACTTATTTTGGAAAGAAATTCCGAAAAAATATTTCCTTTGGAAAAATACCGATAAAATGGCCAAAAACCGTTTTGTCGATAAATAACTCTTTGATCGTAAAGCGTCGCCCATAGCGCTAGATACATACACATATTTTTATGATTGAACAAGAATATGAAATAAAATTAACTATTTTATTTTTGGGAAAATAAAATGTGTTTATGACATCGTCGGTAATGCCCTTATATTTAATAATTGATTTATTAAATTTAATTGAGATTTAACGATTTAATAATTATTATAATTATTCAGATAACAATTTTAAAATGTTGATAATTCATTTTAAATAGTTATAAAGTGTTAATAAATCATTTATAATAGTTTTATAAAGATATGTATATATTTGATTAGAAAATACAAGGAAAAATATATATCGCTCTATCGGTATAATAGCAATTATGGTAAATAATGTTAATGTTGATCTATATGGATTTACAATTCAAAAGTGATCATTTTAATCAATTAATAATAATTATAGATTTATTTTCAAATTTTATTTACAAATATGTGTATAATTATTTATAAGTGAAAATATGACCGATAATCGTTTTTCCAATTTTCAACAGTTTAACGAACAATAGTCATTCAAAGTTTGGTGCAACCTCATTTATATGTCATGTATGCATCTATAATGTGTGTGTGTGTATGCAAATATACCTGTCATATACACATAAGAAAAGTTACCATTTGCATTTGAATTTACATATGGTAAAAATAAGAAATATCATGATATTTCTCTTTCCCTTCTCACTTAAGCAAGCATTAGTCAATGTGCAAGGACATGCCCATGCACACCCACATGGGCTGAAGTGATGGTGGTGGGAGGCCATGTATTAGAGGTGAAAGGAAGGGTGTGGGTTGATGGTAAAAATGTAATTTGGTATTAGGATATTTTTTTCTAAAATTTTCCTATAGATACACTACCCTCTTTCATAAATTCCTAAACCATTTTCTACCTCTTCTTCCTCCTTCTTCAAGCTATTCTTATAGCTTCAATACTTTGCAAAATAATGGAAAAATATTTGGCAAAAGAGAATTAAAATTATATGATATATATGTTATATATATATATATATGTTTGTATATGTATATTTGTATATGTTAGTAAAACCACCTCAAAACTATCATCAAATTCCTCCCCTAACTCTCTAAAACCCATGGCCACACCCTTCTTCACCCTTAGCCAAGCCTTCTTCCTTCCACCATGTAGGCCGCGGGCACCCTAGGGTGCGCCGAGCCCATTCATGGTCAAGGAGTTCGATTTCGTAGTGTTTTAGGCAATCGTAGCAAACTATAGCGAATTTTCCTAAGGTTAATATCCAATGAAGGTGAGAGTACTCCTAAACTATAGTTATATATATATATATATATGTATTGTTAGATAATATATATATTTGAATATGGTTGTTAATGATGGATATTTATCATGTTTGAATACAATAATATGGGTGATTAATATGGTTGTTGAATATATATACAAGTCTCGTTAATACACGTCGATAAGCACAAAATAAATTACTTTTTTTATCGAATAAAATGGTGTATATGAAATGTATAAACCTCTTAAACATTTAGAAGTTCTTTGGAAAGTTTAAATGAATATTGAAAATTGAGTCAAAAATAAACATGTCATGTAACGGTTGTTCGCGATTTCGTGCCATAGAAGTCAAACGAATATATAGAATGGAATATAACTAAAAATTCTTCAAGATAATAATTTTCCAAACTATTATATGCATAGCTTTCAAATAAAGAAACAAAATCAGTAATTCGTTTAGTAGATTTTAAAATATGAGCAAATCAAGTTTTAAATGAAGTCGCACTTTGGTAGTTCGGAGGCCAAAGTAGTAAATGTTTTAAAATAGATATTTTTAATTCTTTAAAAGCATAAAAAGTTCTATAAATCTTATAAATTTTTTTAAAAGAGATTTGAATTATAAAAATGAATTTCCAAATGGTAGAAAAGTCGTTTTGATCATACAACTTAAAAAGCACCATTCACAACACTGTTCTATAACTTTTGAAATATAGTTCTAAACGCAATTATTCTTTTCCAAATCTTTCATAAATGTTTTTAAATAAACAATAAAGTATTTTGAAGATGGTCTGAAGGATTTACAAAGTGGTTAAATAAATAACTAAAAGTTAATTAAGTATGTTAAAAGATTTAGAGTCGATCAAATAACTTGACCACCTTATGGATGATAGAGAGATAGTGTCTAGGCTTGAGTTTGGAAAACCAGTTTTCTGCTCTTCCTATCTATCCGGACTGGCCCGATGGAGGAGCGAACCCGTACTATCCACGTGTATTTAAAAGGTGATTTCACCATTCGACGGATAGTACAGAAACTAATGTTGAGTAGAGTTAGTATAATTTCTATCGAGCCATTTTAACTCAATAATGTTTTCCAGTATGGTATGAAATTGATTTGGAATTAATTTAATTCCTATACTTAAAATTGGTTTGGATTTATAGTAAATGATGTCTTAAATACCGTTGTTTTTGACCCGTTTTAATGGTTATGATCTAGAAATATTTGTTAAGATTTAAATAGATGATTTGGAAATATGTTCCTAAGTAAAGAATGAAATGATTTGGAATTTAGAAAGGTTTGAAGAAATCGAAGGATTTGATAAGAGAGGTTTAATGATTCCGTATATACCGTAAAGAATGTTTTAAAGATATATATCTTCAAACGATATTTTGATAAAAAGAAATTAATCAATTACCCTATTCACCTAACATCTTTTTATCGATGGTTGGTTCGACAGAACCAAGGTCGGATTTGAGTAATTCTTATCCAAAAACCATTTCGAACCAATTTACATATTTGAAGTGAACGAAGTGAAGACATGGAAATGATTTGGAAGATGGAATGTAGGGTTGCTTGTCACTGACCTTTGGGGGAAATTTCCCATATCACATTTTTGTGGCAGTAGTTCTTCATTTGAGATCTTCAATGCAAGGACATCATGCTACTAATCTTAGGGGTAATTACCGGTAGGATATGGTAGGAGAGTGCCTTCGGATTATCATATTCCTAAACAACTTGTATGGACGAATGTTTGACATTGCATTTCTAATTACATTGATTGATCTCTATAAACACATCTTCTGTTTGGTGGCAGAGAAGGAAACTTTTCTTAGCTTAACACTCTTTCCAAAGATGTACCAGTTTAGGAGTAATACGTTTGTAGAAATCAATTGAGTGATTATGAATTGGTAATGTGGCATTAAAAATATGTTGTGCTATGTGAAAGGTAATCGTTACCTCGAGCCACATCACTCAGTGATGGCTTAAACAGGGTATACCGTAAGGCTATATGGTATGCTACCATTATGATATGGCCATCACCTTTCTAGCAACTCTCTATATTTGGGGTATGTTTTGTATGCTTAGAGAGCTCTCGGATAGATCGATAACGACCTGGGTGATGTCATATTCATTTCTATCTAGGACATGTCTGAGTGCCAAATAGCGATAGATCGATCTTGCTAGATGCGGAGGATTGTATCCTCAATGCATTCCTCTAGAGATGTACTGCACCAAAGTTAGTCCCTTACTTGCCATTGTATGGAAATCCATTCTCCAACAAGTGTCTTAGGACTTAATTGTAAACCTAATATGCCATTAAATTTAACTAATGTAGGCTATTTTAATATGTTTATTTGAAAAATATTTTTAAAGAGAACATCATTAAAAAACAATATCAAATGATTTTACATAGCAAATGTTTTGGTTATCATGAGGTTATAAACCTGTTCCGTGTATATGTGTGGCGTGGTCTTATGAGATACCATTTGTTTTCAAATATCCGTGTTTTGAGTTTCTCACACCAGTCCCATGATTGACCTAGAGTTTATTTTTCTTTCCTTACACTCTGGGTGCCCTAATTTTTTCGGACAGCCTAGTAGTCAGGTTTAGTTAGAAGAAATCTAGAAGAGCTCGGAGCATGGAGTTAGAAGATTTTTTTGAAGATTGTTATCCATTTCCACCACACTTATGTACTATTGTATTCCGCATTTGTAAGGTCAGATATTTATAACTGTCCATATTGATAGTAAGTTAAATTCTAATAAATGTATTTAAAATTTCCACTGTAAAAATTATATGTTGAAATAACATATGTTATTCTATCTATGTGAGACTCTATCCTGTCTATTTTTCCTTCTTATCTTTTAAGAAGCGCCTCTCTGGCACTTGGATTTACAACACTTGCATACCGAGGATGTATTAACGTCGATTTCTGAAGGTCGGAGAAACGGTTCCTTACAAGATCGCATGTACTTATCACCCTTAATCGAACCAAGATATGAACCATTATATTCTTACTTGCGATTGATTTTAACAACATAAATGTTTGTAAAAACACATTAAAAACACTCTTAAAAAATGTTCTTTTAGAGGGGAAAATTATATTTCTAAGTGTAATAAAATGAAGGGCCATATCAATTGTCACTAAAACACTATTTCTTCTAAACTCGAAGCAATTTACACTTAATAGTATTTTTAAAGATTCCTTTTTAAAGGATTTTCTCATTTATAAACAAAATTTTACAAAATTTCAAACAACATTTATTATTCCAAATGAAATAAAACAAATAAAATACTTTATAAATTTAAAACAACATAAATTATCCCAAAGGATGATAAATCAAATTTAAAGCTCCTTTAATAAATAAATAAATTATCTTTAAACACCTATATTAAACTAGTTAATTAACTTTAAACATCATTAATTACATTTAAACATCATTAATTAAAACTATTAATTATCTTTCAAACATCATTAATTAAAATGATTAATTAATTTCAAACATCATTAATTAAAATAATTAATTAATTTGAAACCTCATTAATTAAAATGTTAATTAGTTTTAAACATCATTAACCAAAATGATTAATTACTTTAAACATCATTAATTAAAATGATTGATTAATTTCAAACATTTATTTTTGTGAAAATACAAGCTCAAGTTCAATACACATAAAGGTCTAAGAAGACGATATTTCATAAGTGACGATATAGCAAAAATCGCTATAACGACACTTACACAAACCAAACAGTATGTCATAGTTATTACAACCAAACATAAAAATAAGCAATATAAGGATATAGATAAATCAATATTGGCGAGAAACCACTTAGGGTTTCTCTACAAAAGTCCCCTGTAAACCTCAAATATATATGCACTTTGAAGTGTCACATAGCGACCTATTCACTACGAAAACACTTCGACTTCTACTTTTTTCCCCGCAAAAAATGGTTATTTATGCCATCTGCTACTAAATGGGAACAAACAATAATATATGGCTATATGAATTCCCTAAAAATCAGATAATGTGTCATTCGCTTTCCAGAGCAGGAATTCAACTAATCATCAATAAACAACAATATATAAACTATCAACCAAGCATTCAAAAATAATCTATAGCAACATAGAAACTATACATTTTATTTAAAGGTAGGTTAACTCATCGAAGTTCTAGTTGACGCTCTAGCGTTCCAGTTTGGTCTATAATCGAACATTCAATTTTAGCCCAAAATCTATACTAGCTCCAAATTCAACGAATCCAACTGTAGAGCGTATATATCGTCGATACGAGTCCAATGCAACTAATTGCATCCAAATCTTACCTCATATGGAAAAGTTATTGAGTTTACAAGAAATCAAGTTAATTAATTTTCATTAATTAACACCAATCACTTAATTACCCAACTAACTCTTTCTTCCTGACCTTTAATTACTCCCTGTACATGTCGAAAATGCACACAGTGATACCTAAATATGCACCAATTTCAATCGATGATTCCACCCTCATTTCTCAACAAAATCAACACTCATCGAATCCTATGCGCTCCTTCTTCCAACTTCTCCATGTCCTCCACCTTCGATTGAAGCACCACGGCCTCCTATAATTTTCTACATGTAGCCGACATCCCTTTCCAAATGCCGCATTTTACTCCATTACACGGAATCATACAAAACCACTTCCATTCCTCATGGTAAGCAATAACGAACTCGTTCACGTACTCGTAGCAAGGTCCGGCCTCTCTTATAAAATTGCGCCCATGGTCTACTACTGTTATTGTAACGTCCCGCCATTCATCCCACAGAATGACGCATCATTAATAAGAAAGAAAGGGATCGAAAAGAGAAAAGACAGAGAAGAAAGAAAGAAACACATCAGAATCTCAACAGTGGAATGAATAAATTATATTGATCACATAAATATTACATAATATAACATCCATCAGATCCATCAGAGTTACATAACTTATACATCACATTCTAGACAGTTATAAACACCTGTCTAGTTATTACAATTCAATACAACACAAACATTTGACTTAGAGATCACACAGCGGAACACTATATATATCTACAAATGCTGAAGCCTCCTGCTCCATTACTCCTCCAGAATTCGTCAAAGCTAACCTGAATCCCTTGACTACTCGTAAAAATTTGAGTACCCAAGAGTTTAAGAAAACAGAAGATAAACTCCAGGTAAGACATAGGTCTGGTGTGAGTAACAGGTTAAAGTTGCTTAACTTTCAAAAACCTTTGAAAACAAAAGGTATCACGTAAGACTCCCCAAACATAAACATGGGTAAGTTTTTACCTTACGCTAACCAAAACATTTGATAAGAAATCTAGTGATATTATAATAGGGTCTAGGGTTTTCAAATAAATAAGAAATAGCTGAAATTATTACATGATTAAATTCTAGCATACTAGCCACAAAGTGGGCAATACAATCAAAACCATAAGGGCACGTAGGAAGAATGAGTTTCCATCAATGGCAAGGCTAATAGGGTACCGCCCGTCACAGTACGTGGCCTAGATCAACGTATCGAGGATCCATCCTAAATCCCCTGCAACACAAGGCCGGAACCATCCCTTACTGGACTGTCCCGAACAAGACAACCCCGTAGTTGGCGTGCGTTCCAACTTGTAACAACCCGCATATTTATCGATTTTATATTTAAATATTTTATTTAAATATTTTGTCGTTAATCGGATATTGGTCCGAAAAGCTACTTTTTGCAAATGGTCAAATTAGGACTCGAGACCACTTCCATTGAGTTCGAAATGCCGTTTACAACTTTTTTAAGTATAAACATTGATAGGTTTGGAGTTAGTGGAATTTCACTTACTTTTTCCGCTTTGGACTTTGGGTTAGATTAGCCATTATAACTCAAACCCACTTCTCTCCTTCTCCTCACTCTTCACAAATTTCCTAAAAACCAAGCTTTAGCATTATTAATGGTGAGTGGAAGGGGAAATTAATATTCCAAGCTCAAATTCTCTTGCAAATCCAACATTCAATTCCAAATTCAAGAAGAAGATATTGGATTCAAGCTTGTGATTACTTCTCCATTGCTTTCAAGATTTTCTTCATAAATTTGGTGCAAAGGTGAGATTTTTATCTCATAATTCTAGCCTATAACTATATTGGACTGTTGGGAATGATTCCCTATCACTTTTGCATGTACATTTGCATTTGGTTTGGATTGGATTGGCGAAAAACTCCAATTTTTAGCGTTTTGGTGAATTTTCTGCACTTAGGTCATTCTGGCCATTTTTCTGTGTTCGGAGTTAGGTCGCTCGCGTGTTATCACGCTAGGTCGCACTGCCTTGAATTTTCACTTCGGAGTTAGGTCGTTTCACGTTAGGTCGTATGGGGTTTAGGTCGTAGGTCGTTTCTGGCCTTAAATCCCCTCTGCAGCGTTAGGTCGCTCAGCCTTTCCCCGTTAGGTCATATGACATTAGGTCGTTTCCCCGTTAGGTCGTATGACCTTAGGTCGCTCGCCTCTTCTAACCCATGAGTTCCTTAAGTCGTTCGTCTTCCTTAGGACGCTCATCTGGTTCAGTCGCACCTTACCTTAGCTCGGCAATGTTAGGTCACAAGTTTCCCTTAGGTCGCGTACCCCCTTAAGTCGCTCGACCACTAGGTCGCGAACACCTCTAGGTCGCTCGACCCCTTAACTCGTAGGTCGCTCGGCCCTTTACTTCCTTGGGTCGTTCGAATGTTAGGTCGCTCGGTCTTTGTACCATTAACTCGCGAAACCACTTAGTTCGCTAGATCACGACACATTAGGTCGTTTGACCCTATGCCTCTATAGGTCGCTCGACCTTGTTTAAGACCTTAGGTCGTTGCCCCTTTAGATCGCTCGATCCTATCCTCCCTTAGGTCTTCACTAGGTCGTACCGTTTTGGACGGGGCGCTGCCCCCTAGACCCCCGCGACCTGACCGGGCAGGTCGAACCCCGTAGCGGGGGCGTTTCCCCCGCACCCCCACCTTGGGGGGTTGCCACTCCCCCCGGACCCCCCCCTCCGTAGGGGATCTTATCTGAAAAACATTCAACAGAACTTGCTTTGTTGAGATGCTGAGTTGACCATTCTTCGAGACAAACTATCTTGGGCTCCTCAGTCGATTTTATGGATTTTTGAATATCTATTCCGATGGATTCTTTATCGGTTTCTTTGGATTTTATTCACGTCTTCGAATGTGAATTTTTATGATTGATTGTTTCTACAATCACTTCTATGATTTGTTACTTTAAAATATAAAGGTTTTCTATACTAGTAGTAAATATCAAAACTCTTTCAACAAAATGATTTCAACCCTATTTTCAATAGCAAAGCTCTTTTCTTAAACCGTTTTCCAATCTACTAGTATATACAAACCTTTACCTCACTCGGATGAGAAATCTAATTAAATGGCTTAGTAAAACAAGTGGTATGAAACGCTTGCGTTCACTTCGTCGGTTAATTCTTGGACTTGTTCGATTGAACCTCTTATGACAATTTTCTAGTGAAGATTTACAGTTTGTTCGTAAATATTTAAGTTAAGCAAGTGGTTATGGGACACGAAGCTAGACTTTTATATTTACTAGCTTAGTGTAATTGACACTTCTCGTTGATCATGACGATCATTTTATGATTTAGACTAGCAATTGTGCGATGTCTCTTTGTTTGCAAGGTTAGACTAGACCTCATTGGTGTGATTTCGACTCACACATATCTCTTTGTCCGCAAAGTTAGTCTAGACACCATTTGTGTGATTCCACTCACACATACCTTTTTGTTGCGAGGTTAGGCTAGACACCATTTGTGTGATTCCACTCACACATACCTTTATGCTTTTTGGTTAGCCTAGACCTCATCTGGGTGATTCCGACTCACCCATATGGGGTAGCTCCCCATGGTCTTCGGACCGTCATATGATAGGCCTCTTTTCCTTTTTCTATGATTTCTGGATTTCTTGTGTTGATTTCTGGAATTTATGTCATTGACTTTTTATGAGTACAAGTTTAGGGTATGATGCCCTCTTTGGATCTTTGAGAAGATTCTTGTGATATCGATTTATCTCTTATTGATTGATCTTCTGTTGATCATCATTTGCATACTTATAGTAGTATGTAAGTATAGATATTTTATGTTTATGCCATATCTTTTATTTTATACCATGTCATTTGATATTTATAGCTAGACTGATCCGTTTATTATTTTCTTAAATCATACTCGGGTCAGATCGAGATGTTACAAGTGCTTCTGCTTGACTTCTTTCCGGGATTTGCTACTCTGACTTTTGGCTAACTATTTAGATTAGCAGTTTTTGTTGTATACACTTGAGACATAGACTCATAGTTGTATTCTTTTGTATAGCACGTGTTGCTATTCTTTTGTATTATCGTGGATCTTTTTGACCACTACTCTGATGTACACTTTCATGTGTTAGTTATATGTTCATATCTTTTTCCGCCTTTGTGATATGGATGTCTGTGACTGATTTGTGTTATGCTTATTTCTATGTTTGTTTCCGAAGATCATTTATAGCCACCGTGTGATAAGCAATCACATGGATGGTCGCTCCTCAACAACCTTATTCTCCGTGCTAGTTGACAGCACTACACCGTATTGTTCTTGGCTAGCGTGGGTATAGAGGTGGGGCGTCACACAACTGCCCACACATCCGAATAAAAAGGGACTTCTAGACAGGGGAAAATCTTGTCCTACTTGAGCGCGACTCACTTAGCCTTGCTGGACCTCGCCTGTTTTAGCCATTCCCGGTTGATGAGGCTTGAGGCTATGATTATCTTTAGAGAACACATATCTTAGAATGCTCATCGTCCACCTGACGATGTTTTGAAAGCATTCAATCCATACAAGTTCGTTTTGGGTCCGAACGAAACCGAAGGCATAATCTCGTTACACTCATTTTGGAATCACCCTTAGAGTTAACGACGATAACCTATGCATTTTGAGTCTTCATCTTCACTTGAGATTCACGACCTATCATTAATTTGGATCGATGTGGTTTTCGGATATCCAAATCTGGAAACCCGATCCCGGTCTCATCGAAATCGAAAACGCTATCTTTTAGGTCCAAGTTATTTTAAAGTTTAAAATAATTCAATTCATTATCTATATACACACAGATAGATAATTCACATCATCACACAAGTAGATAACCCATATTATCATTACAAATAGATAATTCACATTATCATACTTCAACCAAAACATCCATATCACACAACATCACTTATCTCATATCTGAGATCTCAAACCATTCAAGGTAATAAATATTATTCAACATCCATAAGCAATGATTTATTAATCACCATCTATAATTAATTTAAAATGAATTAAATTAATTACTTCATCTCTAATTAATTCAAAATAAATTAAATTAATTACTTCATTGTATAAATCCTGCTTACTTAACCATTAATTAATTACAAATCAATTAATTAACCATTCTCTAGTTATTCATTTCAATTAATCATCCTTGATTAATTATTCTCTAATTACATTTAAGTAATTAACCTTTAATTACTTACAAATTAATTATCCTTAACCATTTACAGTAATTAACCTTTAATTACTTCAATAAGTAATTAATTATAATTAATTACATTAATGCTTAATTAATTACATTAATTAATTACTTTGTAATCACTTATCATTGATTAATTAATTTTTAATTAATCAATCCTTAATTACATCATTAATTATATTAATTAATGATCCCTAGTTACTTTTTTAATTAATTACTCTATTTAAATTAATTAATTACATTAAATAATTAATCTTTAAATTAATTATTCATTAATCAATCTTGATTAATCACATTTAGTAATTAACTGCCCTTAATTACTTCATTAAATAAATTAATTACTCCTTAATTAATTACATTTAATAATTAATCTTTAATTAATTATACTTATCAATCACCCTTGATTAATCCCATTCAGTAATTAATTATCCTTAATTAATTACATCACTTAGTTATCTTCAAATAACATTATTAATCAATTCTTAAATTAATTACACTAAGTAATTAATTATTAAATACTTTCACTAAGTAATTATTCTTCATATTAATTATACAAATAATTAAACCCAAAACTACTTTCAAATCTTCAATTAACTACATCCTGTAATTACCTTCACTAATTATATCACTAAGTAATTGCACTTTATCAATATCATTAAGTAATTATACTTAATCCCATCATTAAGTGATTATTTAAATTAATTAAACCAATTAATTAACTTAAACTCCTCATATCAATCTAATTAATTACCTTGAGTAAATAATTCCTCTAATTACTTCCATTAAGTAATTATACTTAAACAATGCCACAAATGATTATCCTTAATTAATTAAGATAATTAATTATTAAAATTAATCACATTAATTAATTATCTAATAATCCGTAGTTAATGAACTTCATTAACTATTAATGATTCTTTAATTACTTCTCTCAAGTAATTAAACTTAGATTAACTATTATTAATTACAAATTAATTAATCTTTAATAACGCATTAATTAATATCTAATTATTTAACTAATTAAGTGCTTAATAGTAACTTAATTAATCTTTAATTACTTGATTAATAAAAAATTTAATCATTAATAATCTATTCTTATCTTAATTAATGATTCTTAATTACAAATTAATTAATCTTTAATTAATTAACTTAACCCTTAAATACTTAATTAATTAACTAACAATCCATAATTACCAATTAATTATTACAAAATCATTAATTAATTAACTTTATCAATCATTAATCATTGAATATTTAAATTATCTTTAGGATAAATCATTCTTTTATTAATGACTTTAATTATCATTAACATATGTATTTAAAAACATTTCACTTTTAAATTTACTTTTAAATTCCATTTGCAAATTTAAGATTTAAAATGAATACAAATTTAACTTTAACCAAATTAAATCAATTTTGTAAACCTCTTAAATCAAATGTTAAAGGAACTTTTATAAAGAATTTTATATAAATAAGTTTTAAACATTTTATTGAAAAACCATTTCATTTTAAAACATATTTTAAACATTGAAACTTGTTTAAACAATTTAAAATTTTAAAACTTATTTATTTTAAAACTAGGATCCAAAAGTTAATTTGAATCCATACCTCGAAATTTGAATTTAAACGTAATTTAAAATCTTTCTTTCGATTTAAAAATTCATTTTAAAATTTTGAAAACAGATAGGTTTAAAACCTGTAACCATCAAACTGTCTCGAGCTCAAAGATTCAAAAACCCGAGTCGATCTACCAAAAACCTCGAGCAAACACCTACGAACTACTTGAGAAAGACTCGAGTAACTTCTTCTCTTCAAACCAAACTTACTAGAAAAACCAAGGAGATGCACTGTGCACATGCACGGTGATTCCAACCAACTCCGATCATCGACGAAGCCTTCCTTATGTCATAATCATCCTCGCCCCGGATCATGACCATCCAAACATCGACAATACTCCAGAATCAAAATCGAACATCGCTGCTCAAACCTGGAACCAAATACTAACCAGAAACCTTCTCGTGCTCACCACACCGACCATCGGAGTGTCTGAAGCTCCGGCTACACCCTCGTCAACGCACCCATCTCCATTTCCAAAAAATTGGTGGCACTCCATCCACCAGAGAAGCCCTGGTGGATCGTTTACTGCCATCATCAAAACTAGGGTTAAGAACAAAAATTGGTCACCGCTGCCACCACAAATCCCTGATCACCACTCTGTCATTTTTCCCACATTCTCCGTTCATCACTCTGCCTCCAGTGAAGACCGCCACCTTCCTGATCAACCAGTTCGCCAGGGATACCCAAAACATCAAACATTGATCAATTCCAACTGCTTCCTCATCTCTCCACTAAAAGTGTGATTTTGCTTCTAAAAATTATAATTTTTTTAAGGATTCAGATTATATTCCTGGATTAATAAATTAAGATGTTTGGAATTTCATTTTTCTTTAAACATGCAATGTTCTTATGGTTTTCCAGAGAGATTTCTAATTTATTTTAACTTAAATAAAATTTTAAACTATAATTTAGGATGAAACAAACAAGTTTTGTTATAGACTAAGTTCTAACAGTAATTGAATCAAGAGAATATGAATTTTGTTCAAAATCTTAGTTTGAAAACTAAGGCAGAGAGGTTATAGATGTAACAGGCATACACACATTCATATATCCATCTATATACAGAAAAATGCACTTGAATATAAACACACAATACATACATATCCCAGAAATTAACATGGAAGCAAATTCCTACTTGAACTTTTTTTTCCTTTTTAATGTTATTCACCTATCATAAATATGAATAGAGCCTCCATTTTGAAAACAGCTTTTGAATCTTTTTAAAACTTTGAGTTGCTGAAGTAAGCTACTTCTTTGATTCCTTTGAAAACTAGTTATTATTGAATCCTTCTTTTGATTTTGCTTTGTTTTTAAAACTGTATGCAAAGATCTGGCAAATATTTGAATGCTATTTCTTTTGATTCCAGGTTGAAGAATTTAATTCAGGCATGATTCTGAACTCAGGTTTGCTTGAAATAGAATTTGATTTGAATATGTTCTCTTGTGTGGAAATCACAGATTGTTTTTAAGAGAATTTTGCAGGCCTTTGAATTGATTTTCAAAATGATATTATAGGCTATTGATTTTGTTTCAGATTTGAGGAATGATATTCAAGTTTTGATGTTTGATAAATTTTCTGATTTGTGGGAATTTGATTTCAGATTTGCTTTGAAAGATTTGTATAGAGTGAAATTTCTCTTAACTTTGAATAGAAAAAGAAATAGAAAAAAAGTGAAGAGGAGGAACATATGTTTTTATAAGTAAATTTTGAGATATAAATAAAAATAAAAGGAATCAAAAATAATATAACACTTGTATTAAATTTCACACATTTGTTTATTAGATTACTCATTTTATTTAGGTGTCTTGAGGAAGTTACACTTGTAATAACATGAATTTTGTTTATTTAAATTTTAAAGATAAGCTTTTATACTTAATTAGTTAGTTCATAAATAATTATTTATATATATAAATAACTTTAAAGAAAATAAAACTAATTATATTTATAAATAATAGCTTATACATATGTTTAGAAATAAAAAATATTTAAATATGTTTAACCTTTTAAATTTTAAATCCTAAATTCAAATTCAACTTAGATTTGAAAATCTAAATTAAAGTCAACTTATAACACATTCAATTTGAAATAACAATTCTATTTTTATAAAAAAAAATCTATTTATCTTTAACACATTTATTAATATTGTTTGAAAATAACAAATTGAAATTTAAATAATTATAAAAGAGATTATCTCATTGCTTATAAATTACTTACATTATTAAATGAATTTATATATCTTATTTATTTAAACAATATTTTAAAAAGAAATAAAACAAACCTTTTTATTAATTTTTATTTAAATTTAAAACTTAAGCTAAAAATATAATTTAAACAATTTAACATTTACCTTGAATATTTTAAAACTATATAATTATTTATTTAAATAGCTTTCAAAAGTTTTATATTAAATTAATCAGTATTTCCAAATTGCCAAATATATTTAGAATTTGAAAACAAGATTTTGTTTATTAAATCTCAAACCAAAGTTCTTCTATTTACAATATATACAAATATATATTTTACATTATAAATAAAAATATTTATTAGCCTTTAAAAGATAAATTTCTCCAATTAAACATTTATTTAAAAGAAGATTATTAAATTAATTCAAATTTTATTTACAAAGACTATCAAATCAACTTAATTTTTAAATGCAAATTATTAAACTGATATTGCCCAAAATTCCAGGTCATCACATTTCTCCTCCCTTAAAAGAATTTCGTCCCCGAAATTTATAAGCAAAGGTAATTTAATAATCCATCTAAGATTTTAATTTTATACCACAAGCATATATTAACAACCATATGCTAACAACAATAGCAACCAATTCACTCAAACAAACAAATCTAACTATCCAGACAAAATTCTAGATAGAACTTCCTAGAGTTTCCCAGGTATAAATACTGGGATATTCGCTCTACTGAATCCAAACAATCTACATTACTAAGCTATAGATCTCCTACTCATCTAGATCTACAAAACTGAATAGAATATCAAACTATAGACAAGTATGACTTAACAACCAAAACCCAGAACTGCTCGTTCCAAAACCAGAAATAGATCATACACGTACTCCCTTAGAGATACGTGAAACACATTGAGTCCCAGTCTTCCAAACTTATGGCTCCTTTGATCGGAGAAAACTTATCCAAAATCAAATCTCCGACCTTGTAATCCAAATTCCTCCATCTCTTATCCACAAAATCTTCTGACGATCCTGGGTTGCCTACATCCTTCCATGATCAACTCAACCTACGATGATGCTTCTAGAAACAAACTAGACCAAAAACAACCCATCAAAATGATCCTCTCAAGATCAACCAAAATCAAGAACGCAAAATCTACTCCTCAAATATCAGAAGACTTCAAACTTCTCCTATCCGGAAAAGACAAAACAAGATCACTCCCCAATCTTGCCTCAGATCCTGAAAAATTCCATTAGAAATCCTCTAGTCCAAAACACTGCAACTTCCCAGTTTCTTCCACTCTAGAACAGATGCTACCTCGCTTCCACTGCGCAACTCTGATTTGGAATAGAAGAAAATGCTGATGATGAACACGATCATAGACTTGTCCGACACATCTCGGAAAATATGGTTCATCAAATTCAAAAGAGAAAACTCAGAAGTTCCATAAAAACCTGAGCTGCTTCGCTAAACCTCTCTTTAGGAGCCATCGTTCTACTAGTTGAACCACTGGTATCACTCCTGGAATCCTAGTCGATAAGAAAACTCAATCTCCGGATGCCTCAAGTAAAAGATAACCCAAGAGAACACTCAGCTATCGCAAGTCAATTTTGCGATCAACCCGGCCTAATTCCAAAGAAAACCGTTCTCTCTTTACCAATCAGAACAGCTTATGCTTATCTAGCCAATCCATCGAAGAAATAGATCCACTTCTGAACTCCATCTCTAGAAAACTGCTAATAAATGATCTTCTTGCCAGCACACATAACACCTCGAACTGCAATGCTGCCACTGATGCCAAAGACTTCCTATCGAAAGCTCTTCGAGAAACTTGGGCCACAAAGCCAAACAAAACACCCTGCTGAACACAGCCTCAACACCGATGCAGACACTCTTCCTTAAACTTGCTCCAAAAGAAACATCTTCGAAAACAACCATAGTCACTGCATCTCATCACGCAGCCGTTCCATTCTGAAGCTGCCAAGATACCATCACTCACTTCTGCTCAACCGAGAGATCCAAACTCTACTCATCCAAACTTACACTTCAAAGATGAACTTCGAACCTTTAAAAGGTTTCCTTCAGAGATCGATGAAATCTTTACACCACTGCAAAGCTCACTCGAGACGGTATTGGGTCTGCAGTCTCGATAGATACACATCCAACCTCAACACTTGGACTCCTTCCATTGGTAGTAGTTGTGCTACACACACTACTACCCTATCTACCATTAGAACTCATATTGGATAACCCGAACAGGTAATCCAACAAATAGGTATATATATATATTAAAAATACAAATACGCTCTTTCAAGAAGAAATCACTCCAAAGCCTACGTATACACTCAATCTAGCGCTCTGATACCAACTGTAATGACCGGACTTTCATCCCACTGAATGACGCATCATTAATAAGAAAGCAAGGGATAGAAAAGAGAAAAGATAGAGAAGAAAGAAAGAAACACATCAGAATCTCAACAGCGGAATGAATAAATTATATTAATCACATAAATATTAGATAATACAACATCTATCAGAGTTATATAGCTTATACATCACATACTAGACAGTTATAAACACCTGTCTAGTTATTACAACTCAATACAAAACAAACATTTGACTCAGAGATCACACATCGGAACACTATATATATCTACAAATGCTGACGCCTCCTGCTCCATTGCTCCTCCAGAATTCGTTAAAGCTAACCTGAATCCCTTGGCTACTCATAAAAATTTGAGTACCCAAGAGTTTAAGAAAACAGATGATAACCGGGTCAGACATGGGTCTGGTGTGAGTAACGGTTAAAGTTGCTTAACTTTCAAAAACCTTTGAAAACAAAAGGTATCACGTAAGACTCCCCACACATAAACATGGGTAAGATTTTACCTTACGCTAACCAAAACATTTGATAGGAAATCCAGTGATATTATAATAGGGTCTAGGGTTTTCAAATAAATAAGAAATAGCTGAAATTGTTACATGATTAAATTCCAGCATACTAGCTACAAAGTGGGTGATACAATCAAAGCCGTAATGGCACGTAGGAAGAATGGGTTTCCATCAATGGCAGGGTTACTGGGGTACCGCCCGTCACAGTATATACCCTAGATCAACGTACCGAGGATCCACCCTAAATCCCTGCAACACAAGGCCGGAACCATCCCCTACTGGACAGTCCTGAACAAGACAACCCCGCAGTTGGCACGCGTTTCAACTGCCCACACAGCCAAATAAAAAGGGACTTCTAGACAGGGGAAAATCTTGTCCTACCAGAGCGTGACTCACTTAGCCTTGCTGCACCTCCCCTGTTTTAGCCATTCTCGGTTGATGAGGCTTGAGGCTACCATTACCTTTACAGAACACATCTCTTAGAATGCTCATCGTCCACCTGACGACGTTCTGAAAGCATTCAGTCCATACATGTTCGTTTCAGGTTCGAACGAAACCGAAGGCATTATCTCGTTACATTCATTTTAGAATCACCCTCAGAGTTAACAACGATAACCCTTGCACTCTGAATCTTCATCTTCACTTGAGATTCACGACCTATCGTTAATTTGGATCGATGTGGTTTTCGGATATCCAAATCTGGAAACCCGATACCGGTCTCATCGAAATCCAAAATGCCATCTTTCAGGTCCAAGTCATTTTAAAGTTTAAAATAATTCAATTCATTATTTATATACACACAGATAGATAATTCACATCATCAACCAATGGGAGGGAGAGAGACTATTAATGGGGCCTAGTACAAGTAGATAATCCATATTATCATCACAAACAGATAATCGACATTATCATACTTCAACCAAAACATCCATAACACACAGCATCACTTGTCTCATATCTGAGTTCTCAAACAATTCAAGGTAATAAATATTATTCAACATCCATAAGCAATGATTTATTAATCACCATCTATAATTAATTTAAATTGAATTAAATTAATTAATTCATTTCTAATTAATTAAAATAATTTAAATTAATTACTTCATTCTATAGATCCTTCTTACTTAACCATTAATTAATTACAAATCAATTATTTAATTATTCTCTAATTATTCATTTCAATTAATCATCCTTGATTAATTATTCTTTAATTACATTTAAGTAATTAACCTTTAATTACTTACAAATTAATTATCCTTAACCATTTACAATAATTAACCTCTAATTACTTCATTAATTAATTAATTATAATTAATTACATTAATCCTTAATTAATTAAATTAATTAATTACTTCATAATCACTTATCATTGATTAATTAATTTTTAATTAATCAATCCTTAATAACATCATTAATTATATTAATTAATGATCCCTAATTACTTCTTTAATTAATTACTCTATTTAAATTAATTAATTACATTAAGTAATTAATCTTTAAATTAGTTATTCATTGATCAGTCTTGATTAATCCCATTCAGTGATTAACTGCCCAAAATTACTTCATTAAATAAATTAATTACTCCTTAATTAATTACATTTAATAATTAATCTTTAATGAATTATACTTATTAATCACCGTTGATTAATCTCATTCAGTAATTAATTATCCTTAGTTAATTACATCACTTAATTATCTTCAAATAACATTATTAATCAATTCTTAAATTAATTACACTAAGTAATTAATTATTAATTACTTTCACTAAGTAATTATTCTTCATATTAATTACACAAAGTAATTAAACCCAAAGCTACTTTCAAATCTTCAATTAATTACATCCTGTAATTACCATCACTAATTACTTCACTAAGTAATTACACTTTATAAATCTCATTAAGTAATTATACTTAATCCCATCATCAAGTGATTATTTAAATTAATTAAACCAATTAATTAACTTAAACTACTCATATCAATCTAATTAATTCCCTTGAGTAATTAATTCCTCTAATTACTTCCATTAAGTAATTATACTTAAATAATTCCATAAATGATTATCCTTAATTAACTAATATAATTAATTATTAAAATTAATCACATTAATTAATTATCTAATAATCCCCATTTAATGATCTTCATTAACTATTAATAATTCTTTAATTACTTCTCTTACGTAATTAAACTTAGATTAACCATTATTAATTACAAATTAATTAATCTTTAATAACCCATTAATTAATCTCTAACTATTTAACTAATTAAGTGCTTAACAGTAACTTAATTAATATTTAATTACTTGATTAATAAAAAATTTAATCATTAATAACCTATTCTTATCTTAATTAATGATTCTTAATTACAAATTGATTAATTTTTAATTAATTAACTTAACCCTTAAATACTTAATTAATTAACTCTTTAATTAATTAACTCTTTAATTAATTAACTAACAATCCATAATTACCAATTAATTATTGCAAAATCATTAATTAATTAACTACATTAATCATTAATCATTGAATATTTAAATTATCTTTAGGATAAATCATTCTTTTACTAATGACTTTAATTATCATTAACATGTGCATTTAAAAATATTTCACTTTTAAATTTACTTTTAAATTCCATTTTTAAATTTAAGATTTAAAATGAATACAAATTTAACTTTAACCATATTAAATCAATTTTATAAACCTCTTAAATCAAATATTAAAGGAACTTTTATAAAGAATTTTATATAAATAAGTTTTAAACATTTTATTGAAAAACCATTTCATTTTAAAACATACTTTAAACATTGAAACTTGTTTAAACAATTTAAATTTTCAAAATTTATTTATTTTAAAACTAGGATCCAAAAGTTAATTTGAATCCATACCTCGAAATTTGACTTTAAAATTAATCTAAAATCTTGCTTTCAATTTAAAATTTCATTTTAAAGTTTTGAAAGCAGACAGGTTTAAAACCTTTAACCATCAAACTGTCTCGAGCTCAAAGATTCAAAAACCCAAGTCGATCTAGCAAAAACCTCGAGCAAACACCTGCGAACTACTCGAGAAAGACTCTAGTAATTTCTTCTCCACTCAAACCAAACTTACCAGAAAAACCAAGGAGATGCACCGTGCACATGCACGATGATCCCGACCAACTCCGATATTGACGAAGCCTTCCTTATGTCGCCAATCATCCTCGCCCCTGATCATGACCATCCAAACATCTTCAACACCCCAGAATCAAAATCGAACATCACTGCTCAAACCTGGAACCAAATACCTAACCAGAAACCTTCTCGTGCTTACCACACGAACCACCGGAGCATCTGAAGCTCCGGCTACTCCTTCATCAACACACCCATCTCCATTTCCAAAAAATTAGCAGCATTCGATCCAGCAGAGTAGCCGTGGTGAATCGTTTACTGACCATCATCGAAACTAGGGTTAAGAACAAAAATTGGTCACCGCTTCCACTACAAAGACCTGATCACCACTCTGTCATTTTTCCCATATTCTCCGTTCATCACTCTGCCTCCAGTGAAGACCGCCACCTTCTCGATCAACCAGATCGCTAGGGATAACCCAAACATCAAACACTGATCAATTCCAACTGCTTCCTTATTTCTCCACTAAAAAATGTGATTTTACTTCTAAAATCATAATTTTGTTTAAGGATTCAGATTATATTCCTGGATTAATAAATTAAGATGTTTGAAATTTCATTTGTCTTAAAACATGCACTGTTCTTATGGTTTTCCAGAGAGATTTCTAATTTATTTTAACTTAAATAAATTTTTAACTATAATTTAGGATGAAACAAACAAGTTTTGTTTATAGAGTAAGTCCTAACAGTAATTGAATCAAGAGGATATGAATTTTGTTCAAAATCTTAGTTTGAAAACTAAGACAGAGAGGTTACAGAAGTAATAGGCATATGCACATCCATATATCCATCTATATATAGAAAAATGCACTTGAATAAGTTTTTTCACGTAAAAAAAGGCATTTTTTTATAAATAACCAATACATACATATCCCAGAAATTAACATGCAAACAAATTCCTACTTAAACTTTTTTTTCCTTTTTAAAGAAAATGTTACGCACCTGTCATAAATATGAATAGAGCCTCCATTTTGAAAACAGCTTTTGAATCTTTTTAAAACTTTGAGTTGCTGAAGTAAGATACTTCTTTGATTCCTTTGAAAACTAGTTATTATTGAATCCTGCTTTTTGATTTTGCTTTGTTTCTAAAACTGCATGCACAGATCCAGCAAATATTTGAATGCTATTTCTTTTGATTCCAGGTTGAAGGATTTAATTCAGGCATGATTCTGAACGCAGGTTTGCTTGAAACAGAATTTGATTTGATTATGTTCTCTTGTTTGGAAAGATTGATCACAGATTGTTTTTAAGAGAATTTTGCAGGCCTTTGAATTGATTTTCAAAATGATATTACAGGCTGTTGATTTTGTTTTAGATTTAAGGAATGATGCTCAAGTTTTGATGTTTGATAAATTTTCTGGTTTGTGGGAATTTGATTTCCGATTTGTATAGAGTGAAATTTCTCTTAACTTTGAATAGAAAAAGAAATAAAAAAAGAGTGAAGAGGAGGAACATATGTTTTTATAAGTAAATTTTGAGATAAAAATAAAAATAAAAGAAAATCAAAAATAATATGATACTTGTATTAAATTTCACCATTTGTCATACACACTTGTTTATTAGATTACACATGTTATTTAGGTGTCTTAAGGAATTTACACTTGTAATAACATGAATTTTGCTTATTTAAATTTTAAAGATAAGCTTTTATACTTAATTAGTTTGTTTATAAATACTTATTTATATATATATAAATAACTTTAAAGAAAATAAAACTAATTATATATATATATATATATAAATAAAAGCTTATACATATGTTTAAAAATCAAAAATATTAAAAAATGTCTATCCTTTTAAATTTTAAATCCTAAATTCAAATTCAACTTAGATTTGAAAATTTTAATTAAAGTCAACTTATAACACATTCGATTTGAAATAACAATTCTATTTTTATAAAAAAATCTATTTATCTCTTACACATTTATTAATATTGTTTGAAAATAACAAATTGAAATTTTAAATAATCTATAAAAGAGATTATCTCATTGTTTAAAATACTTACATTATTAAATGAATTTATATATCTTATTTATTTAAGCAATATTTAAAAACTAATAAAACAAATCTTTTGTGAGGACCCGCAAATCTGTGCTCCTTGAATATACACAAATCTCCAGTGCTTACTCAAGATGAACGGAAATACGAATTCTTAGGGTTTAAAAAGAAAAAAAGATAGAAGAAAGAAAGAAAAGATAGAACAGAACAGAAAGAAAATAACAGAAAAATATCAGAATCTCACAATCGCAGCGGAACAACATATGATAGATAAATGAATAATCTTTAAACAAAGAACTATATCAATTATTACATTACATTACATTTCATTTCATTATCAGAGTGTACAACAATCAAACAACAAAAAACAGCGGAAAAGAAATACTATGTACTAGTGAATACGCCATGCCATCCATCTTGCCTCCAGCAACTCCTGAATTCCAAAATATCCTGATAAACCTTAACTCTTGACTGCCCGTGTGGAAATTGGTGGGCACCCAGAGTTTAGGAAGGAAAACAATAAACTCCGAGTCAGTCATGTGACTGGTGTGAGAACTAAAACAGTTTATTTTTCTTTAAAATCAAAATAGAGGAATATTTTTAAAGTCAATTCGCAATGCTTTTAAAAATGAGACTACCATAAGGCCTCCCGCACACACACACAATGCAAACGCAGAATCGGAGGAGATTTCTCCTTATGATGGTCAAAGATGCTTGATACGTATTAAAAAGAACATTTGATATTATTACTAGTGCATAGTGTAGAGGAAATAATTTCGAAAATAAAGACATAAATCTTAGCTAACATACGACCATTATCGTATGCCTACTATAGCTACCATCCAAACAGTGGAGTGCCACCATAAGTGAATGATAGGTTCTACAACTAAAACCGTACAAGGCACGTATTGTTCTTTGGATTTCCAACAAATGGTCAGGTCAAGGAACTTCCCATTGCCACATGGAAACGCCTCTGGAATGACGTCCCGAGATCCAAACCGGATCTCTGCCAACACAAGGCCGGGTAACCCCTAACTGGGTAACTACTGACATGAATATGTCATCCCTCGATCGTAACCGATCTACATCCGAGGATCCTCGATTTCCAACAACCACAAAGTAATAAGTTTGCAGCACAACATAGGTTAAGTATCTGGGCTCCATACCATGATACCACCTTTATCCAGAAGGAATGACATACATTAAAGGGCGCTACCCCTAATAACCTTGCCGCATCCTTCCTGTTTTGACCATTTCGGGGTGTGAGGTCCGACGAAGTCTCGTCCACAAAGCCATGCTTTGGGTCAACAAATGATCAAAGTAATGATCACAAAGATAAATGATCAAACAAATGATCATATCACAAATGATCAAACAATGATCATTTCACAACAACACTCAGCATGTCACATTACCAAATTGGGAATATATCACTGATAACCATCAACTACATAACCTCTAAGCGCGTATGTCTCAGAGAAGGGTGTTAAGCTAAGAGAATAAATTCTCCGCCACTAACAGAAATGTATTTGAAAGAAATCTGCTTTATATCTCAAAATGTAATGTCAGACACGTAACCATACAAGTCTGTTCCGGGATCGAACAGAACCGAAGGCACTTACAAAGAAGTCCTTGCAATCCGGATATTCACTAATCATGTCCGGACTTCCCATCACATATGGAATTTCTATACCGGGGCCATTCGGTGCAGAAACATTCGACGGTAATCCTTCAGTTTTCAAAAATATCCGGTCTTCAAAACCGGTCTTCAAATGCAATTCATAATGACGTATCACATATTCGGAATGGGTTATACGACCCCAAGGTCCTTTCCCGGTTAACCCGAATAGTGAGCGCTTATTCAAAAATAAGTGTGGCATTCAAATTCAAGCAAATCTCAACAAACACCCATTCAAAGGTAATTATTGATAGTCGGTTATTGAACTATCAATGGATATGCACAACATCACCAGGTTCCAAATAATTTTTCAAATTATTTATTTTCCAAAAATATCTTTGCAAGATATATAATTTTCACACTTCAACATTTGAAAACAATTTTCAAATCACTTTTCACCTTTACCACTTTTGAAAAACAAATTTTAATCATTTTCCTTACGCGAAAATACTTTCATTTCAACCTGGTTCATTTAAACCTATTAAATACATCCCTAACGATTTACTTTATATCTACGTTCCAAATCCGTAAATTAATTCCCACGCTTTAAAAATAAATCAACATTTATTTTCAAACAATTTCCCCTTTTCATTTATAAATTCCATAGTGAATTTACATTCCAAAATATTTATGAATACATGATTTCAATTATTCATTTTCAATTTATCTTCAAGAAGATAAATTCTCAAAACGTTTCATTTCACATTGGAAAAACATTTCCATACTTATTTATTAATATGTAATTCACAAATCTATTTATTTTCAACACTTGGAAAATATTCAATATACTTAAATTGAAATTAAGTATATATTTCATTCTTTAAGGAAATCATTCTCTTAAACATATTTATTTGGACCAAAACGAATGTTGCGTAAAACATCGTTACGACAACCCAAAATCACTAGTATAGGGATTCGAAATTAAGATAGATATATAAATCCCAATACTAAATAAAACATTTCCTTTCGGAAATCATTTACTATAACAACAGTGTTATAGTCCACATTTCCTTATTTCTCGAAAACGTCTATTTCAACAATGAATGTTGAAATCTATGTATTCGATAGTTAATGCATTTTAAAACATCGTTAAATCATTTTAATTCCTTTTAAAAAAAATCACATTCAAAACATTTCTTTAATATATATTCACTATCTAAAAGCGTGAATATACTTTGTTAACCAATTTCATCATTTCTACACATTTTATTTTAAAGGATTATTCACTGTCTAAATCATGAATATATCCATTTTAATAAACTTCTATATTCAATTTATCAAATTCAATTGATTTGGGATTTATAAAACAATGTTTATAAATTCCATTTCTATTTATAAAACTTCGATTCTCCTTTATTA
The DNA here is from genome assembly GCA_030765085.1 of Allium cepa. Taxonomy (NCBI): domain Eukaryota; kingdom Viridiplantae; phylum Streptophyta; class Magnoliopsida; order Asparagales; family Amaryllidaceae; genus Allium; species Allium cepa. The sequence goes on from CM060940.1 coordinate 673,223,616, forward strand.
ACCTATTTCAATTTATAACTCAATTATATACTAAAGGTTCATATTATAAGTTAAATGCTTATAATTTATTTGTTTACAAAATCGTTCCTTTAAACTTCCCAAATTATAAATCTTATAACTTATAAGATTCATTTATTTACCCAAATCTATTCTTTTAATAACTTTACAAATTTTATAAACCTACTGCTTATAAAATTTCATTTATAACTTCACCGTTTATAATTCTATAAATTTCATTCATTTATGAAATTCATTTACAATTCACTCTACTACTTATAAAAACTCGTTTTATAATCCCAATATTTTAATTTATAAATATCAATTTATAAATCTTTTATATAATCAATTTATACTATTATTTTAAAACGTCTTTAAACTCCTTTATAAATTTCACCATTTTCTTTGATTTATAAAATAATCAAATTTCATAATCCTATATTTAAACTTTTTACAATAAATTCAAAAATCCCAATTAAACTATTTTATAAAATCATTTACCTCATATTTTCAAAAATCAACTTTTAACTATATTTATCAAAAATCATATTTTTTATAACTTTAAAATTATAATGTTTATTTATTTAAAAGGAATCAATTCCAAAATATTTTATAAACGTATACTTCAAAAATTACTTTAAAAATCCTTTTAAAATTCCAAAATTGGCCCAATGATGCTACACACCAAATAGTCAATCACGACAACAACGACATCATATATCGTTATGATAATCAATCAAATATCAAAATATCTGAAATAAAAAATAAATACTGTTGAGGAATCCAGTTGGATCCCTCCAACCTGTTTTCCTGCATCCAAAGATGTTAGCACAATACCAATTCCGTTCCAGTACGGAATTATCGCGGTATATAGGATTTATAAATATTACCCGCTTAATAGACGGCGCAATTGGGTCTCATCCGCTATATAATGCGGGAAATCAACTCCAAGTACATAAATAATACCAATTTCACTGTTTATGAAATATTCGCGGTATATGTTTTTAATAAATAACATCCGCTTACTAACGGCGTATAATGTCTATTCTAACAATCAATAGATAACAATCATCATTCAAACATACATTCAAGAATTTAAATATAACTATTTAAAAGTAAAATCGAAACCGATTCGATTGAGTGAGAAGTTCTCACTTTGATTTCAATTTCGTTTTCAGCTTTTATTTCGAATAAAATTAAACGGACGTTTAATTTTACCAGAAATTTTTGCTAGCTCCAAACGACTCCAATCCAATTCCATAGCGTAGTGTTCGTCCATACGATTCCAACGCAACTTGTTTCGCGCGTTTTCGACCTCGTATGAAAAAGATACGAATATTTAAAGTTACACGAATTTTTTATATATAAATTTTACAACAATTATTTTCATTTTTATAACCTAGATTTTATATCAGCCGTCCATCCTTTATCTTCCCCCACGTTCGTTCCAGGCTTTGCATGCGACAGAGAACCCATTTTTTGGCCGCCTAGGGTTGAATTTTGCGACCCACACGATGCACGAAAACACGATCAGAGACTCTCGACGCGTGCGCCTACCCTAGCACCACCCACGGCATGACCACCATCAAACTCGGCTACCCCTAGACCCTCGAAATTCGTGCCGAACGACAGGCCATCGCGCCCCCATAGCGACCACCACACTACTCCATTTCAAATCTCCACCGTTGGATGTAAAGCTCTCGACGAGCTTTCGATCTTTGTAGTTGAAAGTTTCTTGAAACAAGGCTTGGATTTGAAGAAATTGGAGGAGGAAGAAGCAAGATTTTCGGCCATTGGTTATATAAGAGGCGGCCGGCTATGAATTAGGGTTAGGTTTGTTTTCTTTTGCAAATGAGAATAATGAAGTGCTTATATAGAAAATTGCCCAATTTACTATTCATCGAAATTTTCCGAACTCCAAACGAAGCGTGCCGGTTGGCGTTCCTAAGGTTTACCTCGCGTTCCGAACACAATGGAACGTATTTCGGGAGCTAATTCAATCATCTATGCGAGTTATGGAAATAAACGTTCGATTTAAAATTAAATCGGTAAATCAAATTTCTAGGCGTTTTAGCTTGCACCGGACAAACGGTAAATCCGATTGACAAGAAATTTGAAACCATACAATAATATCACATTACGGATCCGATGAAACTGGTTTCGTCGAAATCCGAGACTGTTTAAAAATGGCTATTTTAACTCGTCAAATAAATATTAAAACAATTTTGATGCGTTTCGAGCTGCCACGGTCAAACGAAAATTCCGATTGACACGAAAATTGAAATCCAATAACAAAAAATTATTACGGATCCAATGGAACTAGTTTCGTCCAATTCTGAGACTGAATTGGCTAATTTCACTAGTCGATTAAATATTAAAATATTCAATTTTCACAAATTAACTTTTAATTCGATTTTAAAAGTTCTAAAATATCGTTCTAACTCCAATATGATAAAATAAAATTTTACAAATCATTTTCAATCATATTTAACCCAATTTTCAATTTTTTCTGTAATTTAACATATTAAATTATCGATTTAATTATTCAATTAAATCCAATTATTCGAAATAAAATTTATTCGAAACTTATAAATTTCACTTATTAATATTTAAAATTAATTAAGTATACAAATTTTAATTAATAGAAATTCTGGGACGTTACAAACTTCCCCCTTAAAAGAATTTCGTCCTCGAAATTACCAGGTAAGAAAAGTTACATAATCTATTAACTTTCCATAAATCCATAGTTAAACTTCTTACAAAATCTTTACTAAGTTTTCAAATCATACCTAGTTATCTTTTCAAAAACAACTACTATTGTTTAACTTTCAACTCCAAATCAAAATAGTTTTCAAAAATTTTCAATTTTCTCAAAAATATTCTAACGCCTTAAATTTTCGGAAAAATTCGCCATAGTCTCCTTTGCGCGGCTCGATCCGAAAAAAAAATAACAGTATATATATCACAAATATACATCTCATCAAGTGATGAGGCATCCCGCAGGGAAAAAAGTTTAAAAGTACGATATTTAATCCAAGATATGTACCTTATATTTTATTAGCGAGCATATACGGCTAATATAGCGCGAAAGCGAGCTCCAAATGCGAAGCAAACGCAATCCGCACCTACTAAACACTCAACAAACAACATGAGAAACATGTATATAGACAATAGTATCGATATACAACATATAGCAACATAATAACTATATATGCCAACATAGCAAATGCAACAAAAGCAATATATTCAACCAACTATCATCCAACTAACACCCATAACCAATAAATATTCATCCATGTTCTCATTAATATTCAATAAAATGGGTTTTCAATTTAATCACTTTTGATTTATTAATAGTGTATTTTTTTACTAACATTCATTTTCAATTAGTTTATATTCACTAATTCATATTCAAGTTGGTTCACTTCCAAATCAAATTCAATTCTATGAGATTCACTTAACTTCGAATTGGATTTCAATTACTTTAGCTTTCAATTTCATTAACTCTTAATGAATTATATACAATCAACTAATTATCACATAACAACCAATATATATTAATTACAACCAAATTCCTTTGCTTTCAATTGGTTTAATTAAATTGATTTTCATTCAATTATTCAACTTCCAATAACATTAGATTTTAATGAATTAACACTTACATTCCTTATTTCATATCAATTATTTACATTTAATTGATTTACATTCAATTCATTCATTCAATCCAATTACAAAAGTTGAATTTCATTCATATAACTTAAGTTCATATTTATCACTTAACTTTATTAATTTACTTTGATACCAAAATCAACTTCATTCAACATCAGTTAAGTTATATTCCATTTTAAACATTATCTGGTTTTACTTAACTTAAATTACCACTTATAAATCAATTCAGATTCCCAATTCTGAAGTAAATTTTATTTAACCTTTATCAAAGTCAAATTTCATCACTTATTCAAACTCATTTTTATTTACAACTCATATTCATAAATATATTCATATAGTTTCACTTCTTATATATATAAGTTTATTTCACAATTGTAAATCACATTAATTATAATTCAATTTCTTATAATTTATTTTGCTTATACAATTATTCTTCAATTTAGACTATTCAAACATCTTTTAAATTTACTTATATATATATTCTTACATTTTCAACAACCAAACAATCAACTTATATACACTTTAATAATTCTGAAAAATTATTCCTTTATATATAAAATAATCAAGGTAAAATTATTCCATTTACCCAATTTAAAACAATATCGTGTCGAATTGTTCTGTACAAGTGTTTAGAGATCCCTATCAATAACGTTAATTACTCGTATTAACCAGAATCCGTATACCACTCAACAAACCAATCATCACAATATAAAACAATTTTATATTCACTAACAAATACGCTCTCATAGCTATTATTACACTCAAACTCATTCTAGAGCACTACTGTCTCTATCTCTAATGAGTAATACCCAACAGAGCCATGGTTGTCGCTTAACCATATGCTCTGATAACAGATGTGAGGACCCGCAAATCCGTGCTCCTTGAATATACACAAATCTCCGGTGCAAAAATCAAGATGAACGGAAATACGAATTCTTAGGGTTTAAAAAGAAAAAAAGATAGAAGAAAGAGAGAAAAGATAGAACAGAAAGAAAATAACAGAACAATATCAGAATCTCACAATCACAGCGGAACAACATATGATAGATAAATGAATAATCTTTAAACAAATAACTATATCAGTTATTACATTACATTACATTTCATTTCATTATCAGAGTGTACAACAATCAAACAACAACAAACAACGGAAAAGAAATACTATATACTAGCGAATACGCCATGCCATCCATCTTGCCTCCAGCAACTCCTGAATTCCAGAATATCCTGATAAACCGTAACTCTTGACTGCCCGTGTGGAAATTGGTGGGCACCCAGAGTTTAGAAAGGAAAACAATAAACTCCGAGTCAGTTATGTGACTGGTGTGAGAACTAAAACAATTTATTTTTCTTTAAAATCAAAATAGAGGAATATTTTTAAAGTCAATTCGCAATGCTTTTAAAAATGAGACTACCATAAGGCCTCCTGCACACACACACAATGCAAATGCAGAATCAGAGGAGATATCTCCTTATGACAGTCAAAGATGCTTGATACGTATTAAAAAGAACATTTGATATTATTACTAGTGCATAGTGTAGAGGAAATCATTTCGAAAATAAAGATATAAATCTTAGCCAACATACGACCATTATCGTATGCCTACTATAGCTACCATCCAAACAGTGAGGAGCCACCATAAGTGAATGATAGGTTCTACAACTAAAACCGTACAAGGCTCGTATTGTTTCTTTGGATTTCCAACAAATGGTCAGGCCAAGGAACTTTCCATTGCCACATGGAAACGCCTCTAGAATGACGTCCCGAGAACCAAACCGGATCTCTGCCAACACAAGGTCGGGTTACCCATAACTGGATAACTACTGACACGAATATGTCATCCCCCGATCGTAACCGATCTACATCCGAGGATCCTCGATTTCCAACAACCACAAAGTAATAAGTTTGCAGCACAACATAGGTTAAGTATCTGGGATCCATACCATGACACCACCTCTATCCAGAAGGAATGACATACACTAAAGGGCGCTACCCCTAATAACCTTGCCGCATCCTTCCTGTTTTGACCATTTCGGGGTGTGAGGTCCGACGAAGTCTCGTCCACAAAGCCATGCTTTGGCTCAACAAATGATCAAAGTAATGATCACAAAGATAAATGATCAAACAAATGATCATATCACAAATGATCAAACAATGATCATTTCACAACAACACTCTGCATGTCACATTACCAAATTGGGAATATATCGCTGATAGCCATCAACTACATAACCTCTAAGCGCGTACGTCTCAGAGAAGGGTGTTAAGCTAAGAGGATAAATTCTCAGCCACCAACAGAAATGTATTTGAAAGAAATCTGCTTTATATCTCAAAATGTAATGTCAGACACGTAACCATACAAGTCTGTTCCGGGATCGAACAGAACCGAAGGCACTTACAAAGAAGTCCTTGCAATCCGGATATTCACTAATCATGTCCGGACTTCCCATCACATATGGAATTTCTATACCGGGGGCATTCAGTGTAGAAACATTCGACGGTAATCCTTCCGTTTTCAAAAATATCCGGTCTTCAACGTCGGTCTTCAAATGCAATTCATAACGACGTATCACTTATTTGTAATGGGTTATACGACCCCAAGGTCCTTTCCCAGTTAACCCGAATAGTGAGCGCTTATTCAAAAATAAGTGTGACATTCGAATTCAAGCAAATCTCAACAAGTACCCATTCAAAGGTAATTATTGATAGTCGGTTATTGAACTATCAATAGATATGCACAACATCACCAGATTCCAAATAATTTTTCAAATTATTTATTTTCCAAAAATATCTTTACAAGATATATAATTTTCACACTTCAACATTTGAAAACAATTTTCAAATCACTTTTCACCTTTATCACTTTTGAAAAACAAATTTTAATCATTTTCCTTAGGCGAAAATACTTTCATTTCAACCTGGTTCATTTAAACCTATTAAATAAATCCCTAACGATTTATTTTATATTTACGTTCCAAATCCGTAAATTAATTCCCACACTTCAAAAATAAATCAACGTTTATTTTTAAACAATTTCCTCTTTTCATTTATAAATTCCATAGTGAATTTACATTCCAAAATATTTATGAATACACGATTTCAATTATTCATTTTCAATTTAACTTCAAGAAGATAAATTCTCAAAACGTTTCATTTCACATTGGAAAAACATTTCCATACTTATTTATTAATAAGTAATTCACAAATCTATTTATTTTCAACACTTGGAAAATATTCAATATACTTAAATCGAAATTAAGTATATATTTCATTCTTTAAGGAAATCATTCTCTTAAACATATTTATTTGGGCCAAAACGAATGTTGCGTAAAACATTGTTACGACAACCCAAAATCACTAGTATAGGGATTCAAAATTAAGATAGATATATAAATCCCAATACGAAATAAAACATTTCCTTTCGGAAATCATTTACTATGACAACAGTGTTATAGTCCACCATTTCCTTATTTCTCGAAAACGTCTATTTCAACAATGAATGTTGAAATCTAAGTATTCGATAGTTAATGCATTTTAAAACATCGTTAAATCATTTTAATTCCTTTTTTAAAAATATCACATTCAAAACATTTCTTTAATATATATTCACTATCTAAAAGCGTGAATATACTTTGTTAACCAATTTCATCATTTCTACATATTTTATTTTAAAGGATTATTCACTGTTTAAATCATGAATATATCCCTTTTAATAAACTTCTATATTCAATTTATCAAATTCAATTGATTTGGGATTTATAAAACAATGTTTATAAATTCCATTTCTATTTATAAAACTTCGATTCTCCTTTATTAACCTATTTCAATTTATAACTCAATTATATACTAAAGGTTCATATTATAAGTTAAATGCTTATAATTTATTTGTTTACAAAATCGTTCCTTTAAACTTCCCAAATTATAAATCTTATAACTTATAAGATTCATTTATTTACCCAAATCTATTCTTTTAATAACTTTACAAATTTTATAAACCTACTGCTTATAAAATTCCATTTATAACTTCACCGTTTATAATTATATAAATTTCATTCATTTATTAAATTCATTTACAATTCACTCTAACACTTATAAAAAATCGTTTTATAATCCCAATATTTTAATTTATAAATATCAATTTATAAATCTTTTATATAATCAATTTATACTATTATTTTAAAACGTCTTTAAACTCCTTTATAAATTTCACCATTTTCTTTGATTTATAAAATAATCAAATTTCATAAATCCTATATTTAAACTTTTTACAATAAGTTCAAAAATCCCAATTAAACTATTCTATAAAATCATTTACCTCATATTTTCAACAATCAACTTTTAACTCTATTTCTCAAAAATCATAATTTTTATAACTTTAAAATTATAACATTTATTTATTTAAAAGGAATCAATTCCAAAATATTTTATAAACGTAAACTTTCAAAAATTACTTTAAAAATCCTTTTAAAATTCCAAAATTGGCCCAATGATACTACACACCAAATAGTCAATCACGAAAACAACGACATCATATATCGATATGATAATCAATCAAATATCAAAATATCTGAAATCAAATAAATACTGTTGAGGAATCCAGTTGGATCCCTCCAACCTGTTTTCCTGCATCCAAAGATGTTAGCACAATACCAATTCCGTTCCAGTATGGAATTATCGCGGTATATAGGATTTATAAATATTACCCGCTTAATAGACGGCGCAATAGAGTCTCATCCGCTATATAATGCGGGAAATCAACTCTAAGTACATAAATAATACCAATTTCACTGTTTACGAAATATTCGCGGTATATGTTTTTAATAAATAACATCCGCTTACTAACGGCGTATAATGTCTATTCTAACAATCAATAGATAACAATCATCATTCAAACATACATTCAAGAATTTTAAATATAACTATTTAAAATTAAAATCGAAACCGGTTCGATTGAGTGAGAAGTTCTCACTTTGATTTCAATTTCGTTTTCAGCTTTTATTTCGAATAAAATTAAACGGACGTTTAATTTTACCCAAAATTTTCGCTAGCTCCAAACGACTCCAATCCAATTCCATAGCGTAGTTTTCGTCCATACGATTCCAACGCAACTTGTTTCGCGCGTTTTCGACCTCGTATGAAAAAGATACGAATATTTAAAGTTACACGAATTTTTTATATATAAATTTTACAACAATTATTTTCATTTTTATAACCTAGATTTTATATCAGCTGTCCATCCTTTATCTTCCCCCACGTTCGTTCCCGGCTTTGCACGCGACAGAGAACCCATTTTTTGGCCGCCTAGGGTTGAATTTTGCGACCCACACGATGCACGAAAACACGATCAGAGACTCTCGACGCGTGCGCCTACCCTAGCACCACCCACGGCATGACCACCATCAAACTCGGCTACCCCTAGACCCTCGAAATTCGTGCCGAACGGCAGGCCATCGCGCCCCCATAGCGACCACCACACTACTCCATTTCAAATCTCCACCGTTGGATGTAAAGCTCTCGACGAGCTCTCGATCTTTGTAGTTGAAAGTTTCTTGATACAAGGCTTGGATTTGAAGAAATTGGAGGAGGAAGAAGCAAGATTTTCGGCCATTGGTTATATAAGAGGCGGCCGGCTATGAATTAGGGTTAGGTTTGTTTTCTTTTGCAAATGAGAATAATGAAGTGCTTATATAGAAAATTGCCCAATTTACTATTTATCGAAATTTTCCGAACTCCAAACGAAGCGTGCCGGTTGGCGTTCCTAAGGTTTACCCCGCGTTCCGAACACAATGGAACATGTTTCGAGAGCTAATTCGATCATCTGTGCGAGTTATGGAAATAAACGTTCGATTTAAAATTAAATCGGTAAATCAAATTTCTAGGCGTTTTAGCTTGCACCGGACAAACGGTAAATCCGATTGACACGAAATTTGAAACCATACAATAATATCACATTACGGATCCGATGAAACTGGTTTCGTCGAAATCTGAGACTGTTTAAAAATGGCTATTTTAACTTGCCAAATAAATATTAAAACAATTTTGATGCGTTTCGAGCTGCCACGGTCAAACGAAAACTCCGATTGACACGAAAAGTGAAATCCGATAATAACAAAATTATTACGGATCCAATGGAACTAGTTTCGTCCAATTCTGAGACAGTTCGAAAATTGGCTAATTTCACTAGTCGATTAAATATTAACATATTCAATTTTCACAAATTAACTTTTAATTCGATTTTAAAAGTTCTAAAATATCGTTCTAACTCCAATATGATAAAATAAAATTTTACAAATCATTGTCAGTCATATTTAACCCAATTTTTAATTTTTCTGTAATTTAACATATTAGATTATCGATTTAATTATTCAATTAAATCCAATTATTCGAAATAAAATTTATTCGACTTATAAATTTCACTTATTAATATTTAAAATTAATTAAATATACAAATTTTAATTAATAGAAATTCTGGATCGTTACACCTTTTTATTAATTTTTATTTAAATTTAAAACTTAAGCTAAAAATATAATTTAAACAATTTAACATTTACCTTGAATATTTTAAAACTATATAATTATTAATTTAAATAGCTTTAAAAAAATTTATATTAAATTAATCAGTATTTCCAAATTGCCAAATATATTTAGAATTTGAAAAAAATATTTTATTTATTAAATCTCAAACCAAAGTTCTTCTATTTACAATATATAAAAATATATATTTTACATTATATATAGAAAATATTTTATTAGCCTTTAAACGATAAATTTCTCCAATTAAATATTTATTTAAAAGAGTATTATTAAATTAATTCAAGTTTTATTAACAAAAACTATTAAATCAATTTAATTTTTAAATGCAGATTATTAAATTGATATTGCCCAAAATTCCGGGCATCACAGCTATGTATGGCCACGCCCAAAGTCAGACCACCCTACACCAGATCAGACGCCTTCAAATCAATGCCACCGGAGTGTCTTGTCATGACAAATGCAACTCCACTCACCCGACGCCTGACTCCTCATGGATGAATAATAAAGTCAAACGTCAGTCCCCTCATCAAAACTGTCGAACGACCCAAACACCGCCACATGCTATAAAACCTATGCTAAAAAGAAGTTCACAACTCTATGAGCTGAACGGAACAACGCTCATGATTTTCATTACTTAAAGCATTCAATTTTGATTTTTAAAGATGGGAGCTCCATTTCGTTTACTTGTTTTGGAAGCAGAGAGGCAAAAGGTGAAAACTAAAAATGAAAAGTGTTGACTTGATTTTATACTAACCAAATTCCCTTTACCTCGAATCAAATATACTCTTTTATCCTCAAGATAATCAAATTTCTTTAGTCTAGAAATTTTTACAAGTAAACCAATATTTTCCAATCTAATGTCGCATCACTGTTAATTGTTTCTGAATTTGATTTGGTTATTAAAAAGGTTTTAAAATTTGAGTTTTCTGACACTCTACTACCCAAAATTTTTGTTCGCATATGAACCATGAATGATAGAATAAAAATACGATTGTACATGAAAATGCGAAGCGATCACAAATCAACAATAAAATACACAGATTATTTGCTTCTGTGAAATTTCAGAAGTATCTCCATTTGCCGTAAAGTTATCCAATGATGCTTTAAATATTTTCTAGATTAAAAATTATGGAAAAATCCAATAAATTCAATTAAAAATGCTATAATAAAAATCAAGTCGTTTTATTAATAATTGATTTATTATTATTTATTCTAATTATTTATTATTACAAATAAATTTGTAAAATGGATTACCATTATTATTTATTTATTAAAAGGTGTTAGATAAAGCTATTATATCCATTTAATTAATATTTAATTTAGTACTCAAATATTTAATTGTCAATTTTAATATTTAAATAATACCCATATTTGAATATAAGTTATTTACATTTTTAAGCACCAATTATTTAAATATTTAAAATTTATTAAATATTCAAAATAAAAAACAATAAAACTTTGGGATGTTACATTCTCCCCCGTTAAAAGAATTTCATCTCCGAAATTCCCAAAGGAAGAAAATGTCTCCAATACCTTAAGTTTAAAACTGTTAATTAAATTGAGTTATTAAACCTATTAGTTAAATCTCAAATATTATGGAAAATTTTGGCAGTACCTCCTTTGCGCTACTAGATCCGAGAAAATTATGCCACAACTTGCCCATACCAATCAAAGTAAACAGAAGCCAAGTGGTCTTCTATATCTGGGGCATAAAACCATCAATAAATCAAAAACACCAATTTCTATTCAACAATAGCAACATAATAATAGAACAATCATAAGTGATAAAAGTACTAAGATTACTCTATATTAAAATAATGCATCTAATTTTTTCAAAAGATAAATTTAGCACTAAATGCTTGGGTTTTAAAAAATATTTCGAATCCCTCCGAAGAGAAATAAATTAAAACCAAAATCAAATGTGATAAGGAGGGTGCTCCTCCTACCGAAGCAGTGCTTAATTCTAAAATCAAAACAACACGAAGAATCCCGTGGTATTCCGGTTCCTCATAAAACAACAATTAGAGTAAACAAATAACAACATAGAATGAGAAAAGGACCCCTTATTGGGACAAGTTCACTGTCCGTGCTAGGGACTAGTCCATTGATTTGGCTTTCCTTATAAGAGCCAGACCATGCTCCTACTCATGTGGGGATAGAATGTAAGAAAACTAGAATCTAACAATGTTGAATCTTAGGGATCTAGTTTACATAGTGGACTTCCGTCGAACCCGAAAACTTAAAACAACATAGAATGAGAAAAGGACCCCTTATTGGGAGCCCGATAATAGTAATACGATAAAGCTAACACCCGAAGCATCATCATTGTCACTCAAAATATAAGGAAAAATCGTACCCTGTCTTGAGAACAGGCATCCATACCAGTGGAAAAGGCAAAAGACCTAATAGACGGCTATGTATACGCTCTCATCAAAAGCGACATGGGAGACAATCCCTTGGACCTACGTATGAGGGATAATGGTTTGGAGGAGGGGTATAGTCATCAAATTGGAGATAATTATTCTTAGCTGATTGGACAATAACATGACCCCCTAGATCGGAATAGAGCTAAGCAAGGGAATGCTCAAGGATTAAATTGAATTTATAAAGAAGAATCAAGATGTGTTCACATGGTGCTCAAGGATTAAATTGAATTATAAAGAAGAATCAAGATGTATTCACTTAGTTCCATGCAGATATAAGTGGCATTGACCCTGCAATCATATGCCATGCTTTTAACATTAAGGAAAAATCAAATCCAACGCACCAAAAGAGGAGGCTGTTACACCTCGAGCGGTACCACTCCCTAAAAGAAGAGGTCGAAATACTACACATCCATGGCATTAAAAGGCGATCCATATACATGTGTGGGTCGTTAAACCAGTCTTAGCTAGTGCAAAATCCAAGCGAAATATAGAGAACATGCATGAATTATTCCAATCTGCACAAAGCATACCCCAAAATAGCTACCCACTGCCTAGGACCGTCCAGCTGATGGATGGATCTAGTGGCATAAGCTCTTATCCTCACGGGTACATACTCAGGGTACATCCAAATCTTAATGTAGTGGTCAGGTCAGAAACAAACACCATTCATCGGTAACATAGGCATGTTTTGTTATAAGGTGATACCCTTTCGGCCACAGGAACACGGAGGCAACCTATCAGTAACTAGTGGATAAAATGTTACCATAATATATATATTAGTACTTAACTAATCAAAGATATTTTAATTAATTAATTTAAATTTAGTGAATAAAAGTGCGACGATCGATGAATCAATAAAATTAAAACAAAGCCAAGGAGTTTTGAGGAGTGTATAAATTAAACACAAGGTCAAAAATAGGAGGTATTATTATATCAAGCACCTATCTTATTTATAAATATAAGTTGTACAAATTAAAACAAGATTAAAATCAAATAAACGTGCATCTCTCTTTTTGACCTTGTTTAGAATGCAAAGGAGTTTTAATGGACAGATGTACAAATTAAAACAACACTTGATAAAACAAGCTATCTTGTCCAAGCTCATAGTTAAGGAATTAGATATTCCTTTATCTAGCAGTAACATACCATGCATTTGTTGGATTTGATCCTGTTCACAACAGGTGAAATGGGTAAATTTCAATTTTTACTATTTGGATCTTAGTGAACCTATGGAGTCTAATGTGTGATACTGAATCCAATCTAATTGTTTGAACAAAATCATAGTTTATTTTGTTTTATTTAATTAATCCATGTCATATAATATATGTATATGCATAATTATATCTTATATAGCTTACAAATGAAGTGATAAATTTTGTATAACTTGATGATACGATAAATAATATGATTAATATGCACATGAGTATGTATTGGGATTTATATCTACCACATATGTATTTACTACATATGTATTAATTGCCTTAAATAAATTATTTAATATAAATACGTAAATGTGTGTGTATGCATAAAATATTTTGAAATGATTGATATTAACAAGATAAATTTAATTAAAACATATGACGGAATTTGACCAAGTCAAAAATTTCAAATTTCAAATACAAAGTTAAAATATATATAAATTCGACCGAGTAAAAAAAAATTAAATTCAAATTTAAAGTTAAAATACTAATGTTTTATTACCCAAATTTAATTCTAGCTTTAAATTAGTTAATTAAAATATCTTTCATTAATTAAACACTAATATAATAAATATATAATTTTATATATTTATATACATATATACAAATTTTTATTCACTAGTCAATATTAATTTAAATCTAGTCATTAATTAATTAAAATATCAACAATACTAATTTAAATCTAGATTTAAACAATATTATGAGTCATTATAAATGAAAAATAAGACAACATACAATAGAAATGTACCACTCAAGTTGTATGTTGCATTAGTTTATGGACCTATAAAATCTAGCAAACATTTATTTTATACATCAAGTTGCATATTCCAATCATTTCACATAATTTTATTTCTACATTATCCTAGTGCATATTCATTTGTTGCAACTAGATATAATAATTTAATAAAGTATCACAATATAATTATAATCATCAGTTTTCTAACTTTTTGCTCAAGCATTAGAGAAAATTAATTAACACTCCCACTAACATATGACATCATAGGTACATATAACCTATATCAAATCATATAACATGTATTTGTGTTATAGTAATCAATAATACTGGTGTAATTATCCTTTAGAAAATTTAGTTTCATATGATTAAATAATAGGAAGTGAGTTATTCTTGAGCTTATAACTCATGAATGTGAAATACATTAAGGAATCAAATTAGGTATTTCGAAAACTTGGTATAGCTATGATGACTTGTAACACTACAGCTATTTTATTAAATTATCCCAAGTTAAATTGGCTTACATAAAATGTTTATTCATATATTTTCTAGCCTAGATCAAATTATATACAATTGTGACTAAATAAAATGGTACAAAATCGGTAACAGTTTTCCAATTAGACAACCCTTAAAGTTTATTCCAACAAATTTGTATTGATTTTACACTTCCACATCTGAAAATGTAGATAAATGGTCTCATGTACTTTTTTTTAGCTTATTAGAGTAATTTGAATTCATCTTTGATTAGAGAAAACCATGATTTAGAACCTATTTAATTTATGTAAGCTTTTAAGACTTGCCTCATTTAAAATATGATAGATTATTTATCTTTTAAAGTGGAATTCTTAGTGGACCTAATTTTCTTTTGATTTTTGTGCTTAGGTTTAAAAAAGCATCCATCTTGCCATCATATTTATAGCAGCAGCAATAAAGGCCCCTTCTCTTTGGTGGAATGGTTAAAAAGCAATAAAAGTTTGGAATATTGCCAAGAGACAAAATATAAACATACATTAACTATAGCCAAATCAAATGTAACACCCCTAATTTTAATGCATATAATTTTAATATTTAAATGTTATAGAGTTATTAAATGGAAAGTTATAAATGAGGAATCTGCTACATTAATTATTGAGGTTGGCCTCAATAAATATAACAAAGAGGATGAGTTTAATGAAAGAAAATTTAATAAACTTAAGTTTGGATGGGTAGAAGAGGAAAAGTAAATAATATGTTGTACTCTTCCCTCTCCTATATCCATATTCATTTAATTCTTAATCTAAACAAAACTATAAATTTGGCCGACCACTATTAAGAAGATCGTAAATTCAAGAGGAAGAAGATGAGTTAAAGAAGAAAAGCTAGAGCAAATTCCAACATTTCAAAAAGGATTAAAATGTGAATAATGTTACCATTTTCGTTTAATGTATATTGGTTTGGGTCTAAATGTAAATCTAAATTTTATTGAAGTTTATCATGCATGTTGAATGTATAATCATGTATATGACCGAATGGTTATTTAGGGACTTTAGAAATTTTCTTGAAGGGTTTGTACATAAAAATCCAATTTTGATCTCCAAACGAGCTAATTTTTTGAAGTGATATTTAAATTATTATTGTGGAGGTAGGTTTTAAACTTCAAATTGTTGGAGTTATTATGAATTTATTACAAATTGTTTTTTGAAGAAAATAGCTAATTTTGGAATCTAATTATTTTGAATATAAAAATTAATTTGTTTGGTCCAAAATTTTAGTATGATGTCACAAAAGTAAATATTGGGTTTTGGGAATTTTTTTGGATTTTTTTGAGGTGTTTACAATTTAATATAAATTGTTTTGTCAAATTGGACTTGTTTGCAAAATATGATAACAATATAAATTTGAGGAAAATTTTATTTTTGGGAAAATATAAGTAAATTTTCCACTTTAATTTTTGAAAGAATTCTAAAAAGATGATTTTTGGTGTAACGACCCAGAATTTCTGTCAATTAAAATTTGAATATTTAATTGAATTTAAATATTAATAAGTGAAATTTATAAGTCGAATAATTTATTTTCGAATAATTGGATTTAATTGGATAATTAAATCAATAATTTAATAGTTGAAATTACAGAAATAATTGAAAATTGGGTTTAATATGATTGAAATTAATTTGTAAAATTTTATTTTATCATATTGAAGTTATAATGATGTTATAGAACTTTTAAAATTGAATTTAAAGTTAATCTGTGAAAATTGAATATTTTAATATTTAATCGACTAGTGAAATTAGCCCTTTTTCAAACAGTCTCAGAATTGGACGAAACTAGTTCCATTAGATCTGTAATAGTTTGTTATTATTGGATTTCAATTTTCGTAGCAATCGGCGTTTTCGTTTGACCGTGGCAGCTCGAAACGCATCGAAATTGTTTTAATATTAATTTGGCGAGTTAAAATAGTCATTTTTCAAACAGTCTCGGATTTCGATGAAACCAGTTTCATCAGATCCGTAATGTGATATTATTTTATAGTTTCAAATTTCGTGTCAATCGGATTTACCGTTTGTCCGGTGCAAGCTAAAACGCATAGAAATTGGTTTAAATCGATTTAATTTAAATTGATCGTTTATTGCCGTAACTCGCACAGATGATCGAATTAGCCTCCGAAACATGTTCCATTGTGTCCGGAACACGGGATAAACCCTAAAAATGCCGGTCACCGCGCGAGATTGGGAGTTCGAAAAAATTCGGTGAATAGTGTTTGGATAATTTTCTATAAAAGCCCTTCCTATTTTCACCTTTTCACAAATAAAAAGGAAAACCCTAACCAAGATAAACTCAGCCGCCATCAAAACTGTACACGGCCAGAATTTGTCGACTTTGTTCCCTCAAAATCTTCCAATCCGTTCACCTATTCGAGAAATCCCCAACTACAACATTGTAGAGGATGGAGAGACGAGCTCATCCAACGGTGCATTTGAGCTATCATCATCATTTGGTGGCGCAGCAGGCCGATGAAGTGCCAACCCTTGCACACGTTTTTCGAGGCCATGCCAGGGCCGAGCGTGACCGGTTTTGGGTTGCGCGTGCGTGCCGTTCGTGCCTTCGACGTAGTATAGCTCGATTGTCTTCAAACATCGAGATGAGTTCACGTTAATTGGTGAAAATAGGCGGTAGTTTGGGTTTCTCGTACGCGTATGACCTGGGGGAGAGAAGGAGAAGATTGCGCGGCCAGATTTGGAGCAAGGGGAATCCACGGCTCTGATGGTTTTAGGGTTAGAAAATAAATAGAAAATGAAAATTGATTTATATTTAAATTCGTACGATGTTTAAAATGCTCTAACTTGTTCATACGAGGTCGGAAAATTACGAAACGACTTGCGTCAGATTCGTTTTGTCGAGCACTACGCTATGGAACTGGATTGGAGTCGTTTGGAGCTAGTGAGAATTTCGGGTAAAATTAAACGCGCGTTTAATTTTATTCGAAATAAATCGCTGAAACAGAATTGAAATCAAGGTGAGAACTTCTCACTCAATCGAATGGATTCGATTTAAATTTTAAATAGTTAGATTTAAAATTGTTGATTGTATGCCTGGATGAAAATTATTATCTATTCATTGTTGAAATAGACATTATGCGCCGTCTATTAAGCAGATGTTATTTATTAAAAACATATACCGCGATAATTCTAACTTGTATGGAATTGGTATTATATATGTACTTGGAGTTGATTTTCCTGCATTATATAGCGGATGAGACCCTATTGCGCCGTCTATTAAGCGGATAATACTTTATAAATCTCATATACCGCGATAATTCCGTACTGGAATGGAATTGGTATTGTGCTAACATCTTTGGATGCAGGAAAACAGGTTGGAGGGATCCAACTTGATTCCTCAACTGTATTGATTTATTTACAGATATTGTGATATTTGTTGATTATCATATCGATATATGATGTTTGTTGTCGTGATTGACTATTGCATGATGTTGCATCATCGGATCCATTTTTAAAGTTTAAAAATAACGATTTTGATTTTAAAAGGATTTTTAAAAGGATTTTTTCAAAATATACATTTTATTAAATTTTTGAATTGATTCATTTTAAATAAATAAACGTAAAAAATTTAAAGTTATAAAAATAATGATCTTTGTAAAATATAACCGAATTGAGATTTTTTTGAAATAAATAGTGATTAAATTATAAAATGGTTTAATTTGGAATTTTGAATCATTATAAAGGATGTATATAAAAGATTTTTAAAATTGATATTTATAAATTAATAATATTGGAAATATAAAACGAGTTTGTTAAGTGTTAAAATGAAGTATAAAATGGATTTTTAAGTCAATGAAATTATAGACTTGTAAATTGTGAAGATTATAAAATGAATAGATGTTGTAAAATAAAAGATTTATAAGTAATTAACTTATAAACTGGATTTTGGGAATTTAAATGGGATATTAATAGAAATTGTTAATAAGGGAGATTTTATAAGTTGAATTTGTTATAAAATATAAATGAATCTTATAAGTAATAGAAGCTTTAAAAAGAACGATTTTGTAAATAAATGAATTATAAGTATTTAACTTATAATATGGACTTTTGGTATATAATTGAGATATATAAATTGAATTGGATTAATTAAGGAGATTTATAAATCGAAGCTTATAAATAGAAATGGAATTTATAGACATTGTTTATAAATTCGAAATCAATAGAATTTGATAAATTGAATGTTGAAATTGGTTAAGGAAGTATATTCACGATTTTGGACAGTGAATATATTATTAAATAAAATGGATATGCTTGGGAAAATGAATATTATAAAATGAAGGTAATCGTTTTAACGATGTTTTAAATTGTATTAAACATCGAAAACATAGATTTCAATATTCATTGTTGAAATAGACGTTTTCGAGAAATAGAAGGAAATGGTGGACTATAACACTGTTGTTATAGTAAAATTTTAAGTTTAAATAGTTAGATTTAAAATTGTTGATTGTATGCCTGGATGAAAATTATTATCTATTCATTGTTGAAATAGACATTATGCGTCGTCTATTAAGTGGATGTTATTTATTAAAAACATATACCGCGATAATTCCAACTTGTATGGAATTGGTATTATATATGTACTTGGAGTTGATTTTCCTGCATTATATAGCGGATGAGACCCTATTGCGCCGTCTATTAAGCGGATAATACTTTATAAATCCCATATACCGCGATAATTCCGTACTGGAACGGAATTGGTATTGTGCTAACATCTTTGGATGGAGGGAAATAGGTTGGAGGGATCTAACTGGATTCCTCAACTGTATTGATTTATTTACAGATATTGTGATATTTGTTGATTATCATATCGATATATGATGTTTGTTGTTGTGATTGACTATTGGATGCTGTTGCATCATTGGATCCATTTCTAAAGTTTAAAAATAACGATTTTGATTTTAAAATGATTTTTAAAATGATTTTTTCAAAATATACGTTTTATTAAATTTTTGAATTGATTCATTTTAAATAAATAAACGTTAAAATTTTAAAGTTATAAAAATTATGATCTTTGTAAAATATAACCAAATTGAGATTTTTTTGAAATAAATAGTGATTAAATTATAAAATGGTTTAATTTGGAATTTTGAATCATTATAAAGGATGTATATAAAAGATTTTTAAAATTGATATTTATAAATTAATAATATTGGAAATATAAAACGAGTTTGTTAAGTGTTAAAATGAAGTATAAAATGGATTTTTAAGTGAATGAAATTATAGACTTGTAAATTGTGAAGATTATAAAATGAATAGATGTTGTAAAATAAAAGATTTATAAGTTATTAACTTATAAACTGGATTTTGGGAATATAAATGGGATATTAATAGAAATTGTTAATAAGGGAGATTTTATAAGTTGAATTTGTTATAAAATATAAATGAATCTTATAAGTAATAGAAGCTTTAAAAAGAACGATTTTGTAAATAAATGAATTATAAGTATTTAACTTATAATATGGACTTTTGGTATATAATTGAGATAATAGAAATGGAATTTATAGACATTGTTTATAAATTCGAAATCAATGGAATTTGATAAATTGAATGTTGAAATTGGTTAAGGAAGTATATTCACGATTTTGGACAGTGAATATATTATTAAATAAAATGGATATGCTTGGGAAAATGAATATTATAAAATGAAGTTAATCGTTTTAACGATGTTTTAAAATGTATTAAACATCGAAAACATAGATTTCAATATTCATTGTTGAAATAGGCGTTTTCGAGAAATTGAAGGAAATGGTGGACTATAACACTGTTGTTATAGTAAATGATTTCCGAATGGAAATGTTTTTGTATAGTATTGGGATTTATATATCTATCTAAATTTTGAATCCCTATACTAGTGATTTTGGGTTGTCGTAACGATATTTTACGCAACATTCGTTTTGACCCAAACAAATGTGTTTAAGAGAATGATTTCTTAAAGAATGAAATATATACTTAATTTCGATTTAAGTATATCGAATATTTTCCAACTGTAGAAAATAAATGGATTTGTGAATTACTTATTATTAAATAAGTATGGAAATGTTTTCCAATATGAAGTGAATATTTTGAGATTTTATCTTTTAAAGATAAATTAAAATGAATATTAGAAATCGATTTGGGAATCATATATTCATAGATATTTTGGATTGTAAATTCACTATGGAATTTATAAAAGAAAGGAAAATTTGTTTAAAGATAAACATTGATTTATTTTTGAAGTGTGGGAATAAATTACGGATTTGGAACGTAAATATAAAGTAAATCGTTAAGGATTTATTTAATTGGTTTGAATGAACCATTTTAAAATGAAAGTATTTCCGCGTTAGGAAAATGATTGAAATTTGTTTTCAAAGGAGATAAAGGTGAAAAGTGATTTTGAAAATTTGTTTTCAAATAGTTGAAGTGTGGAAATTATATATCTAGTAAAGATATTTTGGAAAGTAAATAATTTGGGAAATTATTTGGAATTTGGTGATGTTGAACATGCCTATTGATAGTTAAATAATCCGACTATCAATATTTACCTTTAAATAGGTATTTGTTGTGCTTTGCTTGAATTTGAATGCCACACTTGTTTTTGAATAAGCGCTCACTATTCGGGTTAGCCGGGAAAGGACCTTGGGGTCGTATAACCCATTCCGAATATGTGATACGTCGTTATGGATTGCACTTGACGACCAGTGTTGAAGACCGTATATTTTTGAAAACAGAAGGATTACCGTCGAATGTTTCTGCATCGGCTGATCTCCGATATAGAAATTTATTACCCTTTGTGATGGGAAATCCGGTCGTGATTAGTGAATATCCGGATTGCAAGGACTTCTTTATAAGTGCCTTCGGTTCCGTTCAATCCCGGAACGGACTTGTATGGATGTGTGTCTGACATCACAATTTGAGATGTAAAGCTGGTTTCTATCAAATATGTTTCCGTTGGTGGCGGAGAATTTATTCTCTTAGCATAACACCCTTAGAGGTTATGTAGTTGATGGTTACTAGTGATACATTCCCAAATTGGTAATGTGGCATACGAAGCGCTGATGAGCATTTGTGAATTTAAGCAGAGCTTTTGTATAAAGCGTGGCTTTGTGGACGAGACTTCGTCGGACCTCACACCCCGATATTGGTCAAAACAGGAAGGATGCGGCAAGCTTATTAGGGGGTAGCGCCCCTTTAGTGAATGTCGTTCCTTCTGGATAGAGGTGGTATCATGGTATGGAGCCCAGATACTTATCCTATGTTGTTGCTGCAAATTTATTGCTTTGTGGTTGTTGGAAATCGAGGATCCTCGGATATAGATCGGTTACGATCCGGGAATGACATATTCATGTCAGTAGTTACCCAGTTAGGGGTAACCCGGACTTGTGTTGGCAGAGATTCGGTTTGGTTCTCGGGTTGTCTATCCAGAGGCGCACCCATGTGGCAATGGAAAGTTCGTTGGCCTGACCATTTGTTGGAAATCCAAAGTAACAATACGAACCCTGTACGGTTTTAGTTGTATAACCTGACATGGAATGTGGCGGTAACCTACTATTGAACATGGTAGCTATAGTAGGCATAAGTGCGGAATGCCTATGCTGGATATGATTTATATCTTTATTTTCGAAATGATTTTTCCTACACTATGCACTAGTAATAATATCAAATGTTTCTTTTTAATGCGTATCAAACATCTTTGACTATCATAAGGAGAAATCTCCTCCGATTCTGTGTTTGCATTGTGTGTGTGTGCGGGAGGCCTTATGGTAGTCTCATTTTCTAAAAAAGCATTGCGAATCTATTTTAAAATTATCTTGTTCTTTGTTTTAAAAATAAACTGTTTTAGTTCTCACACTAGTCACATAACTGACTCGGAGTTTAATGTTTTCCTTCCTAAACTCTGGGTGCCCCAATTTCCACACGGGCAGTCTAGAGTTAGGTTATCAGGATATTCTGGAATTCAGGAGTTGCTGGAGGCAAGCTGGATGGCATGGCGTATTACTAGTATATAGTATTTCTTTTCCGCTGTTTGTTGTTGTACAATCTGATGATGTAATGTAATATAAAGTGATGTAATCTAATAATTGATATAGTTCTTTGTTTAAAGATTATTCATTTATCTATTATATGTTGTTCCACTGCGATTGAGAGATTCTGATATTGTTCTGTTGTTTCTTTTTGTTCTGTTCTATCTTTTTCTCTTTTCTTCTATCTTTTTCTTCTTCTTTAACCATAACGGTACGGTTTTTCGGCATTCGATTGCTCGACAGTTGATACAGTGGACGTATTGACGTCGGTTTTCGAGTGTCGAAAAGTCGCGTCGTCACATTTGGTATCAGAGCATATGGTTAAGCGACAACCATGGCTCTGTTGGGAATTACTCATTAGAAATGGAGTCAGTTGTACTCTAGAATGAGTTTGAGTGTAATAATAGATACGAGCGCGTATTTGTTAGTGAATATAAATTATTTTATATTGTGATGATTGGTTTGTGGA
Organism: Allium cepa; assembly: GCA_030765085.1. Taxonomy (NCBI): domain Eukaryota; kingdom Viridiplantae; phylum Streptophyta; class Magnoliopsida; order Asparagales; family Amaryllidaceae; genus Allium; species Allium cepa. Next base: position 673,247,180 of record CM060940.1, read on the forward strand.
GTGGTATATGGATTCTTGTCAATACGAGTAATTAACGTTGTTAATAGGGGTCTCTAAACACTTGTACAGAACAATTTGACACGATATTGTTTTAAAGCGGGTAAATGAAATAATTTTGCCCGAAAATTTTATTTTGATATAGAAGGAATAATTTTCTGAATATATATTATATATCTTTGGATGTTTGGTTATTAATGAAATAATCAAATATAAGAACTTAGAGGTTGAAAGGGTTTATAACCAAATAAAATACTATAAGTATGATTTATCCTAAGGAAGAATAACTAAATTTGATTTAAACCAGAATTTAAATCCCGGGGATTTTAAAAAGTGTTTTAAATGTAATGAAAACAAAGGTTTTGATATTTAAAACTCTTGGGAATGCTGAAATGTTTTCCAAAGTATTGAAGGAAACGATTGAATATTATTTTAGGAAATATTTTTGGAGGAAAATTGTTTTAGAATGAATTTGTGGAAGTAAGGAAGCACTGAACTTACTTCGGTCGCTGAAAAATAATCCTGATGATGATGGCCACATCATTAGAATTCATTTTCAAGTTTCTAAAGTGATGGATTGCTTCCATAGGGAATAAGGTTTGAGTTGATTATAATTTCAAAAAAATGGTTTTGGAGTAAAAAAAACCGGGTAATTGAATTCTGGAAACTCTATCTAGATAATGTGAAAAGTTAAAATGAACCAACTATTGAACCTATTAAGTGATGTTGATATTAATAAAATAAACAAATGATGGTTGAAATGGAATATAACTTAAATAATGTTGAATAAAGTTGATTTTGGTGTCAAAGAAAATTAATAGTGAATTAATGAAATGAAGTCATTAAGAATTTGAACTTGAGTTATATAAATGAAATTCAACCTTATATTGTTAAAGGAATTAGCAGTTGAATAAACTAATGAATTGAATGTAAATCAATTGAATGTAAATAAAATTGATATGGGATAATGGATGAAAGTGTTAATTCATTAAAAGCTAATGTTATTGGAAGTTGAATAAATTGGAATGGAAGTCAATTTAATATAAACCAGTTGGAATTAAAAGTGTTGGACCAAATTGAATGTAAATTAAATAATTTGGTTATGTTGAATATACATTGGTTGTTATATGATTATTAGTTGATTGTATATAATTCACTAAGTATTAATGAAATTGAATTGATAAATGGAAAGCTATGAAATTGAATTTGATTGAATGGAAAGTGAACTAATGTGAATGTAAATTAGTAAATGCAAACTAACTGAAATTGAATACGAATGACTGTTGGTAAAATCCAATGATTAATGAATCAAATGTGATTTAAATTGGAAAACCAATTCATTGAATATTAATGAGAATATGAATAAATTTTTATTTGGTTAGTTGGATGATAGTTGCTTGATGGTTGCATTTGTTGATTGAATGCATTGCTATGTTGGCACATGTAGTTGTTATGTAGTGATATATGTTGTATATTGATATTATTTTCATATATACATGTTCTCATGTTGTTTGTTGAGTGTTTAGTAGGTGCAGATTGCGCTTGCTTCGCATTTGGAACTCGCTTTCGCGCTATATTAGCCGTATATACTTGCTAATAATAAATAAGGTACATATCTCGGATTAAATATCGTACTTTTATACTTTTTCCCTGCGGGATGCCTCATCACTTGATGAGATGTATATTTGTGATATATATACTGTCATTTTTTTTTGGATCGAGCCGCGCAAAGGAGACTCTGGCAAATTTTTTCGAAAATTTAAGGCGTTAGAATATTTTTGAGAAAATTGGGAAATTTTTGAAAAATAAGTTTGGATTTGGAAACTTAGTAAAGATTTTGTAAGAAGTTTAACTATGAATTTTGAAAAAGTTAAACACTTAAGAGATTTGAAAAATCTAAATTGAATGGTTTGTTTTGAAAAGTTAATGTATTCTGTAACTTTTTCTTACTTGGTAATTTCGAGGACGAAATTCTTTTAAGGGGGGAAGTATGTAACGACCTAAATTTCTGTCAATTAAAATTTGAATATTTAATTGAATTTAAATATTAATAAGTGAAATTTATAAGTCGAATAATTTATTTTCGAATAATTGGATTTAATTGGATAATTAAATCGATAATTTAATAGTTGAAATTACATAAATAATTGAAAATTGGGTTTAATATGATTGAAATTGATTTGTAAAATTTTATTTTATCATATTGAAGTTATAATGATGTTATAGAACTTTTAAAATTGAATTTAGAGTTAATCTGTGAAAATTGAATATTTTAATATTTAATCGACTAGTGAAATTAGCCCTTTTTCAAACAGTCTCAGAATTAGACGAAACTAGTTCCATTGGTTCCGTAATAGTTTGTTATTATCGATTTTCAATTTTCGTAGCAATCGGAGTTCTCGTTTGACCGTGGCAGCTCGAAACGCATCGAAATTGTTTTAATATTAGTTTGGCGAGTTAAAATAGTCATTTTTTCAAACAGTCTTGGATTTCGATGAAAGAAGTTTCATCGGATCCGTAATGTGATATTATTGTATGGTTTCAAATTTCATGTCAATCGGATTTACCGTTTGTCCGGTGCAAGCTAAAACGCATAGAAATTGGTTTAAATCGATTTAATTTAAATTGATCGTTTATTGCCGTAACTCGCACAGATGATCAAATTAGCCTCCGAACCATGTTCCATTATGTCCAGAACACGGGATAAACCCTAGAAACGCCGGTCACCGTGCAAGATTTGGAGTTCGAAAAAATTCGGTGAATAGTGTTTGGATAATTTTCTATTAAAGCCCTTCCTATTTTCACCTTTTCACAAAAAAAAGAAGTAAAACCCTAACCAAGATAAACTCAGCCACCATAAATATTTTACACGGCCAGAATTTGTCGACTTTCTTCCCTCAAAATCTTCCAATCCGTTCACCTATTCGAAAAATCCCCAACTACAACATTGTAGAGGATGGAGAGACGAGCTCATACAACAGTGGATTTGAGCTATCATCATCATTTGGTGGCGCAACAGGCCGATGAAGTGCCGACACTTGCACACGTTTTTTCGAGGCCATGCCAGGGCCGAGCGTGACCGGTTTTGGGTTGCGCGTGCGTGGCGTTCGTGCCTTCGACGTAGTATAGCTCGTTGTCTTCAAACATCGAGATGAGTTCACGTTAATTGGTGAGAATAGGCGGCAGTTTGGGTTTCTCGTACGCATATGACCTGGGGGAGAGAAGGAGAAGATTGCGCGGCCAGATTTGGAGCAAGGGGAATCAACGGCTCTGATGGTTTTAGGGTTAGAAAATAAATAGAAAATGAAAATTGATTTATATTTAAATTCGTACGATGTTTAAAATGCTCTAACTTGTTCATACGAGGTCGGAAAATTACGAAACGACTTGCTCGGATTCGTTTTGTCGAGCACTACGCTATGGAACTAGATTGGAGTCGTTTGGAGCTAGTGAGAATTTCGGGTAAAATTAAACACGCGTTTAATTTTATTCAAAATAAATCGCTGAAACAGAATTGAAATCAAGGTGAGAACTTCTCACTCAATCGAATAGTTTCGATTTAAATTTTAAATAGTTAGATTTAAAATTGTTGATTGTATGCCTGGATGAAAATTATTATCTATTCATTGTTGAAATAGACATTATGCGCCGTCTATTAAGCAGATGTTATTTATTAAAAACATATACCGCGATAATTCCAACTTGTGTGGAATTGGTATTATATATGTACTTGGAGTTGATTTTCCCGCATTACATAGCGGATAAGAGCCTATTGCGCCGTCTATTAAGCGGATAATACTTTATAAATCCCATATACCGTGATAATTCCGTACTGGAACGGAATTGGTATTGTGCTAACATCTTTGGATGCAGGGAAACAGGTTGGAGGGATCCAACTGGATTCCTCAACTGTATTGATTTATTTACAGATATTGTGATATTTGTTGATTATCATATCGATATATGATGTTTGTTGTCGTGATTGACTATTGGATGCTGTTGCATCATCGGATCCATTTTTAAAGTTTAAAAATAACGATTTTGATTTTAAAAGGATTTTTAAAATGATTTTTTCAAAATATATGTTTTATTAAATTTTTGAATTGATTCATTTTAAATAAATAAACGTTAAAATTTTAAAGTTATAAAAATTATGATCTTTGTAAAATATAACCAAATTGAGATTTTTTTGAAATAAAGTGATTAATTATAAAATGGTTTAATTTGGAATTTTGAATCATTATAAAGGATGTATATAAAAGATTTTTTAAATTGATATTTATAAATTAATAATATTGGAACTATAAAACGAGTTTGTTAAGTGTTAAAATGAAGTATAGAACGGATTTTTAAGTGAATGAAATTATAGACTTGTAAATTGTGAAGATTATAAAATGAATAGATGTTGTAAAATAAAAGATTTATAAGTAATTAACTTATAAACTGGATTTTGGGCATTTAAATGGGATATTAATAGAAATTGTTAATAAGGGAGATTTTATAAGTTGAAGTTGTTATAAAATATAAATGAATCTTATAAGTAATAGAAGCTTTAAAAAGAACGATTTTGTAAATAAATGAATTATAAGTATTTAACTTATAATATTGACTTTTGGTATATAATTGAGATATATAAATTGAATTGGATTAATTAAGGAGATTTATAAATCTAAGCTTATAAATAGAAATGGAATTATAAATTCGAAATCAATGGAATTTGATAAATTGAATGTTGAAATTGGTTAAGGAAGTATATTCATGATTTTGGACAGTGAATATATTATTAAATAAAATGGATATGTTTGGGAAAATGAATATTATAAAATGAAGTTAATCGTTTTAACGATGTTTTAAAATGTATTAGACATCGAAAACATAGATTTCAATATTCATTGTTGAAATAGACGTTTTCGAGAAATAGAAGGTAATGGTGGACAATAACACTGTTGTTATAGTAAATGATTTCCGAAAGGAAATGTTTTTGTATAGTATTGGGATTTATATATCTATCTAAATTTCGAATCCCTATACTAGTGATTTTGAGTTGTCGTAATGATATTTTACGCAACATTCATTTTGGCCCAAACAAATGTGTTTAAGAGAATGATTTCTTAAAGAATGAAATATATACTTAATTTCGATTTAAGTATATTGAATATTTTCCTAGTGTAGAAAATAAATGGATTTGTGAATTACTTATTATTAAATAAGTATGGAAATGTTTTCCAATATGAAGTGAATATTTTGAGATTTTATCTTTTAAAGATAAATTAAAAATGAATATTGGAAATCGATTTGGGAATCATATATTCATAGATATTTTGGATTGTAAATTCACGATGGAATTTATAAAAGAAAGGGGAATCTATTTAAAGATAAACATTGATTTATTTTTGAAGTGTGGGAATAAATTTACGGATTTGGAACGTAAATATAAAGTAAATCGTTAAGGATTTATTTAATTGGTTTGAATGAACCATTTTGAAATGAAAGTATTTCCGCGTAAGGAACAAGATTGAAATTTGTTTTCAAAGGAGATAAAGGTGAAAAGTGATTTCGAAAATTTGTTTTCAAATGGTTGAAGTGTGGAAATTATATATCTAGTAAAGATATTTTGGAAAGTAAATAATTTGAGAAATTATTTGGAATTTGGTGATGTTGAACATGCCTATTGATAGTTAAATAATCCGACTATCAATATTTACCTTTAAATAGGTATTTGTTGTGCTTTGCTTGAATTTGAATGCCACACTTATTTTTGAATAAGCGCCCACTATTCGGGTTAGTCAAGAAAGGACCTTGGGCTCGTATAACCCATTCCGAATATGTGATACGTCGTTATGGATTACATTTGATGACCGGTGTTGAAGACCGGATATTTATGAAAACGGAAGGATTACCGTCGAATGTTTCTGCATTGGCTGATCTTCGATATAGAAATTTATTACCCTTTGTGATGGGAAATCCGGTCGTGATTAGTGAATATCCGGAAATGGTAAAGCGTGGCTTTGTGGACGAGACTTCGTCGGACCTCACACCTCGGAAATGGTAAAAACAGGAAGGATACGGCAAGGTTATTAGGGGATAGCGCCCCTTTAGTGTATGTCATTCCTTCTGGATAGAGGTGGTATCATGGTATGGAGCCCAGATACTTAACCTATGTTGTTGTTGCAAATTTATTGCTCTGTGGTTGTTGGAAATCGAGGATCCTCCGATATAGATCGGTTACGATCGGGGAATGACATATTCGTGTCAGTAGTTACCCAGTTAGGGGTAACCCGGCCTTGTGTTGGCAGAGATCCGGTTTGGTTCTCGGGTCGTCTTTCTAGAGGCGTACCCATGTGGCAATGGGAAGTTCCTTGGCCTGGCCATTTGTTGGAAATCCAAATAAACAATACGAACCATGTATGGTTTTAGTTGTATAACCTGCCGTGGAATGTGGCGGTAACCTCTATTGAACATGGTAGCTATAGTAGGCATAAGTGCGTAATGCCTATGCTGGCTAAGATTTATATCTTTATTTTCGAAATGATTTTTCCTACACTATGCACTAGTAATAATATCAAATGTTTCTTTTTAATGCGTATCAAGCATCTTTGACTATCATAAGGAGAAATCTCATCCGATTCTGCGTTTGCATTGTGTGTGTGCGCGGGAGGCCTTATGGTAGTCTCATTTTCTAAAAAAGCATTGCGAATCTATTTTAAATTTATCTTGTTCTTTGTTTTAAAAATAAACTGTTTTTGTTCTCACACCAGTCACATGACTGACTCGGAGTTTATTGTTTTCCTTCCTAAACTCTGGGTGCCCACCAATTTCCACACGGGCAGTCTAGAGTTAGGTTATCAGGATATTCTGGAATTCAGGAGTTGCTGGAGGCAAACAGGATGGCATGGCGTATTACTAGTATATAGTATTTCTTTTCCGCTGTTTGTTGTTGTTTGTTGTTGTACACTCTGATGATGTAATGTAATATAAAGTGATGTAATGTAATAATTGATATAGTTCTTTGTTTAAAGATTATTCATTTATCTATTATATGTTGTTCCGCTGCGATTGAGAGATTCTGATATTGTTCTGTTGTTTCTTTTTGTTCTGTTCTATCTTTTTCTCTTTTCTTCTATCTTTTTCTTCTTCTTTAACCATAACGGTACGGTTTTCCGGCATTCGATTGCTCGACAGTTGATACAGTGGACGTATTGATGTCGGTTTTCGAGCGTCGAAAAGTCGCGTCATCACATTTGGTATCAGAGCATATGGTTAAGCGACAACCATGGCTCTGTTGGGAATTACTCATTAGAGATGGAGTCAGTAGTACTCTAGAATGAGTTTGAGTGTAATAATAGATACGAGCGCGTATTTGTTAGTGAATATAAATTGTTTTATATTGTGATGATTGGTTTGTTGAGTGGTATATGGATTCTGGTCAATACGAGTAATTAACGTTGTTGATAGGGATCTCTAAACACTTGTACAGAACAATTTGACACGATATTGTTTTAAAGCGGGTAATGAAATAATTTTGCCCGAAAATTTTATTTTGATATAGAAGGAATAATTTTCTGAATATATATTATATATCTTTGGATGTTTGGTTGTTAATGAAATAATCAAATATAAGAACTTAGAGGTTGAAAGGGTTTATAACTAAATAAAATACTATAAGTATGATTTATCCTAAGGAAGAATAACTAAATTTGATTTAAACAAGAATTTAAATCCCGGGGATTTTGAAAAGTGTTTTAAATGTAATGAAAACAAAGGTTTTGAGATTTAAAACTGTTGGGAATTTTGAAATGTTTTCCAAAGTATTGAAGGAAACGATTGAATATTATTTTAGGAAATATTTTTGGAGGAAAATTGTTTTAGATTGAATTTGTGGAAGTAAGGAAGCACTGAACTTACTTCGGTCGCTGGAAAATAATCCTGATGATGGCCACATCATTAGAATTCATTTTCGAGTTTCTAAAGTGATGGATTTCTTCCATAGGAAATAGGGTTTGAGTTGATTATAATTTCAAAAAAATGGTTTTGGAGTAAAAAAAACCGGGTAATTGAATTCTGGAAACTCTATCTAGATAATGTGAAAAGTTAAAATGAACCAACTATTGAACCTATTAAGTGATGTTGATATTAATAGAATAAACAAATGATGGTTGAAATGGAATATAACTTAAATAATGTTGAATAAAGTTGATTTTGGTGTCAAAGTAAATTAATAAGTGAATTAATGAAATGAAGTCATTAAGAATTTGAACTTGAGTTATATAAATGAAATTCAACCTTATATTGTTAAAGGAATTAGCAATTGAATAAACTAATGAATTGAATGTAAATAAAATTGATATGGGATAATGGATGAAAGTGTTAATTCATTAAAAGCTAATGTTATTGGAAGTTGAATAAATTGGAATGGAAGTCAATTTAATATAAACCAGTTGGAACTAAAAGTGTTGGACCAAACTGAATGTAAATTAAATAATTTGGTTATGTTGAATATACATTGGTTGTTATATGATTATTAGTTGATTGTATATAATTCATTAAGTATTAATGAAATTGAATTGATAAATGGAAAGCTATGAAATTGAATTTGATTGAATGGAAAGTGAACTAATGTGAATGTAAATTAGTAAATGCAAACTAATTGAAATTGAATATGAATGACTGTTGATAAAATCCAATGATTAATGAATCAAATGTGATTTAAATTGGAAAACCAATTCATTGAATATTAATGAGAATATGAATAAATATTTATTTGGTTAGTTGGATGATAGTTGCTTGATGGTTGCATTTGTTGATTGAATGCATTGCTATGTTGGCACATGTAGTTGTTATGTAGTGATATATGTTGTATATTGATATTATTTTCATATATACATGTTCTCATGTTGTTTGTTGAGTGTTTAGTAGGTGCGGACTGCGCTTGCTTTGCATTTGGAGCTCGCTTTCGCGCTATATTAGCCGTATATGCTTGCTAATAATAAATAAGGTACATATCTCGGATTAAATATCGTACTTTTATACTTTTTCCCTGCGGGATGCCTCATCACTTGATGAGATGTATATTTGTGATATATATACTGTCATTTTTTTTGGATCGAGCTGCGCAACGGAGACTCTGGCGAATTTTTCTGAAAATTTAAGGCGTTAGAATATTTTTGAGAAAATTGGGAAATTTTTGAAAACTAAGTTTGGATTTGGAAACTTTGTAAAGATTTTGTAAGAAGTTTAACTATGAATTTTGGAAAAGTTAAACACTTAAGAGATTTGAAAAATCTAAATTGAATGGTTTGTTTTGAAAAGTTAATGGATTCTGTAACTTTTTCTTACTTGGTAATTTCGAGGACAAAATTCTTTTAAGGGGGGAAGTATGTAACGACCCAAATTTCTGTCAATTAAAATTTGAATATTTAATTGAATTTAAATATTAATAAGTGAAATTTATAAGTCGAATAATTTATTTTCGAATAATTGGATTTAATTGGATAATTAAATCAATAATTTAATAGTTGAAATTACAGAAATAGTTGAAAATTGGGTTTAATATGATTGAAATTGATTTTTAAAATTTTATTTTATCATATTGAAGTTATAATGATGTTATAGAACTTTTAAAATTGAATTTAGAGTTAATCTGTTAAAATTGAATATTTTAATATTTAATCGACTAGTGAAATTAGCCCTTTTTCAAACAGTCTCAGAATTGGACGAATCTAGTTCCATTGGTTTCGTAATAGTTTGTTATTATCGTATTTCAATTTTCGTAGCAATCGGAGTTTTCGTTTGACCGTGGCAACTCGAAACGCATCGAAATTGTTTTAATATTAATTTGGCGAGTTAAAATAGTCATTTTTTCAAACAGTCTCGGATTTCGATGAAACTAGTTTCATTGGATCCGTAATGTGATATTATTGTATGGTTTCAAATTTCGTGTCAATCGGATTTACCGTTTGTCCGGTGCAAGCTAAAACGCATAGAAATTGGTTTAAATCGATTTAATTTAAATTGATCGTTTATTGCCGTAACTCGCACAGATGATCGAATTAGCCTCCAAACCATGTTCCATTATGTCCGGAACATGGGATAACCCTAGAAACGCCAGTCACCGCGCAAGATTTGGAGTTCGAAAAAATTCGGTGAGTAGTGTTTGGATAATTTTCTATAAAAGCCCTTCCTATTTTCACCTTTTCACAAAAAAAAAGAAGTAAAACCCTAACCAAGATAACTCAGCCGCCATAAACACTGTACATGGCCAGAATTTGTCGACTTTCTTCCCTCAAAATCTTCCAATCCGTTCACCTATTCGAAAAATCCCCAACGACAACATTGTAGAGGATGGAGTGACGAGCTCATCCAACAGTGGATTTTAGCTATCATCATCATTTGGTGGCGCAGCAGGCCGATGAAGTGCCGACACCTGCACACATTTTCCGAGGCCATGCCAGGGCCGAGCGTGACCGGTTTTGGGTTGCGCGTGCGTGTCGTTCGTGCCTTCGACGTAGTATAGCTCGTTGTCTTCAAACATCGAGATGAGTTCACGTTAATTGGTGAAAATAGGCGGCAGTTTGAGTTTCTCGTACGCGTATGACCTGGGGGAGAGAAGGAGAAGATTGCGCGGCCAGATTTGGAGCAAGGGGAATCAACGTCTCTGATGGTTTTAGGGTTAGAAAATAAATAGAAAATGGAAATTGATTTATATTTAAATTCGTACGAAATTTAAAATGCTCTAACTTGTTCATACGAGGTCGGAAAATTACGAAACGACTTGCGTCGGATTCGTTTTGTCGAGCACTACGCTATGGAACTAGATTGGAGTCGTATGGAGCTAGTGATAATTTCGGGTAAAATTAAACACGCGTTTAATTTTATTCGAAATAAATCGCTGAAACAGAATTGAAATCAAGGTGAGAACTTCTCACACAATCGAATAGTTTCGATTTAAATTTTAATTAGTTAGATTTAAAATTGTTGATTGTATGCCTGGATGAAAATTATTATCTATTCATTGTTGAAATAGACATTATGCGCCGTCTATTAAGCGGATGTTATTTATTAAAAACATATACCACGATAATTCCAACTTGTATGGAATTGGTATTATATATGTACTTGGAGTTGATTTTCCCGCATTATATAGCGGATGAGACCCTATTGCGCCGTCTATTAAGCGGATAATACTTTATAAATCCCATATACCACGATAATTCCTTACTGGAACGGAATTGGTATTGTGCTAACATCTTTGGATGCAGGGAAACAGGTTGGAGGGATCCAACTGGATTCCTCGACTGTATTGATTTATTTACAGATATTGTGATATTTGTTGATTATCATATCGATATATGATGTTTGTTGTCATGATTGACTATTGGATGCTGTTGCATCATCGGATCCATTTTTAAAGTTTAAAAATTACGATTTTGATTTTAAAAGGATTTTTAAAATGATTTTTTCAAAATATACGTTTATTAATTTTTTGAATTGATTCATTTTAAATAAATAAAAGTTAAAATTTTAAAGTTATAAAAATTATGATCTTTGTAAAATATAACCAAATTGAGATTTTTTTTGAAATAAATAGTGATTAAATTATAAAATGGTTTAATTTGGAATTATGAATCATTATAGAGGATGTATATAAAAGATTTTTAAAATTGATATTTATAAATTAATAATATTGGAACTATAAAACGAGTTTGTTAAGTGTTAAAATGAAGTATAAAATGGATTTTTAAGTGAATGAAATTATAGACTTATAAATTGTGAAGATTATAAAATAAATAGATGTTGTAAAATAAAAGATTTATAAGTAATTAAATTATAAACTGGATTTTGGGCATTTAAATGAGATATTAATAGAAATTGTTAATAAGGGAGATTTTATAAGTTGAAGTTGTTGTAAAATATAAATGAATCTTATAAGTAATAGAAGCTTTAAAAAGAACGATTTTGTAAATAAATGAATTATAAGTATTTAACTTATAATATGGACTTTTGGTATATAATTGAGATATATAAATTGAATTGGATTAATTAAGGAGATTTATAAATCGAAGCTTATAAATAGAAATGGAATTTATAGACATTGTTTATAAATTCGAAACCAATGGAATTTGATAAATTGAATGTTGAAATTGGTTAAGGAAGTATATTCACGATTTCGGACAGTGAATATATTATTAAACAAAATGGATATGTTTGGGAAAATGAATATTATAAAATGAAGTTAATCGTTTTAACGATGTTTTAAAATGTATTAAACATCGAAAATATAGATTTCAATATTCACTGTTGAAATAGACGTTTTCGAGAAATAGAAGGAAATGGTGGACTATAACACTGTTGTTATAGTAAATGATTTCCGAAAGGAAATGTTTTTGTATAGTATTGGGATCTATATATCTATCTAAATTTCGAATCCCTATACTAGTGATTTTGGGTTGTCGTAATGATATTTTACGCAACATTCATTTTGGCCCAAACAAATGTGTTTAAGAGAATGATTTCTTAAAGAATGAAATATATACTTAATATCGATTTAAGTATATTGACTATTTTCCAAGTGTAGAAAATAAATGGATTTGTGAATTACTTATTATTAAATAAGTATGAAAATGTTTTCCAATATGAAGTGAATATTTTGAGATATTTATCTTTTAAAGATAAATTAAAAATGAATATTAGAAATTGATTTGGGAATCATATATTCATAGATATTTTGGATTGTAAATTCACGATGGAATTTATAAAAGAAAGGGAAATTTGTTTAAAGATAAACATTGATTTATTTTTGAAGTGTGGGAATAAATTTACGGATTTGGAACGTAAATATAAAGTAAATCTTTAAGGATTTATTTAATTGGTTTGAATGAACCATTTTGAAATGAAAGTATTTCCGCGTAAGGAACATGATTGAAATTTGTTTTCAAAGGAGATAAAGGTGAAAAGTGATTTTGAAAATTTGTTTTCAAATGGTTGAAGTGTGGAAATTATATATCTAGTAAAGATATTTTGGAAAGTAAATAATTTGGTAAATTATTTAGAATTTGGTGATGTTGAACATGCCTATTGATAGTTAAATAATCCGACTATCAATATTTACCTTTAAATAGGTATTTGTTGTGCTTTGCTTAAATTTGAATGCCACACTTATTTTTGAATAAGCGCCCATTATGCGGGTTAGCCGGGAAAGGACCTTGAGGTCGTATAACCCATTGCGAATATGTGATACGTCGTTATGGATTGCATTTGATGACCGGTGTTGAAGACCGGATATTTATGAAAACGGAAGGATTACCGTCGAATGTTTCTGCATCGGCTGATCTCCGATATAGAAATTTATTACCCTTTGTGATGGGAAATCCGGTCGTGATTAGTGAATATCCGGATTGCAAGGACTTCTTTGTAAGTGCCTTCGGTTCCGTTCGATCCTAGAACGGACTTGTATGGATGTGTGTCTGAAATTACAATTTGAGATGTAAAGCTGTTTTCTATCAAATATGTTTCCGTTGGTAGCGGAGAATTTATTCTCTTAGCTTAACACCCTTAGAGGTTATGTAGTTGATGGTTACTAGTGATACATTCCCAAATTGGTAATGTGGCATACGAAGTGCTGTTGAGCATTTGTGAATTTAAGCACAGCTTTTGTATAAAGCGTGGCTTTGTGGACGAGACTTCGTCGGACCTCACACCCCGAAAATGGTAAAAACAGGAAGGATGCGGCAAGGTTATTAGGGGATAGTGCCCCTTTAGTGTATGTCATTCCTTCTGGATAGAGGTGGTATCATGGTATGGAACCCAGATACTTAACCTATGTTGTTGCTGCAAATTTATTGCTTTGTGGTTGTTGGAAATCGAGGATCCTCGGATATAGATCGGTTACGATCGGGGAATGACATATTCGTGTCAGTAGTTACCCAGTTAGGGGTAACCCGGCCTTGTGTTGGCAGAGATCTGGTTTGGTTCTCGGTTCGTCTTTCCAGGGGCGTACCCATGTGGCAATGGGAAGTTCCTTGGCCTGACCATTTGTTGGAAATCCAAAGAAACAATACGAACCCTGTGCAGTTTTAGTTGTATAACCTGCCAGGGAATGTGGCAGTAACCTGCTATTGAACATGGTAGCTATAGTAGGCATAGGTGCGTAATGCCTATGCTGGCTAAGATTTATATCTTTATTTTCGAAATGATTTTTCCTACACTATGCACTAGTAATAATATCAAATGTTTCTTTTTAATGCGTATCAAGCATCCTTGACTATCATAAGAAGAAATCTCCTCCGATTCTGCGTTTGCATTGTGTGTATGTGCGGGAAGCCTTATGGTAGTCTCATTTTCTAAAAAAGCATTGCGAATCTATTTTAAATTTATCTTGTTCTTTGTTTTAAAAATAAACTGTTTTTGTTCTCACACCAGTCACATGACTGACTCGGAGTTTATTGTTTTCCTTCCTAAACTCTGGGTGCCTACCAATTTCCACACGGGCAGTCTAGAGTTAGGTTATCAGGATATTCTGGAATTCAGGAGTTGCTAGAGGCAAGCTGGATGGCATGGCGTATTACTAGTATATAGTATTTCTTTTCCGCTGTTTGTTGTTGTTTGTTGTTGTACACTCTGATGATGTAATGTATTATAAAGTGATGTAATGTAATAATTGATATAGTTCTTTGTTTAAAGATTATTCATTTATCTATTATATGTTGTTCCGCTGCGATTGTGAGATTCTGATATTCTTCTGTTGTTTCTTTTTGTTCTGTTCTATCCTTTTCTCTTTTCTTCTATCTTTTTCTTCTTCTTTAACCATAACGGTACGGTTTTCCGACATTCGATTGCTCGACAGTTGATACAGTGGACGTATTGATGTCGGTTTTCGAGCGTCGAAAAGTCGCGTCATCACATTTGGTATCAGAGCATATGGTTAAGCGACAACCATGGATTTGTTGGGAATTACTCATTAGAGATGGAGTCAGTAGTACTCTAGAATGAGTTTGAGTGTAATAATAGATACGAGCGCGTATTTGTTAGTGAATATAAATTGTTTTATATTGTGATGATTGGTTTGTTGAGTGGTATATGGATTCTGGTCAATACGAGTAATTAACGTTGTTGATAGGGATCTCTAAACACTTGTACAGAACAATTTGACACGATATTATTTTAAAGCGGGTAAATGAAATAATTTTGCCCGAAAATTTTATTTTGATATAGAAGGAATAATTTTCTGAATATATATTATATATCTTTGGATGTTTGGTTGTTAATGAAATAATCAAATATAAGAACTTAGAGGTTGAAAGGGTTTATAACTAAATAAAATACTATAAATATGATTTATCCTAAGGAAGAATAACTAAATTTGATTTAAACCAGAATTTAAATCCCGGGGATTTTGAAAAGTGTTTTAAATGTAATGAAAACAAAGGTTTTGAGATTTAAAACTCTTGGGAATGTTGAAATGTTTTCCAAAGTGTTGAACGAAATGATTGAATATTATTTTAGGAAATACTTTTGGAGGAAAATTGTTTTAGAATGAATTTGTGGAAGTAAGGAAGCACTGAACTTACTTCGGTCGCTGGAAAATAATCCTGATGATGATGGCCACATCATTAGAATTCATTTTCGAGTTTCTAAAGTGATGGATTGCTTCCATAGGAAATAGGGTTTGAGTTGATTATAATTTCAAAAAAATGGTTTTGGAGTAAAAAAACCGGGTAATTGAATTCTGGAAACTCTATCTAGATAATGTGAAAAGTTAAAATGAACCAACTATTGAATCTATTAAGTCATGTTGATATTAATAAAATAAACAAATGATGGTTGAAATGGAATATAACTTAAATAATGTTGAATAAAGTTGATTTTGGTGTCAAAGTAAATTAATAAGTGAATTAATGAAATGAAGTCATTAAGAATTTGAACTTGAGTTATATAAATGAAATTCAACCTTATATTGTTAAAGGAATTAGCAATTGAATAAACTAATGAATTGAATGTAAATAAAATTGATATGGGATAATGGATGAAAGTGTTAATTCATTAAAAGCTAATGTTATTGGAAGTTGAATAAATTGGAATGGAAGTCAATTTAATATAAACCAGTTGGAATTAAAAGTGTTGGACCAAACTGAATGTAAATTAAATAATTTGGTTATGTTGAATATACATTGGTTGTTATATGATTATGTCAGGACCCGATTCTTCGTCTTCCGAAAATTCGACATCGATGCTCACTTTATCGACTGCCGAGCAATCGAACGACGGAAAACCGAACACTGAGGGTTTAAGAAAAAGAAAAAGAAAGAAGAAGAAGAGAAGAGAAGAAGATAATAGAGAGAAAAGAAAATAGAGCATAGAAAATAGAACGGAAAGAAAGAAAACAACAGAACAACATCAGAATCTCACAATTCACAGCGGAACAACATATAATAATAAATGAATAATCTTTAAACAAAGAACTATATCAGTTATTACATTACATCACATTACATTTCATTACATCATATCATCATCAGAGTGTACAACATCAAACAACAAATAGTGCAGCGGAAAAAGAAATACTATATAACTAGTAATACGCCATGCCATCCAGCTTGCCTCCAGCAACTCCAGAATATCCAGAATATCCTGATAAACCTAACTCGTAACTGCCCGTGTGGAAATTGGTGGGCACCCAGAGTTTAGGAAGGAAAACAATAAACTCCAAGTCAGTCATGTGACTGGTGTGAGAACTCAAACAGTTTATTTATCTTTAAAATCAAAATAGAAGAATATTTTTAAAGTCAATTCGCAATGCTTTTAAAAATGAGACTACCATAAGGCCTCCCGCACACACACACATGCAAACGCAGAATCGGAGGAGATTTCTCCTTATGATAGTCAAAGATGCTTGATACACATTTAAAAAGAACATTTCATATTATTATTAGTGCATAGTGTAGGAAACAATTTCGAAAGTAGAATATAAATCTTAGCCATCATAGGTACCATTATATTATGCCTACTAATAGCTACCATATTAGATGGCAGGTTCTACAACCAAAACCGTACAAGTCTCGTATTGTTTCTTTGGATTTCCAACGAATGATCAGGCCAAGGAACTTCCCATTGCCACATGAGAATGCCTCTGGATGGACATCCCCGAGAATCAAACCGGATCTCTACCAACACAAGGCCGGGTTACCCCTAACTGAGTAACAACTGACCGAATATGCCATCCCCCGGTCCTTTGGGACCTTTTCACTGAGCGCTCGTAATCAATTCACACAATCATAACAAAGTGTTTTCAACATGAGTAAGCATCTGGGCTCCATACCATGATACCACCCTTTTCCAGAAGGACATGCACACATCCTAAAGGGCGCTACCCCTCATAACCTTGCCGCATCTTTCCTGTTTTGACCATTCACGGGGTGTGAGGCTCGACGAAGTCACTTCCACAAAAACATACTTTATACAAAAGCCATGCTTTGGGTCAACAAATGATCGTAGAAATGATCACCAGGATAGACGATCAAATAAACGATCCTATCACAAATAATCAACACAATGATCATTTACAGCAACACTCAGCATGTCACATTACCAAATTGGGAATATATCGCTGATAACCTTCAACTACATAACCTCTAAGCTCGTACGTCTCAGAGAAGGGTGTTAAGCTAAAAGAATAAATTCTCCGCCACCAACAGAAATATATTTGAATGAAATCGGCTTTATATCTCAATTTGTAATGTCAGACATACAATCCATACAAGTCTGTTCCGGGCTCGAACAAAACCGAAGGCACTTCTTACGAAGCCCTTGCAATCAGGGTATTCACAATCCCGATCGAATTTCCCATCACTTAAGGAATCTCTATACCAGGAGCTACCCAGTGCAGAGACAATCGATATGTCATCCTATCGCTTTCGCAAATACTCGGTCTTCAACACCGATCTTCAATGCAATTCACAACGACGTATCACATATTCGGAATGGGTTATACGACCCCATGGTCTTTTCCCGGTTAACCCGAATAGTGAGCGCTTATTCAAAATAATTGTGGCACTCAAATTCAAACAAATCACATCAAATACCCATTCAAAGGGAAATATTGATAGTCGGTTATTGAACTATCAATGGATATGCACACATTACCAGATTCCAAATAATTTTCCAAATTATTTATTTTCCAAAATATCTTTACAAGATATATAATTTTCACACTTCAAAAATAAATCAATATTTATTTTTTTAAACAAGTTCCCCTTTCTTTTATAAATTCCATAGTGAATTTATATTTCAAAATATCTATGAATATACGATTTCAATTATTCATTTCAATTTATCTTCAAAAAGATAAATTCTCAAAATATTCACTTTATATTGGAAAAACATTTCCATACTTATTAAATAAGTAATTCACGAATTTTATTTATTTTTAACACTTAGATAATATTCAATATACTTAAATCGAGATTAAGTATATATTTCATTCTTTAAGGAAATCATTCTCTTAAACATATTTATTTGGGCCAAAACGAATGTTGCGTAAAACATCTTTGCGACAACCCAAAATCACTAGTATAGGGATTCGAAATTAAAATAGATATATAAATCCCAATACTATACAAAACATTTCCTTTCGGAAATCATTTACTATAACCACAGTGTTATAGTCCACCATTTCCTTTTATTTCTCGAAAACGTCTATTTCAACAATGAATGTTGAAATCTATGGTTTCGAATCTTAACACAGTTTAAAACATCATTAGATTGTTTTAAATTCTATTTAAAATATCACATTTAAAACAATTTCTTTAACATATTATTCACTATTCAAAAACGTGAATATACTACGTTAATCAATTTCATCATTTCTATACATTTTATTTCAAAGGATTATTCACAGTCAAAAATGTGAATATAACTCTATTAATAGGTTTCAACAATTTACTTCTTAAAATAAGTCGTTTCCGAATTTATAAAACAACGTTTATAAAGTCCATTTCTATTTGTTTTATAACTTCTTTCTTTATAAATTTTCTTTATTAACCTATTCACTTTATATCTCAATTATGAACCAAAAGTCCATATTATAAGTTAAATACTTATAAAACGATTATTTTACAAAATCGTTCTTTTAAACTTCATAATTATAAATCTTATAACTTATAAGATTCAATTATTCATCCAAATATATTCTCTAATAACTTCACAAAATTTATAAATCTTACTGTTTATAAATTTCATTTATAACTTCACCACTTATAATTTTATAAATTCCATTCATTTACAAAATTCATTTTCACTTCATTCAACACTTATAAAAAACCCGTTTTATAATGTCAATATTTCAATTTATAAATATCCATTTATAAATCTCTTAATATAAATCAATTTATACTATTATTTAAAACGTCTTTAAATTCCTTTATAATTTCACCATTTTTATTCATAAAATAATTAAATTTTATAAATCCTATATTTCAACTCTTTATAATAATTTCAAAAATCCCGATTTAACTATTTTATAAAATCATTAATCCATATTTCTCAAAAATAAATCTTTAACCGTATTTCTCAAAAATCATAGTTTTTATAACTTTAAAAACTATAACGTTTATTCATTTAAAATGGATCAATTCCAAAAATAATTTATAAACGTATACTTTAAAAAATCACTTTAAAATCATTTTAAAATCCCAAAATTTGGTTCAATGATGCTACACACCAAATAGTCAATCACGACAACAACGACATCATATATCGATATGATAGTCCATCAAATATCAAATATCAAAATATCTGAATTCAAATAAATACTGTTGAGGAATCCAGTTGGATCCCTCCAACCTGTTTTCCTGCATCCACAAACATTAGCACAATACAAATTTCGTTCCAGTACGAAATTATCGCGGTATATGGGATTTAAAATATTATCCGCTTAATAGACGGCGCAATAGGGTCTCATCCGCTAAACGAATGCGGGAAATCAATAACTCCAATATATACATATGCCAATATATATATATTGCTATTATATATAATACCAATTTCACTGTTTATGAAATATTCGCGGTATATATTTTAATAAATAACATCCGCTTACTAACGGCGTATAATGTCTATTTTAACAATCAATAGATATCAATCAACATTCAAACATGCATTCAAATATTTTAAATCTAACTATTTAAAATAAAATCGAAACTGATTCGATTGAGTGAGAAGTTCTCACCTTGGTTTCAATTCCGTTTTAGCGATTTATTTCGAATAAAATTAAACAGACGTTTAATTTTATCCAAAATTCTCACTAACTCCAAACGACTCCAATCCAATTCCATCGCGTAGTGCTCGTCCATACGATTCCAACACAACTGGTTTCGCGCGTTTTCGACCTCGTATGAAAAAGATATTGATTTTACAAGTTTACACGATTTTAAACTAAAATTAATTTACAACTTAAATTAAAATTTTATAACCTAACTAATTTTAGGCCGTAGGATCCACTGCCCCTTGCATCACGACCGCTCCTTTCTTTCTTCTTCATCTTCTTCGGCTATAGGTAATAGCCGCACCACATAACCCATAGCTCAAATTTAGGTTTGATTTTTGCAACCAACACGATCCACTTCGCGACGATCAGAGAGCCTCACGTCGAAGCCCTCACCTCCCTCCACGTTCGGCCATAAGCATGAGAAGCTCGGTTGTCTATATCGCGCGCAAATCGAGGCTGAACGGCCCACGAACGTGGCCTCCCTGACATCATTTTGCTCCACTTCACGCCATCATCTCCGTATGGATGTGGAGATCTCTCCACGCTCTACAATTTTGTAGTTGATACTTTCACGAATCGATGCATGGATTTTGAGAAATTGGAGGGAGAAGTTGGGATGATTTCGGCCATTCATATATGTGGAGGCGGCTGGCAACATTAGGGTTAGGGTTTCTTCTTTTTATTTTTTATTTTTTTGAGAATGGTGGGCTATTTATAGAGTATTTTCGAACACTATTCATCCGGAAATCCCGAACTCCGATTTACGCGCCGTAACCAGTGTTTTTAGGGTTTACCCCGCGTTTCGGACAAAATGGAACAGGTTTCGAAAGCTAATTCGGACATCTGTGCAAGTTATGGTTATAAACGCTCAATTTAAATCAAACCGATTTAAGCGATTTTCTAGGCGTTTTAATTTGTACTGGACAAACGGTAAGTCCAATTGACACGAAATTTGAAACCTTACAATAATATCACATTACAGATCCGATGAAACTGGTTTCGTCGAAATCCGAGACTTTTTGAAAAATGGCTATTTTAACTCGCCAAATTAAAATTAAAAATAATTCGATGCGTTTCGAGCTGCCACGATCAAACGATAACTCCGATTGACACAAAATTTGAAATCCGGTAATAACTAACTATTACGGATCCAACAGAACTCGTTTCGTTCAATTCTGAGACTGTTCAAAAATTGACTATTTTCACTAGTCGATTTTAATATTAAAATATTCAATTTTCACAAATTACTTTTTAATTCGATTTTAAAAGTTCTAAAATATCTTTCTAACTTCAATATGATAAAATAAAATTTTACAAATCATTTTCAATCATATTTAACTCAATTTTCAATTATTTCCATAATTTAACGTATTAAATTATCGATTTAATTATTCAATTAAATCCAATAATTCAAATAAAAATTTATTTGACTTATAAATTTACTTATAAATATTTAAAATTAATTAAATATTCAAATTTTAATTAAATAAAAATTCTGGGTCGTTACAGATTATTAGTTGATTGTATATAATTCCTTAAGTATTAATGAAATTGAATTGATAAATGGAAAGCTATGAAATTGAATTTGATTGAATGGAAAGTGAACTAATGTGAATGTAAATTAGTAAATGCAAACTAATTGAAATTGAATATGAATGACTGTTGATAAAATCCAATGATTAATGAATCAAATGTGATTTAAATTGAAAAACCAATTCATTGAATATTAATGAGAATATGAATAAATATTTATTTGGTTAGTTGGATGATAGTTGCTTGATGGTTGCATTTGTTGATTGAATGCATTGCTATGTTGGCACATGTAGTTGTTATGTAGTGATATATGTTGTATATTGATATTATTTTCATATATACATGTTCTCATGTTGTTTGTTGAGTTGTTTAGTAGGTGCGGACTGCGCTTGCTTTGCATTTGGAGCTCGCTTTCGCGCTATATTAGCCGTATATGCTCGCTAATAATAAATAAGGTACATATCTCGGATTAAATATCGTACTTTTATACTTTTTCCCTGCGGGATGCCTCATCACTTGATGAGATGTATATTTGTGATATATACTGTCATTTTTTTTCGGATCGAGTCGCGCAAAGGAGACTCTGGCGAATTTTTCCGAAAATTTAAGGCGTTAGAATATTTTTCAGAAAATTGGGAAATTTTTGAAAACTAAGTTTGGATTTGGAAACTTAGTAAAGATTTTGTAAGAAGTTTAACTATGAATTTTGGAAAAGTTAAACACTTAAGAGATTTGAAAAATCTAAATTGAATGGTTTGTTTTGAAAAGTTAATGGATTCTGTAACTTTTTCTTACTTGGTAATTTCGAGGACGAAATTCTTTTAAGGGGGAAGTATGTAACGATCCAAATTTCTGTCAATTAAAATTTGAATATTTAATTGAATTTAAATATTAATAAGTGAAATTTATAAGTCGAATAATTTATTTTCGAATAATTGGATTTAATTGGATAATTAAATCAATAATTTAATAGTTGAAATTACAGAAATAATTGAAAATTGGGTTTAATATGATTGAAATTGATTTGTAAAATTTTATTTTATCATATTGAAGTTATAATGATGTTATAGAACTTTTAAAATTGAATTTAGAGTTAATCTGTGAAAATTGAATATTTTAATATTCAATCGACTAGTGAAATTAGCCCTTTTTCACATAGTCTCAGAATTGGATGAATCTAGTTTCGTTTGTTCCGTAATAGTTTGTTATTATCGGATTTCAATTTTCGTAGCAATCGGAGTTTTCGTTTGACCGTGGCAGCTCGAAACGCATCGAAATTGTTTTAATATTAATTTGGCGAGTTAAAATAGTCATTTTTCAAACAGTCTCGGATTTCGATGAAACCTGTTTCATCGGATCTGTAATGTGATATTATTGTATGGTTTCAAATTTCGTGTCAATCGGATTTACCGTTTGTCTGGTGCAAGCTAAAATGCATAGAAATTGGTTTAAATCGATTTAATTTAAATTGATCCTTTATTGCCATAACTCGCACAGATGATCGAATTAGCCTCCGAACCATGTTCCATTATGTCCGAAACGCAGGATAAACCCTAGAAACGCCGGTCACCGCGCAAGATTTGGAGTTCGAAAAAATTCGGTGAATAGTGTTTGGATAATTTTCTATAAAAACCCTTCCTATTTTCACCTTTTCACAAATAAAAAGTAAAACCCTAACCAAGATGAACTCAGCCGCCATCAACACTGTACACGGCCAGAATTTGTCGACTTTCTTCCCTCAAAATCTTCCAATCCGTTCACCTATTCGAAAAATCCCCAACTACAACATTGTAGAGGATGGTGAGACGAGCTCATCCAACGGTGGATTTGAGCTATCATCATCATTTGGTGGCGCAGCAGGCCGATGAAATGCCGACCCTTGCACACGTTTTTCGAGGCCATGCCAGGGCCGAGCGTGACCGGTTTTGGGTTGCGCGTGCGTGCCGTTCGTGCCTTCGACGTAGTATAGCTCGATTGTCTCTAAACATCGAGATGAGTTCACGTTAATTGGTGAAAATAGGCGGCAGTTTGGGTTTCTCGTACGCGTATGACCTGGGGGAGAGAAGGAGAAGATTGCGTGGCCAGATTTGGAGCAAGGGGAATCAACGGCTCTGATGGTTTTAGGGTTAGAAAATAAATAGAAAATGAAAATTGATTTATATTTAAATTCGTACGATGTTTAAAATGCTCTAACTTGTTCATACGAGGACGGAAAATTACGAAACAACTTGCGTCAGATTCGTTTTGTCGAACACTACGCTATGGAACTGGATTGGAGTCGTTTGGAGCTAGTGAGAATTTCGGGTAAAATTAAACACGCGTTTAATTTTATTCGAAATAAATTGCTGAAACGGAATTGAAATCAAGGTGAGAACTTCTCACTCAACCGAATAGTTTCGATTTAAATTTTAAATAGTTAGATTTAAAATTGTTGATTGTATGCCTGGATGAAAATTATTATCTATTCATTATTGAAATAGACATTATGCGCCGTCTATTAAGCGGATGTTATTTATTAAAAACATATACCGCGATAATTCCAACTTGTATGGAATTGTATTATATATGTACTTGGAGTTGATTTTCCCGCATTATATAGCGGATGAGACCCTATTGCGCCATCTATTAAGCGGATAATACTTTATAAATCCCATATACCACGATAATTCCGTACTGGAACGGAATTGGTATTATGCTAACATCTTTGGATGCAGGGAAACAGGTTTGAGGGATCCAACTGGATTCCTCAACTGTATTGATTTATTTACAGATATTGTGATATTTGTTGATTATCATATCGATATATGATGTTTGTTGTCGTGATTGACTATTGGATGTTGTTGCATCATCGGATCCATTTTTAAAGTTTAAAAATAACGATTTTGATTTTAAAAGGATTTTTAAAATGATTTTTTCAAAATATACGTTTTATTAAAATTTTGAATTGATTCATTTTAAATAAATAAACGTTAAAATTTTAAAGTTATAAAAATTATGATCTTTGTAAAATATAACCAAATTGAGATTTTTTTGAAATAAATAGTGATTAAATAATAAAATGGTTTAATTTGGAATTTTGAATCATTATTAAGGATGCATATAAAAGATTTTTAAAATTGATATTTATAAATTAATAATATTGGAACTATAAAACGAGTTTGTTAAGTGTTAAAATGAAGTATAAAATGGATTTTTAAGAGAATGAAATTATAGACTTATAAATTGTGAAGATTATAAAATGAATAGATGTTGTAAAATAAAAGATTTATAAGTAATTAACTTATAAACTGGATTTCGGGCATTTAAATGGGATATTAATATAAATTGTTAATAAGGGAGATTTTATAAGTTGAAGTTGTTATAAAATATAAATGAATCTTATAAGTAATAGAAGCTTTAAAAAGAACAATTTTGTAAATAAATGAATTATAAGTATTTAACTTATAATATGGACTTTTGGTATATAATTGAGATATATAAATTGAATTGAATTAATTAAGCAGATTTATAAATCGAAGCTTATAAATAGAAATGGAATTTATAGACATTGTTTATAAATTCAAAATCAGTGGAATTTGATAAATTGAATGTTGAAATTGGTTAAGGAAGTATATTCACGATTTTGGACAGTGAATATATTATTAAATAAAATGGATATGCTTGGGAAAATAAATATTATAAAATGAAGTTAATCGTTTTAACGATGTTTTAAAATGTATTAAACATCGAAAATATAGATTTCAATATTCACTGTTGAAATAGACGTTTTCGAGAAATAGAAGGAAATGGTGGACTATAACACTGTTGTTATAGTAAATGATTTCAGAAAGGAAATGTTTTTGTATAGTATTGGGATTTATATATCTATCTAAATTTTGAATCCCTATACTAGTGATTTTGGCTTGTCGTAACGATGTTTTACGCAACATTTGTTTTGGCCCAAACAAATGTGTTTAAGAGAATGATTTCTTAAAGAATGAAATATATACTTAATTTCGATTTAAGTATATTGAATATTTTCCAAGTGTAGAAAATAAATGGATTTGTGAATTACTTATTATTAAATAAGTATGGAAATGTTTTCCAATATGAAGTGAATATTTTGAGATTTTATCTTTTAAAGATAAATTAAAAATGAATATTAGAAATCGGTTTGGGAATCATATATTCGTAGATATTTTGGATTGCAAAATCATTATGGAATTTATAAAAGAAAGGGAATTTTGTTTAAAAATAAACATTGATTTATTTTTGAAGTGTGGGAATAAATTTACGGATATGGAACGTAAATATAAAGTAATTCGTTAAGGATTTATTTAATTGGTTTGAATGAACCATTTTGAAATGAAAGTATTTCCGTGTAAGGAAAATGATTGAAATTTGTTTTCAAAGGAAATAAAGGTGAAAATCGATTTTGAATTTTTTTTCTTCAAATGGTTGAAGTGTGGAAATTATATATCTAGTAAGATATTTTGGAAAGTAAATAATTTGGGAAATTATTTGAAATTTGGTGATGTTGAACATGCCTATTGATAGTTAAATAACCCGACTATCAATATTTACCTTTAAATAGGTATTTGTTGTGATTTGCTTGAATTTGAATGCCACACTTATTTTTGAATAAGCGCTCACTATTCGGGCTAGCCGGAAAAGGACCTTGGGGTCGTATAACCCATTCCGAATATGTGATACGTCGTTATGGATTGCATTTGATGACCGGTGTTGAAGACCGGATATTTTGAAAATGAAGGATTACCATCGAATGTTTCTGCATCGGGTGATCTCCGATATAGAAATTTATTACCCTTTGTGATGGGAAATCCGGTCGTGATTAGTGATTATCCGGATTGCAAAGACTTCTTTGTAAGTGCCTTCGGTTCCGTTCGATCCCGGAACGGACTTGTATGGATGTGTGTCTGACATTACAATTTGAGATATAAAGCTGGTTTCTATCAAATATGTTTCCGTTGGTGGCGGAGAATTTATTCTCTTAGCTTAACACCCTTAGAGGTTATGTAGTTGATGGTTACTAGTGATACATTTCCAAATTGGTAATGTGGCATACGAAGTGCTGTTGAGCATTTGTGAATTTAAGCACAGCTTTTGTATAAAGCATGGCTTTGTGGACGAGACTTCGTCGGACCTCACACCCCGGAAATGGTCAAAACAGGAAGGATGCGGCAAGGTTATTAGGGGGTAGCGCCCCTTTACTGTATGTCATTCCTTCTGGATAGAGGTGGTATCATGGTATGGAGCTCAGATACTTAACATATGTTGTTGCTGCAAATTTATTGCTTTGTGGTTGTTGGAAATAGAGGATCCTCGGATATAGATCGGTTACGATCAGGGAATGACATATTCATGTCAGTAGTTACCCAGTTAGGGGTAACCCGACCTTGTGTTGGCAGAGATCCGGTTTGATTCTCGGGTCGTCTTTCCAGAGGCGTACCCATGTGGCAATGGGAAATTCCTTGGCCTGACCATTTGTTGGAAATCCAAAGAAACAATACGAACCATGTACGGTTTTAGTTGTATAACCTGTCGTGCAATGTGGCGGTAACCTCTATTGAACATGGTAGCTATAGTAGGCATAGGTGCGTAATGCCTATGCTGGCTAAGATTTATATCTTTATTTTCGAAATGATTTTTCCTACGCTATGCACTAGTAATAATATCAAATGTTTCTTTTTAATGCGTATCAAGCATCTTTGACTATCATAAGGAGAAATCTCCTCCGATTCTGCGTTTGTATTGTGTGTGTGCGCGTGAGGCCTTATGGTAGTCTCATTTTCTAAAAAAGCATTGCGAATCTATTTTAAAATTATCCTGTTCTTTGTTTTAAAAATAAACTGTTTTGGTTCTCACACCAGTCACATGACTGAGTCAGAGTTTATTGTTTTCCTTCCTAAACTCTGGGTGCCCACCAATTTCCACACAGGCAGTCTAGAGTTAGGTTATCAGGATATTCTGGAATTCAGGAGTTGCTGGAGGCAAGCTGGATGGCATGGCATATTACTAGTATATAGTATTTCTTTTCCGCTGTTTGTTGTTGTTTGTTGTTGTACACTCTGATGATGTAATGTAATATAAAGTGATGTAATGTAATAACTGATATAGTTCTTTGTTTAAAGATTATTCATTTATCTATTATATGTTGTTCCACTGCGATTGAGAGATTCTGATATTGTTCTGTTGTTTCTTTTTATTCTGTTCTATCTTTTTCTCTTTTCTTCTTTCTTTTTCTCTTTTCTTCTATCTTTTTCTTCTTCTTTAACCATAACGGTACGGTTTTCCGGCATTCGATTGCTCGACAGTTGATACAGTGGACGTATTGATGTCGGTTTTCGAGCGTCGAAAAGTCGCTCGTCACATTTGGCCAGTGATATTTTGATAAATAATACGGGTTTGATGAAAAATGTGTTCTTTTAAAGGCAAAGATTCGGTTTTAAAAAGAATTACAGAAATGCCATCGATTGTCTATGATAGCAATTTACTTATGATAGCTCTGCTTTCCTAGCCTTCAAAAGCTTAGTTTAGTTTATGCACGAAAGCCATCAATCATAATATAAAGATGATTATGTTTTATTAAGATATAAAACTATGTTTTAATTGCCTATGACAGCTATATCCTTTTTATTCATGATAGTTATCTATTGTGTTAAGTCACAAAAGCTATCTTTTACACGAAGGCATTATTTTCTATTATATATGAAAGCTACCCATCACATATAGTCACAAAAGCTTTTTTTTTATAAAAAGGCAGCAAAGCCCCTTGTTTTATTTAGACATGGAGACTACGTTTTCATAAATAAAAGCTATAATTCAGTAAGTCACAATGGCCCTTAATTTTAACCCATAAAAACTTAAGATTTAACAAGGCACGATGGCACTTCTTGAAAGAAGAAATAGCCATATTTAATAATATGGGAATGCTATTAACTCCATATTGGCCAAATCTTTACTCAAACAAAAAGGAAGATTTTATTAAGTATTTATAAAAGTTTTCAAAGGAAAGCAAGGATATTTTGCATATATTTACAGATTTATGAGTAGAAGAAGATATTACTTTGAAAAATTAATTTGACAAACTGACTATCATATTGAATATATATTTAATTGATAGTTGATATATTATTCGTTCATTTAGTTTGTTGATTAGTAATTATTGCAAATGACGAATGGCTGATATACTCACATATTCGATGAATGCCATTACCCAACATTTTGACATTGGGTACATCCAGGAGATCAGGAAGATCAAATTGTGTCAGGGTTCCTTGGACTAATCACTTGACTCAACTCTTTGAGTTAGGATCGTGCCCAATCCTTCAACCGTTAGCCCTCGATTGGTCAGGTCCACGATTCTAATGTGTAAGGCTTTGCTAATATTATGGCTAAAATATGTGGAGTTATGCATCTGAAGGAACTCATAGCAGTTGGCTAACTTATGTTTTCTCCTACCGTTTTAGGAAATCGTTCTTATCTTTTCCTACTGATCTTGGGAAACCATTGATATTTCTTCTGACTGTACTAGAAGACTGTGAATTATCTGGTAAATCATGGTCCGATTCAACAGATAGGTTTTTAGTTGGCCTAAGAATACTAATACAGGTTAATAGTGAACCTATGAAAACTATGCCATTGAATGAATGATATACGGGATTGGGTAGTTTTAGGAATATGTAACCTTTAACCTCAAGAATGACAAACTTTTCATTTTAACCCATGTATGCATGATATGATATGTTATTATGATTATGCACTAATCATTTTGGATGCAGGAGATGTTATAAATGACATGTTGATTGATAGGCTATATGTGAGGGGAAACATATTCTACATTGTAGCATGGTCTCACTAAGTACCTATATTATGGTTGGAGATGGAAAAATATTATTCATGTTAGACTTTTTGTTTGGCCCGAAGTTTTTGATTCCCTTCTAAACTCTCGGGTACTCAATTTGACATTGGGTAGGCTAAGATTAGGGCTTTTTAGGTTTAGATGAATAAGCTTTCAGAGATGTGCATGAGGCAAACTATTATATACAAGATTATATTTTCACTGTGCAGTAGTTTAACTACTTTCTGTTTTTTGAATGTATCTAATAGTTGGAACTATAGCCGTCTAAGTAGTCAAGACACTGATTATCCAAGGAGACTTCATCATATGTCGCTCTTAGAACTATATCTAATTATTATATTTTATCCAAACGATATATTCATGGGGTTATGGAAATTAAATGTATTTAATTTGAAAATTAATGAATGAAGATGTTTTGCTAAATATTTGTACATTCCAGTGCTCTTGGTGTTAAAGGTTCGATAATGGGTCTTACTTTTCACTGGGAAATAATGCTAAGGATGACTGCAGTATCAATAGTATCCATTTTCAAGCCTCAGAATAAGGGATGCTACAACATGGTATAAGAGCATAGAATTATACAAAAATGAATAAGAGTTTGAAAGAACATAATCCAAATGAACATATTAGGGTACGAGAAAGCGTCACAATAGCATATTTGTTAATTGGGGTGTGTGTGTGTGTGTGTGTGTGTGTGTGTGTGTGTGTGTGTATGTATGTATATTGTTTAACGGTGGAAATTCTATGGAATTAGAAAACCATCGAAAAATTTCAAATTAAATTTACCGCAAGCGCATGGTGTACGAATATAGCACGTGGTGAATACGGGTCGATCCGCAAGAAATTGATGATTTTAAAATTCTACTCAATCAAATTAACCAAAGTTGAAAGAGTGATTAACTAAAAAAAGGAGAAAAATGACAAAAGAAAATAGATAAAAAATATGAGAGTGTTAAGACAATTTAGAGGCAACTTGCACTCTCTAGATCACATAAATCAACAAAATGAAGTTATGATCTCTCTTTTCTTTGTCATTAGTTAGCTTAATTGATGTACTTATCATAAGTATGGCCTATATGTGCTATTAATTTGCTCAACATAAGCCATCAAACTATAGCACATCCCTTAAACCATTTACTAACTCACATGAAAAATGATAACAAAGTCGAAAGAAAAATCTACTTTAAGTATGTCCTACTAACTATTAATTAGAAATATAGACCATCAAATTTTAATCTCAACATTCACTTCATTACCATCATCATATGTAGATGAAGAGATAATTTGTGTTAGTGATTGTTTAAGTATAGCATATTTGGTGTCAACAATATAGGCTATCAAAGTCAAACCAAAAACAACAAGTTAACCACTTCATACATTCTCATTAAAGCACAAAAAGAGAGTATAAAACATTAAAATGTTGAAGCTACATGATTAGAGGCTTCACTACCCCTAAATTGAAGGGATTAGCCTCTCATTTGTGTTATCATATCAACACAAGTAGCATGCAACATGAAAGCAAAAAGAAAGAAAAATAAAGGCTAATGGAAAAGAGATCTATTCTATTTGCATAAAAGAAAAAGAGATCTACACTGCAACATGAAAGGAAATAAACAAAGAAAGGAAAATATCATATATTAAATTGCATAAAAAAAGAAATAACATGAGAATAAAAATGGCTAAGTAGCCATGAAAAAGGAAAGAGAAAAGCTTTGTTTATTTTGAGCCTAAAACTAATGAAGAGGAAGAGGGACTAAGTGAGAAGAAGAGAGTGGGTTACATGAAACATAAGGGGTTATTTATACAAGCATGAAACCCTAATCCATAATTTGGGGAATGACCAAACTACCCTTGAGAAAGCGTGGAGACCAAGTAATCATTAGCTTCTACTAATCATCACTTAAGTGTACATGAAGCCATTAATTCCATAAGCATGTGCATTAGCCTTTAATTTGTACATTAAGGTCCTCCATGATCTTCACTTTGAATTATTTCCATCTTCATTCCTTTATACTCATGTTGTGCATGCATGTGTCTTCATGAAACCACTCATATTTGAGATTAAATTCCTACACAAATATATATAAATTTCCAATTAATTTTTCTCAAAGAAATATATGCACACAAATGACTGTTTTACCCCTATATGAAGATGGATACGTGAAAATTTAAAATTAATATGGATTTTGGTTAAAATGTGTTAAAATACCCAATATGATCATTTATTTAATTTAAATAGATTAAATATGGTGGTAAAAATATGCATATTTACGTGCACATCAAATACCCCCACACTTATCTTTTT
Source organism: Allium cepa (assembly GCA_030765085.1). NCBI lineage: Eukaryota > Viridiplantae > Streptophyta > Magnoliopsida > Asparagales > Amaryllidaceae > Allium > Allium cepa. The sequence goes on from CM060940.1 coordinate 673,279,136, forward strand.
ATTCGTCCTCGAATAAAGTAAAACTAAGCTAAATCCATATTCGTAGGGAGCGCAATTGCATTGAGCGTATGCAACAAGCCGTTAAACCTTTGGGTGTCCCCAGTAGGACGAGTGTTGTCTCGTGAGGGTTTTCAGGGGATACTACCCACAAAATCCAAATGTAGGATGAAAATATCTACAAAATGCAAGATTTATTTACAAAGAGATGAATGCGAGTTTTTTGAAAATATTTACAAATGAAGGATTTATTTTTAAATTGACACGGATAAGTTAAATATAGGTTTTGGCTATTATCTCGAAAATTTATGTTACTCACTCATCAAAATTTTCAACAAAAATCAAGTCATCATAGCAAATAGATTATAGTTTAACTCGTTATTTCGGTTGGTAACAAAGTGTAATTATGAAAAGGATCCTTAGTTGATTATCAAAATTTATCAAAGTGGTATTTTCATTTCTTTTCAATAACAAATCAAATCAACTAAGTAAAAATAGTGCTAGGATTACAATTGCTTGCTCTTCCATTATTTGCAAGAAAAATTCACACCTAGCTCAGGTAAACTGAGGCCAGATATACCACCCATGCACTGCCTTTCGGGCTTATGTGAGGGGAGTACAGAGCATGGCGAGTGCAAACACTTTCATGTATACACCTATCGATCGTAGGTGGTTTTTATTAAGTCTGTTTTTTTTACATGTGTTCCACACATGCATAACCGTGAGGACTTTTAAATGAGTATGAAAGCACATAATCAAAGATTCCAAGTAATTCACCCCTGCATAACCATGAGGACTTTTAAATGAGAGTGAATACTTTGGATGTTATTATTATTTTTTATTATTTTTTATTTTTTTTATTTTTTTAAGAGAGTGAGAGAGAGTTTTGCAAAATCATCTTAACACCATTTAACTTAGAAGACAAAAAAAATGTTATATCCTTTACTTTAAATTCACCACTTTTAAAACAAAGATTTTCAATTAGGATGTATTTCATAATTAACACGTATGAATCTTCCTATATACTAGTTAAACCATTGTTAGGACAAATAAATTTTCAATAATTTCAATTTAATAAACCAAAACCATATATTTATCCTATGAAGTTTCTCTAAAAATAAATCAAAAACGCTAAAAAAATCTTCTTTTATTTTTGGATTTTTTTTTGAGTTTTTGGAAAAAAATGAAAAATTAATCCTGAAAAATCAAGAAGAAGACGAGTCTCCCGCCCCCTACACTTGATTTTGACCGTGTCCCCACAGTCAACCCAAGTTAAAGGAACGTTTATTATTATTTACATGAAAAAGAAATGTATTTACACGACATCAGAAAGTATATTGCCAAATAGTAAATGAAACAGTCTTCCAAAGACCGATTCATTTGTCTCGTCAAGTATACGAGACATAGCTTAAGCTCGAAAAACCAAACCATAAAAGATTTTGAAGTCGATTGTGTATTTGGAAAAACGAACGTCGTTTTATTAAAAATCTTACGAGTTGTTTTATTTTCGATGACTTTTGGAGTAGATATAACGATTGATTGAAATTCACATTTATTTTCACCAAATTGAAATTCAAGTTTATCAATGAAAATTTCCTTCAAACTATCGATTTTAAAGTCAAAATGGTGATCGAAATCTTCCCCATCAGAATTTAATGACTCTTTTTCGAAAATTCCATAAAACTCGCATTCGTTAAATTCATCTTCCTTCGTTGGATTATCAACAACTTCATCACATGTATCCATTTCAAAATCCAAAGTTGTTGTATTCAAATTTTCACAATCGAGAAAAGGAAGATCGAATTTTAAATTTGGTTCCACACCCTCAAAAGAATTGACAATTACCATGTTTTCAACAACTTCGTTAAGATTTTCGTTTTCAACTTCGAAATTTGTTATTTGAAAATCATCGATTTGGGTAAATGGTGGATTATCACTTGACTTGTCACACGTTGGAATTTGAGTATGTTTATCACATTGATTAAAATATGTTTCGAACACCAAATCCATGTGATCATTGTACATTCCATTCATTTGCTCAACAAAGTCAAATTTGCAATTATTAACTTGAAAACTTTCGATTTGGACTTGTTGAGAACAAGAATTGTCAATTTCGATAAACAGTAGATTATTATTTGATTCTTCGCAAATTGAGATTTGATTATGATTTTCACGAATTTTTTTGTATTTTTCAAGTAATAAATCCCTGTTATCTTTTTCCATTTGCTCAACTAAGTCAAATACATGATTATTAGCTTGAAAACTTTCACTTTGAATTTGTTGATAACCAAAGTTTTTAATTGTATCATGGTCGAGATTATTCCCATTGCTAAAATTATTTACAAATCGGTTCACTTTTTCATTTTGATTTTGAAACTCGTTTTGGAGTTCAAAATTGAATTGGCATCAGTTATACTTGAAATCGTTTGAATTTCGAAGTGAATCCAAATTTGGATTATTTTGAAAACTTTCACTCGAATTATCGCACAAATATGAATTACACAACTTATTTATCATTTGATTTTATTATGTAGCGATTTCAAGTAAAGATGAAATGTTATTTTCAAGATTTGAAGGTTGGTCATCATTTTGAAAATTTTGAGGTTCAAAATTCGAATCGTTTAAACAATAGTTGTTGTTGAAATATCCACAAGAATTTGAAGTGAAATTATATGGATTATATTGATTTTCACAACTGTTGTAAAATTCATGTATGTGGGGAAACTCGGACATTTTTAAGAATGTTTTTGTTTTTTTGTAAAAGAAAAATATTTACAAATGGAATTTAATTTTCAAAAGGGAAATTGATTTTTGTTTTGTTTTTTGGTTTTTCAATATTTTTCTTTGTTTTTGAAAATGTTTTATAATAAACTTTGTTTTGGATTTTGGGTTTTAATCTTTTTTTGGATTTTTGAAATTTCAAAGGAAAAATGATTTAAAAATTTCAAGGGAAAAGAAATATTAACAGTTTTTTTAGTTTTGGATTTTGAATTTTTTTTAAATATGCATGAACTATTGCAACTAAATGAACGCAAGGGTTAATTACAAATGATTTATCCTAAGTTAACCCAAAATTGTATAACCATAAATTGTCTTAAATCAACAAGATAGTTCTCGGCCAGGTAACGGACATGATTTATCGGTGCACCACGAATCACCATAGCAATGCAGTCGAAGGTTTAATTACCTTCAGAGGAACAACCACTATAATATTTATGAATCACCGTAATATTTTTAGATGGTTATTACTCTGCCGTAGCCTAGACAACAAGAAATTAAATTGTTCAAAGAATACAACTTGTCAATATATGATTAAGTGTTATTGATGTCTAACCGTTATTATTAATCAAAATCTAGGATGAAATGCAAAACATAAATTAAACATGAATTAATAATGCAACTACGAATGAATTTTTTTCTTTTTTCTTTTTTGAATTTTTTTAAATAAAATGCAAGCAAACAACAATGCAAGGAAAATAAGAACAATAGATATAGCTAACAAGCAGTTTTTTTTCCCAAGAAAACGAAGCAATTATTTTTAGCAAGCAACTCCTTCCTTTTCTGCTTTTGCAACCTGAAAATAAAATAAAAACAGGATATATATACAGTTTTTTTATATCAAAAAAGAAGTAAAACAAACCAAAACAAAATAAGTGAAAGGAAAACAAACCGAAACCTTTCTTCTTTATTTTTTTTAAAAAATAAACGAAAAACTAATTGGAAAACTTAAACAAAGGAAAAACTAAAATAAACAAATTGGAAAACAAACTTTTTTTTCTTTTTTTTCTTCTTCTTTTGATAACAAAGAAAACTAAACAATAAATAAAGAAAAATAAGTAGACTAAAAAAGGAAAATTGAAATCAAGTCTACCAGCCCGGCCCAAAATAATTACCACAAACAAATTAAACTATGCACCTTCCTCCGGAATCTAAATCAGTACTGCGTAATTTCATTAATTCGCAAATAGTCAATCCAAAAATTCAATTCAAAATCGCCATGCAAAATTGTGATGAAATGGTTCGCTGCTTTTCAAGGGTGCTCGAGCGTGGATTTGGGGATTTTCGCGAGTGGATTTGGGGAGTTTGGGATTGGGTATTGGGTGGTTCGAAGCGAAACACTGTAGTTGTTGGAATTTGGAAAGGTTGAAGGCGATGATGGTTGGATTTGGAGATGACAGCTGATGATGCTATTTGAGGTGATGAAGGAAATGGCTTTGAGCCGGTTGAGGGCTATTCTGGTGTTTGAGGTCGACGATACGTTGTCGCAAGTAGGCTGTCGCTTGAAATTGCAGTCAATTTGAGGATTCAGGGAGGTGCTTTTTGCTGAGACTAGTGGTTCGCGAGTTGTAGTTGCAGGTGGTTACGAAGTTGCTGTTTGTAGTGCTTGAGTTGAATGGAGGGGTGGAATTCAATTGAAGTGCGTGCTGTTGTGATCTGGGTTTAGATGAGGGCGAGCTTCGTGGAGTTGTGGTGGCAGTTTGTTGACGAGTTCTGGTTTCGAAGTTGGATTCGAGGTCGTTGAAAAGTCGCGGTCGATTGATTCGAAGCGACTTTCTGGTTATTGGGTTTGTGTTGGAAGTCGGCTGCTTGTTTATTGGGTTATTGGGTTTTGGGCTATTCGATTTTCGTTGTTGGTTCTGGAGCGGTTTGATGGTATGCGGTGGTTGATTTGGTGGAGGCCGCAGTTTCGGTTGAAGGTGGAGCTGCAGTTTGATTTGCGGTCTGTTTGTATGATGGAAGAAGTGGATGGTCAGAAATGAGTGTGGAGAAGTAATGTGTGAAGAAGATTGAAATGGCTGTGCAGGGTATTTAATGTCAGCAGGCAGATAGTTGAAGTAGTTTGTATTGTATGGGTGAAGTGATAAGGAGAATGAAAGTGGGAAGTTTGCAGATGTGGTAAGTGGTGATGTGTTGACTTGTAGATGTTTGGTCAGTAGTAGAGGAATATGTGTAGAGGAGTTTGTGGACAACTTGGAGATGGCAGGAATTTGAATTGTAATGTGGATGGATGTTTGTTGGTGATTGATGTATGGTTGAAGTACTGCCGTGGGATGTTGGAGAGGTAAATGGGTGAGATGATGGTGGAACGATGCAAGTGTTTGAGTAAGAGGCGGTGAGTAGTATATTGTTGGATAGAGGGTGGCAAGGAGGAGTGTAGTTTTTTATGGCAGTTTTTTGATGTCGAAGCAGAGAGCTTAGTTGAAGATGTGTGGGTTGTTGATAGTTTGCAAGGCAACATACATATGTGAATTGAAATGGAAGTATTGCAGCAGTGAAGTCTTGTTAGGCAATAGGATTGGAGTTGTAGGATGGCGGCAAGGAGGTGGAAATAGTGAACTGTTTGAGGAAGGTGTATGTGCACAGTTGTAACTGGCAGTAAGAAGAAGGAGATGAGGCAGGCAGTGGTGGTGTGAGGGATGGTCTGTGATTATGGTGGAGGTGGAATTGAAGTGAAGTTTTTATAGATGTAATGTGTTGTAGTGAGTTGAAGGTTGTGGTTGAAAGGGAAGAAGGGCAGTTGCAAGCATATTAGAGAGGGGTGAGGAGCATTGAACAATGTCTTGTTTTTGTAACATTTTTTCTTCTTCTGAAAATGTAAACAAAATGATGAAAATTGTAATGTAAGAGAAAAATGAAATGGAAAAACTGTTTTTTTTCTAATGACCTGTGTAATTTTTTTTAAATAGAAAAGCAAATGCAAAATGAAACTAGAACAGCAAATGCACACAAAAATCAAACAAACACACAATATATTTTTTATGCAAACACACACAAAAACAAAAAAAAACACAATAAAATCAAACAAACTAATTCGAAGAATAGAAAATCAAAATCAAAACAATTCCCCGGCAATGGCGCCAAAAACTTGTTTAACGGCAGAAATTCTATGGAATTAGAAAACCGTCAAAAAATTTCAAATTGAATTTACCGCAAGCGCATGGTGTACGAATGCAGCACGTGGCGAATACGGGTTGATCCGCAGGGAATTGATGATTTTAAAATTCTACTCAATCAAATTAACCAAAGTTGAAAGAGTGATTAACTAAAAAAAGGAGAAAAATGACAAAAGAAAATAGATAAAAAATATGAGAGTGTTATACAATTTAGAGGCAACTTCCACTCTCTAGATCACATAAATCAACAAAATGAAGTTATGATCTCTCTTTTCTTTGTCATTAGTTAGCTTAATTGATGTATTTATCATAAGTATGGCCTATTTGTGCTATTAATTAGCTCAACATAAGCCATCAAACTATAGCACATCCCTTAAACCATTTACTAACTCACATGAAAAATGATAACAAAGTTGAAAGCAAAATCTATTTTTAGTATGATCTATTAACTATTAATTAGAAATATAGACCATCAAATTTTAATCTCAACATTCACTTCATTACCATCATCATATGTAGATGAAGAGGTAATTTATGTTAGTGATTGTTTAAGTATAGCCTATTTGGTGTCAACAATATAGGCTATCAAAGTCAAACCAAAAACAACAAGTTAACCACTTCATACATTCTCATTAAAGCACAAAAAGAGAGTATAAAACATCAAAATGTTGAAGCTACATGATTAGAGGCTTCATTACCCCTTAATTGAAGGGATTAGCCTCTTATTTGTGTTATCATATCAACACAAGTAGCATGCAACATGAAAGCAAAAAGAAAAAAAATGAAAGCTAATGGAAAAGAGATCTATTCTATTTGCATAAAAGAAAAAGAGATCTAAACTACAACATGAAAGGAAATAAACAAAGAAAGGAAAAGATCATATATGAAATTGCATAAAAAAAAGAAATTACATGAGAATAAAAATGGCTAAGTAACCATGAAAAAAGAAAGAGAAAAGCTTTGTTTATTTTGAGCCTAAAACTAATGAAGAGGAAGAGGGACTAAGTGAGAGGTAGAAGGTGGGTTACATGAAACATAAGGGGTCATTTATACAAGCATGAAACCCTAATCCATAATTTGGGGAATGAATAAACTACCCTTGAGAAAGTGTGAAGGCCAAGTAATCATTAGCTTCTACTAATCATCACTTAAGTGTACATGAAGCCATTAATTCCATAAGCATGTGCATTAGCCTTTAATTTGTACATTAAGGTGGTGGGTAGGTGGGGTCCTCCATGATCTTCATTTTGAATTATTTCCATCTTCATTCCTTTGTATTCATATTGTGCATGCATGTGTCTTCATGAAACCACTCATATTTGAGATTAAATTCCTACACAAATATTTAAAATTTTCCAATTAATTTTTCTCAAAGAAATATATGCACAGAAATGACTGTTTTGCCCCTATATGAACATGGATACGTGACAATTTAAAATTAATATGGATTTTGGTTAAAACATGTTAAAATACCCAATATGATCATTTATTTAATTTAAATAGATTAAATACGGTGGTAAAAATATCCATATTTACGTGCACATCATATATGTATGTACGTATGTCTTTATATATATATATATTTATATGTATGTATATATGTATGTATGTATGTCTTTATATATGTATGTATGTATGTATGTATGTATGTATGTATGTATGTATGTATGTATGTATGTATGTATGTAAACACATGTATCTCTTTCTTTGCCTTGTTTAGAAAGCAAAGAAATTTTGATGGACGGAATGCACAAATTAAAACAACACTTATTAAAACAAGCTATCTTGTCCAAGCTCATAGTTGAGGAAAAAATATTCTTTTATCCACTAGTAACAGACTTTGTTTTTGTTGGATCTAGCCGGGTTTCCAGCAAGTGAAATGGATAGATTTTAATATTTTCCTAGTTGGATATTAGTGGGCCTATGAAGTCTAATGTTTAATAGTAGATCAAGTCTAGTTCTTTTAATAAAATCGTAGTTTATTTTGTTTTATTTCAATAATCCTTATCATATAATATGTGTGTATGCATAATTATATGATATATATTTTACAAATGAAATGATAATATTTGTATAACTTGATGATACGATAAAAAATGATATGATTAATACACACATGAGTATATATTAGGATTTATATCAACACGTATGTATTTACTACATATATATTAATTGCCTTAAATAAATTATTTAATATAAATACATACATATGCATGTATATATAATATTTTGGAAAGATTGATATCAACGGGATAAATTTCGTTAAAATATATAACATAATTTGACGAAGTCAAAACTTTTAAATTTCAAATATAAAGTTAAAATATATAAGTCTGACCGAGCAAAAATAAAATTAGATTCAAATTTAAAGTTAAAATACCAATGTTTGATTTGATAAAATATACCCAAATTTAAATCAAGATTTAAATTAGTTATTAAAATGTCTTTGATTAATTAAGTACTGATATAACAAATATATAAAATTATATATTTATATATACACAAACTTTTATTCACCAGTCAATATTAGTTTAAATCTATTTTTTAATTAATTAAAATACCATCACACTTGGTATTAATTTAAATCTAGATTTAAACCATGTTATCAATCATTTTAAATGAAAAATTAGACAACATATTATAGAAATATCCCCCTTAAGTTGTCAGTTGCATTAGTTTATTGACCTATGATCACTGACAAACATTTTTTTGTACATTAAGTTGCATATTCAAAACATTTCCCATAACTTTTATTTCTACATTATCCTAGCGCATGTTCATTTATTGTAGCTAGATATAATAATTTAATAGAGTACCACAATATAATTATAATCATTAGTGTAACAACCTACCTCTATACCCATACTATCCAAAAATATTACTTAGCGATAGTATTAGATAATAGGGAAAATAAGGCGATATATGGTACACACATGAATACTCTATTTCGCTAACACTGGTGCGTATTAAAACATCGAATAAGTAACTCACCTATACATGCACAATGTTTGCACAAAATAACAAACACATGGGCCTCTAGGATAGAACAGTACACAATATACAGAAAATATCAGAGATCACAGAGTCAATAACGATAGTATATAATATACAATATATGTTCAATACAAATCACAACAATATACACACAAGAAGCTATACAACACAAGATGATATCTAAGGCAATAACCTGGATTTTTAAACGTTTCTATTTAAATATCAAAAGTATTTAAATAATTAAATCTTGTATTTAGTGTGGTCAAAAATGATTTCAAAAGCTTATTTAAATTCTTTTTAAATAAGAAATGAAATGGTAAATCGTTTATTTATAATTAAAGGGATTAAACTGGTTTTAACAATAATTCTTTTTAATTTAATGTGTGAAATTACCATTTTGGGGCACTATCTTGGAATTTGATGAAATTAGTGTCGCTGGATCTAGAATAATGAATTGTTATATGTCGATAATTTCGTGATGATCAAATGTGTTGTGTGGTCGTGTGTGCTCGAAACGCATAGCATTGAAATCAAGAGATTGTTATATAATACACACACACACACACACACACACACACACACACACACACACTGCACACTTAACTTATTTTTGACTTTACACTTCTCCCTCTTGTCTTCTATTTCATTTTTCTATAAAACAAAGAACATAACAACCATTTAGTTTGAATTGTTTCCAAAGCCTGAGATATCGATAGGACACAACATTGGATACGTTGGCTTCACACTGGCGAGAGTGCGATGAAGTTTAGGTGTGCTTAATTAGGAACAGTCGAGGCTAGGGTTAGACGTAAGGCGTGATTGAGGAGAAGATAGGGGTGTCATCAAATGGCATTAGACTTATGGAGTGTAGGCGAGCTGATAGAGGTGCGGTGCTGGTTTGGGCCGTGCAACAATTCGTTTGTCGTATATGTAACAGTAGGCCCCGAATGGCAAGGGATGGTCGGAGGGGAAATTGAAGGGATGGCCGTGCTAGGGGCGCGAAGAGGAGATAATCGAAGTTGGATTGAGGTGCTCTGGTGGAGGAGAGCAAAACATGACCTGGGCAACAAAATTAGGGCATACAGTCATGATTTTAAGGAGGAGGTAATACATACAGTGGTGGAGGTCGACACGTTGAGTGCGTGGAGAGGAAATCAACAGAACCGACGATGCTGGATTTAGCAGAGCGTAGCTCCGTGCCGCTATGATTGTGCACGGTGGTGTTTGGTCTTGAAAGTGTATCCATGTACATGAATGATGCATGGGAAGAAAGAATTGGGGAGGGAGAAGGTTTTGAAGCTAATCAACTAACTTGAGTACTTAATTAAGTTAATTAATCTATGTTTTGAATCAAATCTTATATAATTCATAAGTTTTGCATATGAGATCCAATCGAGACACCGTTTTCACTGTTGCGCTCGTATTAGGATTATCTACGTCTTGGATTGGTATGGGCTTGGGTGAGTTTACTCACCAGTTGATTGAATATTTTTGTGTGTATAATTTTTGCTGTATTAAAATATAAATTGTATAACGACCAATGCAAGTTATAACTTTTGAACCTTGACTTGTTTTATAAAACTATTAAGAACATTATTATGTAGTTTTGTTTCCCTTGTAATCATCTATATCATGTATAATTGCCCAGACTACTTGTTTACATATTTGATATTGTTATTTGATTAAGTTGGAAATTTTGTTGTGAATGTTTGAATTGATATAGTCGTTATAAACGTGCTTTAAAATCCTGATATTTGACATATGTTAAATTGGATAAATTATGATATATTGTGAAGAAAGAAAATATGTGTGTATATGTATTTAGCTATACAAGTTTTGGTGTGTTTGACATAGAGTAATTGGTTTGGACATTTTTGGAAATTGGAATGGAAATTGTGGTTGTTAGAATTGAAATGGTCGCCATGGGTGCACTTTAAAATCGTTATGATTGACGATTTTAAAGTTAACTTTGGAAGACATTCAAGGTCTTCTTTGTATTTTTAATAAGTACTATACGAATACTTATTACCGACAAATATCAAGGTTTAAATATATTACTGAAAATATTTTATGGATTTTTAAAGTAGTCGTTTTAAATTATAAAATAGGTTTTTTTGTTTTTAAATAAATTATAAAATAAGCATCTTTAAGTGGTGTTTTAAATAATTTTTATAATATAGTACAAATATTTTAAAAGTATATTTTAAGTATATATAGTTTTATAAAATTGGTTAAAGATTTCATTTGTTCAAAAAAGGCTTTTATGTTATAATATCTTTCAAACAGTTTCTAGTATTTTATTAAATATCTTAGTTTTATAAATAAATTAGTATGTGTGTGTGTGTGTGTGTGTATTTAAAGGTATTTTAGTATATTTAGAAGTTGGGAAAAGAAGTTTAGTATTTTGTAAAAGAATATAAAGGAGTTTTTGGATTATAACACTTATGTTATAATGGATGGTTTTGTAACTTGATTAAAAAGGTATATTACCTTGTTTAATAAGTGAAGATGTACTTAGAGATTTAAATGTATGCTTCAAAGTTAATGGCAAGTATGAAATGGTTTTGATGTTGTAGTGATAATGTTTGAGTCCATTTGTCTTAAGCCCTTTGAAATTGATTTGTGAATATACTTATACGATGGAGATATTTATATGAATACTTCTGAGAAGTATTGGAACTTATAGAAATGAATATGGAAGTTTTAATTAAATAGTGAAGTTTAATTAATAAAAAAAAGTTTCATTTTAATGAGTTTATTAAGTAAAAGTGGGTTTTACTAATAAAAGAGGTTTTTAATTAATAAAGGAAGATTAATTAAAAGGAGATTAAAAGTCGCTTATATGGCTTGATCGTTTTTGTGTATTAATTGCTTATGGATACTATACGGGACTTGGTTTCCCTTATTTGATTATTCTCGTTTTGTAAAAATTGGCCGTTATGACATTGGAAATATCTAGAAGAAACACAAGAATTACATGGTAAGATTATCTTCGGTGATGCTATACGGTATGCATAAACTCATTTTTCTTTTCCAGGAAAAATGATAAGGAAATCCGTCTGCTTAAACGGTAGAAGGTGATCTCCGCTCTCATGTATTGCTCGCTGATTTACCAAAGAAACGGGGTTGAGTTTACCGGAAACCCATTGATTAGTTTTCGAGCATTCGATAAGCAGGGGAGTGTACTTATATAAGATGACTTGAACCATAACCACTCCAAAACCATATACGTGTTCTATACTTTGGAAGAGGATCGTGATTGGTTCGAGATGCTGGAATCTATATGGAGATTCAAGATCCGATTAAGATGCGCAAACATATGTAGTTGTTCATGATCTATTAAGGATACGAGAATCCATTTTGTGATTTCAAGATCTGTTGAGATATGGAAATCCATGTATGGTGGAGTAATGATGGCTAATATGTAGAGATCTCTTTTTGAGTTGTTGTTCGTGTGCTGGAATATTGAACGTGACTTCACCATCAGTAATGGCAGAAACTAGAGATAGAAGACATAACCTGTAACAACCTTGGTTTGAGTTATACCTGAAAATAAAAGTATAATAAATATATATTTTTAATTTTAAAATAAAACTTGGGATTTTTTGCTTTTCTCAAATATAATTGAATTGGAGATTCCTTATTTTTATAGAAAAGAGGATAGAACATTTTAGTGCTTTATTAATGATATTTGAAGTCAAAGGTTGAAAAAATATAATAATAGTCAATTGGTTTGAACCTTTTCTTTTAAATAAAAGAAAGGTTGAGATTTATAGACTTCTTTATTTTAAATAGTTGTCTATGGTTTAAAAGCATTCATGAAGTCATTTTATTTATTAGGCTTTTGTTTCATGAAGATACTGGTTAATGAGTTAAATAAAAAGAAGCATATAATTCTTATTAGGTTGGGTTTGGTAGTTGTATTCTAAAAGCCCAAGTTGATAATTTATCTAAGGAGGCTTCTTTTTCCTAAGTCTAAGTGTTTTTCCTTACGTTTATTTTTCTCCTATCTCAATTTACAGTAAGTAAAAGCTAGATTTCCCTCTTTTAAAACATAAAAGCTAAATCCTCCATATTAGTCCAATTCCATTGCAAATAAGATCACTTTTTAAGCTGGTAAATTCAAAGTATAGTCTCCATCTCTATCTGCATCTTTTAGAACCCTCAATCTATGATTTTTGGTAGGTTTGTAATTTCTTATTTGTAATTAGCAAAGGTTAGGGTTTTGATTCCATGAGAAGTAGTTGCACTAGTTTAGTATTGATTCTAGCTAAGGAACTATGACATAAGGTGAGTAATCCTCACAACTATCTCTATATTGAATGCATGCTAGTGTAATTAGTTTATAGTGATGATTTTAGTTGTGAATTGTGTTTAATTGATGTAATAAAAAAGTATTGTCGGTTGAAATCATGTGTTGATTGCATTGGAAAACTAGATGCTACTATTTTATCTCACAAAGTATGATTTGGGATTTTTGATGTTTGTCGAATATATAAATTGACTAATGATTTGATTTAGTTATGTTGAATTAAGTTTGAAAATACTCATAACTGATTATACTACTATTGTTAATGTTGGTTGAGTTAAATTCATGATTAAATTGGGTTTATACTGAAATAAAACAAACTAAAATGATAAAATAGAGAATCCCTTTGCAAAACCCTTCAAGGTAAATCACCCATTTCGCCTGATTATGATGTTTGTTGGTTATGAGATGATGTGTGCAAGTTATGATATGTATATATGCTTCAGTTAGTGGAATATAGTGACTGGAATCTCCACAAATCATCGCCAAAGACGGTTGAACAACTTTCTAGAAATTGCCTAAGGCTCACGGTCAGTCGATTGAGTAAAACATTCAGTCGATTGGATATAGGTTTCATGGAACAATTGCTTTAGGAAATTATTCAGTCGACTGAGGGAATGATTCAATTGACTAAAGTTTCATTTCTGCAATTCTTTATGTTTTCATGTATGATTTGAGTTTGGTTTTGATGGATCATGTTGGAATTTAAATTTAGTATATAGCAATCTAATTGCAGTTAGCACTTTGAATTGATGATGTAATATTACTAAAAGGTAAATATGACTTTATATGTATATCATAAATAGTTTTTAAAGGAATAAAATTCTTAATATTAGTATATAAAGTACTTAATGTCTTTATAAATTCTTTTAACTCTTTATAGAATCAGATTGGAATTTCTCTTTATTAAACCTTGAGTTTTGAAGAAAGAGGAGTATTTGAAAATCCATTTGAAAAGATTAATTCTTTTGATAATTGGTTGTTTGATGAATTTTTATGTGAATTAATTTTCAAGCTAATTAATTATACTCTTTTGTATGACATGAGAAATATAATTAAACAATTTAGTAGTAACAAGTGGTTATCGGACATTAGTTATCACTTCATTATTTAATTATACGAGTTACTACGTAGAATATTTGAGTAATTGAGTTTACTAACTATGGTAAATACTTTAGCAACACTGAGTGGTTGTGAGATACGTGGTCCTTACTTTAGTGATTACTATTAGGAGTATATAACACTTATTTTGTCGAGTGTTCATACTCGTCCTTGGTTAATCCGTTTTTGGCGGATTAAGTGGGATCTCAGGCCCATCTTGGGGTACTCGTTTACAAATGAGTTATGACTTGCGAAGTGTTTGTCTCTTTGGATTAGCGCATGAAGTACGTGTCTCTTGTGTTGACTTGCGAAGTGCTTGTCTTATAGTCGACTAGCGAAGTGTTTATATAATTATGTGCAAAGTGCACATCAATGATCATTGACTTGCGAAGTGCTTGCTTTAGTCTGACTTGCGAATTGCTTGTCTTTGGTTTGACTTGAAAAGAGCTTATTTATTTTGTGGGTTGCGAAGTGCTTATTCTTAATATTGACTTGCGAAATGCATGTCAATTGCTTGCTTTCATGCTTATGACTGATCTAAATGTGATAATTATCATTATGATTTTGAAGTTGGCCGATAATTTGCATAATTTACCTTTATAACTGAATGTATTAATAAAGAAGCCTTATTATTTTTAGTGAAGGACACTGTTTTTAGACATTTTTATACCTTTGGTGCTTATGCAAGTTTATTATAACTTCTCACCTTTGTGATATTTAGAGATAGTTTCACTCAGGTATTGTTTCCTGTAATGCTTAGGTCAGACCGAGATTTGACAGGTTCATGGACTCGGTGACCTTAGATGTGGGCTGGTTTAAGAAGATGAATATTATGTTATTTATATGTCAATGTTTATTCATTTCTAGACTTTAGGCATGTTGTATACTTATATGAGATGTAAATTGTCGTGTGCATTCCGAAACCTAGTGAAGTCTATGTGTTCAAGGATGTTTATATTGGTTTAGTATTTCCTTACTGTAGACTCACACTGTAAACTGATATTTAAGTTGTATTATTAAATTTCCGCTGTGATATGATTCTGTATTTTTTGAGATGTTGCATATTGTTCCAAACTTATTATAGCCATAATGTTTATTTCTTTGTGTCAATACTGTACACGTCATATATTCAGTTAAAATCCTTAATTCTTGTGGTAAGAAAGATGTGTCGGTGTTAGCCCAAGGGAATATTCACGTTTGGTCACTCCTAACCAGCCTTATTCTCTGCACTAGCAGATGGTATTATATAGTAGTATTTCTTATTAGTGTGGGTCCCAAGGAAGGGAATTATAGTCAGTATCAGAGTAAGGGTTCTGAACAATGTACAATACTTGAGATACGAATTTTAGCCTCGACAAACTTAGAGTCCAATCCCTTGGGGTATAGGGTAGAATTTAGCCTTAATTTCTATCCAAGATAATAATATAAATGATTGTTAGGAATAATCATTGGGACGTATTTTAAATTTTTTGGATTATATAAGATATTATTTTAGAAGTGATGATAGACCTTAGAACTCACTTTTGTTAAGAGTGAGAATTGATGAATAAGTATATGTTAGACTTTAGATGACTTGAGTTAAATGGCTACGTCCCTGTTTGTTAATGATCAGAGTTGCGCATCGAAAGTTGATGGATTGTCTACCACAGAGCACATTATGTAGATTCCCTTATATAATTGATTGGTTGAGGGATGTTCGATTTTTTTGAAATTTTAAGTGATTGTGCAAGATTAATATTGAGTAGGACTCATCACTTGAGAGTTTGAAACCTACTCGATATTGATAATAAGACTTTGCGATTTCTTTAGTGTTGTATCTACCGCAAAAGATATAGGAAGTTTGACTTTTGTATAAAATGCAATATTAATACATATGCATGATTAATTAAATAATAAAATGAAATTAAAATGCTTGAATGAGTGAATTTACTACTGGATTATTATTAGAGAATTATTATTATATGAAATATAGTGATTTATAGAAAGAAGTTTGGAAATATATTTGTGTTGAACTGCTCATCGAGTATTTTAAAAATTCTGGTCGAGACGTTTGGCCAACACTTTCGAGAGGGAATTCTAAAAGATAGTCGAACACGGTACTTGAAGTTATAGTGTTTTAAAAAATATTATAAATAATTATTAAGGTGCGCACACATATATATAATATTTAAAGAGTAATATAGTTTTGAAGTGGGGTAAATATTATTTTAAAAGAAGAATTTTTTGATAATAAAAACGAAAAACATATATAAATATATACATATATAGTTTTGAAAGATCCATGGATTAATAGTTGAAGTTTGATTGACGAACTTGGAAAGGATAGCAACTCTGCTATTGGCACCCTTATATGTAAAGTGGCAAACATTATCCACCACAATGAGTGCGCAACTGATAGGCAAATAGTGACTACGAATTTTAAACAAGAAATTGATGGCATCCCTTTATTCACTGGGAGAAACAACGATATTTAGGCCTAAAAGAGTAACAATAAAGCGCGGTTTAATTTACGAGATGCTTAGGAGGACTGTAGGCATTAGCATCCTAAAGTTTAATGGCATAACATTATATGGAGTCGTTCAAACAGCCCTAAAATTGCACACACAACTTAAAAAGCTATGAATTTTCGATTTCTAACCAAGGATAGACTTAAAAGTTGGGGAATTATGGAAGATGCAACATGCAAACTCTGCAATAGGGACATGGAGACTCACAAACACTTATTTTTTGACTGCAAATATAGCAAAATGGTTTGGGCCATTCAAAAATTAAAATGCTTGCAAACAAATGCGGTTAAGATCTTCAAGAAGAAGCAGTATACCTGAACGACCAGACGTATCTCTCTTACTTGATGAAGGAGGTTGGAAAAGTTAGCTTGACAACTATCGTTTGGCACCTTTGGCATGAACGGAATGAAAGGACTTTCAACAATAAGCAAAAAAATGAGTTAGTCTTATCTGGAAAAAATGCAAGAGACATCACTATCATAATCGGGAGGATAAAGAGACATAAAATTACCAACTTAGAGGAACGAGAAAAACTACTGTTGGAGAATTGGAGCTGGAGGGTTGATCATTAAGGAAATCAAGCAATAACCTGGAATTTGTCATACTTCGTGAATGCTTTGACCTAATTTTATTTTGGGAATGTTCAGTGTAAAGCTGAAATGTTTTACTTTGACAGTAAAGTGTGCTTTTGTTTGCTTGTAGATGTATATTTGTCTTTGAGCTTGGGTCGTAAAGCCAATGAATAAATTGCTTAACCCACTTTCAAAAAAAAATTGATAATAAAAATGAAAGTGATTTAAGATGAGACTAAAAAGATATAATATTTTGGAAAGTGTTTTGGTAAATTTTTCAAGGAGAAAAAACAATATTTAGTATGAAAAGAGTTTTTATATAATTACGGTGGTTAAAATAATTATGATGAAAATTATAAGGGCATCTATAAGTAGTGATTTTATTTTTTGCAGATGCAGCCATCAATCGTTAGCTACGGTTAAGATCAGAGGTGAGGCAGTATATATCGCTTGGTCAATATTGCAGTCAATTGATGAAGTGATTCGCTATAAATAAATGGCAAGGCATTGTCATTATATTATTGGGTATTTGAGAATCTGTTATGCTATATAAAAAATATGTCGAGTAAATTGTGTGATGTTTGATTAGTTGTTGTATGTCATATTATGGTTTAAGTGAATGTTAAAATTTTATAATTGGGTCTTAATTTAAAGGAAGTTGAAATAAAGGACGAAATTCATATTGGGGAAATATCTTAAAAATTGAAAATGTTGGTATTAATTGGAAGGTACAAATTTTTTGAACCAATCATTTGAAAGAAGAATTAACTAAGATGAAGTGTTTTGAATTTAAGGAAACTAGTTTTTGAAATTTTATTTGAAAGAAATTTTATGTTGATGATTGAAAAGGTTATTAAGTGAATGGAGGATCTTTGATTGTTGGTCTACTAATAAAACTATAAGTTATTTTATTAGGTAATTGTTGAAGTTAGGGTAAGTGTTTTTGTGAAAAAGAAATTGCAGGGATGCAATTTTCTTAAGGAGGAGTTTGTAACAATATTGGTTTGAGTTATTCCTGAAACTAAAAGTAAATAAGTTTATATTTGATTTTTAAAATAAGATTTGGGGTTTTCTTTTTTCTTTTTTCATATATAATTGAATTAGAGATTTTCTATTTTTGAAGAAAAGAGAATATCACATTTTAGTGTCTTATTGATGATATTTGAAGTTAGAGCTTGAAAATATATAATAATAATAACTTGGTTTGAATCTTTTATTTTAAATAAAAGAAAGGTTGTGATTTATAAACTTATTTATTATAAATAGTTGTCTATGCTTTAAAAGCATTCATGAAGTCATTTTATTTATTTTGGCTTTTGTTTCATAAAGATATTGATAAAGAAATTAAATAAAAAGAAGGCATTTAATTCTTATTAGGTTTGGTTTAGTAGTTGTATTCTAAAAGCTCAAGTTGATAATTTATTTTTCCTAAGTCTAAGTGTTCTCTTGTACCTTTATTATTCTCCTATCTCAATTTACAGTAAGTAAAACCTAGCTTTCCCTCTTTTAAAACCTAAAAGTTAAATCCTCTATATTAGTCTGTTTCCATTGCAAATAAGATCATTTTTGAAGCTAGTAAATTCAAGGTATAATCTCCTTCTCTATCTCCATCTTTTAGAACTCTCAATCTTAGATTTTTGATAGGTTTGTAATTTCTTATTTGCTGTTGTAATTTGCAAAGGTTAGGGTTTTGATTTCACGAGAAGTAGTTGTAGCAAGTTAGTGTTGATTCTAGCTAAGGAGCTAAGAAATAAGGTAAATATCCTCAAAACTATCTCTATATTGAATGCATGCTTGTGAATGGTGATGATTTTAGTTATGAATTGTTTGAATTGACACAATAAAGAAGTATTGTTGGCTATAATCATGTGATTGTTGAATTGGAAAACTAGATGCTACTATTTTATCTCATGAGGTATCATTTGGGATTTTTGATGTTTTTTGAGTATGTAAATTGCTTGATGATTTGATTTAGTTGTGCTGAATTAAGTTTGAAACTACTCATAGCTAATTGTCCTACTATTATCAATGTTAATTGAGTTGAATTCATGATTGGATTGGGTTTATACTGAGATAGAACAAATTGAAATGATGAAACAGAGAATCACTTTGCAAAACCCTTTCTAAAATGCAAGTTAAATCACCTATTTCACCTGATTATGATGTTTGTTCGTTATGAGATGATGTGTGTATGTTCTGATATATATATATATATATATATATATATATATATATATATATATATATATGCTTCAGTCAGTAAAAGATAGTGACTAGAATCTCAACAAACCATTGTCGGAGACGATTGAACAATTTGTTAGAAATTGTTCCAGGCTTACGGTTAGTTGATTGAATAAAACATTTAGTTGATTGGACGTAGGTTTCCAGGAACAATTGCTTCAGGAAATTATTCAATCAACTGAGAGAAATAATTTAGTTGAATGAACTTTTGTTTTCTGCAATTCTCTATGTTTGATGTATGATATGAGTTTGGTTTTTATGGATCTCTTGGAGTTTAAATTTAGTATATAACAATCTAATTTCAACTAGCACTTTGAATTGATGAAGTAATATTAATAATAAGTAAATATGATTTTATAAGTATATTATAAATAGTTTTTAAAGGAATAATATTCTTAATATTATTATATAAAATACTCAATGTCTTTATAAATCATTTTAACTCTTTTATAAAATCAGTTGGCATTTATCTTTGTTAAATATTGAGTTTTGAAGAAAGAGGAACATTTTAGAAAATTCATTTGAAAAGATTAATTCTTTTGATAATTGGCAGTTTGATGAATTTTTATGTGAATTAATTTTCGAGCTAATTAATTATATTCGATTCTATGACATGAGAAATATAATCAAACAAGTTAGTAGTAACAGGTTATTATGGGACATTATTTATCACTTCATTGTTTAATTATACGACCTGCTGCATAGAATATTTGAGTAGTTAAGTTTACTAACTTATAGTAAATACTTTAGCAACACTGAGTAATTATGGAACATGTGGTCCTTACTTTAGTGATTACTATTAGGAAGTATATAACACTTATTTTGTCAAGTGTTCATATGCATCCCTAGGCAATCCGTTTTAGGTGGATTAAATGGGATTTCAGGCCTATCTTGGGATACAAACGAGTTGTGACTTGTGAAATGTTCGTCTCTTGGGTTGGCATGTGAAGTACGTATCTCTTGTGTTGACTTAAGAAATGCTCATCTCTTTTGGTGACTTGCGAAGTGCTTGTCCCATAATCAACTGGTAAAGTGCTTGTTTAATTCCGTGCAAAGTGCACATCAATGATCATTGACTTACGAAGTGCTTGCTTTAGTTTGACTTGTGAAGTGCTTGTCTTTGGGTTAACTCGCGAAGAGCTTATCTATTTTGTAGGTTGCAAAATGCTTATGCTTAGTATTGACTTGTGAAGTGCACGTCGACTGAATATGATTTAAATGTGATTATTATCATTATGATTTCGATGTTTGCCGATAACGTGCATAATTTAACTTTATGACATGAAGTACTAATAAAGAAGCCTTATTATGTTTTGTGAAGGACACTATTTGGACATTTCTATATCTAGGATGTGTATACGTGTTCATTATGACATCTCACCTTTTGTGACATTTAGAGATAGTCTGACCCGGGTATTATTTTCCTTTAATGCTCAGGTAAGACCGAGACTTGATAGGTTCATGGACTCAGTGATCATGGATGTGGGATAGTCTTAGAAGATGAATACTATTGTTGATTGGTACAATATCAAATATAATTTGTAAGAACAGACATAAAGGAGAAAGCAAAATCAACTTCTTTTATTTATTTATCCCATCTCATTGATACACAAGAAGAGGTGCTTATATATCACACCAAATAGTTAAATCAGGAAAGTTTATAATAGGAAAGTTAATAAAAAGGAATTAATTACTCCCTATATTTAACACTCCCCCTCAAGTTGGAGCATAGATGTTAATCAGGGCCAACTTGTTACACAAGCAATTAATTTTGACTCCATTCAAAGCTTTGGTGAAGATATCTGCAATCTTCTCTTCAGTCTCCATATACTCTGTAGATATTAAACCATCTTGTATTTTATCTCGAACAAAATGACAGTCAATCTCTATGTGTTTGGTTCGTTCATGGAACACAGGATTAGATGCAATATGAATAGCATCTTTGTTATCACACCATAATTTAGCTGGAATAATAGTTTTCAGTCCTATTTCATTCAAGAGTTGATATATCCAAACTATCTCACATACAGATTTTGCCATTGCTCGATACTCTGATTCTGCAGTTGAACGTGAGACAACATTTTGCTTCTTACTTTTCCATGAAATTAAGTTTCCTCCAACAAAGACACAAAACCCCGTTGTAGATCTTCTATCTATTTTAGAACCTGCCCAATCAGCATCTGAAAAACATTCAACCTGGTTATGTCCATGATTTGTATATACAATACCAAGCCCAATTGTTCCTTTTAAGTAGCATAAAATCTGTTCTAAAGCATTCAGTTCATCAATCATTGCTTTCCGCCAACCAAGAATAGATAGGGCTTTAGTAACAGATTTAGGAATTGAAATTGAGTCAAGAGAAGTGACGAACAAATATGAAGAAGTGGATAAGTTATTATATGAGACAAACGATGAGATAGGGAAAGTACATTTGCGTTTTCCCTTTCTTAAAGAAATTGGGAGATCTAACTCAGAGGAAGTTATTATGTTTTGTTCTGTTATGGGATCAATTGGAGAAGATATATCTGTATTTTGGTCAGAAGATGTTTCAAAGTTTTGGATGAATGGGTCAGTAGGAACAGTTTGAGTAAAGTATATAAGAAAATCATCACTGTCTTGAATAGTAAAGGTAGTGGTAGAATTAGATTTTGAAAAGAAAGTTGTATTTTCGAAAAAATTGACATCAATGGAGACTATGGTTAATTGCTAGGTGAAGTTTTAGCAGCAATTCCGGTAATTGCCAGGTGAAACTGATTGCACAAAAGGTTCCAGCGATTTTCTGCTATGCTAATTTTCGGGTTTGAGTATTTTCGAAATTTTACGAAATTTTTCCTCTCCTTCAATTTTGGGATATCGTATCAAGTATTTAGTGTTCTTCTCGGATTAATTGGGTGAAGAAAAGGTATCGACTATGGTAGACGTCGTGCCAATATTATCAAAAATCACTGACCACAAGTTGAACGGAGCCAACTACCTAGACTGGAGCAAAACTGTGCGCATCTACCTCAGGAGCATTGAGAAAGATAATCATCTAACCGATAATCCACTACAACCAGATTCAACTGAGAAAGCCCACCTGAATTGGCTTCATGATGATGCTCGCCTCTTCCTTCAAATTCGAAATTCGATTGATAATGAGATAATTGGCTTAATCAACCACTATGAATTCGTTAAAGAACTATTAGATTATCTGGAATTTTTGTACTCTGGAAAAGGAAATTTGTCTCGTATGTATTAGGTCTGTAAATCTTTTTACCGAGTTGAGAAGAATGAACAATCGTTGATGACCTACTTCATGAATTTCAAGAAGACCTTTGAAGAGTTTAATTTGCTTCTGCCCTTAAGTTCAGACGTAAAGGTTCAACAAAAACAGCGCGAGCAGATGGCGATCATGAGTTTTCTTGGTGGATTACCATCTAAGTTTGATTCTACTAAACACAAATCCTGTGTGGAACTGACATGTCTTCATTACATGATGTGTTTAGTCGACTTCTTCGAGCAGAAAACGTAGCTTCTTCGGGTAATAGCTCTGATACTATGTTAATTGGTACAGTATCAAATATAATTAGTAAGAACAGACATAGAGGAGAAGGCAAAAGCAACTTCTTTTATTTATTTATCTCATCCCATTGATATACAAGAAGAGGTGTTTATATATCACACCAAATAGTTAAATCAGGAAAGTTTATAATAGGAAAGTTAATAAAAAGGAATTAATTACTCCCTATATTTAACAACTATGTTATTTATATGTTGATGTATTATTCATTTCTATGCTTTAGGCGTGTTCTATATTTATATGAGATGTAAACTTATGTTGTTGTGTACATTTTGAAAGCTAGTGAAGTTTATATGTTTAAATATTTATATGTGGGTTTAGTATTTCCTTATTGTAACTCATGCCGTTAACTAATATTTGAGTTGTATTATTAAATTTCCGTTGCGATATGATTCTGTATTTTCTTAGATGTTATATATTGTTCTGAACTTATTATAACCATCATGTTTATTGCTTTGTGTCAATATCGTTCACTCATATATTCAGTTAATATCCTCAATTATCATGGTAAGAAAGAAGTGTCGGTGTTAGCTCAAGGGAATATTCATGTTTGGTCACTCCTAACAAGCCTTAGTCTTTGCACTAGCACATGGTATTACATAGTAATATTCTTTGTTAGTGTGGGTCTTGAGGTGGGGCATTACATAGCCTAGGGGTTTAGCTAACTTAAATAGTGCATGCACTCTATTTGAGTGATACTTACAGATATACATGCGGGAGTGATGTGACGCGGTACCATGTGTTCGAGCGTGGACCGGCTTTGTTTTTCCTATAGTTCTTTTTGTCTAGAGATAAATGATGATTGAAAGTATATCTCTAATCCTTGTGCAGAAGGACCATTCTCGAAGTACCGAGGACACCTTCTGGAATCCTACACAATTAGCAAACACGTCTTAACAGTTATGACTGTATACCTATTATTGTAATGATGTACACTCGCATGCATCACAACTTTGTGATTATTTATATTTCACACCTTAGACATTATTATATTACCATATGATTTTATAATAGAAATGGTTTAGTTATCTTAAGGTAAAATCTCGTCTCTGTTTAGTGGTGGCCTAGTTTAACGGGATATCTTATTTTAAAGTGTTTTACAAATATGGAAATCCATATGATTAGAGTTTCTCACGCCGGTTTACCATACTAATCCAGGTGCTATTTTCTTATAATGCTCGGGTCATCTTGAGTATATTTTCAGATTTAGCCGTGGTTCATTAGAACTCTTGGAGAGGAGCTGGATGATTTTTTAGCGTAATTAATTTCCCTTGCATTACTTGTTTTGTATCTATCAGACAGTTATAACTATCCAGGTTGATGATAAGTTAGTTTACTCGGAATGATGTATGTATATCAATGTTTTTTTTTTGGTAAAGACAGATTGAGATATTATATATTATCATTCCGCGTGTGAGATACTGATATTATGTAATTTCTTGTTTTGTTTCCTTTTCGTTTTCTTTTACTCTAACGTTCTATCTTTCTGCCATTTAGGTGCTTAGCACGTGAATACTGTAGATGTATTAGTATCGACATTCGAGTTAAAAAGGTGAATCGTTCATCTAAAATATAAAGTATCTAGTCTCCTCCATGCCTACAAAATACAAACTGGTCTTATCATTACTGAACCTGTAATGTCTCGGACTGCTTCAAGTATTATTTAAGTAATAAATGGGTCAGACTGTATCTAAATTTAATGTCAATAACCATATAGAACTCTGTATATACTGGTAAATAAATGTAATATAATAATAATGTTAACTCAAATAATCCAAATATCATATACGTAGATCACCACAATACCCAGTATAAAAATGTTATCGCCCATATAAAAATCATCAAATCAGAAACCATAAACAACATCAAATGGGTGAATCATCCATATCTAGAAATCAACATTCGAAATCTCGTAAACACCTATGAACCAAAACGTAGTAATGGTGACACATGCCTATGAAAATATAGTTGGTGCCAAATAAATATAATCAACGACACACGTTTAGGATAGATAATTGACTACTCATGCCAATGAATAGTAGTTGGCAACACATGCCATGAGTTATAAAATTAATACATAAAAATGGATAATAGTTGATGACACAAGCCAAAGAAAGATAATAGGCGACACACATCATAGAAGGATACGTGGATTGATCATACTAGGGATATAGTCTCTAGTATAATCTCATGATACTTATCTAAATCACATCACACCTGAACCAGATGGGAGACCGACAGATGCATTTACTCTTATAGACTACACATGTAACTGGTGAACATGACACACGTGCCTAACTAGCACGACTCCTACAGTCATTTATTACCTCGACAGATATCATGACTCTCATCCACTACATGTCATAAACATGCTGCAAGACTACACTCTGCATTAGTCATGACCTTGCTTTGCCCCTAATGGTAACAGACCGTCGGCCTATGTGACACAAGGGGCTAACCATCGCGGATCCACGGCTCTACGATCATCGATACACAACTATAAATATTGCTGACACACACACTGGGGTGTCATAGATTCGGGGGGGACCACCGCGATCAGGCCAGAAGGATGGATAACGTCCAATCTGGTTCTCTTCCTAAACATAAAGGGAGTTGGATAGTGATAGACAAATACTGTTAAATATATATGTATGTATGTATGTATGTATGTATGTATGTATGTATGTGTGTGTGTATATATATATATATATATATATATATATATATATAATAGCCAACACACAAATATATACACATACTGATACATGGTTCTATAAGTATGCTGATACACAGTTAATTATATATATGCCGATACACGGCTTAATATAATCACCGATACATAGCTAAATACGTGATTCACTGCAACGAATCTCATAACACATAACAAATTCCCGTATTGAGTGTCATCCACGAGTAAAGGATAACCGAATAAATAACATAACGACATCCTATACTACTGCGTCTTACTAGTTCATTTATACAAAGCTCTTACATCACATTGGCCCTTTTTTATTCTATACAATAAGTCCAAAGAATAACTGGAGAAATATCATCGAATTCTTTATCTCAAATGGTATTATAACTCCGTTTATTCCGATTCCTTGTCACACAGAATAAATATCAATAAAACAAATAAGGATATCATCATCGTATCATATCAAAGTCATTAATCAAATCCACCTCAACGGTGAATCATTCATACAATTAAATTCAATGTACAAGGAAATAATGCACAAAAAAGTAGTATAAAAATAGATTATTCAAATAAGTGTGTGTGTGTGTGTGTATACAATAACAAGCAAATCACACTTAATAATAAATCAAATTATTCAAATAAACAAACATAACAACCAACAACCCGTTATCTAATAATGAATCATTTACAAAAAAAAATACATACTTAGAAATAAATGCTAAATATATATATTTATTTATGTATATGTATATCAAATAGTGAATTCAATTTGTTTATTTAATCATAATATAAGATTCAATTACTAAACTCTATTTCTAAATCCTCGTGTGTGTGTATTTGAAAACTTCTAAAATCTCTTTACACGTCAAATAATTACAAAAACTATTTAGAAATTTTCTATAACTAAATAATACTTTAAAATAAATTTATAAACTTCAAAGATAATTCTTTCCATTTTTAAATCATAATTTATAATTCAAACCCTTCACTATATTACCAAAATTGATAATAACTCAAATGAAAATCAATAAGCATTACTTTAAATTCATTTCATACCCTTTTATAACAAAATGCTATCTCAAAATAAACTATATTTATTTCAAATGACAGAATATTATTCAAAATCTTCACTTTATACTCTAACGGTTAGAGATACAATATTTCCATTTCAAAACTACTTTTATATCCAAAATAATTTCCAAGAAATCGTTTTATTTACCAGTCAATTTTATTTAATTTTAAAATATCAAAAATAATTTATCATAACTTTCAAAAATATTTTAAAACCAGAAAATCAACCAAATGCCATAAATATGAATTATAAAACAAATTCCTTCAAAATCATCAATAATCATCAATATAAATTTATCGTCCGACCGAGTCGAATTCCATCGAACTTCGGTCACTCATACAGTATACAACAATATATATAAATTTTAAATATTAAAATACAAAAGGACAACATTTTGTTTGCATTTCGAGCATCCAACAAACACAGATCTCGACCCTCAAACCAAATAACATTCAATATCACAACAACCAATCAATCAACCCAATCAAATAATTTATCCACCAATAATCAACATTCACAAGCAGTTCAACTAAGCAATTTTTTTATAAATAAATGGGATAATAATATATAAAAGATACGAGAGGAATCAAATATAATTGTGAGTGAGAAATACTCACCTAACGATGCTTGTGCAAAATTGTATCCAATTCACCCTCTCAATCACTGCTTAGTAATGCTTCAAACATCACCAACTTTCGCAGTCTCAATTTGTCGCCTTTAATCCTCACCTCCACTCTCCAACACCGCAACATCTCCACTTTTTTGACATTCAAGCACATTCAAACTCATCACCGAATCATTAAATTGTCCACTCCTTACCTCAGCAATGTTCGTCTGCACCTATTCGCGACACCAGGTTGCGTCACCCATCTGGTCATGGACGCGTGCTCTCACCCTTGACCACGACCACCTTAACCAGGGACGAGCGTCAGTCCCCATATGTGATTTCTTTTCTTTTTTAATTTGGAAGTTGCAACTATCTGGAATTGAAGAATTGGGGTTTGAACATTTTGCTACAAGGCGCGAGCTTGTAAATGATAATAGGCAAAGGAAGTTTCTAGGGGAAGTTAGAAAAAATAATTAGTAGTGGGCTTGGGTTTTCAATTTAGTTTGAGCCTTAAATATAAATTCAAACAAGTTTAAATTTTCATTCCATTCCTTTTCTTTTCACAACTCCATTTAATTTATTTGTAATTAAATTTCAATTTGATTTAAACTAATTTATACTTATTAATGGTATTTTACATTCAATTAAAATTATTTATTTGATTTCGATATATTATTCAAAATAATTTATTGATTTAATTAAATTTATTGAATCAAAAATCTCATATAAAATATAAAATAGAATTTAATTAATTAAAATTTTATTTCCAAATTGTGAATTATTGAATATCAAATATGAACAATTTAATTTATATGGTGTAGAAAGCAGGGTCGTTACAAACTCACCTCTTACGAAATTTGCGTCCTCGCAATTTTTTGTAGAAAAATGTTAACAACTCATACACCGACTTACCATGAATTTAACACTCGTATATTGAACTCAACTGCTCGATCCTCTATGTGGCTCTTGCATTTCAACTCATTTCATTGTATGTTAAGAATTTAAATAGATTTATTTTTACATCTTTTATTTTTTGCAAACAATATAATTCTACGGAAAAAAATTGACTCTCGAAATTTTTTGAAAAATTTCGATAGAGTTTCCTTTGTACGAGAGACTTTAGAAAAATGACAATAAGATATACATCGATCAAAACATGGTCGGAAACAACATATATAATAAAATTTGCCAAACAGCATACAACTCACTATATTTTTGTAACTTTTTAAATAAAAACATACGTAGTTTTATAGCGTTTTAAAGTAAATTAACTTACTATTAATCGAGTAAAAGCATGTCGTTGTCATCAAAAAGTCCAAGCATGCTTCGTATGTCCTTATACTTGACTCAAACGCAAATATTATTTGCATAAAGGTAATCTAAAAAGTTTACATTTAAGTAATGTAATAGAAATAGGACTTTCAATCTTAACCTTTTTCCAACATACTTCCAAAAGTCAAAAACACCAAATCAAGTCATAGTTTTCAAAAGTAAATTATTGTATAGTATGTTAACTTTTCGAGTCATCTTATGGATCAGAAAAATGTTAAGTAGAACTCAAATTATGAGTTTTTCTACAAATATCGAAATCTAAAAATGTATGAAATACACCGGCCCACTTAATAAATTCATGTTTTTAACCATGAAAATACCAAATTTTCACGAAACAATTCAAAATAAAAGTCGTAGGTTTTGTTTTAAGATTTCCAGAATGAGCAAAACCATCGAAATCGAATAAACTGTTTGAAAGCTATGGTCAAAATAATATACTGTCAAAACTTTGAAATTACATAGTGCGGGCCAGATTTTCGTTTTAACTTAAAATGGGTTATTCATCAAAATGGGGCAGAAAAATCAAATGTTATATCTTTATTCATATAATGCACAGTGTTTACTGCAGGTGACATTATTTGCAGTTCATTTTGCTGGATGTTTTAACTATATGATAGCTGATAGATATCCTAATCCTATGAGAACATGGATTGCTGCGGTGATGCCAAATTTTAGACAAGAAAATCTCTGGATCACATGCACAGCAGCAATGTACTGATCCATTACTACATTATCAACGACTGGATACGGAGATATGGATGCACAAAATCCAAGAGAAATGTTATTTGACAAATCTTTTTTCAACAGTTTAGATATCAAAACACATGACTGAACTGCACCAGTATAAAATCTCATTTGTATCTAATGACATATACAAAGAGAAATTCTAATAAGTAAGCTCAATTTTTTTTATTTATGAATACAAATCAGTATGCTGGGACGTTAGGTGTTGTTTAAAACTTTGACATACTCTACTACATCTTTTTCATTTCATATTGATATTAGTATCCATATTGATATTAGTATCAATTCCAAAATTAAACCCAACAACATAAAGGTCAGTATCTGCTATTAAGGTGTTGTGATGCAAATACAAAATCATGCATTACTAAGTTTATTGGTATACCTCTAAAATATTTGGCTGTCATGAAGGTGTTTCTACTCGCCATGAATAAGAAAGTTGTGACGGTTGAACTGGTATAAGAACCTATCATAATAATTCATTTTCAAATATAATTCTATGTTCAAGCTACATCAGATATTTGTTGTGGAAAATAGTAATCAAAATCAATAAAATAATGATTATGAGGCGGATAAAAGGTTAATGTTAATTTTGCTAAAACATGATCTGACTCTTCCATGTTATAGAGCATTTCAAATCTTCAATGTTATAGAGCATTTCAAATCTTTTAAACTAAAAGAAAAAAAGCCGTAATACATGTATGCAACTGTTTATTATCAAAATGTCTTAACTCAAAAAAAATTTGCTGGAAATTCAAACGAATGCCAAAACGTTATTTCTAAGGAATGAGAACACTGCTTTGATATCAGTTCAGTTTGTAACAATATAAAAATATCCATATAGTGTCGCTTATTTTAAAAAAATTAGTGAAGGACTCGTTTGGATGCTGATTTTTTTTCCCAATAGAACTGCATTATTAGATGAAATGTTAACATAAAATAATGTGTATGATGATTTACAATGTAAATTATTCACTAAATCACTTTTTTTCTATTTCAACTTCATGTTTGAAATAAAAACTTACCTTCTTAATTTTCTTTTTCTATTTCAAATTTTTTATATTCTTTTAGATCATTGTATCGAAATGTCTCATTTTAGTGTTTAGAAATTCCTATCGGTAACGTTGGTCAGACGCATCGAATAGAATTCTTAAAGCACTCAATGGACAAATTAACACCAAAATAGACTATTAAAATATTTTCAATCACCGTAGAAACACGACCTTCATATTTTATTAATTACTTGCTTGTTTGAATAAACATACTTTTTTCTAAAATTCTTATATACATTTAATTCATCGACCACTAACAACAATGAAAATTACAACATCTTATTCATAAAATCAACAAACATCAATACAACAATACACACATTTTCAAATAAGTACCCAAAAGTTTTCAGCAGAAAACTATCTGTTAGTTTCCATTGCGACTCTACTCAACACTGGACCAGGCAACTATATTCAAAGCCATACAGTGGTTTATTCAATAACGTCAACGCCGACAATACTGATCTACCTAACAACTCCTTCTTCTGCTACCTTCTTCAGCAACTTAAATTTCACTCAGATATAAACACACCAAATTGATAGGGAATAGAATAATAACACACACAGATATAATATATATATATATATATATATATATATATATATATATGAAAATTTACAAGTACGTCCCGGATGATTGCCTCAGTAATCATCGTATACTTCTACTATCATTTTTTAATGTAATATAACTACCCAGCACACCCACGATGACATGGATTCTAAGTCTTTCTAAGATCTAGACTCGTATCTCCTATATATATGATATATCGTTCTAAACTTTCTCTGATACCAAACTGTAACACCCCACCTCTATACCCATATTATCAAAGAGTATTACTGAGTAATACTGTCAGATAATATGGAGAATGAGGCGATATGGGGTACACGGGTGATTCTCTTGGGCTAACGCTGGTACGTATTAAAACATCGAACAAGTAACTTATCTATACGTAAACAATGTAAGCACAAAGCAATAAACAAGTGTGCCTTCGGGATAAAACATCATATATAGAAAATATCATAGATCACAGAGTCGATCGCCACGATAATATACAATATACAATATATATCCAATACAAATCACAATAATACACACACAAGAGGTTATACAATACATGATGATATCTAAAATATAGAATATATAGTCTCATCTATGTCCACAAAATACAAGCTGGTCTCACCGTTCCTGAACCTATAATGTCTCCGGCAGACCCCGAGCATTATATAAAAAATAAATGGGTCAAAATTATATCTAAATTCAATGTCGATAACCGTATTGAACTCTGTATATACTGGACATAAATAAATATAATAATAATGCTAAATCAAACAATCCAAATATCATATACGTATATCCAGGTAGTCAACCACCTCTCAACTTCAGCGACAGATGATTCAGGTATTTTTTTCTCCAATTCAATCCTCAATTGTATTACATGATAGTAGATTCAATGTTTACCATTTGTTGCTACTCTTACTGCAGCCACAATTACGTCTACTTCCCAACAACAACTTCTACATCAATCTGTCATTCCGACGCGTTATAACTACGGTCGGAATTTTATTGCCACCCAAACTTGCACCCATCATATCCTGGCTCAACCCTCTTACTGCAGACACTGTAAGGCAAAATTGTTTTCCCGCGAACCAACCGGAAATTGTTGCTCCGGTGGTAAAATTATCATTCACTACCCTCCACCACCTCCTGAACTTTTCACTTTGCACACTGAAGATACTGAACGTGGGACACATTTTCGAACCAATATTCAATCTTATAACAATGCTTTCACAGTCACGTCTATGGGGACTAACATCGATCAACACTTAGCTTCTGCTCGGAATGGAATTTACTCCTACCGTGCATAGGGTTCCATCTACTACAGCATCAAAGGTTTCTCCCTCTGCCTGGAAGCAGACCCAGATACCTCCAGCTTTACATCTATGATATTGATCATGAGATTCAAAATCGACAGCAGAATAGTGCAGTATTAAGAGAAGATATTCTGCAAACATTGCAACAAATTGTAGATTTTCACAATTCTTATGTCCATGTGCTGAGACAGATAGGGCAGCGTATTGATTTACAGGATTGCAGATTGATAATAAAAGAAGTTATCGTTGACCATCATTTCCCTCAACTACCCACCGCATCACAGGTCGCAGGTATCGTTGTAGGAGATGATAACTCATACAATTCGACCAATAGGGATATTATAGTTGAAACAAGATCAGGAACGCTACAACGAGTTGCAAATACAACAGGATTTTATGATCCACTACAATATTCGCTTCTTCTGCCTCGCGGTGAACAAGGATGGGATCTAAACATCCACAATACTGGACATAACCTAATCAGTTGTAGAGCCTACTACTTCCATATGTTACAGGTACCTCCTTCCCTTTTATACTTTTCTACCCAAACCTCACACACATTTATTCTCCCTCGAACCATCCACACTTAACTGTTTGTGCGCATCATAGGTCCGACCTATGGAACAGCCTCTTCTACTGCTCAGTGGTCGCCTTCTCCAATGATTTGTTGTTGATACTTACTTCAACATTAAGACTATGTGAATACGGTATCTTCGAGATCACCAAGTTACTATAAGAGCGGACTTATATCAGAGCTTACAGGATGCTCTAGCTAGTGGGGAGACAACTGTCAGTAAGTACTTTCCCTTTTAATCATTTTGCGCTACTAAAAATATAAGCTACGGTATTTTATTTTGTATGCACCTGCACTAAATGCAGGAAAAGTTGGAGTTAGAAAGGGCCTTCCATCTTCTCATATTGCTAGTCCACGTGACATCCATCAACGGTATCAGAACGCAATGGCAATAGTCCGAAGGTATGGAAAACCCGACTTATTTATTATTATAACATGTAATCCTAATTGGATAGAGATTACACAAGACCTACTTTCCTTTCAACAACCACATGATCGCCCTGATTTAACTACTCGAGTTTTCCATGCAAAATTGGAACAGTTCAAAATTGGTTTATTTGATAAACATGTCTTAGGTAAAGTCATTGCATATGTTCATGTCATAGAGTTTCAAAAAAGAGGGTTGCCACACGCTCATATCTTACTTATTCTTTCAAAAACTGATAAACTTTACACTCCCGATGATTACGATACTATGGTTAGAGCAGAAATTCCAATTATACAACTAGAACCAGATTTGCACACGTTAGTTACTAAACATATGATTCATCATCCATGTGGTAGTTTCAACCCCAATGCCGTATGCATGCGAGATGGAATATGTAAGAAGGGATTTCCTAAACCTTCGCGGCATCAACTTTACAAGGAACTGATTCATACCCCATTTATAGGCGATGTGATATTCAAATACAGGATCAATCAAGTTCTACGGCAATTGACAATCGTTGGGTCGTTCCGTATAGCCCTTATTTACTTCTCAAATATGACTGTCATATAAACATTGAAATTTTTTCCAGTATTAAATCTGTCAAATATCTATATAAATATGTTTACAAAGGATCAGATCGCGTTTCCGTAAGCGTATCTTCTTCATCAGACACGATCGATAAAATTTCTGAATTTGTTAACGCCCGATGGATTTGTGCATCGGAGTCCCTCTGGAGAATATTTAAGTTCCAACTTAGCAGCATGTCTTCGTCTGTAATAGGCCTGCAAATACATCTACCTAACATGCAACAACTTTAATTTAACGCAAATGAAACCTTACACTCTATTTTGGCAGATCAACATAGAACTAAAACTATGCTCATAGAATTTTTCAACCACAATTTAACGAACAAGTGGGCACGCCAGTACCTTTACCATGGATTCTTTGAAAAGTATTGGTGGAACTACAAACATAAAGAATGGGTACATAAACGTATTAACCGTAAAGTAATTGGTCAGCTTTACACCGTATAACCAACCGAAGGTGATCGCTACTACTTACGTTTGCTACTAACTCATATCGCAGACCAAATTTCTTTCACAGACTTACTTACAGCCAACGGAACTGTTCACCGTGCATTCAAAGAAGCAGTAGAATATCGAGGAGTACTGGAAAATGATAATAGTATTAAGGACTGTTTAACTGATGCTTCGAACACCCATATGCGTGTTGCTTTACGACAATTATTTGTTACCATTTTAGTGTACTGTGAACCATGTGGTGTACATGAATTATGTGACAAATTTTGGCCCTCTCTCACTAAGGATTACCTAATTGCGTCTTCTGCCACCATCCCAGCTTCATACTTAATTGGTCGATGTCTCTCTGATATTAACAACCTTCTAAAACAGTATAATAGAACCATATTTGATTATGATTTACCACATAACTCTCTACGTTCACCTGAGGAGCATAATGTTTCCACGCTTATTTTAGAAGAACAGTCAATTCAAATACCGTTAGCAGATTTATAAGCCATAAATAACTTAATCCTTGAACAAAAGGAAGCGTTTGATACGATAATTCTTTCGGTAAATACAAAAAAGAGCTCCATTTATTTCATCGACGGTCCTTCCAGGACGAGAAAAACTTTTCTATATAAAGCAATTTTAGCTCAACTACGAAATCGAGGTGTTATTGCAACTGCTACTTCCGAAATAGCTTCTATTACATTGCCCGGTGGAAGACCGCACACTCACGATTTAAAATTTCGATTAACTTAGACCCTTCCTCCACATGCCATATTAGTAAACAATCTGACAGTGCAAAACTTTTATCCACGACAACCGTTCTTCTATGGGACGAAGCAACATGGCTCACCGCCATGCATTCGACGCTTTTGACCGAACGTTACGAGACTTGATCGATGCGGAAGTTCCATTTGGTGGAAAAATTGTTATCTTAGGCGGTGATTTTGGGTAGGTTTTACCTATTGTTCCCGGAGGGACTAGAGCTCAAACAACTGACGCATGTATAATTTGGTCATATTTGTGGTCGAATGTTAAGGTATTTCATCTAACTCAAAATATAAGGGCCCGCACTGACCAACCGTACGCCAATTTTGTTCTGCGCATTGGAAATGGTACCGAACCCACCATAGAAGAAAACATTATTGAATCACTAGTTTTGTTTCATGACAAAGCAAGTTAGAAGAAAAAGAGAATTCAGGACAAAAAGAGATAATCAAAGGAATATGGCTATATCAAGACTTTTAATCTGTGTTCTCGCTGTCTAGTACTTATGATTGTGTTTTAGAAATTTGTTAAAATCTATCCTCAAGTAGTCTGCACTTCATGTTTCTCGTAATTAAACAAAACAGAAGCATACTGTGCAAAAATACCTCAGCCAGTTGACTGGCTAAAATCATCCAATCGACCGACTGTGTATATATACCATATGCACTGTTTATTTTTTAAATCTATTGCATAGTCAGTCGACTGACCAAGAACGACCAGTCGACTGACCCGAGACCAACTGCCATATTTTCGTAAAGACATCTTCTTCTGCTAAAGGAAGCAACCCTTCTCTGAATGGTAATAGATGCTCCTCTTCGTCAAAACCCTTCACCAATGGCAGTAACTCTTCAACTACTATATATACATGCTCCCAAATACTTCACATTCACCGATTTTCATTCTAACTCTCCAATATTCTTCTTGTGCTTTAATATTTGCATTCAAACAGCGAACATACGTTTCTACTGCTTTGAATCTACAAATAACTTTCATAATCTTCGATTCTTAGCATTACCTTCTCTTCATATCTTCATATACACTTCATATACTTGAGGATTTGATTATAGGAGGTTTGCACTATCAGTGATAAATCAGTTTTATCAAGAACACACATTGTCAGATATTATTTTGTATTAATGAAGTCCTCTTCTGTTGCGGAGGCGAAAATCCTGTTCAGTTGCTCAGCTGTCTGTTCTGCTGCTCAGACTGTATATACCTGTTCCTCCGGGTTAAGTGAGGGTTATTGTAGTTGAAATTCCAGAAGGAGTCTGGTACTGAACGTAGAACGGGAAGTTCGAACCAGTATAAAAATTCCTTGTGTGTTTGTTCTATTTTACTTATTTCCATTTACTTTGCTATTATCATCTGTTCCACATTTAGATTTAAGTATATTCCATATTACACGATCCTACAAACTTTCATTTGGTATAAGAGCAAGGCATCTTATAACCGTTACACAGTTATCTGATATTTTGCTAATATGGAAAACAACACCAACATTTCTACTAACGCGGTCACTAACACTAGTTTTATTGAAGGTCAATCCACTACACGGCCTCCATTTTTCAATGGTCTGAACTATAATTATTAGGCAAATCGTATAAGAATCTATATGCAATCAATTAGCTTTGAATCATGGAATATTACACAAAATGAATACACTCTTCCTACTGGAGAATACTCCACTTGGTCAAACACACAAAAATTAGATGTTACTGCCAATGCTAAAGCTATGAAGTGTTATTCTATGCACTAGATGGAAATGAATTTAATCATGTTAGCATGTGTCAAACTGCTTATGAAATATGGAGAACGCTTAAAATCACTCATGAAGGAACTAATAAAGTTAAACAAAGCAAAATCTCCATGCTTAAAATCAGTTTCACAACTTTAGAATGAAACAAGATGAATGTACTCTAGATTCCAAGATATCTATCATTCACTATTAGGATTAGGAGAAAAGTACACTGATTTTGATATTGTATCAAAAATCCTAAACTCTTTAATGGATGAATGGAAAAGAAAAGTCTTAGCTATAGAAGAAGCTAATGACCTCTCTACCATAAAACCTCAAGAGTTAATAGGAAATCTAATGTCCTATGAAGTGAATTTGTAGGCAAAACGAGTACAAGCACAAGATAAAAAGAACATAGCTTTCCATGCTGAAGAAGAAAAAGATGAAGATTCAGATGAAGAAGATCTTGCATTTATTGCCAAAAATTTTAAAAAGTTCTTGAAATTCCGGAAAAACAACAGAAACAACGGAAAATGGAACTTTCAAATCAAACCATCATCTTCAGTTCTTGAATGTTTTAATTGTCATAAGAAAGGTCATATGCAAAAAGAATGTCCAGAACTAAAGAGAAAAAATACTTCAATAAGGGAAGAAAAGATAAGAAAAAGAAAGCATTCTCGGTTACATGGGATGATTCAGATACCTCTTCATCAGATAGCAGCAGTGATAGTGAAAACAAGCAAGCTAATGTTTGCTTTATGGCTAATGAAAACGTGGTTAGTGATTTTTGTAACGACCCGGTATTTTCAACCATTCGCATCCATTATAAGTGTATAGGTAGACACTCATGCCGGAATTGAATTGCTCAAAATACCGCGTTGTAAATAAAAATTTGGCAAATCTCAGAATATACAGTAAATAAAAATCACAGATCACAGACACAAAGTAATAATAATGCAGCGGAAGTAAAAGAGATAGTAGTTCATGAAGCTACTATATAAATATATCAGAGTTACATAAGATACAATAGAAGAAATAAAGTATAACAGAAGTTTAAATATGATAACCAAGTACAAGCTAAATAGAACAACCGAACTGAAAAGATGAAACTTGACAAGTAGATAATCTCCAGCGATTCCAATCTCTAGAACGTGGAAATCCAAATCTGTGAATAACTCAGGCTCACCCGAGCGTAAATAAAAATACAAACACTCGAGTCAGGACATACATACTTATACAATGTAAACCAACTCAAGTGAACTGTAGCAAAGATACAAGTAACTTAGAAGATGCTTGGGACCGTCCATCCTCTAAGGATCCATTAAACTATTTACTATGTAGTAATATACGCTATATACAGTAGTGTCTAATCAGTAAAGTATAATCATATAGAAAATAGCGTTAAGGGGATGGTGAAACTTAACGCGGTCGGATCTTTAAAACCAAAATCGTAGTGGGCTCGCTATAAGGAGATGACACGGCACGCGAGGCAATGCCAGGGTGGATACACCGTTTGCACTCCCGGACCGGTGGTGACGGCAAGCCAGCAGCTTCCGCCCACCTCGAACAATACCCCCGAATCAAAGTGGCGCCACATATCGAATCACAAAAGTAATAGAATGGTTTTCGATGGAGCATGCTCGATGAAAGCGTGCGACCCTTTGTGTAGCCCGGTATAGCTTCTGTTTTAGTCATTTATGCCAACTCACGGGAGTTGGGTCCACGTAATATACCTCTAGAACGTCGCCACCATCCTACTTCATTCTGGAATCTCCACCGCGTACACAGTTGTTAAAGTGGTTTTCGGTATTGGTCGGCTATAAGACAATATCCGATCCCGGTCTCTTTAACAACGATCGTTATTATAACCCATAGTTATAACTTTAAAAAATATATTTTATACTTCAAAATAAAATATCATTTCAACCCAAATCTTTATCAAAATAAAGATTAAATTATTTCCAAACCATTTCAATATATCATCATACCATATCTTTCGATTCAAATATTTATCAAAATAAATATCAAGTCATTTCTAACCATTTCAATATATTAAATTATCGTATCCTTTCAAAACTTCTTTTCAAATCATTTTAATATATCAAAATATCATAACCTTTCAAAACTTCGTTCAAAATATCTTATCTTTCAGCACTTCCTTTCAAATTATTTTAATATCAAAATGTCATATCTTTCAAAACTTCATTTTCAAATCATTTTAATATATCAAAATATCATATCTTTTCAAACCACATTTCAATCATTTAATATATCAAAATATCAAAACCACATTCATTTCAAATCATTATTCATTTTATTCAATTTAAAATACCATTTCAATTCACATTTCAAAACAGTTTATATTCAAAAAAATCATTTTTAATCATTAAAATGAAGTTATTATGTTCAATAATTAAATTATTAAATTTCCAAAATTTCCAACTTTCGAAGTTCATTTATTCACTTAAGTTTATCAAAACAGTGAAAATTCACTTTTCGTGGC
Source organism: Allium cepa (assembly GCA_030765085.1). NCBI lineage: Eukaryota > Viridiplantae > Streptophyta > Magnoliopsida > Asparagales > Amaryllidaceae > Allium > Allium cepa. The sequence goes on from CM060940.1 coordinate 673,318,713, forward strand.
ATTTAGAAAACGCTACGGAAAGATACATTCAAAACAGTTCAATTTAACAAAAGACAACATTTTAAAATGTTGTAATAGGGTTTACTTAAATTTCAAATAAACTTAGTTAAATTCAAAAATTATAGCACTTACAAAAATTGCTATAATAGCTTTTAATTCAATTTATCTTTTTAGTTCATTATCATCAACTACAGCATTTACGAATACTGTAATATCATTTACATTTTAATTAATAGCATTTCAAAAATGCAGTCAATTAACTCCAAATATTCAATATAATTTCTCAACCAATTATATTTTTATTTAAAAAAAATTTAACTCATAAAATCATACATTTTCACATTTATAAACATCATTTAATTTTCCTAAAGTTCATGATTTTATAAAGTTAAATTTCTATTCAAAAATCAAGATTTAATAATAATTCACTTATTAAATTGCAATGTTCAATTTTAAATTCATTGCATTAAATTACAACTTAACACTTAAGTTCAAATTCTCAAATATAACTTAGTTTTATTTTTATTTACTAAACTAAAAGTTCACTTTTAAGTCAATTTCATAAATTTCCAATTTAGTTATATTTCAAAATTTCAACTTAAAGTATTCATTCATTTCACATTTCAACTTTATTAAAAATCATTAATATGATATTAAATCACTTTGAATTCATTTAAATTCAAATTATCATAAATTTATCGTAATTTCATATTCAATTTAATTTCCAATTATAATTAAATCAAATTTTCCAAAATAACTTACGTTCAAAATTTTCTAACTTTTCATTAATTCATTTTACTTACAATTATTCAGAAAATCAATAATATTTTACAAAAATCCTTTTTAATTAGATTTAAATCAAAATGTTTTAATATTTACATTTCTAAAATAATTTTAAATTTTTTAGAAAACATATATTAACTACGGGTCTGTATATAATTTTCTACACTAGGAAAAGTGATACGGGTAATATATCATTTCAACCCGTAATTTACAAAGAAAAATCCGGGTTTTATCATTTCAAACCCGCAGTCCCAAGTAAATGAAATAAATTGAAAATCATTCAGGCCTATCATTTCAGCCCATAACAATTTTCCCTTATTCTAAAGTCCGTTCGGGTATGTATCATTTCAACCCATAGTGATTCTAATTTACAGGGAACTTGCAGTGTGATAAACTGATAAAATATACATAATAGCATGAAATAACAGTAACATATGATATAACAGGTGTTTAATAGGTGTGAACATCATATGATAATAATATAAGCAGTTATAACATGTTAATATAGTTCTACAGATTCGTAGGGTGTCAATTTACTACTTATATAAGTACGTAATGTCTGGTGAGAAATACTCACTTGTATCAGCTGGAGATGACAAACAACTACACACAATAAAGATCTTCGAAGGCATGAAAGAATGAATATGATTTGAGAGTGGAGAGCCAAAGATTTATAGCCTTGGATACATTCAAACAAAACAAATATATGAAACATAAGTTTCAAAAACAAGATATAGTTAACAATGTTAGAAATAGATGTATGAAACAAAACCAAAGACTTTGCACTTGCTTCCTATGCTTGTTTTCATGGCCTAGGGGATTAATAAGGTCAGGTTTGAGCATGGTTTGGATCAGGTATGGGTAGGAAAAGGCACGGTTACAAGGTGATGAAGTGGGCAGGAGTTTAAATGTAGAGAATATAAAAGGTTAAGGCATATATGAGAGTTTTGGTGAACTTTTTGGGCTCGGCTAAGGCATGTTTGGGCTCACCCTTTCAGGTTTCAGATCTAGACAGTAGCTTAGGTGATGGGTGGTGGTCATATCAAGGTGGTGGTGGTGGCCTAAGGTGGTGGCCTTGGTGGTGGATGAAGGTAGTGAAGCAACTAGGCTAGGCTAACATGTTTTTAAGGAGTTTTCAAGGCTTTTGTGTGGAGTTTTGTCAAGGGGGAGGGTGCGGCCTGGTCAAGTCAGAGGAGGAGATGATGTTAAGTGGTGGATGGTGAAGAGGAGAAGGTGGTGGAGGTGATGGCCAAGGCTAGCTAGTGGTGGCCGAGTAAAACAAACAAAGAAAACAAGGCAAAAATAAGCAAAAAAGAAGGAGAAAAAGTAGAAAAATATAGAGAGGCCTTACCAATTTTTCTCTAGCCGTGAAAATGAGATGAGAAAGATGTTTTCATGTGAAAATGAAGAAAAAAAAGTCATCTGAAGATAGTATAAGGAATGGCCAAAATAACTGATGTATTGATTGAAAAAGAAACGGTAAAAGAAACGGTGAAACGACTTTACGTTTCTTAGCTTTTAAAACATTCCATACTTTCTTTTCTTTTAAATCAAATAAAACAAAATGAAATTTAGCAATTACATCTAAAAACTGAAACAAAGTGAAAAAAAAAAATTAAATTTAAAGAAAATATAAAAAGAATTAAGGAAATTGCTTAAAAATTGAAAACAGGTTCAAAAATTATAATTAAAACATCGATGGCTTTGGAAAAATATCTACTTCATTCTAAAAATATTCTAAAGCAAAATTTTGAAATAAAATAATTTATTTATCATTTCTAAAATAAAATAAATAATTAAATTTTAATTAAATAGAATTTAAATTAAGAAAATGGCTTAAAATTGCGAAGTAGACTTTAAAATTAGAAATAAATTCAATGCACTTTGGAAAATTTTGATATACTTGAAAAATATTTATAAATAAAGATAAGTACACAAAATAAAAATTAATTCACAAAATAAATATATAAAATAAAATTTAAATAAAATTTTAATGAAGAAAATAGCAGAAAATAAGAAAACAGCCAAAAAAAAGAAATCACAACGGTAAACTTTGGAAAAATTATAACATCACAAAAAAAATGTTTTAAAAATTTTTTATATATCTAACATGTCATATAACACATATTAGAACATGATTTGACAATTAAAAATATAGTTTATAAAATTTAACATAAAGAAAATTGTTAAATAATTCAATGTACACACAATATTGAAAACAATATAACTTTCACAAATTAAATCCGTTTTCAACGAAACAAAAAGCAGTGTTCTTAAAATTTTATGTACTTTCATAATAAAGAAAAAAAATTAATTTTCAAACTTTTAAAATTTTAAATTAAAAGTCAAAGTTTGATTATTTTGACCAAAAATTCACTTTTTGGAAAATATTCTTTTTAGTCATGCTTTGGAATGATAATTCATATCAAAACTAAAGTTTATATTTAAAAGAACAAAATTAATCGTTCAAAATAAATAAAATAAGTTTTTAAATCAAAATTTAACTAAAATAATTAAAATATACAATTAAAATAAATCACAAAATACAGGGTTGTTACACTCTCCCCCACTCAAAACTTTTCGTCCCCGAAAAGGAATGAGGTACGGGAAAGCACAGAAAAAGATAGAGTGAAACAAGATTAGGACAAGATGACAAGGAGAAGGAAATTATACATGATGGCTATTGTTATAGGTAAGTTTTATAAGGTGGAGATGATCTTTCCAAAATTTTCCAAAATTAAGAACACAAGCACGAAAAGGTGGATTCAAAATGGTTACCAAAGATCTATCAAAGATTATAGAAAGATGCATATACCAATCTATAGCAAGATAAGGATGATAAGGACGACAAAATATAGTTTGCAAAACAAAATAAGGAAATAAATTTGAAACCATGGAAATTTCAACTTAATTTTTTTTTTCTTATTTTTTCACAAGTTAAATAAATCTTAACTATCTCAAATTTCATTATCTTATTATCCAATCATCTAAAATTAACAATTTTTAAAACCATGGGTTTGAAAAATAATCATTTATTACACTCACAATGTACTTAATAAATTTTATTCTTCTTTATTCCTAATTAAAATTAAATTTATTCCTCTCAATATATTTATCACTTATTTTAAACATACTTACACTTATTATAATTGCTTTCTTTTATTCTTAGCTCTTTTAACATTCTTTTATTGTAAGTTATTCAATTACCCTTTATTATATTTACCACTGTTAATCATTTTATAATTAAAATTTAAGTATATAACATTTATTATAACCACTCAATTTTTATTTATAAAATCTTTTTATATTGTATATTGTCCAATTACATTGTTAACCTTTGAAAAATTAAGGTAACTTATATTGGAATGAAATTGAGTATTATACAAATAAAACTTTCCAATTCAATCATTTCAAGCTTAAATCATTTATTCAAAATTTTTGATTTTCTTTTTATAATTGAAATTATTCTTTAAAATAAAATTTAAGAATTAAATTTTCAATTTCTTCAACCCATTTAGAGATAAATAAATGTATGTACATAATTTATCGAATCAAATTTAAATCATATGTCTATATATATTATAGATCAAGTCATATTTTAGAAATTCAAATCAAATTGATTTCCAAAACAAAGCTGTAGTAAGACTACAGAGCGGTCTCTTCACTTCGAAACTCGAAAATGAATGTCGATGATGCTGCAGTCATCACCGAAGTTATTTCCCAGCGACAATGAGAAGAGCGCTAATTTTAAACTTAAAATTCTTTGGAAACATATTCTTATTCGAAAGTACTTTAAATAATATACTTTAAAACTCAAATACAATGTTTAAAACCATCGAAAATTAAATTCTCAAATTTCTTGCTTTAAATTCATTTCAGTTCCCAAATAAATTTATAAACAACTATCTATAAATTAATTTATAGAACAATAATAAATGATAAATCAAGTATTATCATTTCAAATGATCAATTTTAAATCAATTTATTAAGTTCCATAAATTTACTTATATGTCAAAATTTATTTCATTAACCAAATTTTAAAATAATATTGTGTCAGTTTGTTCTGTCAAAGTGTTTTAGAAATCCTATCGATAATGCTGATCAGACGAATCGATCGGAAACCCAAATCAACATCAACAACTCAAACAACACAATATATAAAACAAAACATAGATATATAAGTACAATTCAAAATGTTTGGAAGAATAGATTGGAAACAAAAGACAAGATGATTAAATAACAGAGTAGAGAGGTGGATAAGCTTAAATAAATCACGGGAAACTTTTACCGGGTCAACCGTGACTTAAAGAATAAGATCAATGTGGATTTTTCTGGGGTAAATCTACATTCGATCTCAAGAGTTAGAGTTTGGGATAACAAAAGATATTAGCATCTAAACCAAGGATAGATATAAATCTCTGGTGAATCCATGCTAATTGTAGAGGAGTTTTTCCCCTTTTTTTAAATTTAATTTGAAATTGGCGTGACCGCCGACTCACTAAAAAGATCATTTGAAGCGGGGTTATGGAATACTCTAGATTCAAAAAGAAGATGAATAGTGAGGGATACGAATGGATCTTGGAACCGTAGGGAATGTTCCAAAATTCAAAGGAATCGAGTCAAAAGGAAGAGATTCAAACTCGAATGAAAGTGGTTCTGTAAATACATTCACTCCATATGCCGAGTTTTGTCTAGAGCTACCAAAGCTCTGATACCAACTGTAACGAGACTGTATTTTCAACCGTTCGCATCCATTATAAGTGTATAGGTAAACACTCATACCGGAATTGAATTGCTCAAAATACCATGTTGTAAATAAAAATTTGGCAAATCTCAGAATATACAGTAAACAAAAATCACAGATCACAGACACGGTAATAATAATGCAGCGGAAGTAAAAGAGATAGTAGTTCATGAAGCTACTATATAAATATATCAGAGTTACATAAGATACAATAGAAGAAATAAAGTATAACAGAAGTTTAAATATGATAACCAAGTACAAGCTAAATAGAACAACCGAACTGAAAAGATGAAACTTGACAAGTAGATAATCTCCAGCGATTCCAATCTCTAGAAAGTGGAAATCCAAATCTGTGAATAACTCAGGCTCACCCGAGCGTAAATAAAAATACAAACACTCGAGTCAGGACATACATACTTATACAATGTAAACCAACTCAAGTGAACTGTAGCAAAGATACAAGTAACTTAGAAGATGCTTGGGACCGCCCATCCTCTAAGGATCCGTTAAACTATTTACTATGTAGTAATATACGCTATATACAGTAGTGTCTAATCAGTAAAGTATAATCATATAGAAAATAGCGTTAAGGGGATGGTGAACCTTAACGCGGTCGGATCTTTAAAACCAAAATCGTAGTGGGCTCGCTATAAGGAGATGACATGGCACGCGAGGCAATGCCAGGGTGGATACACCGTTTGCACTCCCGGACCGGTGGTGACGGCAAGCCAGCAGCTTCCGCCCACCTCGAACAATACCCCCGAATCAAAGTGGCACCACATATCGAATCACAAAAGTAATAGAATGGTTTTCGATGGAGCATGCTCGATGAAAGGGTGCGACCCTTTGTGTAGCCCGGTATAGCTCCTGTTTTAGTCATTTATGCCAACTCACGGGAGTTGGGTCCACGTAGTATACCTCGAGAACGTCTCCACCATCCTACTTCATTCTGAAATCTCCACCGTGTACACAGTTGTTAAAGTGGTTTTCGGCATTGGCCGGCTATAAGACAATATCCGATCCCGGTCTCTTTAACAACGATCGTTATTATAACCCGTAGTTATAACTTTAAAAAAATTATACTTCAAAATAAAATATCATTTCAACCCAAATCTTTATCAAAATAAAGATTAAATTATTTCCAAACCATTTCAATATATCATCATACAATATCTTTCGATTCAAATATTTATCAAAATAAATATCAAGTCATTTCTAACCATTTCAATATATTAAATTATCATATCCTTTCAAAACTTCCTTTCAAATCATTTTAATATATCAAAATATCATAACCTTTCAAAACTTCGTTCAAAATATCTTATCTTTCAGCACTTCCTTTCAAATTATTTTAATATCAAAATGTCATATCTTTCAAAACTCCTTTTTCAAATCATTTTAATATATCAAAATATCATATCTTTTCAAACCACATTTCAATCATTTAATATATCAAAATATCAAAACCACATTCATTTCAAATCATTATTCATTTTATTCAATTTAAAATACCATTTCAATTCACATTTCAAAACAGTTTATATTCAAAAAAATCATTTTTAATCATTAAAATGAAGTTATTATGTTCAATAATTAAATTATTAAATTTCCAAAATTTTCAACTTCCAAAGTTCATTTATTCACTTAAGTTTATCAAAATAGTGAAAATTCACTTTTCGTGGCATTTAGAAAACGCTACGGAACATTCATTCAGCCCATAACAATTTTCCCTTATTCTAAAGTCCGTTCGGGTATGTATCATTTCAACCCATAGTGATTCTAATTTACAGGGAACTTGCAGTGTGATAAACTGATAAAATATACATAATAGCATGAAATAACAGTAACATATGATATAACAGGTGTTTAATAGGTGTGAACATCATATGATAATAATATAAGCAGTTATAACATGTTAATATAGTTCTACAGATTCGCAGGGTGTCAATTTACTACTTATATAAGTACGTAATGTCTGGTGAGAAATACTCACTTGTATTAGCTGGAGATGATAACAACTACACACAACAAAGATCTTCGAAGGCATGAAAGCATGAATATGATTTGAGAGTGGAGAGCCAAAGATTTATAGCCTTGGATACATTCAAACAAAACAAATATATGAAACATAAGTTTCAAAAACAAGATATACTTAACAATGTTAGAAATAGATGTATAAAACAAAACTAAAGACTTTGCACTTGCTTCCTATGCTTGTTTACATGGCCTAGGGGATTAATAAGGTCAGGTTTGAGCATGGTTTGGATCAGGTATGGGTAGGTAAAGGCGCGGTTACAAGGTGATGAAGTGGGTAGGAGTTTAAATGTAGAGAATATAAAAGGTTAAGGCATATATAAGAGTTTTGGTGAACTTTTTGGGCTCGGCTAAGGCATGTTTGGGCTCACCCTTTCAGGTTTCAGATCTGGACAGTAGCTTAGGTGATGGGTGATGGTCATATCAAGGTGGTGGTGGTGGCCTAAGGTGGTGGCCTTGGTGGTGGATGAAGGTAGTGAAGCAACTAGGCTAGGCTAACATGTTTTTAAGGAGTTTTCAAGGCTTTTGTGTGGAGTTTTGTCAAGGGGGAGGGTGCGGCCTGGTCAAGTCAGAGGAGGAGATGATGTTAAGTGGTGGATGGTGAAGAGGAGAAGGTGGTGGAGGTGATGGCCAAGGCTAGCTAGCGGTGGCCGAGTAAAACAAACAAAGAAAACAAGGCAAAAACAAGCAAAAAGGAATGAGAAAAAGTAGAAAAATATAGAGAAGTCATCACCAATTTTTCTCTAGCCGTGAAAATGAGATGAGGAAGATGTTTTCACGTGAAAATGAAGAAAAAGAAGTCAGCTGAAGATTGTATAAGGAATGGCCAAAATAACTGATGTATTGATTGAAAAAGAAATGGTAAAAGAAACGGTGAAACGACTTTACGTTTCTTAGCTTTTAAAACGTTTCATACTTTCTTTTCTTTTAAATCAAATAAAACAAAATAAAATTCAGCAAGTAGATCTAAAAACCGAAACAAAGTGAAAAAAAATAAGGATAAATAATTAAATTTAAAGAAAATATAAAAAGAATTAAGGAAATTGCTTAAAAATTGAAAACAGGGTTCAAAAATTATAATTAAAACATCGATGGCTTTGGAAAAATATCTACTTCATTTTAAAAATATTCTAAAGCAAAATTTTGAAATAAAATAATTTATTTATCATTTCTAAAATAAAATAAATAATTAAATTTTAATTAAATAGAATTTAAATTAAGAAAATGGCTTAAAATTGCGAAGTAGACTTTAAAATTAGAAATAAATTCAATGCACTTTGGAAAAATTTTATATACTTGAAAAATATTTATAAATAAAGATAAGTACACAAAATAAAAATTAATTCACAAAATAAATATATAAAATAAAATTTAAATAAAATTTTAATGAAGAAAATAGCAGAAAATAAGAAAACAGCCAAAAAAAAAAGAAATCAACACGGTAAACTTTGGAAAAATTATAACATCACAAAAAAAATGTTTTAAAAAAAATTATATATCTAACATGTCATATAACACATATTAGAACATGATTTGACAACTAAAAATATAATTTATAAAATTTAACATAAAGAAAATTGTTAAATAATTCAATGTACACACAATATTGAAAACAGTATAACTTTCACAAATTAAATCCGTTTTCAATGAAACAAAAAGCAGTGTTCTTAAAATTTTATGTACTTTCATAATAAAAGAAAAAATTTAAATTTTCAAACTTTTAAAAATTTAAACTAAAAGTCAAAGTTTGATTATTTTGACCAAAAATTCACTTTTTGGAAAATATTCTTTTTAGTCATGCTTTGGAATGATAATTCATATCAAAACTAAAGTTTATATTTAAAAGAAAAAAATTAATCGTTCAAAATAAATAAAATAAGTTTTTAAATCAAAATTTAATTAAAATAATTAAAATAAACAATTAAAATAAATCACAAAATACAGGGTTGTTACAATTTTACTTTTGATGATATGATAGAGATAAACTCAGAGCTAGTTGACACTCTAAAAAAACTTAAAAGAAAACATAAGGAGACTCGTGAACTTCAGAATAAAGCAGAATTCGAAAGAGATATGCTCAAAGATGAGAAGAAAATACTAGAGGAAGAACTTGAAAAATTACAAGAATCATTCTCCAATATTAATTCTCAACTCATTCTTTTGAGTCAAGAAATTGAAACTCAAAAAAAGAAGAATGACGCTCTTGTTTCTGAAAATCATGAACTCAAAACTAAGGTAAAATTGATAGAGTTGGATAATAGTAGTCTCAAAACTAATTTTTTAAGCATCACCAAAAATGTTTCAAACTTTAATAAAGGAAGAGAAACTTTATCTAAAATTATTGATAGTTCTCAATCTATTTTAAGTAGAAAAGGATTAGGATATGTTAAGAAAACAGCAGCTTCACCTAAAAAAAATTAGGAGAAATATTAATCCTACTACAGTACAAACAAAAATGAATTTTTACCCAAAAAGCATAAAAATTTGGGTTCCTAAAACAAACAACAGTTTTGATTAGGAAGAAATATATAAGCACTTATTTAGAAACTGTTTATAAAAATAAAGATTATATTTTAAATGGGATACTGAGCCCTCTTGGGTTTGGTTTGCTAAGATTTAACTCTTAGGACCCTATTGAAAAAGTGGGTACCAATGTTATCTCATATTTTTTATAGGTCCCACTCAAGAAAAGAGGAAAATGGATACTCGACAGTGGTTGTTCAAAACATATGATAGGATACAAAGATATGCTATCAAATATACTTACTCAGATGGAGGCTCCATCACTTTTGGAGACAATTCCAAAGGTTATATCATCGGCAAAGGCGATGTGAGCAATAATGGTATTTCAAATTTACCTCTTATTTCAAATATTTTACTTGTCAAAAATTTAAAACATAATTTATTTAGTATTAGCCAATTGTGTGACAAAGGATTCAAAATCAATTTTTTGGAAACAAATGTAGTATTTTTGATCAAAATCAAAATCTTATCTTTAAAGGAAATAGAGACAGAAATATCTATGTTCTGAATATGAAAATAAATCATAATTCAGATATGTGTTTAATAGCCAAAGAAAATGATCCATGGTTATGGCACAAACGATTCTATCATATTAACTTCAAAACTATAAACAAGCTCTCTAAAAATGATTTAGGGAAAGGTCTACTAAAAATGAATTTTAAAATTGATCATATTTGTGATGCATGTCAGTTAGGAAAGTTAACTAAGTCATCTTTTAACTCTAAAAAGGTCATTTCAACTTTACAACCACTTGAATTACTATATATGGATTTATTTGGAACAACACAAGTACAATCCATTAATCATAGTAGATATGTGTTTGTTATTGTTGATGATTTTTCTAGATATACTTGGACTATCCTTATGGAAAATAAAAGCAATACCTTTGATAATTTCAAAACTTTTGTCAAAAGAATTCAAAATTTTAAAGGTTTGAAAATCAAAAACATATGAACTGATCATGGAGGTGAATTCGAAAACGAAGCCTTTGAACATTTTTATAAGAAAAAAGTAATATTCCATAATTTTTCGTTTCATGGAACTCCGCAACAAAATGGAGTTGTAGAACATAAAAATAGAACCTTACAAGAATGTGCAAGTACTTTGTTAAATGGAAGTACATTACCAAAATATTTCTGGGCTGAAGCAGTTGCAACAGCTTGTTATGTTTTGAATCGTGTTTCTATTCGACCATTAACTAAGAATACTCCTTATGAACTTCTTAATGGACGAAAACCAAATATTTATTATTTTAAAGTTTTTGGTTCAAAATGTTTTGTTTTAAACACAAAAGATTAGCTTGGTAAATTTGATCCAAAATCTGATGAAGGAATCTTTTTAGGATATTCGGATTGAAGCAAGGCTTATCGAATTTATAATAAAAGAACAAATATCATCGAAGAAACACTTCATGTATCTTGTAATGAAAATTTTAAACAAATCCCAAGTATAAGAGATGATGAAGAATTCCCTGATAATATCACATACATAGAAATTTCAAATTTTGAAAATAATGAAAACGTTGTTCACAATAACAATGAATTAAGATCTCCACCTAGAATATTAAGAGATCATCCTTCTGTCAATGTTATTGGAGAACTCAATTCATCTGTTAGAACAAGAAGTCAATTAAATCAAATGGGTCATGTAGCTTTCCTTTCTCATAATGAACCTAAAAATATTAAAGAAGCATCTACCGATGAAACTTGGTTAATCGCTATGCAAGAGGAGCTAAACCAATTCAAAAGAAATGATGTTTGGGATTTAGTTCCACGACCTAGTGATCAATCGGTTATTGGTACAAAATGGGTTTCCAAAAATAAAGCAGATGAACAAGGAAATATTACTAGAAATAAAGCTAGATTAGTTGCTCAAGGATATAATCAAGAAGAAGGGATTGACTATGAAGAAACGTTTTCTCCAGTCGCTAGACTAGAAGCAATACGAATCTTACTAGCATTTGCATGTTTTCATAACTTTAAATTATATCAAATGGATGTCAAAAGTGCTTTTTTAAATGGTTTTATAAAAGAAAATGTTTATGTTGAACAACCTCCGTTATTCATACACGAACAATTTCCTAACCATGTCTATAAGCTTAAAAAGGCTTTATACGATTTGAAACAAGCACCCTGTGCTTGGTATGATCGTCTTAAAAGATATTTAATAGATTCTGGTTTTGAAATTGGAAAGATTGATCAAACTCTTTTTATTAAAAGACAGGATATTTTAATCGTTCAAATATATGTTGATGATATTATTTTTGGATCTACAAATTAAAGACTATGTCAAGATTTCTCTAAAATAATGACTAGTGAATTTGAAATGTCACATATGGATGAGTTAAATTATTTTCTTGGCTTACAAATAAAACAACTAGAAAATGGTATTTTTATTAATTAAGAAAAGTATTGTAACAATCTAATCAAACGCTTTGGTATGGAAAATACTTCTACCAAACCAACTCCTATGAGTAAACCATACATCTTGATAAAGATGAATGTGGTAAAAGTATTGACCAAAAATCATATCGAAGTATGATTGGATCGTTACTATATTTAACAGCTAGTAGACTTGACATAATGATGAATGTCTGTTTGTGTGCACGATTTCAAGCAGATCCCAATGCATCACATTTACGAGCAGTGAAACGCATACTACGGTATCTTAATAAAACCAAGGACTTTGGACTATTCTATCCATAGGAATGTCCTTTTGAATTAGTGTCCTATAGCGACGTTGATTTTGGAGGAAGCCGGACAGATAGAAAAAGTACAAGTGGGACTTGTCACTTCATTGGACGGTTTCTTGTATCTTGGATTAGTAAGAAACAAAACTATGTTTCATTATCGACATGTGAGGCGGAATATATTTCTACGGCTCTGGCATGTGCTCAAGTTATCTATAGGTAACAAACACTACAATATTTTGGTTTTAATTTATCTAAGTCAACTATTTATAGTGGTAATTCTAGTGCTATTAATTTATCTAAAAATCCTGTCAATCACTCGCAAACAAAACACATTGATATTCTCATCATTTTCTTCGTGGTAATATTGAAAAGGATTTGATAAATCTAGAATTTGTTTCCTTCGATAAACAATTGGCAGATATTTTTACAAAACCTTTAAATGAAAATACTTTCATCAATTTAAGACAAGAACTTGGAATAGTCTCTTTTAAATATTTATGAATTTTATATATGTATATATATACTATTTGTATTTGTAGTTTTTCATAACACAATTTGACAAAATATATATAAAAACTTTCAATCAAATTTTTTTGTCAAAAAAATGACTCTAAAGAGACTTGAACTAATGACCACTTGGTTGTAGAATTATAATTGTATCTTGCCATTTGAGCTATGTATGTTTCTTGTTCCAATTAGAAGACTGATTCTAATTATTCTGGAAATTTTTGTTCAAAAAGATAAATGTGTAGCGGCTGGAGCTCGAACTCTGGTCTCCTAACTGGTAATTCAATGTCTTACCAGTTGTGCTTTGTGTTATGAGTCTTTTGTTTCATGGGCTTATAACCATCTTTTTTTTAAAAACTATTCTCATCCATTCTTTTTTCTCTCTGACTATTAGCTTTTTGATGTTTCTAACCACACAAATACAGCTCAGTCTCCAATATAAATCTGCATTCCTTTCATTTTTGCAATCATCCTTAAAAAAAATTAAAAAAACCTTTAAAACTTCAAGTTCCTCATTACCTATCAATGGACTCTCACGATTCCTACGACTCCTCTAACTCCAAATTTTCTTTTGCTATACCAACATCCTCTAGTAACTATCATTCTTCCAGTAGCTCTACTCCGTCCTTGCCAACTCCTACCTTTAGACATGAACCAGCTCAATATCACACTGGATTTTCTCCAAAAGCTAAGAAGTCATGAAGATCATTGTTTTTTTCTCAAAACCAAAAGAAAAAATTGATGAAATCCATCATTATCAAAAGGAGAAAATCAATTTACAAAGAGAGATGTATTATGAACAACGGATGAATTCCAGTCGCCTTAACCTTGTAGAATCAATTGCCCTCAAATTCTGTGGTAAATCATCTAAGCATGACGTTGTTGATCCCTCAACATCTCGTCAACCAAATTCATCTGGCTTGAATCAATGGGAGCAAACTCCACATCAACCTCTGGCATCTCCAAACTCTTGGGAATGGCAAAATTATTGGTCTCCTTTGCAACCTCATGTTGACAACACCAAGGTTGAACCACATGAATGCTCTCCAAAAACTCCTAAATAATCGTCTTTTCTTGTGTTTTATTGTTCTATGTTCACTTGGATTTCGATTATGCATATGCTTTTTTGCATAAAATGTTGTTTTAGGCTTTACTGCAATTCTTGTCATCAGCAAGTCGACTGATATATATAACCAGTCGACTATTTACAGGGTACAAAACCTCTCGGGTTGTCAACCAGTCAACTGAGTTATATAGGTCAGTCGACTGTTTACAGAGTAAAAAAACTCTTGGGTTATCAACCAATCGACTACCCTACCCCGACCAGTCGATTGGCTGTACAAAAAAAAGCTACTGTCATTTCATTTTAAACCTTTTTACACCATCTATTCACTTTACCTTCTTCATTTTTTACTTCCTCCAAAACACTAGCCCCTGTTTTTCTTTCAAAAATTCCTCAAAAACACCAAATTAATGGCTCCTCCAAGATCAAAACGCTCAAAACAAGGTTCTTCATCCTTTGTTGATACTCATGTTGCTCATTGGCTATAGGATGCAACTGCAATCGAATGATGGGAGAAGATGAAGAACTCTAGAATTTTCGAAAGCTCATTCAGTGTTTATTCTGATTTTGGTGCTTACTCTTTTCAAGAATTAATGCGGAGATGTGGATTAGAGTAACTCCTTGACTACAATGCAAATCACCACAACATTAATCATCTTATGGTAAAACTTTTCTTTGCAAATTTAAATCTTGGCCACTAACAACCATCTAATCCAAATAATTGTGTATGGAGTTTGGTATGTGGACAACAAGGTTTCTTTTCCCTTGTTAGAATGGCACATATCCTTCAATCTCCAAATGAAGGTATAGATTTAAATGATGTCGAATGCAATCCAAGACAAAGAGATAGAATTAGTCATATGTTCATGAGTGACGACCTGACTGAATTGCTTTCTAAACTTCTTCGGCCTAAAGAAAGAATTTTGCACAAGACGCTTATGCGATCTATTCTTCCCCAAACCGGCTTATATGAATTAATATATATGAAAATTTTCAAAGCTCTTTATGCCATATAGGAAAATATACGCGTTAATTGGTTGCGTCGTATTATGGATGAATTTCTCGCCTTCACACATGGGAATATGCATGTTATCTACTTTGGAGAATATATTATGAGACTTCTTCTAGATGCGGGTGTTCGTCAACCGGATTTCGAACTCTACTGTCGGAATGATAAATATAAGGACCATCAGTCTTATGAAGCTACCAACACGACAGCCACATATTACTTCATATGAAGATTAGAAGCATCAACAGGCTCAACAACAACAATCTAGAGGTCCTACAATTGGAGAACCAGAAGCGCAACAAGAAGAAGGCGATATTCTCTTAGCTACTTCCTCCAGCACCCGTGAATCCATAAAAACTCTCTTTCGCAATCAACTTATTTTGGATTCTAGGCTCAAGAAAATGGAAGCTTGATAAAATCAAAGGCTTCTTTTCTACATTATGGGATGCATTATCATGTTCTTCTTCAACTGCTGCCATGTTTATCGCCCAAGGAAAACGTCCAGCACCTCGATTTACATGGTCTACATCAAAGGAGCATACTAGTAGCGATACTAGTGGAGCAGGCAGTGGTGCTCAAGGCGCTTCTAGACCAGAAAGGAGCCCGCACCGGAGGGAGAGTACAATTGGGATCTTGATGAATAGGTTTTTTGGTGGGTGAGTATGGTATGAACTATTTGCTTATTTGTAACTTTATTGACAATTTAAACATATTGAAACTTGCTATTTATTTATCTTTTGAGACTTGTACTAAATAGTCTCACTTTGATATTTGTTTCTGCACTTTATATTAAAATTATTTTTGCTATATCTCCTTTTTGTCGATGACAAAGGGGGAGAATAATTGTCCAAATCATCTTTATGCAGGTACAAGAAGTGTCATATATTCAGGGGGAGTTTTTATATTTGTTCTCTAGGACTTTTATATACAGGTTTGTCATCAAAAGGGGGAGAATGTTGAATCACTAATTTTGATTCATGACAAA
The DNA here is from genome assembly GCA_030765085.1 of Allium cepa. Lineage (NCBI taxonomy): Eukaryota > Viridiplantae > Streptophyta > Magnoliopsida > Asparagales > Amaryllidaceae > Allium > Allium cepa. The sequence continues at coordinate 673,335,053 of CM060940.1, forward strand.
ACAAGTTAGAAGAAAAAGAGAATTCACGACAAAAAGAGATAATCAAAGTACTATGGCTATATCAGGACTTTTAATCTATGTTCTCACTGTCTAGTACTTATGATTGAGTCTTAGAAATTTGTTAAAATCTATCCTCAAGTAGTCCGCACTTCATGTTTCTCATAATTAAACAAAACAGAAGCATACTATGCAAAAATAACTCAGCTAGTCGACTGGCTAAAATCATCCAGTCGACTGACTGTGTACATATACGATATGCACTGTTTATTTTTTAAATTTATTGAATAGTCAGTCGACTGACCAAGAACGACTAGTCGACTGCTGTCATATTTTCGAAAAGACATCTTCTTCTACGAAAGGAAGCAACCCTTCTCTGAACGGATGCTCCTCTTCGTCAGAACCCTTCACCAATGGCAGTAACTCTTCAACTACTATATATATACATGCTCCCAAACACTTCACATTCACCGATTTTCATTCTAACTCTCTAATATTCTTCTTGTGCTTTAATATTTGCATTCAAACAGCGGACATATGTTTTTACTGCTTTGAATTTACAAATAACTTTCATAATTTTCGATTCTTAGCATTACCTTCTCTTTATATCTTCACATACACTTTATATACCTGAGGATTTGATTATAGGAGGTTTGTACTATCAGTGACAAATCAGTGTTATCAAGAACACACATGTTAGATATTATTTTGTATTAGTGAAGTTCTCTTCTGCTGCTGAGGCGAAAATCTAGTTCTGTTGCTTAGGTGTTTGTTCTGCTGCTCAGACTGTATATACATGTTCCTCCGGGTTAAGTGAGGGTTATTATAGTTGAAATTCCAGAAGGAGTCTGGGATTGGACGTAGAACGGGAAGTTCGAACCAGTATAAAAATTCCTGGTGTGCTTGTTCTATTTACTTATTTCCATTTACTGTGCTTTTATCATCTGTTTCCACATTTAGATTTAAGTATATTCCATATTACACGATCCTACACACTTCCAGACATGATCAAACTACCACCGGATATTGTCATACCATGGGACGATACGAGTTCGTTATACTCTTTGATACATGAAATCTTCCCCGCATTAAATGATAATTTTCGCAACACAAACTACATACTACAACGAGCAATTTTATCACCAACAAATGAAATAGCGGTTGAAATTAATAATATGATAATAAACAATTTCCCTGGCGTAGAACATGTTTATTACTCTTTTGACAAAGTAGAAGATGACACGTCTAACTTATATCAGAGTGAGTTCTTGAACTCACTTAACCCAAGTGGTATGCCACCTCACAAATTAACTCTTAAAGAACGATCGCCAATAATGTTACTTCGCAACATTGATCCGCGAATTGGGCTATGTATTGGGATGAGACTACTCTGTTGTGCCTTCCATTCAACCCTTATAGACGCTGAAATTTCTTTCACTTAATTCCAAGATACACGGGTGTTTATTCCACGTATACCATTAAAGCCTTCTGACAGCATAAACCTACCATTTACCCTTATTCGTAAACAATTCCCTCTTCGCCTAGCATTCGCTTTAACAATTAACAAATCACAAGGACAAACCATCCCATATGTGGAATTTATCTTCCCAACCATGTTTTCACTCACGACCAACTTTATGTCGCTTTATCTCAAGGAATTTCGAGTAGCACGACAAAAAATTTGGTTCAGAATGGAAAACTACATCGTAAAAAAGGAACGCATACCGGAAACATTGCTTATAACGATGTTTTGTTCACATGCTCTCAAATTATGAACGTCTCTTCCACACAACTTAATTAACCGACCTTCCTTTCTTCCCCGCAGTTACTTTCCACTTCACACTTCCCACATCTTCCTATCCCCCTGTTTTACTTCTCCAACGACATAACAACATCCTCAAATTTCACAAACCTCTTACTCCGTGTCCATTGCCTTGCATATATTATCTCCTTATCCTACAGTTCAAGTACTGGGGCTGCCTATGGCGCTGCTTGTACCACAACCTCCAGCACATTGCCTGTTGTATTTATCACCCTATGCAGCTTCACAAAATAAGCAACCAGTCACCTCTTTTTACTAATTAACTGTCATGTGAGTCTACCAACATAACTACAGAATTTACAGTTGCTCAATTGCAGCTCTTTCTTTTTAAACTTACTTTATTTCTTCTTCCTTTTGTCAACAACGAACCACTGCTGATTTACTTTTCCATCCACAACCGGGGTTCACGGTCTGAGCTTGACCAAGGCAGGTGGTAGCTCCACTCAATCATTTTGCGAAAGTGAATAGTTATGAAAGTTACACATTTATCCTCCAACATGAACGTTGTTGTACCACGCTAAGTTTACCGTTCTGTTCTCAAGTAAATTGGCAAAAATGAAATGTAAGTGCTGAAACTGGCAGACTGTAACTTTTCAATTATCCCCCGTACTCTTCTTCCACTACATTTCTCGACCTGATTTTTGTTGCAGGAATGACTCAGCAGGCCTTCTACGTGGAAAGTTTGGTTAATTTTAAATACAAACGAATCAACAAAATGTGCAGTCAAACCTAACGCTCCCTCGACAGTTCGTTTTTTACCAACAAGGCAAATTCACATACACTTCACAGGATGCCACCTGTTACACTGCATTGAACAATACAAATACTGTTTGTTACCTCATAGAGGCCAGCGTGTGCAGTAATTATCGTTTACAGTGCACCATTCCTTCCCTTTGATTGTGCCGCCTGCGGACCCAAGCCCTGCCGCCCCAACGCTTTCCTTCTACAGGTAGGGTCTGCCATCATTTATTACATCTTCACTTATGCATATATCGATGCCGTAATGCATGAGTACTCACAACCAAATTTTTGTCCTAACAAAATGCCTTTGTTATGCTTTCCTCACACCATTGTTGTACATTTATTTATGTTTTTCTATTCCGCTCTTACCGTCATAGTTTTGGACTTATAAATAAATTTTCATTTCATCCACCAACTTTGTTTTAAATTGGTTCGCTTTAGGTTTTCAAAACTACAATCATGGGAAGATGCACTACAATCACTCACTGCAAAATCACCTCCATCTGTATGCGTTGCTTATGCATTTGTACAGTCTGCTTGCTTCGTCAGTTGTTGGCGCTGATTAACTCAACCATAATGCTTGAACATTTTAAATTATAGGAAGATACCATTTGAGGTTACATTACATAATATTAATATTTATTTCCATATGCTGAATGATATGTAACAGTTATTGTGCCTACATATGTTACAACTTAACAAATTTATGTACAAATCACGGTTGACGTGATATGTTTATTTCTACATACACTTTCTACTGGACATAGCTGGAACAGTATTTTTGATGTGCACTTCTGCTAGATACGTTACTGTGAGCTCTATATGTACGCATTTTACTTTGAAACCATGTTTACATTATCACGCTCTGTGCTCTATTTCAGATATAGGACTTCAACTTCCATAGGGACATGTACGACCGAATTACTAGTTGTTTAATGTTTAAGCTGTTACATTAGTATATATTGCACAATACTGTTTGCTTTTTCATTACCACACTATCACATCATCTTTTCATTTTTCCATTCTCAACTTCCTATTTTCTGTAAAATCTTCCTATCAACCCTACATTCATGCCATATACATGCATATTAAAATAGTTAAAAGCAACCGCATTCTTTTGTTCACAACCTAATCTTTAATTCACGTGGTCAATGGATAGTTTGTACTGGCGCACTTTTTCATAGTCACACCGATCAACTTAGGACTAAACTTAATACATCAAATGAAAAACTATAGTACTTAATTACAAAGCATTCTTATATATAGATACAATGTAAAATACATAGCATATGTTTCCCATATTTCTATTATGTGGGAAACTCTCCTCCAACAACAGTATAGAAAAGAAAATGAAGATTACGGAATCAATGGACAGATGGAAAACTTAATTTCACTGCAAACATGAACGAACTCATAAAGTCCCCTGAATTTACCGTATCTCACAGACAATATATATTAATTACTATGGTTTTTGCTAATGCACATCACATTCACATTGTCCAGTTGAACTATTTTTGCTATTCTCTGACAGCCTGCCAATTTTAACTATTTAACATGCTTTCAATAAATTTGCTTCCACTGTATGTGTGACGCCCCACCTCTATACCCACGCTAGTCAAGAACACTACGGAGTAGTGTTGTCAACTAGCACGGAGAATAAGGCTGTTGAGGAGCGACCATCCATGTAATTGCTTATCACACGGTGGCTACAAGTAATCTTCGGAAACAAACATAGAAATAAGCATAACGCAAATCAGTCACAGACATCCATATCACAAAGGCGGAAGAAGATATGAATATATAACTAACACATGAAAGTGTACATCAGAGTAGTGGTCAAAAGATCCACAATAATACAAAAGAATAGCAACACTTGCTATACAAAAGAATACAACTATGAGTCTATATCTCAAGTGTATACAACAAAAAACTGCTAATCTAAACAGTTAGCCAAAAGTCAGAGTGATGAATCCCTGGGAAGAAGTCAAGCAGAAGCACCTGTAACATCTTGGTCTGACCCGAGTATTATTTAAGAAAATAATAAACGGATCAGTCTAGCTATAAATATCAGATGACATGATATAACATAAAAGATATGGCATAAACATAAAATATCCATAATGACATACCACTATAAGTATGTAAATAATGATCAACAGAAGATCAATCAATAAGAGATAATCAATATCACAAGAATCTTCTCAAAGATTCGAAAAGGGCACCATACCCCAAACTTGTACTCATAACAAGTCAATGACATAAATTCTAGAAATCAATGCAAGAAGTCCAGTAATCATAGAAAAGAGAAAGAGGCCTATCACATGACGGTCCGAAGACCAAGGGGAGCTACCCCACATGTGTGAATGGAATCACACAGATTAAGGTCCAGACTAACCAAAAAGCAAAAAGGTATGTGTGAGTGGAATCACACAAGTGGTGTCTAGTCTAACCTCGCAATAAGAGACATTGCACAATTGCTAGTCAAAATCATCAGAATGGTCGTCATGATCAACGAGAAGTGTCAATTACACTAAGCTAGTAAATATAGAAGTTTAGCTTCATGTCCCATAACCACTTGCTTAACTTAAATATTTACGAACAAACTGTAAATCTCCACTAGGAAATTGTCACAAGAGGTTCAATCGAACAAGTCCAAGAATTAACCGACGAAGTGAATGCAAGCGTTTCATACCACTTGTTTTACTAAGTCGTTTAATTAGATTTCTCATCCGAGTGAGGTAAAGGTTTGTATATACTAATAGATTGGAAAACAGTTTAAGAAAAAAGCTTTGTTATTAAAAATAGAGTTGAAATTGTTTGTTAAAAGAGTTTTGATATTTACTACTAATATTGAAACCTTTATATTATAAAGTGACAAAACACAGAAGCAATTGTAGAAACAATCAGTCACAAAGATCACATACGGAGATGCGAATAAAATCCAAGGAAATCAGCTCAATGTTTTTCAGATAAGATCCCCTACGGAGGGGGGGTCCAGGGGGGTGGCAACCCCCCAAGGTGGGGGTGCGGGGGCAACGCCACCGCTTACGGGGTTCGACCTGCCCGGTCAGGTCGCGGGGGTCCAGGGGGCAGCGCCCCGTCCAAAACGGTACGACCTAAGTGAAGACAAGCGGCCTACGACCTAAAGCAAAATGAGGTCTAACGACCTAAGGGTTCACGCGACCTAACACAATGGCCGAGCGAACTAACTGGAGTTAAGGGAGGCAAGCGACTTAAGGTCCAACGACCTACGACTCAAGCAAGCCGAGCGACCTAGTGTGGAGGGGTCGAGCGACTTAAGGAAGGCGAACGACCTACGACTTAACAGAGTCGAGCGACCTGAGGTAAATGGTCCAACGACCTAACTCGAACGACTTATCAGGAGCTTAGGTCGGAGACGACCTACGAGATAAACCAGGCCAACTTAGTGGACGAGCGACCTAAGGTAAATGGTCCAACGACCTAACTCGAATGACTTATCAGGAGCTTAGGTCGGAGGCGACCTACGAGATAAACCAGGGCGAGCGACTTAACGTTTGCTTAGAGATTATAGGTCGGAAACGACCTAAGACTTAAGGCTTAACTCGCGAGCGACCTACGGCTTAAGGCCTAACTCGTGAGCGACCTACGACTTAAGGCTTAACTCGCGAGCGACCTACGGCTTAAGGCCTAACTCGTGAGCGACCTAACTCCGAAGTGCCAATACTTCCAGAATGACCTAAAGCCCTGCGACCTATGGTACTAACTCGCGAGCGACCTAACGACTTAACTCATGAGCGACCTAATTCCGAAGTGCCAATTCTTCCAGAACGACCTAAAGCCCTGCGACCTACGACCCAGTGACCTTGCGACCTATCACCGAACGAGTCAAGTGGCCAGAACGAGCTAAGTGCAGGAAATTTCCAAAAATGCTAAAAATTGGAGTTTTTCGCCAATCCAATCCAAACCAAAGGCAAATGTGCATGCAAAAGTGAAAGGGAATCATTCCCAATAGTCCAATATAGTTATAGACTAGATTTGTGAGATAAAAATCTCACCTTTGCACTAAAATTTATGAAGATGAAGCTTGAAAGCAAGGAGAAGCAATCCAAAGCTTGAATCCAATATCTTCTACTTGAATTTGGAGTTGAATGTTGGAGTTGAAATTGAATTTGAGCTTGGAGTTTTAATTTCCCATTCTCTTCACCATTAATGCCAAAGCTTGAGTTAGTTAGGAAATTTATGAAGAGTGAGGAGAAGAGGGTTGGAACTTGGGCTTAATAGGCTAAACTAACCCAAAGTCCAAAGCGGGAAAAGTTAGTGAAATTTCACTAACTCCAAACCTATCGATGTTTATACTTAAAAAGTTGTAAACGGCATTTCGAACTCAATGGAAGTGGTCTCGAGTCCTAATTTGACCGTTTGCAAAAAGTAGTTTTTTGGACCAAAATCCGATTAACGATTTAATATTTAAATAAAAATATTTAAATATAAACTCGATAAATATGCGGGTTGTTACAGTATGTTGTACCCATTCACACCCCTCTACATATGGTTCACTGCACAGTTTGTATACACACTAAAACTTAATAAAATACTATTTCATAAGGATTTGTTTCCAATGACTTATAATTTGCACTATACGTCGCATACTATGCTACAGAATGCTTTATTAAAGATGGACAGCTTTACTCTTCCTACACGCAACTATTACTGCAGCACCTTGGTCTGTTTCCACGCTTAGTACTCCGTAAGCACACAAATACATGCAACATCCTATTCTACAACATTTTTTCCCCTATCATATGCCGGTTTCCATTTCCTACCCACTTACGTGTTTTCCTCACATCCATTTCATCATAATCCCAATGAGACCAAGTTAACCCATTTGCCGCATAATACTGATTCAACTCTTCCAGTAACTACCTCATTCCCTCACATGTTCTCCTCCTCCACTTACCACCTCACATCCCCACCAACTTATAAACTCTTCAATGCTCTACACTTTTGCCGTCTGCTTAATACAACCTACTCCTTCAATGACAAAGGTAACTCCATCCGCATTTACAAATAAAATTGTTCGCTGGTATTGCGATATTTTTTCCGTATCTCATTTCCTTCTAACTCACTAACGACTTCCTCCAATGAAGACCAAATGTTCAACATCCACTCAAGAGAGTGCAATAAACCTTTCCATCGAAAGGATAAAACGCAAATGCACCCGTTCAACAAAGCTTCTTCAAACTCTTCCTGCTGAAATACCTGCTTCATCCGCTGCCTTATCATCGCCTCCTGCTCAACAGGATGATTCAGACAATGGTACCAATGCAAAACACCTACAACATCTTCGACCATGCGTAGCAACAATAAAGAGTGCACAGAAACAAATCGACTTGCAAGAAGAGTCCGCATTTTCGGATCTACTACAAATCCCTACCGACCATCATCCCCACGCACCTTACCCAACAGACAGTAATTGGGTTCTTCACCCCGAAGTGGTATGCAACACATACTTACCTATACTTTAACACAACTGCATATTTGTGCATAGATATATTAATCTTCTAACTTTCAACCCCTTTAACCTTCTCCTACAAATCGAAGAGTGTGATCGATCCGTTGAACGCTATCTTGCATAACGTTCGCAGAAGTGATTACCTATGTATAACTACAACAGTTAATCAATTCCATGTTATGCTGCATATTTTCTCTATTTGTACTTTGCCAATAAAATAGCTTTTACAACTGTTGTGCCTTATACAGTGTACTTATATATATAATTTGATTTTCGTCTACGCGTTTCTTTAACTATACAACTCCTTATTTTCTACCATACCTACACCAACAAGTAATCTGCTACTACAACAATAAATGTTTTTTTCCTCAAACACAGCACCATCAAATGGATCTATAGAACACATTACCATACACAAACAATGTGCTCACCTGATCTCCTCCTACTATGTCAACCAACTAACATTTCGACTCCTATTCAACCCCTCCGCATTCCATCCTACCAGATTACTACACTTTTACTGCTTCAACGCAACTTCTAACTTTGCACATACATAATTCCCCCTTTATACTACCGAAACTATCCTGCTACCAACTTACTTTCACATATGCTTTTTATGGTCACGTGCAGAGCACGTGCATGCTATATATATATATATATATATATATATGTGAAAATTTACAAGTATGTCCCAGATGATTTCCCCAGTAATCATCGTATACTTCTACTATCATTTTTTAATGTAATATAACTACCCAGCACACCCACGAGGACATGGATTCTAAGTCTTTCTAAGGTCTAGGCTCGTATCTCCTATATATGATATATCGTTCTAAACTTTCTCTGATATCTACCTGCAACACCCTACCTCTGTACCCATACTATCAAAGAGTATTACTGAGTAATACTATCAGATAATATGGAGAATGAGGTGATTTGAGGTACATGGGTGAATATTCCCTTGGGCTAACACTAGTACGTGTTAAAACATCGAATAAGTAACTTATCTTACGTAAACAATATAAGCACAAAGCAATAAACACGTGTGCCTTCAGGATAAAACATCATATATAGATAATATCACAGATCACAGAGTCGATCGCCGTTATAATATACAATATACAATATATATCCAATACAATTATACAATATGTCCATAAAATACAAGCTGGTCTCACCGTTCCTGAACCTGTAATGTCTCCGACAGACCCCGAGAATTATATAAATAATAAACGGTTCAGAATTATATCTAAATTCAATGTCGATAACCATATTGAACTCTGTATATACTGGGCGTAAATAAATATAATAATAATGTTAAAACAAACAATCCAAATATCATATACGTAGAAAACCATAATACCCAATATAAAGATTTCATCACCCATATAAACTCATCAAATCAGAAACCACAAAACAACATCAAATGGGAGAATCATCCATATCTAGAAATCAACTTCGAAATCCTGAAAACATTTGTAAGTCAAAATATAGTAATGGTGACACATGCCTATGAAAATATAGTTGGCGCTATATAAATATAACCGAAGGCGCACGTTTAGGATAGATAATTGGCAACTCAGGCTAATAAATAGAGTTGGCGATACATGCCATAATTTATAAAAGCAATACACAAAAATAGATAATAGTTGGCGACACAAGAAAAAGAAAGATAATAGGCGACACCTGTCAAAGAAAGATATAAGGATTGTTCATACTAAGGATACAATCTCTAGTATAATTACACAAGTACTTATCCAAATCACATCACACCAGAACATGACAAGAGACTGTCAGACATACTTTCCCCTATAGACTACACACGTAACTAGCGAACACGACACATGTGCCTAACCAGCATGGCTTCTAAGCCATCAGATATTCAATAGACATCGTGACTATTGTCCACCACATGTCATAAACACACTGCAGGACTACATTCTACACTAGTCATGAACCCGCATTACCCCTAATGGTAAGAGATTGTTGGCCTAGATGACATAAGGGGCTAACCATCACTGATGCACGGCCCATAATCACTGATACACGACTATAAATATTTCTGACACACAACATTAGGGTGTCACAGATTCGGAGTGCGACCACCGCGATCGGACCGCTAGGGTGGATATTGACCAATCTGGTTCAGCCCCAAAACATAAAGAGAGTTGGACAGTGATATACACATACAGGCACACGGTGTTATAAGTATGCTAATACATAGCTAATTATATATACGCTGGTACACGGCTCAATATAATCACTGACACACGTCTAAATATATGACTCATCGCAGTGAGTCTCATAACACATAAAAAATCCCCGTATTGAGTGTCATCCACGAGCAAAAAATAACTGAATAAATAAAAAAATGGTATTCCGTACCACCGCGTGTTACTAGTTCATTTATACAAAAATCATACATCACATTCGCCTTCCTTTGTTCTATATAACGAGTCTAAAGAATAAGCGGAGAAATATTACTGAATGCCCCATCTCAAACGGTATTATAACTCCATTTATTCTCATTTCTCATCACATAGAATAAATATCAATAAATCAAACAAGGATGTCGTCATCGTATCATATTAAAGTCATTAATCAAATCCATCTCAACATCGAATCATCCATACAATTCAATTCCATGTACAAGGAAATAATGCATAAAAAAGTGATATAAAAATAGATTATTCAAATAAGTGTGTGTGTATAATAACAAGAAAATCACGGTTAGTAATAAATCATATTATTTAAATAAATAAACATAACAACCAACAACTCATTACTTAATAATGAATCATTTGCTACAAAAATACATACTTCGAAATAAATACTATATATGCATATGTATATTAAATAACAAATTCACTTTGTTTATTTATTCATAATATAAGATTCAATTACTAAATTCCATTTCTAAATTCTTATATATATTTCAAAATTACTTTACACATCAAAACAATTACAAAAACTATTTCAAAATTTTCTATAACTAAATAAAACATTAAAATAAATTTATAAAATTCAAAATAGTTCCTTTCAGTTTTGAATCATAATTTATAATTCACCCTTCACTATATTTCCAAAATTGATAATAACTCAAATATTAATCAACAAACATTACTTTAAATTATTTCATACTCTTTTATAATAAAACGATATTTCAAAATAAATTTATAAGTTTCAGAATAAATTATATTTATTTCAAACCCATAGAATATAATTCAAAAACTTCCCTTTATAATCTAACAGTTAGAAATACATATTTCCATTTCAAAACTACTTTTATATCCAAAATAAATTTTGACAAATCAATTTATTTACTAATCGATTTTATTTAAATTTAAAATGTCAAAATTAATTTATTATAACTTTCAAAAATATTTTAAAACCCAAAAATCAATCGAACATACAAAATACAAATTATAAAACAAAATCCTCCAAAATCATCAACAATCATAAATATAAATTTATCATGTGGCTGAGTCAAATTTTCCTGAATTTCAGCCATTCGTATAATGTACACATAATATAAAAAAATTCAAACATTAAAATGCAAACGGACAACTTTTCGTTTTCATTCAGACATCCAACAAACACAAATCTCCACTCTCAAACCCAATAACATCCATTATCACAATAACCAATCAATCATCCCAATCAAATAATTTATCCAACTAAATAGTTGAAATTCACAAGCAATTGAATTAAGCAATTTTTTTGTATAAATAAATGGGATAATAATATATAAAAGACATAGTGGAATTAAATATAGTTGTAAGTGAGAAATACTTACCTAATGATGCTTGCGAAAATTGTATCCAATTCACCCTCTCAATCACTACATAGAAACACTTCCAACATCGCCAACATTTGCAGTCTTATTTATCACCTTTAGCCCTCACCGCTATTAGCCAACACAGCAACATCTCCACCTTACTGACATTCAAGCACATTCAAACTCATCATCGAAACCCTAAAAATCGTCCGCTCCATCAACTTAACAACATTCCCCTGCACCTAGTTGTGACACCAGGTTGCGTCACCTATCTGGTCGTAGATGCGAGCTCTCCTCGTTGACCACAATCACCTCAACCAGGCGTCAAGCGCTAGTCGTTGTACACGATTTTTTTTAATATGGAAGTTGCGACTATCTGGAATTAAAGAACTAGGGTTCAAACTTTTGCTACAGGGTGCGGGCTTGCAAATGATAGCCGACAAGGGAAGTTTCTAGGGGAAGTCAGAAAGTTATAATTAGTAATGGGCTTGGGTTTTTAATGTAGTTTGGGTCCTTAAATTTTAACAAGTTTAAATTATCATTTGATTCCTATTTTTTCATAACTCCACTTAATTTCTTTTTAATTAAATTTCAATTTGATTTAAATTAATTTATAGTTATTAAAGGTATTTAATGTTCAGTTAACATTAGTTATTCGACTTTGACATATTATTCGAAAACAATTTATTGATATAATTCAATTTATCGATTCAAAAGTCTCATATATAATATAAAATAGAATTTAGTTAATACAAATTTTATTTCCAGATTATGAATTACTGAATATCGAATTCAAACAATTTTACTTATATGGCGTATAAAATAGGGTTGTTACAATTAGTTTTCTAACTTTTTTCTCGAGCATTAGAGAAAATTAATTAACACTCCCACTAACATACGACATCGAAGATACGTATAACCTAGATTTAATCATATAACATATTTGTATTAGAGTAAGTAATAGTACTAGTTTAATTATCCTTGAGAATATGTGGTTCGAATGGTTAAATAATAGGAAGTGAGTAATTCTTGAGCTTGCAACTTGTGAATATGAATTACATTAAGGAATCAAAGTGGATAGTTCAAAATTTTGGTATAACTATAATGACTCGTAACATTATAGCTATTTTGTTGAATTAGCTCAAGATAAATTGACTTATATGAAATGGTTATTCGTATATTTTCTAGCCTGCATCAAATTACATGCAACAGTGACTGAATAAAATCGTATGAAATAGCCAACAATTTTCCAACTAGACAACAACCTCAAAGTTTAATCCATTAAGTTTTTATTGATTTTACATTTCCATATCAGAAATTGTCGATAAAGGGTCTCATGTATTTATTTGCTTATTAGAGTAATTTGAATTCAACATTGATTAGAGAAAATCATGATTTGGAAACCCATTTTATTCTACGTAAGCTTTTCAAACTTGTCTCGTTAAAAATATCATTGTTTATTTCTCATTCAAGGTTGAATTCATGGAGATCCTAGTTTGTTTTTGATTTTTAGGCTAAGGGTTTAAGAAAGCATCCGTCTTTTTATCATATTTATAACAGGAGCAATATAGGTTTCTTCTCTTTGGTGGAATGGTTAAAGCATTAAAATTTTGGAACATTTCCCACAGAGAAAATATAAACGTATGTTAACTACATCTAAATAAATTATAATACCGCTAATATAGGATATTTAATTACTATGGGATAATCAAACGGAAAGTTATTAACGTGGAATTTGCTAAATTAATTATTAAGTTTGGCCTTAATAAACATAACAAAGAGAATGGGTTTAATGAAATAAGGTTTAATAAACTTAAGTTTGGAAGGGTAGTGTGACGAACTAGAAATTTAGACCCTCGAAAATTAACACTAATACAACCTTGATATTCACGTGCCGTAAATTCAAGTGCCGAAAAGACAGATCATTATGGAAAGAAAGAGGAAAGAAGAAGAGAAAAGAAGAAGAAACTAAAACCAACAAAGAATCTCACAATCACAGCGGAACAACATATAATATAATATCAATGGGTTTTACGAAAAAGAAACTGTAATATTTAATATTTTCAAATATCAATAAGAGTACAACATTTTAATCACAATCATCAGCCTGGATAGTTATAATAACTTACCCTCACAAATGTTGATAATTTAAATAATAATGCAGCGGAAAATAAACATAGATGTGAATACGGCCTGAAGACCTCCAGCTCTTCTACGGAAGCTCCAAAGCACCAATCTAATATGCAAATATGCTTGGTCCGACCCGAGCATTGAAAGGGAAGAACGCCTAGATTAGTTTGGTAAACCCGCATGAGGAAAACACATCTCAAATTGATTTTAAAGTCATCAAAACTTTGCTTTATCAAAACAAAGATATCTCGTAAGACCACGCTTCACATAAACATGGATGGGTTTACACCTCACGATAACCAAAACATTTCATTTCAAATCACCTGATATTATACTAGTGTCTAGTATACATATAATATTAATCATAGCCGAAGTTGTTATAATATTAAATTCCAGCATACTAGCCACAAAGTGTGTTCTACAAGAAAAATAGCAGGCATGTATTGGAGAATGGATTCCATACAAATGACAAGGTAAGGGACTACCTTCCGATAGTACACCTCTTGAAAAATGTACCTAAGGTCCACATACTATACTCCTAAACCAACACAGAACCGGCCTACCCCTATTTGGCACTCTTACAAGGCCTAGATAATACCGAATATGACATTACCTCGGTCATTCCCAACCTATCCATGGCCACATCATACACAACATACACGACTTATGGAGAGTAATCTAGAAAGGTGATGACCATTTCCAAATGGGAGCTCCCCACATAGCCTTGCCTCTTCTACCATGTTTCTGTCATTTCTAGATGATGAGGCTAGAGGTACAATTACCTTTCACAAAGCACATTCCACTTTGAATGCCACGTTGCCATTCTATGGTCGCACAACTGATTTCAGCTGAGCTTGTTCATATTAGAAAAGGGGTTAAACTAAGAGAAATTGCACTCTCCGCCATCAAATAGATAATACGTTCATAGAGATCAATTAATGTAATTAGAAATGCAACGTCAGACATTCGTCCATAAAAGTTGTCCAGGAACAGGACAAACCGAAGGCATTCTCCTACATCAATATGTCGGGAATTACCCGTAGAATTAGTAGCAAGTAGTCCTTGCATATCGTAGATTTTCATAACTAAGCACTACTACCACCGTAGATATATGATATGGTTAATTTCACCGAGGGACTAGTGGGAAGTGGCCCTGCATCATGAAGATCTCCATCTTCAAAACCATCATCATAAACCTGCACTTTCGAACGAAGTCCGAAGTGGTTCTCGGATAAATCCGACCCCAGTTGGACCAACAATGATAAAGAGGCCACTTAACCTTGTATGGAAACCAAGTCTTGTAGACTTATCACATTTCCTACTCTCAACTTGCCATCCTTGGCAAAGAAGGAAGCCCAGTAGATTGGAAAACCATAATCACTCTACACTATTTGAATCATCATTCTTGACCCAATGATAATCAGGCCTATACAGTCGGTTTCATGCTAAGTGCACAACTAATCAGTCCCCACATCAAGTCAAGGAACCAAAAATGGCCAAATTTTGATAGTCGATTATTTAACTATCAAAGCAACAAACAATATCTAGCGCATAAGCAGTCACTAGGCCCATTTTATTCATCTTTTATTAATTAAATCAATTTTCAAATATTTACTTCAAATTATCTTTAAAAATATATATCTCAAAACCATTTCAATCTTTCGATATTGGAAAACACTTCCATATACTTATATCAACGATATGAGCATATTTAATAACACTATCATTTTGGAGACACGCTAAATAGATTACCATAACCATACAACTCTAGAGTTCATACGCCTCCAGGCGGGTGTTAAATATAAGAAGCAATGCTCCTATACCACCAAGAATTTAGTACGATCATAAGAACCAATTTGTGTATTTCATAGTGGGGGGTCAAATCACAATTTATTGGTCAAAAAGAAGGTTGCATAAAACATTGTTACCAAACCCAGAACACTAACATAGGGATTTGATTATATATGTGTGTGTGTATGAAAATCCCATATACTATACAAAACATTTCCTTTCGAAAATCATTTATTAATGATATTAATGATAACGCTATTTGGAAAGAGATCATTTCTAAATATTACTATTATGGAAATAGCAATTTATATCAAATTGCTTCTCCAGTCACTCATAATATATCTAACTTTTGGAAAAACATTTTAAAATGTAATGAGATTTTTAACTTAGGAATAAACACAATTGTTCATTCTGGTAATCGTACTTCGTTTTGGCATGACTGTTGGATTTCGATATTGCCTCTTAAGACAGAATTTAAGAATCCGTATGAAATTTGTAACTTTAAATATGCTTTAATCAATGATGTTTATTCTCCTGATAATGATCCTCCTTGGAATTTCAATTTTAACAGAATTTTAGTTGATTCAACTTTTAGACAACTTTCTTTGCTTTATGCCATATTAAATCTCTATAATATTGATAACGATAACGATTTTATTAGTTGGGAATGGGATAACAGTAAGAAATATACATCTAATTCTTTTTACAGATTCATTAATTTTTCGGGTACAATAAATAACTCATTTAAATATATGTGGAATTCTAATGCTCCTACAAAATCTAAAATTCATATGTGGTTAATTCTTCATGGAAAACTTAATACAATTGAATTTTTAAAGAGAAAAAATATTCAGAATGATAAAAAAATGTTACTACTATAATATGTATCTTGAGGACATCAATCATTTATACTTTAATTGTATGGATTCTAATTACATTCTAATTAATACTCTTAAAAATTTTAACTTTAATATAACAACTAAAATTTCGGATTGTGAATTCTATTAGAATAATTATAGATTCAAGTTTAAAAAGAATATTAGATTTTTATTAGACACTTTATTCATTATTATTAGTTCGTTTATTTGGTTTGAAAGAAATTAAAGAATTTTCAATAATAATAATTGTCATTTAAACATTTGTTTTAATTGGATCTCTAACCCCAAATATAAATTAGCTAAAAATATCCTTTTCAAAACGTATCTTAATAAGGTTAATCATAATATTAATTTTTTTAAACTCAACAACAATTTTTTTAACATCAATAATAGTATTATTAATATTTTCTCTAATTTAGATGATGATATCACTTCTAATCATAACTTAATTATGATTCAAGATTCATAAGATAGATCCATCTTAAAAATTTGTTCTAGTCTTTGTTTGATATTGGTTTTTAGGAATTTCATTTATACTGTTATTGTCCAGTAGTCTTATTTAGGTTTTTATTTCCTTCCTTTTAAATACATATATATGTATAAATATACATATACATGTATCATTCTAATTTTTTCTTTAGTCATTTTCCAGTTACAGGTAAGGGTGATTGGATGTCAGGTTCATTTAGCAAGTTTCCTTTCTTCAGATTGTTGGACATCAGAGGGTAGAGAGGTTACCAAAGTAGAGTATCTTCATCTAGGAAGATATATTCCTCGGTTTGGTACCCCTGTCTACTGTCAGAGGCTTCAGAGCGGTTTCTCCTTTCAGCAGATCCACTTCAGTGCAGATGCTTATTCACCAAAGCAGAGTATCTACATCCAGGAGGATATACTCTTCAGTTTGGTACCCCCTTTCTGTTGTTCATAGACTTCGGAGTGGTTTCTCTTTTCAGCAGATCCACTTCCATGCAGATGCTTATTCACCTCTTCTGATTCAGTTGGTTGGAGTTTCCTTACTAGTCTGGGACTTCGTCTTGTAGCTTTTGTGTTTCCTCTAGTTTTCTAGGTACTTCTAACACTTTAATATCGGGTGGTGGCCATGCCGGAGCTCGATATTAGGGTGTGATGGGTGGTGGCCTTGCCGGGACTCATCTTAGGAGTACCTAAGATTTGTTGTATGTGTTTTTAGATTTTGTTACCTGCTAGGCATGTTGGCAGCACCATATATTCGTGATATATACATATTTGCACGTGTGCTCTCCTCTAATCATAGAGGATCACATATTTTTCTCAAAAAAAAACATTTATTATAACAACAGTGTTATAGTCCATGCCTTCCATACTTCCCCCGAAAACATCTATTACTACAATAAATGTTGAAATCCATATTTTCAATGCATACTACATTTTAAAACATTTTTCAAAACCATTAAATTCCATTTGGAAATTATTATTTCCAAAACTTCATTTTTAAAAAGATAAATTACTCTCTAAAACCATTAACTCCATTAAAATATTACTTTCAAAACTTTTAGAAGATTATTTAACTTTACTTGAATATATTTCCTTATAAAAATCTCAACGTAAATAATTTTCATATTGATATTACTATGTTTATAAATATCCTTTCTGTTTTATAAAACTTCTATTTTATAATAGTCCTTTATTTATAAAATTCTATTTATAAATCATTCTTTTATAAAAACTCATTTGCTATAAAAATCCATTTATAAATCCATATTCATCTAATTTATTTATAAAATCCATTTATAAATTCATTTTCTTCATAGATCTAACTTATTTGTAAAATCCATCTATAAATCTATTTAACAAATATATTCCAAAACCATTTATAAAATATTTATAAACTCATATTATAAATCTATTTCTTTTGTATAAATCTCACCTTTATAAATCCTTTATATAAACTATCCAAAAATTGCTTTTTAAGAATATTTCTCAAACTATACTTTTATAACATCAAAAATCATACTTTTTATCTTCTAAAAATAAATCCATTCCTTTTAATAATTTAAAATTTATTAAAACATATATACTTTCAAAATCACTTTGAAAATCATTTCAATTCAAAATTGCTATTTTATAATATTTCAAAATACTAAAAGTATGGCCCAGTGCTACCATAACACTAAATGAGAAAAACAATCCATGTCATCAAATATGGCATCCAAAATATAATATATCAAAATATATGAAAAGTAAAATCAACAGTGTAAGGATCCTATTGGATCGCTTCAACCTGTCCCCCTGCATTACATACAACATATAATTAAGTAATACAAAAATCAACCGAGGCGGAATTCATATACAAAGAGTCACTTGCTCTTACAAGGGAACGTAATAGGATATCATCTGCTCCAATATGCAGGAATATGTACAAACCAATTAATAAATATAGTATATCATCCAAACAAGCAACAAATAGTTTAAATAAAATTATTCCCAATTATATAAAAATATAAGCAGGCCAGAGAGGTGAGTTTACCCACAAAAATTTCAAAGATCGCCTAACCGATCCAGTTTGGATTAAAATTGAATAGTCATTCAATTTAACCCAAAATTCCTACTAGCTTTGAATCCATCCAATCCAACACCATTGCGTGATACTCGCTAATACGAACATAACACAACTTGTCACGCTCGACGTATGAATTAAATATGGATTAACGATCTTTAAGATACTTAATTTTATAATTAACTTAAATAAATTAAAGTTTAAACTAACTAAACCTTTCTCTCATCTTCCCTCCTGCTTGTTCCTAGTGCACGTACGTCCTTTTTTTTTCTAAATTTCGATCATCGATCGCGACTTCACCAACTGCGACCACCGACCTGCCTCGCGCCGCCACCGCTCCACCGCCCTCGCTTACTCCATGATCATGCACGCGCGATGAATTTGAGTTAAACCCTAAAGTTCTACTCGCGAACGAACGAACTTGTCCATCTCCCCGCTCCCCTTCGACTTGATCCAATCGTTGATTTCGTAGAGCTTATCGAGCTCTACATTTTGTTAGCTGAAGCCATTGCCTAAATCCGCATGTAAAAGTTCCATTGATTATCGATCGTTGGATGGAGGGTTTTAATGGCGGTTGGAAATTTTGTAGGGTTGCAAATGAAGGAATGAATGTCCTTATATATAAAAATTTTACGACACTATTTATCCGTGAAAATTTCGAACTCCAGATAAAGCATGCCACTTGTTGTTTTATATATTATACCCATATTCCGAACATAATGGAATATATATCGGGAGCCAATTCCATCATATACAGAAGTTAACTTTTCAAAATCAAATTACATTAATTTAAATTGCTTAAATTAATTTCTACATGCTTCGAACTCGCACGACCAAACGATACGTCCGATCGCCACGAAATTCAATGGCATATAATAGTTCACTATTATGGACTCAATGAAGTTTCGTCGAAATTCGAGACATTGCCGTGAAAATTTATTTTTACACGTTAACTAAAACGAATAATTTCCAAAATCAGTTTAATCGCTTTTAAATCCAATTTAAAAGTTTACTTTCCTCCTTCTTATTCAAATAGATTTTAAATCAACTTCCGAAATCCTTTTTGTTCATATTAAATTCAAGGTTCAATTATTTAAACAATTCCAAATATTCAGATTTAACAATATAATTATCAAATTAATCGCTATATTTGAAATATAAGTTATTTAACTTATAAAATTAACTTTTCAATATTTAAAATCAATTAAATATTCCAAATTCAAATGATTGAAATTTTGGGTCATTACAGGTAGAAGAGGAAAAGTAAATATTATGTTATACACATCTATCTCCCATGTTCTTATTCATTTCATTTTCAATCTAAACAAAAATAAAAACTAGGATGGCCACCATTAAGAAGGAAGAAAATTCAAGAGGGAAGAAGATAAGCTAAAGAAGAAAAGCTTTAGTAAATTCCAACATTTCAACAAGGATTAAAAGGTGAATAACATATCATCTCATTTGTTTAATGTATGTTTGTTCGAGTATAAGTGTAAATCCAAATTTTAGCGAATGTTTATCATATGTTTTGAATATATAATCTTGTTTATGATTGAATTATTGTTATTTAGGGATTTTATAAATTTTCCTAATGGGTCTTTAGGTAAAAAACCAAGTTTTTTGTCTCCAAATGAGCTAGTTTTTATTTGATATTCGAATTATTAGTTTGAAGGTAAGTTTTTTATGTCATAAATTTTGGAGCTATTATGATTTGTTACAAAATGTTTTTGAAAGAAAATAGTTAATTTTGGAATTTAATTGTTTAAAATATGGAAATTGGTTGTTTTGTTCAAAATTTTAATATAATGTTACGAAAGTAAATATTGGTGTTCAGGAGTTTTTGTGGATTTTTTTCCAAGTGTTTACAGTTTGATATAATTTTTTTGTGCGAATTGGATTTATTTGAAAAATACGATAACAATGTAAATTTAAGGAAAAATTCATTTTTGGAAAATTTAAAGTAAATGTATACCCTCACTTCTATACTCATACTATCTAAAAGTATTACTAAGTAATACAATCGAGTAAAACGAAGAATGAAGCGATGAGATACACACGTGAAATTCCCTTGGATCAACGCCTGTACGTATCTAAAATTCAGCAACACTTAACGTCTTCGTACATGGCCTTGGTACAAAGCAATAAACATGTGTGTCTGTAGGATAGAACAATACACAATATAATATAGATAATGGCAAGAACATATAGTCGATTAAACGCAACGATAATATATAATAGAAAAAAAAACATTATTTCTTAATCATACAATACTTGAATCAAAATATTCTTTAACAGTATATTGTAATATAATCGAACATATTCTCCTTCTATGCCCAAGCATCGCAAACTGGGGCAATGCCCCTGAACCAAAAATGTCTCGGACTGACCCGAGTATTATAAATAACACATGGGTCAGACTATGTCTATATTAAGGATTAATGTACATAGAACTCAATATGAGCAAAATATAATAGGATAATATAAAACATCCGTCACATTAATAACTGCGTGATAATATATATAGAACATGAAATCACAATATGATAAACAACCTCAAATATATTTTTACAATTTCAAATATCGCAAATCATACAGAATTCTATCATCATCCATGTAACGACCCGTTAAATTAATAATATTAAATGAATTGAATTAATATAATTTCTAATCTAATTGAGAATAAATGTAGAAATTTGGTATAGTAGTTGTAATTTAGTGTAACAATAAAATTTTATGACAATAGATTTGGATAATGTAGATTGTCACAATTTGATTTAAAGTTAAATATAAGAAACTGATATAAGGGTTGAATTAGTGAATATCAATAAAAAGATTAAGTAGAATGGAATTCATTTAATATAAAATAAATAGTGGAAGACTTACATTGGATTGTAAAATGGATAGTAACTAAATAAAAGGTGACCGCTGAATAAATCAATGCAATAAGTGTTGATAAGGAAATTTAATGAATGTTGTCAATAATAAATGGACTTAAGATAGTAATAAAATTTGTTTCGCCTATGTAAATTTTATGTATTGATAATCTATAATTAAATTTGAAATTTGGTAGTAAATAGGGGATAAGTTGACTAAGGCAATTAGTAATTTAATAAATGAATGCATAGTAAGTAAGTGGAAATGTATGCATAAAAATATTTTCATATATGGGATAATTACAAAAGTTTACCCATTTATCTAATGTATATAATTGAATCTAAATTTAGGGCAACATTTTGTTATTGATGGTATAAGTGAATTTGAATAAAAGGGTAAAAATTATGTAGATTTAACATGTATTGAGTATATAGCTAAGAAGGACATTCGATGTAAATGAATCTAAATTAATGTGTCTAGTCAATAAAGGAGAACTTTAAGGGAATAAATATAAATGAATGTATTTGGGGAATGGAGTCCTTTTATATGTTGAATAGTATAACGTTGTTATTAAGAATGAACGTTACTTTAGTAATTATTAACATGGTAACGGAAGAGTGTATAAATTTTATAGTAACGTAAAAACGTATTGTAAGATAATAATTAAGTGTAGACTTATAAAATATATTTATGACAACAAATTTTGTAAGTTATTTATTCTATTAGTTGTTAAGTTTTATTTATGTGTAAGTTAACAATATTACAATTCAATTGAATACAGTAATTTATGCAAACAAAGGATGAACATTTGGAAGTATTACTGTAGTGATATATATATAAGAAACGGTAACTTTGTAGTTGGGGAATAATTGATTTATTTGTGAGTTGTAATCAAATAGAGTCAAATTTATTAGAATTTATTGCAATTTATGGGATTAATTGCAGTAACCTTTGAAGATTTATTCACTAAAATAATTGACGATGGAAATTATATGTAAATTTGCTTTTAGTTAATTTAAAATATCCAGAGGGCTAGAAATGACACAAATCTACTAGTTTAGAAATTTACAATAAAAAGTGGTAAGTAATTTTTCTAAATATTTAGATAGTAGGAAGATGTAGATTTAGATGGAATTTATTATTTAACTATTTCATAAGTTGAGATCTAAGTTTAGAATTGAGATTTTTAATGTATAGATATTGAGCCAATGTTAGTTTCATTAAATTGACATCAATAACCTTGAATAATAGAAAGAAAGTGAATTTAATAAATTTAATCAAACTTATAATGTTGAATTTATTAAAATTGGAATTAATATTGAAGTTAAGGATTTACATTTGAATTGATGAATAGAACAACAATTGACACTTAAATTGTTTAGAATTGGAGTAAATAGTTAAGAAAATTTAAAGGGAGAAAATTTGGTCAATTTTTGAATTTAGATGTAAAAAAAATTGGATTTTTATAATTTATTTAATTTATTTAATGAATATTAAAATAGCCATTTTGGCCACGGACCCGGATTTCGATGAAACCAGTTTCATCGGATCCGTATCGGTGAATTATTATAGGGTTTCAAGTTTCGTATCGATCGGACTTGTCGTTTGATCGTACGGGCGTGAAACGCCTTGAAATCAATTTTAATAAAATCAATTTGAAATCAATTTAGAAATTTTGTTTCCAGCATAACTTCTTCATACGATCAAATTTGGACGTGAAACTTTTTCCATCGCGTTCAGAATATCTTAAAATACCTATTTGGAGATATAGATTTAATAAATTCGGTTCCGGAGGCATAGCGGGCCTTTTGGACCATAGTTTGTTCCGTACGTTCACTTATCCGATCCATCTACGCTATCTCTAGTCTACCTATATAAGCACGGTTATAAACCCTATCCCCATTTTATTTTCCCTTTTGTTTTACGTTCATTTCTTCATCTCCTTCTCCTCCTCAAATGAATGCAACCTAGATCTACCCCAATCCAAATTTCAGTGAAAATGCAAACACTTCAGAAAAATTCCACAAAAATATATGTTAATGTTCTCGAGACACGTAATCTACTGGTGCAATTCGTTTTCTGTTTTGAACATTCGTTTGACCAGAATTAATTCAAACAGTCCGTGACCATTCATCGTCGTCGTCGCAAACTTCGTCGGATCGTCAAACGGTTTCTAGGTATTGTAGAGTGGACGATGGAGAGTGCATCAGTGAAATTCGTTCGTCGTTTCAACGGTCGGATGTGTCGATTTAATTCGATTAGGGTTTAGAAGTGGTGGCGGCCGAGGGCTTTTCAGACGACCGGACCAGGGGGGTTGCGTGCGGCTCGGCGAGCTGAGGCTGATGGTGGTGGCGCTGGGTTCAACGGTGGTCGGAGGCGAGCTAAAATCGTGGTCAAAGTCTTGGTCAAAGGGGCGTTTTTGGGTTCATTGGTCACTGTTGCATGCTGGGTTTCGTTCTCTGGAGTACGGCTTGCGTGGGTGAGGAACGTGTTGATGACGTGGCGTTTGTTGTAGGTGATTTTTGTCCAACCTTTGTTTAGTTTAAATTGAAATTCAAGTGCAATTTTCGACATAACTCTCGCATACGATCTCCGTTTCACACGAATTTTTTTTTGTTAGGATCGTTATTTAATTCGGGACTTGATGACGCTGATTTGGATGAATTTGGAGACCGTCAAAATTTTTGAGTTTAAATTGAATTTAAATTCGATTTAAATTCCAAAGGTGGGTGTTTTAACCCACTCACAACTACTAGAAGCTTTTATGTTTGTTAAATTAATTTTAGAAATGAATAGAAATTTATTTACGAGTATTTGGCATGCTTATTTTATTCATATCTGTTGAATTGCATTTATTAAATTTAACTGTTAATTTAATTAATTTATTGCGTATAAATTTACAGTTAAAATTTATTTGTTTGTATATGAACTGCTAGTTAACAGTTATATAATTTATTACTGAATATAGACTGTAGATTAATAGCTGTTAAATTTAATTTGAATAAAATTGCCAGTTATTACCTGTTATATATTATCAAATATAAATTGTTATTGCTTGATATTGCTTGATGATTGTGATTGGATGATGGGTGATGTTGATGGATGTTTTATTGTATATCATTAAATTGCAAATTATCATGCATATTTCCTTTCATTCGGGATTGTGGTTTGAAATGATATACAACCGCAAAATTTTATATCTTTTAAATTGCGGATTGAAATGATAAATATCCGTATCACTTGACCATAGGATAGAAAATTATATACAGGCACCGCGGTCTATATATAACTATTTTAAAGTGATTTCTATGGTTTGGATGGAATACGGTTTATAAAAATCTTAAATTTTATATTGTATAAATATTATTCTTCCATATATATACATATGAAGTTGAAAATTTTGAAATTAAAAGGTGTATAAATCTCTTTATTAAAAATGGAAAAAAAATTAAGAAAATGGAGTTTGATAATTTATATCATATGTTTAAATGTTAAGTTTGGAAATTTTAAGATATGATATTTATAATTGGATTTTTCCCAAGATAAATTGAAATGAATATTCTAGTATAATTTGAATTGAAAAAAATATATATTTTATTACTAGAAATTGGAGTTTTTATTTATTTATGGATTTTATGTGAATATTCAAGACTAATTAATAAAACATTCGATTTGTTGAAAGAATAAAATCCAACTTTAGTTTGAAATATTAATACTCCAAATGGATATACGTATATATATATAAATTGAAGTGGTTTTGGAACTTGAGAGAGATAATACAAATTTTGGTTTAGACTTTAATAAAGAAATGTATTTGTAAAGCCATGAGAACTATTTTCTTTACAAAGTAACATTTAAGTTAAACCTTTTAATTCATATACCGTTGAATATCCAAACCATTCAAGTTTTAAAAGTTATGGTTTTAAATTATGAATTTCGAAATATTATGCTTTGAAAGGATATTTGGCTTTCAGACGTTATAAATTTTAAAGCATTTGGATTTTTGAAAAGGTTTATATTTGGGATAAAGGATATCATATTGTTTTGGGTTTTAAAATGATATCGTATTCATAATTTTAAAATGGAAATGTTTATTCTGGTTTTAAAGTATAAGCTATTTTTAAATGACCGCGGTGTTATAATAACGATGGGTTGGCAAAGAGACCGGGATCGAATATGGACATACTCTCTGTCGATACTGAAAACCACTTTGACTAACCGTGTACGCGGTGGAGATTCCAGAATGAAGTAGGTGGTGGCGACATTTCCTGTAAGGTAAATACGTGGACCCGACTCCCGTGAGTTGGCATAAGGTGGCTAAAACAGGAGCGATTCTCAGGCCAATGAGGTCATTCCTCTGATCGGACCCTCCTCTTCGATATTATACTTTGACTTGGATTGATTCAGTGGCCACTTCTATATTTTGATTTTGGGGAGTTAGTCCGAGGTGGGCGGTAACTGCGGCTACGCGTTTCCACCAGCCTGGATAGCAATTGGTATATCTACCCTGGCATTGCCTAGTTGTGCCGTGTCACCTACCATACCGAGCATTTACTACGAGTTTCTATTTGTGTCGTACCTATGGAGTATCCTCTGGTAGCCTCCCGATCAGGAGGTATTACGGTACTGTATAGACTATTGGCATTTTACGTGTTAAGGTGGAAAATGTAAAGCCTTAACGCTATTTAAAAGTAAGTTTATTTTATAAATAGACACTACTATAATAGCGCAATATACTACATAGTAAATAGTTTAACGGATCCTTAGGAGATATAAATCCCGAGCACCTCTTGAGTTACTATACTCATATTTATTTCTGTTAATTTAACTCACATAATATCTTCTAGTCTGACTCGAGTGTTTTTGTCTTTTCAAATTCGCTCGGGTCAGTCCGAGCGTTTCAGGATCGAAGACTTTAGCTTTGGAGGACAAAGACGAAGAATCCATATTATTATTATTTATATTATGCACCACACTCTTTCTATTCCGCTGCATTGTTTGTATTGGTATGTGTAACTCTGATATTTATTGTATAAAGAAGAATTAACTGTTTTGTAACCGTTTATGAACTGTATATTTATTATTATATTTTATCCTTCCGCTATGAGATTCTATTTTGTTTTATTTCTTCTCTGTTTTTCTTATTTACCCCATAACAATCCACCCTTGCGTATGCTTTTAATTGGCACGTGTGTCGGTTTAAAGTGTGCGAAAAGGCGGGATGTTACAACCCATTTCAAAGTAAATCAAATCAGAAATCACAAAGATTAACTACAAATGGGTGAATCATCCAAACCCAAAAATCATCATTAATATCAAGAAATCATCAATAATGAAATGACATTAAATATACTTAGGCCAGCTCATAGCCTGCCTAAATATAATCCTCAATCCTAATAATAAAAACATTCCCATCAGTATACAAAATTAGATAGGCTGCTTATCAATACATAATAAAAGATATGAGGACCCATCATACTCTAAACACTTATCCTGATATAATCTCATCTCCTCATATATGAACAAATTAGAATAGTATGGATATAACGGAGACAGACTACGCTTTAGACTCATAATCAAACTCATTATATATGAGGAGATGAGATTGAGAACTATATATGCCAATTTACTGCACACACATATACCAAAACTAGGCAGGAGATTGATGGCCGCATGCTAACTTTAGAAACCCAGGGTCTACTAGCCTCCTGTAAATAGCTAGATCTGTTCCTACAGTCTTCAGTTATCTCGACGCACATCGTGAGCACATCCACCAATGGCTTGTTTTATGCATAGCCTCAGTCACGATCCTGCTTTGCCCCTATTGGTAACAGACTGTCATCCTATGCAACATAAGGGGTCATAGGGCACCTACCATACCAAAGCTATGATGTGCAGTAATTATAATATACAATGGTGTAGCGGATCTAGTGTGCAACCCAACGACCGGGCCGCTGAGGTGGATACTGACATTCTGGTTCACTCCCGAACATATAGGGAGGTGGGCACAAGTGAATGACGTATAGTACTCATGTTTTGTATCTACACATAGCTCTAGACGTAAGCCGACACATGACCCCATATAAGTCAACGCATGACTATAATATAAGCTCAACTCCCTTACCGATACATGGCTCTACCCATCAGCCAACACATGGCTATAATATACTTACCACAATGAGTATCATCATGTGCATGAGTAATCCCCATTTGGGTAACATTTGTTTACAAAGAACAATCAAACAAATAACATAACAGCATCCCATACCAACATATATTATTCGAATATATTCAATGCTCATAAACTACACTCAATCCACACTAGGTATCCCTATATCACAAGTCCTGTGAATAACAGGAAAAGTGTGTGATTACTACACCATCAATAAGTGTGTGTATGTGTGTGTGTAAACTACAATGAATTTCTGAGCTTCATCACGTCGACTCAACTCGATTTCTCACCTTTGTTAGCTTGTTATTTCCCATTCCCACACACTTCTACTACACTATAATCGTTCATGATCAATCATATTAATAAAGCACAATTCTTAGGTGAAGTGGTTTGATTACTACAATATCAATGTGCATGTGTGTGTGTGTATTGATCATGTACTTTTGATCACTTTATCAAATCAAACGTAGATGTGAGTAGGAGAACTCACCTTGAATTGAAGATCATACTAGCTTGTCTTCCCATTTTAGCTTTCTCTTCATGAATTCTTCAATTCAATTTTGATGGACAACACTTATGCTTCATTATGCTATTTAGTGTAGATAGTTAACACGAAGCTTGATTTTGACTGTAGGAATTTATTATGTTTTAAATGGATTTATTTTAGTTATAAAGTGATAAGAATTTGATAGGAATTCAAATATGTTTATGTACGTTTTTGACATGGGGTTGGGTAGTATATATAAGAGAGGGAGAAACCTTTAGACTTAGAAAACTTTAGAGTCCCTCTTACATGGAGTAAATTTTTAATTTTTTTTAATTTTCGGTCTCAATTAAATGGGCTTACCTCATGTCTAAACATTTCTTTACTTAACTTTGTTCACATGAAAACAATTTCAACATTTCACTAGCTTTTATCATTTATATGAAATCAAATAGGGCTTGGACTTGTATTCTAGTGGGCATAATTCTATGATTTGAATTTATTTCTTTCTTTTTATTTAAATTCCTTTCTAAACAAATTTCAAACTCTTTTAATTTTATAAAATTCTTTCTACCATCTAAATAAATTCCATCATATTTATTTCAAATATCGTTTACTTTAAAATCCAAAAAGAGCTTATTTATCAACCTATTTTAAATAATAATTTATAACTTCACACTTAAAATAATAAAATAAGTTATTAAGTCAATATTCATTTCAAATTAAATTTCTTTTCATTTTTAATAAAATATCTTCCCATCAAATTCCCTTGTCATATTCTTAATTTTATATTAATTGAATCAGAAAAAACCCATTCACTTCATTAATAAATATTAATTATCATAGAATAATACGTTACTTGAAAAAGGTTGTTATAGTAAATTTTCCACTTTTGGTTTCTGAAAGAATTCTAAAAGATTATTTTTTAGCCAATAAGATTTTGTCAAATAACATGGGTTTGTTGAAGTTTATTCGTTTAAAGGCAAAGAATCGGTTTTAAAAGAATTACAAAAATGGCATCGATAACCTAAGAAAGCCATCATTTAACTCATGATAACTATTACCTATGATAGCTTTGTTTTCACATCCTTCAAATGCTTATTTTAATTTACATACAAAAGCCATCTTTCATGATATGCAACAACGACTATGTTTTGTCAAGATATTAAGCTGTGTTTTAATTGCCTATGAAAGCTATCTTTTACGCGAAGGCATTATTTTCTATAATACATGAAAGGTACCTATCGCATTTAGTTACAAAGGATTTGTTTTATACAACAGTCACGAAGACTATGTTTTTATTTAGTCATGACGACTATATTTTAAATGAAAGCAATGATTTTAATAAGTTATGATGGCATTAATTTTAACCCATAATAGCTTATATTTAACAAGGCACGTTGGTACTTGTTTTGAAAGAAGGGATGGCTGTATTTTGTAACATGGGATGGATTTCAACTCTGCATTGGCCAAATCTTTACTCAAACAAAAAGTCTGATTTCGTTAAGTATATATAAAAGTTTTCAAAGGAAAGAAAGGATATTTCACCTATATTCAAAGAGTTATGTATAAAAGAAGCTATTACTTTGGAGAAGTAATTTATGTATAAATTCGCTATCATATTGAACATATATTTAATTGATTGTTGATATGTTATATGTTCATTTAGTTTTTTGATTAGCTATTATTGCAAATGATGAATGGTAGAAATACTCACATATTTGATAAATGTTATCACCCAAACTGATGACCTATTATTGTTCCATTAGCAAGTATGGTCAGATCTAAACTTCTCAGTGAGTAGAACCGCACCCAAGAGATTGGGAAGATCAAATTGTGTTAGGATGTCTTGGACTGATCGCTTGACTCAACTCTTTGAATATTTTTTGAAAATAAGAATTTTAGGTGGAGACTAGAGTAGGGTTGCACCTTACGCTCAACCGCTAGCTCCTGATTGGTCAGGTCCATGATTCTAATACGTAGGGATTTGTCGATATTATGCCAAACTTTAGGAATTGTGCATCCGAAGGGACTCATAGTAGTTGGATCACCTATATTTTCTCCTACCATTTTAGGAGACCATTGCTATCTTATCCTACAGATCATAGGAAACCATTGGTATTTCTTCTGACTATAGTGGAAGACTGTTGAATTATTTGGTAAATCTTAGCCCGAGTTAGCTGATAGGTTTCTCTTTGACCTGAGAAAACTAATGTAGGTGCATAATGACCCTAGGAAAACTATGCCGTTAAATGAACCATATATGGAATTAGATAGTTTTGAGAATGTATGACCCTTAACCTTGAGACGGACTATTCATTTTAACACATGCATGCATGATATGATAATTATAATGGTAAAGGGATAATCATTTTGGATGTAGGAGATGTTATGGATGACATGTTGATTGATAGATATCAATGAGGGGAAACTTGTTCTGCACTACAGCATGGTCTCACTAAGTACCTTTATTTTGGTTGGTGATGGAAAAATATTATTCATACCAGACATTTTATCAAACCCGCAGTTTTTTATTTCCTCTAAACTCTTGGGAACGCAATTTTTCATTGAGGAGGATGAGAGCATGGCTTTCTCAGGTTTAGATGAATAAGCTTACAAAAGCGTGCATGAGGAATGCCACTATATAGAAGATTATATTTTTGCTATGCGGTTATTTAACCGCTTTTGATTTTGTTAAAATTATGTAACGATGGCACTGTAACCACTCTGATCATCTAGGGGGCATCATCATATGTCACTCTTGGAACTATATATAATTATTATATTTTGTCTAAACATGTATTTATGGCGTTACAAAAATGAAAAGCATTGAGTTTGAAAATTAATGAATGATAATGTTTGTTAATAATTTGCAAAATCTAGTGCTCTTAGTATTAATGATTTGATGATGGATCTCATTTTATCACTAGGAAATAATGCTAAGGATGATCACAACATCAATGGTGTCTATTTTCGGGCCTCGGAATGAGGGATGCTACATCAACGAAGAGGGATTAAAAGAAAATAAGAATTAAAAAGTATTGATTCCTATGGATGTTAATTATTTTCCATTGATTTTAAAATCTTCCCTTCTCAAATGATTTAATAAGAAGGTTAAAAAGAAGATTTGAACAAAATTCGAGGATTAAGGCCAGAACGTGAAAAATGGTGGGATGAACATTTGAAAGTACCAAATACCCTTTTTTATGTAGTTATTAGCTCTAAAAGCTAGGAGGATACTTTAGTAAATTCAAAAGCTTCATTTGAGCATACTCTTATTATGTGTGTGCATGTAGTGTTTATACCTATTAAAATAGTATTATGTATTTAAAAAAATTATATATATATATAATCAATTTTTTCCTACTGGCCATATAATATTTTACATATATATATGTATATATATACACTTTTGAAATATTTATTTTATAATATATATATATATTGCGTTTACATATTAAACAGTGTAATGTCATTTAAATAAATAAAATATGGATAAATATATATAAATTATAAATATTATTCTTGGCTTCAATAATTATTATATATAATATAAATATTTAAATTTAGTTTAAGATATTCTAACTTATATTTTCAAGATCTAATTTTGAATTTTAATTTTTTTTACTATTTTTAATTAGATATTTAAATACAAATTTAAAATTAAAATTTAATGTCTAAGTAAAAAATTAGATTATATATTTTATATTTTATTATATAAAAATTATTTTAAACATTTATATATTAAATAACATTTTAAGGTAATTAACACACATATATAAATAGTAAATGTTTACATAGTGGATATAAATCCCAATATCTACTAATGCAATCATTAGTCATATACACTTTGCTATGTTCCGCACTACACTTATATTTAAACATGAATATATATTGACATACTCAAAATATATAAATCTTAAATTAATTGGCATACATCAATTAAGAAAATCAAGAAAACTAAATAAAATATGATTTTATTTAAGTGCAATCATTAGACTTCATAGGCCCACCATGATCTAAAGTACGATTTTTTTTTTGAAATCCACATGTTTCGCTCGTTGAACTCGACCCAGTTTCACCAATGCATCAGAGTCCAAATGGTCTAATCTGTCTAATTAGCCAACATTTAGGTCAACTAGTAAACCCTACTTATTCATTGAGTGTCCAGAATAGTAGTGTCTAGGTTTGGGGATGGATAATTAAGTATTCTCCTTCCATGGCTACCGGTCTATCCCAATGGGTAT
Source organism: Allium cepa (assembly GCA_030765085.1). NCBI lineage: Eukaryota > Viridiplantae > Streptophyta > Magnoliopsida > Asparagales > Amaryllidaceae > Allium > Allium cepa. Next base: position 673,367,997 of record CM060940.1, read on the forward strand.
GGTAAATCCAAAAGGTTGGCCTAGTTGTAAAAACTAAAAATGATTTAGACCTTGGGCCAATTCTAAAAATTCAGTCTAAAATTTTAAAAATATATTTTAGATTTAAATACTAAATTTGAAATATAAAATTAAATTTTATAATGGTTATTATATAAATTTTAAAATTTTAAAAATATTTTGAAAAATAAACTAATTAAGTTTTAACTTTTAATATATTTATTTAATTAATTTGACTAACTAAAATAATTGACTAATTAAAAGGTTAATCAATTAAAATATACGCGCACAAACATACATACACATACTATAATTGTTATTGTTGCACCAAAAAATGATACAACACCCTACATCTAACAAAAACAGGATAATTCAAGTAAAATAACAAAATTAAAATAAGAATATACAAGATTTTTATAGTGGTTTAGCTTCAAATCGATTGCATATGTCCATTATTAGTTTTATTTCAATTGATCCTTACAATTACAACCAATTTCATATAACAAGTATAGTTATAACACTAGTTGATAGTAAAAAACGATAGCAATTCAGTATAAGGATCAAAGAGATAGAAAATTATGTATTTCGTTGCCAAATGATGGATATTTATTATCGAATTCACCCTTCAGAGTCGCTAACTCATGAAAGAATAGGTAGAAAGTCAGATCCATGCTCTTAGGCACGAAGAACGAGTGAAAATCGACACTCATAGCACGTCGTTGTTGACATAGCCATGTTGGTACCAACATGGTTTTTGAATCTACATCTTCGACCTTTCTTCATACTTGTCCATGTCTTCAAGTTTCCAATCTTTTTTGACAAAATTGCCCATCCAAATCATGTTGGTGCCGACATGACTTGTCCAATTGGAGTCTTTGTCTTTTTCTTCAAATTGTGAGGCAAATTTACCTATACCTTTAGTGTTATGTCCTATGTCTTCAAACATGTCAGTACTCGCATGTTGAATAATGTCTGAGCCGGCATGATCAATCATGCCAGCACCGACATGATATATCTTGCGTAATTCTTGCTTAAATTTCTCATGCTCCATCTCTTTACCACTCCATACACCTTCTAAGATTCTTGATCCACTCCTTTATCATCTTAAAATCCAGATCCATCGAGATGTCGTTTGGTTCAAATGATGGATAACACTTGCCTCCTAAAGTATGCTTTCACGAAAACAAAGCATGCTTGGATTGAGGCAAGCGATCAGATACTATCTACAAAGAAGTTGTCAATCGACTCAACTATCGACTTGAAGCATTGCACTATTTCAAGAATATCAGTTCATTGCTTGTATAGTTGTCGAACCACTTCTTTACTACAGAAGAATTTGGGCCTTCAATTTCTAGAAGCTACGCCGTGTCCTAATCAGGTAACTTTTTATTCTTTCCCTTTCTTTTCATTTCTTTTCCTTTTTGAAAGAAATATGAACTAAAACATGTTGGTACCGACCTAATCATGTTTGTATCGATGTAGTCATGTCAGTGCTGACATGATTTTCAAATTCATATAAATGTGGTACTAGAAATTTTTTCTACGTCCACTTTAATTCTCCAGCATAACTATTTTCAGACTTTATGAATTCAAATCGCATCTATTTTGACTAACCTGACACCACCACCAACTCCAACGTTGCCAACTTAACGTTGTTGTTTTCACTTATGCCATCTCAACAAATCGTCGACCTGCTTAGCATGAACCACACCATATCTCGACCAATTCCATTCAAGATTTTGAATTAAGGTGGGCTACTGCCTTGATTTTGGCACTACCAATACATACTCCATTCATGCTGCCTGTCTCCAATGACCCATGACCCATCCTCACATCATCCTTTCGTCTTTAAGGTTCCCCCACTGCTCCATTTCAACACCATAGGCACTTCAGGCTTGACGAGCTTGTGCTTGGGGTTGAAAGACGTCTAACTCCAAGCTAATCTCACTAACGTAAATGAAGGTGAATAGAAAAGTTGCAACGTCGAGAGTCATTTCTAGACGTGGGTTGATGTTTTAGGTTTTAGTAAGGTGATTTCCAAGATATCATTGCATTGAACACACTTCGACGTTCAATGATATCAACTGCCGACACTTTGAATCAAGCAATACAATCATGTGATCCTGTGTGGAAAGCTTCATGTCGCTCCCAACAATGGTTATATTATCATGTATTCTATGTAAGTGGGTAAAATCCAACACATAGTTTCATAGATTTATGGAGCTCATTTTCTAACATGAGCAGGCTATCTACAAAAAGTGTTTCCATACACCATGCCATAGACACAGGACACACATTGCATAGATTAACATATTGCATTGCCTTAATCAATATACATAATCCGATTGGTCAACACATGTTGACATCCATTGGAATCAATGCATCTACTACATGGATTTTAATTTAAGTAAGTACAGGATAAATCAACCGACCGCATTTGTCACCAAGTTCTCCAATATAAAATGGTAGACCCTCGACGGTCTTCTAGTCGCCAAACTGGCACTAACCATTCCACATCTTTGTAAGTGGGTTCATCTTCTACCTAATCATTTACATCGACTCCATCAAAAATAAGGCATTCAATCATACATGAACTCCAACTTCAAGATGCCCTTGTGGCCCAACCTAATAACCAAGCCATTCTAAGGGGTAATCAACCTGTCCTCGTGATATTTATTAACACCCTAAGTGCTACAACCTTCAGATGAGTGCAAAATAACCAAGGCCCATCCTCTTAAATCATGAGATTCCTGAAGATGAGGTCCCTCTCTCGAAACCTAGCGCATGTAAACGGTATATGTGTCTTTCTAGAGCTATGCCACCATTCAACGATTTCCTTAAGTTCATTCTTTAATCATCGTGGCTAGCTCCAACTCAAGTATATTTGATTGGCAATGGCTTATTGTACACTCTTTGCATTATCTTCGGGATGCATCTTGGTCGGTCGCATACTTTTGACGATCTTACATATGTACTTAACTTTAAGAGGAGGTGAGAAACCCTATATCCGCTAATAATTGAAGCCTTCACTCGCTGTAAGGTTATTTATGGGCTCCATAATAAAGGAGCTACTTCAAGAGCGACTACTTTTTCATTCGGTATCCTCGAGGCTTCAACCGCTACTGGTTGTCTGGCCATAAGCTTCCTCAACCAATATTCCTTATGCATTCTTCACCTAAGAAACTGACATTCTTGATGGATATTCCAGAATGGGACCCAAATACTACTCTAGCTAGCATGTTGGAAATTCTAAAAGTAATCGATCCAAATCTTATGGAAACTTTCTACCTCCTCACCAATGCAGAAATCCAATAGTTTGATCTTCTCTGTAATGGAAGGAGTATCCATCCTAATCTAGTTTCTTCCATAGTGTCTTGAGCTGCTCCTGGTCCTTCCACTTCCCTCATAGTTTTCATGGAAACCAAGGAGGTTTCTAGCTTCGAAAATGATGATTAAGGGAGTGAAGAAAATCAAGGAGTTAAGGTGAACCTTATAGAAGAGAAAGTAGATAGAGGAGATAAGAACTTAGAAGAAGGAGTGGTTGGAGGAGGGGATATAGATGAGGAAGGAGATGACGGAGAAGAAGAGGAAGAATAAGTGGAGAGAAAGATAGGGACAATAACGATGCTAGCAAAAACAAATCATTCGAAGAGACATCCTCTGAAGGCAGTTTGGTCACCTTACCTCTTAAGTCAAAATGACTCATCATCAAGTCTTCTCAACATGCACCTAAGCCATACTTAGCCAGTACCAAAGAATCAACTCCTCTAGAAGGCACGACTGAAAACATCTTCGGCTCTTTAAGCGATCTTTGAAACCTCTTGGACTTCCTCTCTAGGAACTGAACTTTGATGAAATATTGAACTCCATGCCTCATGCCTTCAGCTTTCATTCAACTGATGTTCTCTATAGAGGGTGAAGTAACTCCATCCTTAGAACCCCACGAACATGGTCCATAAGCTAACTACGAAACACCAACATTTCAGACACTTCTATGACCATAAGTATAGACATTTTTCACTTATTTTTAATATAGTAATTTAGTTTTAATACAACCCCTGTTCTTTTTCAGGTATAATGGGGAAAAGCAGTCGAATGGAGAGGCTTCGTGAAGGCACACGGTAGGATAGTTCATAACTTATAGGGATCTCCTATCCTTACCGAGGGTCTTATCACCGATTAGAGAATGAGGGATTAAGGAGGAAGGACAAGGAATGGTGTTGAGTTAAAGAAAGATAACGTCACGACGATAAACAAAAGGATCCATGCAGCTCCTCAAGGCACGACTATGACTCCCACTATTAATAACACTCACATTCTCAATTTTCTTAGCATCATCGATCTTCCCATTTCGATCTTCCTCCTTTAACTCAACCTCCTATTATTGCCATCACCGAGCAATATAAGGTTCCAATCACATCTTCTCACCAATCCAAATCAGACAGCCTTTCGTCTTCTCAAAGATATCAAATGGATGGAAAAGAAATAACTTCATGCTACACTACTCCTCTTCCTCCCTCAAAAGGCTAATCTATCACCCCATGTACAAAAATGCAACTGGCCCTCCTTGCATTCTGCGTAGAAGGGGTCAGGTTTGTCGGCATTGTTCAAGACCTCCTGCAAAGCAAAGTGAATGAAGGCATCAACATGCACCAAAAGGTCATGGAGTAGTTGTTTCAATGGAAGAAACTAAACAAAGGCCTCTTGAACATTAATATGGCAAGCAGTTGATTATCTAAAGCTTTAAATCGAGAGAGCCGACCACAACCGTATCTGTGAGAAGTACAATAATGAATTGGCTAAACTGCAAAAAGAAAATGACGAAAAGGCTTAGTCTAGAAAAGATGCTTAACAGAGGTTGAATGAGTTGGCCGCCACCAAAGGGTTGAAAGTCTGGTCCTTAATGAGCAGTTGAGAAAGGAACATACCTACAATGAAAACCTAGAAAAAGAAAACAAGGAACAAGGGGCCAAAAGGCCAAACTTTAAATAGTAATCAGCAAGCTCATGGTAGACTTGCAGGGTAAAAATAATCAAGGGACATGATCATAAAATGGCTCGGTCTTCAATGGGTGATTTCGCCACTTTAAGAACAAAGGTTGCGAACCTAAAGCCAAGAGGGCCCAAATTAAGGAAGATACTGAAGCCACTCTCTTTCAAATTTTTGCTAATGTCATCAAAACATGGAGTCTTAAGTAGCTTAAAAGTGGTTATCTCATTACATTAGTCGAGGCCTAGGAGGAACTTTTAGAAAGGCCAAGAAATCTGGCAATGATATCTATGAAGAAAGGTTGAAGAGTGAGCTCCGCGACGATGAAGATATTGCAGCCTCGGAAGAGGGCTTGAAAATCAAGGAAAAAGAAGTTAAAACTAAAAAACAAGCAGTTACCAAGTCTCTTGATGATCCTAGCTTGTCAGATCGTATGGATCTCACTGCTCCAATTCCAATAGATGCTCTAATAGAGATTATCACTTCCACGGCAATAGCTCTCAAGGTCGAATAATTAAAACACATGTCGCTGCAACTTTTGATATGACTACTTCCGAGAGTTACGATCATCACACTATAGTCTTCATTCCTTTGCCAATTCCACCTTCTCCACCCTTAATTCCCAAAGCTCTCGAGGAAGAGGAATCGACAGGTCTCTCTAAAAAGAAACCTCTCTTGCTCAAGGTATATCTCTTGTTTCTCCGATCTTTGAGAAGCTTCAGTTCTCACATGGAGATATCAGTAATCATTATAATTCTATTTGTAAACTTATATGTCAACTGCCTACATTGCCATCTCCACCACCTGTCATTTATGCCTCAGGCCCTAGTGCTTTAGCAGTCGAGCTAACCATCGTCAACATAATGCTCAACCATCCCCATGCTATTTAGACCTAATTTTGAGAAAAAAGGAGCCTTGGAGAACTTAGACGAGAATGAAGTTTCCATTGATGATGAAGTGACCATAGTAAGTAAGAAAGAGCTTGAATCCGCTTACATGGCAGACAGACTGACAAAATCAAAGCCAGCCTTGAATTGGGCACGATGAAGCTCCCTCCTTTGTCATTTACATCCTGCTAATATTGAGCGTTCACATCAAGCCTCTAATCGATCCTGGCAAGCCGCCTTTTGCTTCTGGTACTAGCACTTCTCTCACACCTTCAGGTTCTTTTATCAATTCGATGACCTTATAAACTGGACCATTGACGAAGAAATTTCACATTCTTGAAAAGCACTCGAGATAAAGAGCCAGCCATTGGAAAGAAGGAAAAGAAGTGTTATACCCCATAGACCTCGAAAGGAAACAAGCAGAGCTAGAAGAAATGATAGGTTCTAGCATTCATTTAAAGACATTCTTTTTGTCTCTTGATTTTTATATTTCATTCTTTTTGGTTTTTGTGATGTATATACGCCATGATTGTGCAGGAGCAGAAACCACAACTCTATACTAAAGATGGTGTAAATAAAAGATTATTTATATTCAACCTTCGTCTTATTTACATTACTGCATCTTTTCATTTTTCTTACCTATATAATCACATGCATGTATGATATAACTTCATAATTTAGTTACTTATATATTTTACTTGGTTGTGTCTATGATCTATGTAATGACTTACTTTATTATAACTCTGTCTGTATAAATAAATTTCCACCATTGCTTAGTACCATTCTATTACTTAGTTATGTTTGTTATTGACCAAACGTTCCTTATTTGGCTAGAAAAACTATTTTCTATTGGCCAGCTCGATTTGTCTTCGGTCAAGCCTATCATGTTTAACCGTAAACAAAGTTGTACCCATAAAAGATCAAGTTTTACACCAACTCCTATTTCTGGGAATTGGTAAATTGAATGCCTACCTTCGGGCACCCATCCTCAACTCTGCCAATCTCCTAGCCTTGATCGAAGGTACTTCATCAGCTAATTTCTTTTACCATCAACCGAACGTATCTTATTTTTCTATAAACGAGGATGTACCTGCAAATAGAACTAGTTCCACATTAGTTTAGTTTCAATCTCTAGAATATATTGTCTTAGATGCCTAGCTCTAGGCATCAATCGTTGACCTTGTCTACTCCAAGCATCGGTTGGAGATCCGACGTATAAAGGAGAATCGGCTGATCAACCCTAGTATGGTTATACTCCAACTATTTGATCATGGATCAATGTAGTTTATTGGTACCTATCCTCGGGTAGACATCTGATTTTTCAAAATATGGACCATCTAATTTTGTCATTGATCACACAACACTAAGTCAGACTTTAGAAATACAACTCCATTGATTCTAAAGCCAACATTATTTATGAACGAAAGACTACAATCTATACTTAATTACACAAAGTCCTAACCAATATGACGTATTATTTGCAAACTGAATTTGAGTGAAATAGCATTATAAGTGTCTGTTATTCCATGCCCGCATAATTGGGATCCCATTAATAGTCGATAGCTTAAAAGTCCCATTTTTAAGCCTTTATACGATCACATAGGGAACTTCTCAATTCAGACGAAGTTCCCTAGTACTCAGAAAGATCTATTTTAGAATGAGGTCGCCTATCTTGAAGGTGCAATTTCTATCCTTGGCATTGAATTGCTTCGCTACTCTTATCTGGCTAGGAGGTGCCTTCGGATCAACCTGTTATCATTTTTGTTCAACCAAGTCGAGGGACTCAAGTAAGAGTTCCTCGTTCATTTTGTGATAATAGTGAAATCTTCTATAAGAAGGGATTTCAACTTTAATTGGTATCATGGCCTTAGCTCCGTAGGCCAAGCAAATGAGGTATGACTAGTGATGGACTTGTAGGTCATCCGATAAGCCCATAATGCTTGTGGTAACTCATCCATCAAGTTGCCCTTGACTCTCATCATTCTCTTCTTATTGATGGTCTTGTTTTCTATCTCCACTTGTCTATTGACCTACGAATGTGTTATTTCCAAGAAAATCTTTTTAATTTGATTCCGATCACAAAACTCTTTAAACTTGGCACTCTTGAATTAGGTTCCATTATTAGTGATTATCTTCTGCGGAACTCTGAATCAACACAAATTGTTATTCGCTACAAAGTTGATCACATTATTCGAAGTAATCGTTATTAGTGGCTCTGCTTCTGCCTATTTTTTAAAGTAATCCATAGCCACTATCATATATTTTGCTTCATCTCTCGACATTGGTAGCACACCAATGATATCTATTCGTCATAATGCAACTAGCTATGGGCTAACCATTTGCATAAGCCTAGTGGATATGGCTCTTACTATCTTTACAAACCTATGGCACTTGTCAAATTTTCTAGAATTTTTGATCGCATCCTAGCTGACTATTGGCCAAAAGTATCTATAGCGAAGAATCTTCTTTGCTAGCATTTTCCCCTTATTGTGATCACCACGGCTACCTTCATACATGTCTACGAGGATTTTCTTAGCTTCATCTTTGGTGACACACCACGGCAAGGGCATTAAGAGTCCTCTCTTATACAACACGCCTTCTTACATAACAAATCGAGGTACTTTATGTAGGAGTATTCGTTATTCACTCCTTCTGTTCAAAAGATTCCTTTTAGAAAATATTCTTTGGTCAGAGTCATTCATGACTTCTTCTCTTCCTCGGCCTCCAAGGTCCAATCAACACCCATCATGTCGATGCTTAGAGTTGATAGAACCTCTAAGGAAATAATTCCCAAAAGCTACACTTCTTTAGAGCTCAATGGGTTGGCAAGTGAATCAACTTTCATATTATATTCTCTAGGGATGTGCATTATCACGTCATGCTCGATATCATTCAATAGTTCAAACACTTTCATCAGATAAGGGGAAATTCCATTCCCTTATCCTAGAACTCCTTCTTTACTTGATAGACCACCAGATGAGTCACTGAATAGATGTAATGTCTTGACTCTTGCTTCCTTTGCTATCTTGAGTCCCGTAATCAACCTTTGTATTTAGTTTCTTTGTTTATTGCTTGGAACTTTAGTTATAAAGCACAGAATATCCTTCGTCTTTCTAGGGTCATAAGAACTATTCCTTCCATATAATGGTGCTTAACGTAAAACTTTCACCAAGTTAGTTGGATCAAATCTTCTTCCACTTCTCCATCTCATATGGCGAACTTGGAAATGAAATCCACCAAGGCTAGCCCTTAAATCACCTTACTATGATGATAGATATGTCATAGTGGCTTAATACATCTTCCACTTTATTAGTCTCCTTAAAGTCTTAGGTTGATGTAGCATTTGCCTCAACAAATGATCGGTAACACCTTTATCAGGGAATCTTGGAAGTATGCTACAACTTCCTTGAAGCACTCAATAAACAGTATGCCAGTTTCTCCAGCTTTGGGTAATTATTTCCTGCTTCAATAAACTACTTGGTAATATAATACACTAGCCTTTGGATTCTAGACTCTTCCTATACCAAGGCTGCATTTAGTGCATGTGTAGATAGTACAAAATAAATGAACATATCTTCTCCTTACAAAGGCTTTATAAGAATAAGTGGTCTCTCCATATGGTCTATCAGATTCTAAAAAGCGTCTTGACATTCCTTTTTCCAAAAAAAATTCCTTTCTCTTTTTTAAGGACGTCAAAGAACGGTATGCATTTGTCCATTACTTTTGAAATGAGTTGATTCAATGAAGCAACTTTCCCATTTAAGCTCTACATCTTCCTCCTTGTCTTTGGATAGTAACCTGTCTTAATACTTTAATCTATTCTAGGACAACTTCAATGCCACTGGAGTGTAGAATGAAACCCAAAAATTTACCCAATGCAACTTCGAAAGAAGACTTCAATAGAATGAGCTTAATTCCATATTTCCAAAGTACATCGAGCATTTCTGGAAGATCGCTCATGTGAATCATCGATCATTGTAACTTCACAAGCATATTATCTACATACTCCTCCATAGTTTTTCCGATCTAGTCTTTAAACATTATGTTCACCAATCGCTGGTTAGTAGCTCTAGCTTCAAACTGAATGGCATGAGTTGGTAACAATAGAGCCCTAAACCGATAATGAAAATCGTAGGCTCGTGATTTGGGATGTGGATTGCTATCATATTGAACCGGATTACACATTCATAAAGGATAGCGGTTCATGTCTGGCTAGTCCATATAAAATTTGATCGATCCTCAACAAGGGGAAGCAGTCTTTTAGGCATGATTTATTCAAGTAGAGTAATCAATGCACGCGCTTCATTCCTTGTTTGCTTTCTTGACCAACATTGGATTAAATACCCATTCTAGGTATAGTGCACCATAGATGATGCCATTTGCCTTTAACTTAGCCACTTCTTCCTTCAACATAGCAAAACTCTTTCATTCTATAACACGCTTCTTGTGACGACCCGGCTTTCTACGCCCAGAAAGACGTGTCATCAATAAGAAAGAAAGAGATAGAAATAGAAAATAAAAGAAAGAAAGAAAAACAACATCAGAATCTCACAGCGGAATGGAATAAAATATAATACCTCAACATAAATATTACATAGTTATATATACATCAGAGCTAAACAATATCATACAACATGACTATCATATACATATCTGTCAGAACATACATCTCAAATATCATAAACTAACTAACACAGCGGAACTATATAGATATATATGTCTACAACGCTGAAGCCTCCTGCTCCATTGCTCCTCCAGAAGTCGTCAAAGCTAACCTGAATCCCTTGGCTACCCGTAAAAATTTGGGTACCCGAAAGTTTATGAAAAATAAAAATAAACTCTGGGTCAGACATGGGTCTAGTATGAGTAAACGGGTTAAAGTTGTTTAACTTTGAAAATCATTTAAAAGAAAGGTATCAAGTAAGACTCCCCACAAATAAATACGGGTGAGTTTTTACCTTACGCTAACCAAAACATTTCATAGGAAATCCAGTGATATTATAATAGTGTCTAGAGTTTTCAAGTAAAATACAGAAATAGCTGAAATGCTTACATCTCACATTTCAACATAGTTGGGCACAATCAAAACATACGGCGCTTATTGGAAATTGGATCCCATACAATGGCAGGGCTACTGGGGTACCGCCAGTCACAGTACGTGGTCTAGATCACAGTACCGAGGAGCCACCCTAACTCCCCTGCAACACAAGGTCGGAACCATTCCTTACTGAACAGTCCCGAACAAGATAACCCCGCAGTTGGTGTACACCCAACCGCCCACACAGCCGAATAAAAGGGACATCTAGACAGGGGTATATCTCGTCCTGCTTGGGCATGACCCACCTAACATTTCTGCACCTCCCCTGTTTTAGCCATTCCCGATTGATGATGCTTGAGGCTGCGTTTACCTTTATAGAACATATTTCTTAGAATGCTCATCATCTGCCTGACGATGTGCTGAAAGCATTCGATCCATACAAGTTCGTTTTGGGTTCGAACGAAACCGAAGGTATTATCTCGTTACACTCGTTTTGGAATCACCCTTAGAGTTAACGACGATAACCCTTGCATTCTGAAAACACCATCTCGATCTTCACTTGAGATTATACGACCTAACATTTAATTTGGATCGATGTGGTTTTCGGAATATCAATTGATACCCGATCCCGGTCTCATCGAAATCCAAACGCCATTTTAAAGTTCAAGTTGTCTAATTAACTTAACAGTTTAAATTTAACAATTGAATTCATATAGCAATTTAGCACAGATAAATAACATCAGATAATTCATATAGAAATTTAACACAGATAAATCATATACAATCATCACAGATATATCCAGAATATCACAGAACATCACAGGATATAAATAATGATCAGAGGCAATCAATATAATCATCGATTAAATCAACAGTTTAGTTTGATTTGTTTTAAACTTAATTACTTGCTTAAGAATAAATTATATTTTATTCTTGCTTAATTAATTATTAATTAATTAACTTATTTCAATTCATTAATTACTTATTAATCATTTACTAAATTAATTAAGTATTAATCAATAATCTTAATTGTTGATTATAAAACTCAATTACATAATTAATTATTATTAATTGCTTAACTAATCATTACTTACTAATTAACTTAATCGTTCACTCATTAATTATTTAATTAATTCGTTAACTACGATTTGTCAATTAATCAACTTCAAATGATTAATTAAATTCTTAATTACAAATGATTTCACAAGATTATCATTAAAATCTTTAATTACTAATTCAATTAGATTTTGAACTACTTATTAAATTAAAATTATAAATTTTATTACATACATAATTATTTTCCATTTTTAAATTAACTATTCAATTTTGTTTTAGCAAAACTTTAAAGTTTATCAGGGCTTAGAACAAATTGGATAACACTAATAACATAGTTTATACTTAACTTATTTACCCTTACTTCCAATTATAAATTTTATTACATACATAATTTACATTTAAATTTAACTTAATTACTCTTCTTTGTTTTCAGTAAAACTTTAAAGTTCTTGTATTAACCAGATTGTAAACATTATCAACTTGGTTGATACTTAACTTACATAACTATATACTTTAACTTAATATAGTTAGCAAGCTACTGGAATTAAAACAACCTGAAGTAAGCAACGCGTCATACTCGAGATTCACTCGAGATAACCCAGCAATTTCACGCGATCCTCCCCCTGCCTCTCTTCTTCTCCCCTGTTTCTTTTTTTAAAAAAACTTAAAGTTTTTAACTGTTAAAACTTATTAGCACTCATGCGCTACTCAAACTTCTCCCCAGAGAAGTACCCGAAGCAAAGAACGATCATACTCGAGTTTTCCTCGAGTCGACCCAAACGCGGACATCTCTGCCGCCGTGCACGTGCATGGCGGTCCACCACCGCGCTAACCCCTTGCGACGCCACCAACATATCACAATTCTTCACCATACACGAAATCAAAACCCAGATCAACCTGAAACTCACGAAATTGAAATTCGACTAAAAAGTCGAACTGTAACTCAAACGCAGTAGACAAATCCACCTCGCCTACATGGTCGCGATCACCTGAGACGTCAAGACTTCGGCCATGGCTTGCCGACATCACCTCCTAACTCCTCCCAAAACCGCTCGTCACTCGATGAAGCCACGACGACGCGGCCCTCCAATGAACAGAACTCAAAATATCGACCCCTTAAACCCTACTATTGATCATTTCCACAAATCCATGCATTCGAAATATTTTTTAGTATTTTTCTGCTAATCTCACATCAATACCCTAGCTCCATGTAAAATTTCATCAAAATTTATTGAATGAATTATCTGAAATTCATGAAATAGCATATATGCGTTACTGATGAACTGCTCTAAACACAATTAACTAAAAATTACAATTTTAGTCTTAAAAATCATATTACTGAGTGTTGTTTCAAGACACGAATTCGAATTTGAAATTTATGCTATTCGAATTTTGAATATTATTTACTTTTTACTGTAAGTTGAAGTTTCAGTGTTTAAAATTTACAGTTATCTAAAAAACAACTTCAAACCTTAATCTGAAGCTTTAACAAATTTTATTTAGTCAAATTACTAATTACAGGATATGATTTCATATAAAAGTAAGAAATATTCTTTACTTTCTTTGACTCAACAGCAATCCTAAAATCAGAAAGAACAGTTATAAGAACATCCTGTATTTAGCAAGCAATCCAAAACTTTTAACATATACATAACAAAATCTTCATAAACTACAAAATAAGAGTTAGATTAGAAATAGTTTACTCACCCAAGATTGCAGTTGAACAGAGGATGAAACAAGAGTACTGCAGTTTGAAGTTTTGAATTTCCTGTAACCTTTTTCTTGTTTCCTGAATTTGTTTTGAACTTGCAAATATACAGTTTTGTTTATACTTTGCTTCTTCTCAGTTTTGTTTCATAAGTTAATGACTGAACTAAATGAAATAAAAATGATGAATACATATATATAACTTGCAACTATGGTGTCTTCTTGAATAAGCTTTAACATAATATACTATTTGCTCTATCTTTATATGTACTAAGACCTGAAAATAATATGATTATTTCGGCTAGGAGATATTTTATTTCATACAAAAATGTGTGCTAATTAATGTTTATGTCTTTGAATTAGCATACCCTAATTAGTGTTGGCTGACACATATATTAAGTACAAAGATACTTGCAGGCTTTTGTTTGTGCTTGTACTACATGTATTCATATGTGTTTACACTATAATACTTTGCTGACAAACTATGCTTCTTTTGCAATGATACTTACTGATCTTGCATGATTCATTTGGTCTTCATATCTATATTAACATATAAATAATGTTTGCAGGTTAATTTGTCTTTATTGCTGATGTTTACATATTATTATGTTATACTTATGTTCATGTTGACTTATGTTTATAACTATATTTTTATGTTATACTTGTATTAAATATTTATAAGCTTATTTTACTTTAATTATAAACATTGTTGTTTAGAAACACTACTAAATCTTATTTTCATTAAAGTTAAATATTACAAATATTGGATTTGAAACTTATATGTGTATTAATGTATTTATATTTAATACGAAAAGAATTGTGTTATTGAACTTGTTCTTATTATTAACAGCATTCATATATCTGATATTAAATGTCATTAATACATCAATTTTAATTTAATTGAATAACACAGATTTATTTCTGAATATTGTTGAAAGAATCTATTTTATATTTGAAGTTATATTCCTTTATGACCCATATACGACTAATAATATCCAAATTCTTATTTATTTATAAATGAAAATCTTATATTTTATTAAATTAGATTAAAAACTTATTATAAGAATAGGGTCAAAATTCCGGAATGTCACATTCCTCCCCCCTTAAAAGAATTTCGTCCCCGAAATTTAAACAACAGTTAATTTCAAAAACTTAATTATTAACAATCCAAGCATACACATCATCCATACAAAACAAACAATCAAACAGTCAATCCTCACAACATTACTAGCTATCCGGACATAAATCTGGATAAGCTTTCCTAAAACTATCAAGAGTTTCCCAGGTACAATCTCTGGGATCCTCATTCCATTGCACCTTGACGAGTTTCACTATTTGTTCCTGAGTTGCTTCTCGTCTTGATCTACAATCTGAACAGGATTTCTAACCACAGCCAGGTTGGGTTCAACTTCTAAATCTTCCTGAACAACTGGTTCTATCACTACTGATGGGTCATGAACCAATTTCCTTAAATAAAACTCATGAAATACATTGTGAATCCCAGACATCCGTTCTGGAAATTCAATCCTGTAGGCTACAGTTCCAATTCTTTCCAATACTCGGAATGGACCAATATATCTCGGAGCAATTTTTTTCGTTTTTCCGAATCT
This sequence comes from Allium cepa, assembly GCA_030765085.1. Lineage (NCBI taxonomy): Eukaryota > Viridiplantae > Streptophyta > Magnoliopsida > Asparagales > Amaryllidaceae > Allium > Allium cepa. The sequence goes on from CM060940.1 coordinate 673,383,281, forward strand.
TGTAGCACCCTTGATTGGGGAAACTTTAATAAAAACTAAATCTCTGATCTCAAATTCCAATGGTCTTCGTCATTTATCTGCATATTTCTTCTGACGATCTTGAGCAGCTTTCATCCTTTTCCTGATAAGCTCAACCTTCGCAGAAGCTTCTTGAATAAGATCGGGTCCAAATACAAGTCGATCATTCGATTCAATCCAACAAGATGGGGATCTACACGGTCTTCCATACAGAGCTTCATAAGGAGTCATCTTAATACTCGCTTCGTAACTATTATTATAAGAAAATTCCACTAAATGAAGATGGTCTTCCCATGATCCACCAAAATCCAATACACAGGCTCGAAGCATATCTTCCAGAATTCGATTAAGTCTCTCCGTTTGTCCGTTCGTCTGAGGATGATAGGCTGTAGTTAATCTCAAACTAGTTTCCATTGCTGATTGCAAAGCTTCCCAAAATTTCTAGTGAAAATAGGATTACGGTCACTTACTATGCTGATAGGAACACCATGCAATATGATTATCTCCTTCAAGAAAATTTCCGCCAATGAAACTGCAGTACGAGTTGCCATATTCCTTCATTTCCTTCCCTGGTTTTAGGCAAATCGTCTATAAAATCCATCGAGATCATTTCCCATTTTCAATCTGGAATTTCCAAAGGTTGCAATAGTCCAGCAGACTTTTGTTGATCTCCCTTCACTTGCTGGTAAATGACACAACTATTTACAAAAGCAGCTACATCCTTCTTCATATTCGGCCACCAGAAAACTCTTCTCATATCTTTATACATCTTCGAAATTCCTGGGTGAATATTCAATTTGGAACGATGACACTCAGCTAAAACTTCTTGCCTCAGTCCATCAATATTAGGCACACACAAACGACTATTAATCCTTAAAATACCCTGATCGTCTACCTTGAAATCCGAATACCGCCGGTCCTTAGTTCCAAGAATTATTTCCTCAAAAGATTTATCTTCCATTTGCTTACTAACGATCTTTTCTTGGAGAGATAGAACTACTTCCAAAAGAGATAAGACCGCATTTCTACTAAGAGCATCAGCCACGACATTTGCTTTCCCTGGAGTATACAAAATATCCAGATCATAAGATGCCAAAAATTCGACCCATCTCTGCTGTCTCAAATTAAGATCTTTTTGAGAGAAAATATATTTCAACGGTTTGTGATCCGTGAATAATTCAAACTTTTCTCCCAAAAGATAATGTCTCCGGATCTTCAAAGCAAAAACAATAGCTAACAGTTCTAAATCACGCGTAGCATAGTTCTTCTCATGAGACTTCAATTGCCGACTAGCATACGCAATTACTCTGCCATTCTGCATCAACACTGCACCCAATCCAATTAAACATGCATCCGTATATACTTCAAATTTGCTCTTCCCATCCGGAATAGCAAGTACTGGTACACTAGTTAGCCTTGTCTTCAATTCCTGAAAAGCTTCTTCACACTGAGGTGTCCATTTGAATTTGGTTCCTTTCCTTGTTAGTTTGGTCAGATGCGAAGAAATTTTGGAATAATCCTTAATAAATTTTCTGTAGTAGCCAGCTAAACCAGAAAATTATGGACTTCAGTTGGCGTCTCCGGTTGTTTCCATTTCAAAATAGTTTCAACTTTCGCCGGGTCTACAGAGATATCTTCACCCAAAACAATGTGCCCTAAAAATTTAACTTCTGATTTCCAGAAATGGCACTTTGAGAACTTTGCCTTCAACACAAGCTTCCTCAGAGTCTCCAATACAATTCCCAAACGCTGTCTGTGCTCCTCTTCTGATTTGGAGTAGACCAAGACATCATCAATGAATACCAGCACAACTTATTCAACACAGAACCTTAGCGAACCATCCGATTTGATGACAAACACAGCAGCAGAGCCCCAACAAGAAAAACTGGGTCTAATCAAACCCTACTCCAAAAGATCTTGCGTCTTCTTAATCAACTCTTCTCTCTCTCTCTAGGAGGCATTCTCCTACTGGGCTGAATCACCGGCACAGCTCCTGGAATCAAATCAATACGAAACTCAATCTCTCGGTGTGGCGGTAGACACTTAACTTCTTCAAAAACATCCGAAAAATCTTGAACCGCTTCGATTTCCTCACTTTCTCTTGAGAAGTCTCAATTCCTTGCAAAAGATTACACAAATGAATTCCAGAATTGTCACACAACACTCTGGCAATTCTACCCAAACAAGTTTGTTCTCCCTTCACAATCCAGAACAGCCATATACTGTTCAGGTCAATCCATCGAAGAAATGAATCCACTCTGCTACTTATGAAATCACCTCAAGAAAACTGCTAATCAACAAACCTTCTCAACAACACACAGAACGCTTCCAGCTATAGGGCTAATCTTCAATGTCCAAAGACTTCTATTCAAAGCTCTTCGAGAAACTCGGGCCTCAATCAAACAAAAATACCCTACTGAACTTGGTCACAATTCCAAAATGGACATACTTCGTTAACTTGTTCCAAAGAAACATCTTCGGAGACATCCAAACTCACTGTGTCTCATCACACAGCTACAACCCTTGAGATATCAAGATATCATGCTTTGGTCATGTCCATCCGATAGATCCAAAACTCAAGCTCATCCAAAATCACATTCCAACAATGAAATCCTCACATCATCCAAAGCTCACTCGAGACGGTAATAGGTCTACAGTCTCGATAGATACACTCCAACTACAAATATTCAAAACTCCTATCATCGGTAGTCGTGTTTCACACACCACTACCCTATCTACCTTATAACTTATATTGGAATACCCGAACAGGTAACCCAATAAATAGGTAGAAATAAATAAATATATATATAAATTACAAATACGCTCTCTCAAGAAAGATGTCACTCAAGAGCCTAGGTATTCACTCAACCTAGCGCTCTGATACCAGCTGTGACGTCCTAGGCTTTTCAACCATCAGCAACGGCTCACGACCGGTAGGCTTTTCAACCATCCCAGCCCCGTTGTGGCTCATAGTGATACCTCGGATTTGCTTTTACGGCCAGCCTCTCGACTCGCAACCAACCCCACAAGACCTTATACTATCCCCGAGGGCATGTAGGGGTAAGAGTCTCCCGTTCGCCACCTAACGCAAAGCAAGAACCCCCTATCATGCTGTAATGTAGCAAATCCGATCCCGGTCGCATCGAAATCCAAACGCCATTTTAAAGTTCAAGTTGTCTAATTAACTTAACAGTTTAAATTTAACAATTGAATTCATATAGCAATTTAGCACAGATAAATAACATCAGATAATTCATATAGAAATTTAACACAGATAAATCATATACAATCATCACAGATATATCCAGAATATCACAGAACATCACAGGATATAAATAATGATCAGAGGCAATCAATATAATCATCGATTAAATCAACAGTTTAGTTTGATTTGTTTTAAACTTAATTACTTGCTTAAGAATAAATTATATTTTATTCTTGCTTAATTAATTATTAATTAATTAACTTATTTCAATTCATTAATTACTTATTAATCATTTACTAAATTAATTAATTATTAATCAATAATCTTAATTATTGATTATAAAACTCAATTACATAATTAATTATTATTAATTGCTTAACTAATCATTACTTACTAATTAACTTAATCGTTCACTCATTAATTATTTAATTAATTCGTTAACTACGATTTGTCAATTAATCAACTTCAAATGATTAATTAAATTCTTAATTACAAATGATTTCACAAGATTATCATTAAAATCTTTAATTACTAATTCAATTAAATTTTGAACTACTTATTAAATTAAAATTATAAATTTTATTACATACATAATTATTTTCCATTTTTAAATTAACTACTCAATTTTGTTTCAGCAAAACTTTAAAGTTTATCAGGGCTTAGAACAAATTGGATAACACTAATAACATAGTTTATACTTAACTTATTTACCCTTACTTCCAATTATAAATTTTATTACATACATAATTTACATTTAAATTTAACTTAATTACTCTTCTTTGTTTTCAGTAAAACTTTAAAGTTCTTGTATTAACCAGATTGTAAACATTATCAACTTGATTGATACTTAACTTACATAACTATATACTTTAACTTAATATAGTTAGCAAGCTACTGGAATTAAAACAACCTGAAGTAAGCAACGCGTCATACTCGAGATTCACTCGAGATAACCCAGCAATTTCACGCGATCCTCCCCTTGCCTCTCTTCTTCTCCCCTGTTTCTTAATTCAACTGTTTCTTTTTTTTTAAAACTTAAAGTTTTTAACTGTTAAAACTTATTAGCACTCATGCGCTACTCAAACTTCTCCCCAGAGAAGTACCCGAAGCAAAGAACGATCATACTCGAGTTTTCCTCGAGTCGACCCAAACGCGGACATCTCTGCCGCCGTGCACGTGCACGGCGGTCCACCACCGCGCTAACCCCTTGCGACGCCACCAACATATCACAATTCTTCACCATACACGAAATCAAAACCCAGATCAACCTGAAACTCACGAAATCGAAATTCGACTAAAAAGTCGAACTGTAACTCAAACGCAGTAGACAAATCCACCTCGCCTACATGGTCGCGATCACCTGAGACGTCAAGACTTCGGCCATGGCTTGCCGACATCACCTCCTAACTCTTCCCAAAACCGCTCGTCACTCGGTGAAGCCACGACGACGCGGCCCTCCAATGAACAGAACTCAAAATATCGACCCCTTAAACCCTACTATTGATCATTTCCACAAATCCATGCATTCGAAATTTTTTTTAGTATTTTTCTGCTAATCTCACATCAATACCCTAGCTCCATGTAAAATTTCATCAAAATTTATTGAATGAATTATCTGAAATTCATGAAATAGCATATATGCGTTACTGATGAACTGCTCTAAACACAATTAACTAAAAATTACAATTTTAGTCTTAAAAATCATATTACTGAGTGTTGTTTCAAGACATGAATTCGAATTTAAAATTTATGCTATTCGAATTTTGAATATTATTTACTTTTTACTGTAAGTTGAAGTTTCAGTGTTTAAAATTTACAGTTATCTAAAAAAACAACTTCAAACCTTAATCTGAAGCTTTAACAAATTTTATTTAGTCAAATTACTAATTACAGGATATGATTTCATATAAAAGTAAGAAATATTCTTTACTTTCTTTGACTCAACAGCAATCTTAAAATCAGAAAGAACAGTTATAAGAACATCCTGTATTTAGCAAGCAATCCAAAACTTTTAACATATACATAACAAAATCTTCATAAACTACAAAATAAGAGTTAGATTAGAAATAGTTTACTCACCCAAGATTGCAGTTGAACAGAGGATGATACAAGAGTACTGCAGTTTGAAGTTTTGAATTTCCTGTAACCTTTTTCTTGTTTCCTGAATTTGTTTTGAACTTGCAATTATACAGTTTTGTTTATACTTTGCTTCTTCTCAGTTTTGTTTCATAAGTTAATGACTGAACTAAATGAAATAAAATGATGAATACATATATATAACTTGCAACTATGGTGTCTTCTTGAATAAGCTTTAACATAATATACTATTTGCTCTATCTTTATATGTACTAAGAGCTCAAAATAATATGATTATTTCGGCTAGGAGATATTTTATTTCAGACAAAAATGTGTGCTAATCAATGTTTATGTCTTTGAATTAGCATACCCTAATTAGTGTTGGCTGACACATATATTAAGTACAAAGATACTTGCAGGCTTTTGTTTGTGCTTGTACTAAATGTATTCATATGTGTTTACACTATAATACTTTGCTGACAAACTATGCTTCTTTTGCAATGATACTTACTGATCTTGCATGGTTCATTTGGTCTTCATATCTATATTAACATATAAATAATGTTTGCAGGTTAATTTGTCTTTATTGCTGATGTTTACATATTATTATGTTATACTTATGTTTATAACTATATTTTTATGTTATACTTGTATTAAATATTTATAAGCTTATTTTACTTTAATTATAAACATTGTTGTTTAGAAACACTAATAAATCTTATTTTCATTAAAGTTAAATATTACAAATATTGGATTTGAAACTTATATGTGTATTAATGTATTTATATTTAATACGAAAAGAATTGTGTTATTGAACTTGTTCTTATTATTAACAGCATTCATATATCTGATATTAAATGTCATTAATACATCAATTTTAATTTAATTGAATAACACAGATTTATTTCTGAATATTGTTGAAAGAATCTATTTTATATTTGAAGTTATATTCCTTTATGACCCATATACGACTAATAATATCCAAATTCTTATTTATTTATAAATGAAAATCTTATATTTTATTAAATTAGATTAAAAACTCATTATAATAATAGGGTCAAAATTCCGGGATGTCACACTTCTTTTGCTTTACAGGAGGGTATCTTGGGTCCAAATTTGATGCATATCATACTATCCTCGATGAAATTCAACACATTTCGGAATGCGTCCAAACAAACACGTCTCCGTTTTCCTAGAGAAATCATAATAATTCTTTTCTTCTTCGGATTGAGCTGAGATTCGATCTTGAGAACTCTTAAGGGATCATCGTCATCGATCAAAATATTGATTGTCAGCTCCATCGGTGCTTGTCTTGCATCCTCTGACTCTTTTCATGGATCCATAGGTTTATGAAGCTTATTGCTGGACCCAAGTTAGTGATTAGGAGGTAGCTGCTATGCATTAGAATATTTGATATAGAAAGGCTTCTCTGAACTCTTCCTTTCTCACGTAGCTATGCCTCTATGAGCTTTGCAAGTAGCATTCCGAGCTAGTGCTCTTGTTTCCTTATGTTTCTCCTACTCTAATTTCGCCGAGGAACTTCATTATCAAATACCATAGACAAAGTGAACTTATAAAATTTGCAAGGGTCGACCAGCCTAACAAAGCATTATAGTCCATGAATCTATTGACTACAACAAACATTTGCAACCACACTACCTTGTGGTCTTCTTCATTCAATTAAATAGGTAACTCTATGTAGCTAATAGGTTCCTTGGCCTCTTTGTTAGATCCTTGAATACGGGATTTAGAAGGCTTCAAATCTTTATTGATGATCCACATTTGATCAAAGGTCTTCTGAAATAAGATATTTACCAATTAATAAGGACTTGATGCTATGTAGCAAGCTCAGTCAAGGCCGTAGATACCATTTGATCAAGCTTCGGTGCAAGCTCAGTCAAGGCTGTAGATACCATTTGATCAAGCTTCGGTGCTTGAACCCCATCAGTATCTCAATTTCAAAATATAGTATCATCATTAGCAATTTATGTCGCTTCATTAGAGTCCCGACATCTATGATGGAATATGTTTCTTGAGGCACATGCCTTAATGGGATACTATAGTGCTCCATTTCAATCCTGCTTTTCTTTTGCAGGTTGAGGACCTCCAAAGATGTATTAATCCCAAATCCTCTTGTAGGTTGTCTCAATCCTTCTCCATTGGATCAAGCCTAGTTCCCTTATGCAAGCTGTCCTTGGGGTCTACTATTCATCTACCCGTTAGCTTGGGGGTTTCTAACACATTACTACAGATTTTTCTTACATATCAAATCTTATGTGACATCTCTCAGATGCCAACACTCGTTAATATTGTGCTCATGGGTCTCATGGACGCAACAATATTTCATTGAACACCATTCTTCTTCAGTTGCCTCACTCGAAGGCGGTTTCTTGTAGTGTTCAATACCTTAGGTCGCAAGGTATATATTCTCCACTTTATCAATTAGCAGGTATAATCTCCCAGTCAAGTGTACATCGTGCGCTACCACTAGTGCCTTAGTTCTTTCTCTTAGCATTGTTATTTCCGACATTCACTGCAACCTTTTAATGCTATCACCACTCTATTTAATAGCAACATTACTCATCATTGTGTCTATGCTAACTTTTGTTCAATAGTCTCTTAACTAATATATGTACTACCATGGGCAATTGTGTGACGATCATCAAGAACGCTCTCAAGTGTTTGACACTGCAAACGTTCTCAGTTAGTTGCTTATATGGAAGCCATTCATCCCAGCCCTCTTTGTCAATATCTGTGCAGTTAAAGCCCTACTAATGCCCCAAAAAATATCTGATATAGCACATACACTCTTTAACCGTTACACTTTTTTAATATAGTCATAAGCAATAGATCTGCTTTAAGCGCTGCTATTTTCTGCTACGCTAGCTAAATCAAGGAATTTTAGCACCCTTTTTAGCAACAGTGATATAAAAAGGTTGATTTGACTAGTTCTCTTTTGAACCAAATCAACAAAGTTTGGGCAAAGACCTAATTTTAAGGCATAACTACTTAATATAAGTTAGAAATCTATTATAGTCATCAGATATGGACTACATAAATCGTGATATTCTTTGGTTTTGTTATTTCAGATTAAATAATGTTTCTTTTTTCTAGAAAAATGATGTGAGAGTGGGAATAAATTAACTTTAAATATTTGGTTGAATATTTTTGTGCCTTGGCTATTTTCTGCTATTTCCCCTATATAACTTTTTGTACCTCCACCGCTATGAAACCTCAAATGCTTCAGCCATATAAGTCAACGCCTTATTGGACTAAGTTCCCTCCTAGTCAATTCTGCAATGTTCGTTTAAACCCCACCTATAAGATTACTACCAGTTTGAACTCCACAAGTCTAAGTACTAGTAGCTTGCCCTTCTCTAGCGTCAACATCCTGCAAATCACGTACATTAACAGACATATTCAGTGCCTCAGCAATCATGTTGATACCCACCTGATTGATCTTGTCGGTAATGACATGTTTTAATTAGTCTGATTTGCTCCATCTTTCACAACTTTTTTCCTACTTTCCTAGACCCTCTCCGCATTAGTTGCTTGCTATCTCTTCTGTTTCATTCTATTGAGGATAAGCTTTCTTCTTTAGAATTAGAAGATGTTGATTCCCTTCTACTTCTTCTTCGCCTTCACGGTTCATTCCTTTATCGGTGCTAAGCGAATGTCCACAATTTCTCTTGCATCCTTCTCATCGAATCCATCTGGTTCTCTAGTGGCTCTAACATTTTTTCATATATGAAACATCATCCTTTCCATTTTAGCTCTTGTCACAACTTTAGTTGGTTGAGAAGATGACACCAATAAAGCAGTCTAGGTAGAGTTGTTTCATCCTTAGCATGTTAAGATTCTTCATGATCTCCTTCAACCACAATTGCGGATTTAAAAGAACATTCCTTAGAGGCATATCCTATAAAAACTGCTAATAAATACACTTTAGATCCTAATAACAATGGATCTTCAAAAAAAAGCTCTAGATCTACCTTTTAGATTCTTTAAATCAAAAGTGAAAGTCTACATTCGAGACTCTTCTTTCTCAGTGAAAGAACTAAAAACAAAAATGACATAAAACCTTTGATCTAACAAATCAGAGATAATTCAAGTAAATAAACGAAATTAAAATGAGAACACATAGGATTTTTAGAGTGTTTAGTCTCAAATCGATTACCTACGTCTACTATTAGTTTTATTTCGATTGATCCTTGTAATTGCAACCAATTTTATACAACAAGTATAGTTCTATCACTAGTTAATAGTAAATTAAGGATCCAAGAGATGGAAACTTCGTATTTCATTTTCAAAGGATGGATATTTATAGCTGAATTCACGCTTCAGAATCACTCGCTTGTGGAAGAACACATAGAAAGTCAGATCCACCGCTTTCAGGCATATAGAATAAGTAAAAATCGATATTCATAACAAGTCGATGCCAACATGATCACATCGGTGCCAACATGATTTTTGAATCTACATCTTTGACTTTTCCTCATACTTGTTTATGTCTACAAGTTTATAATCTTTGTTGGTAAATATCCCCTCTAAATCATGTCGGTACCGACATGATTTATCATATTCAAGTCTTTGTCTTTTTCTTCAAAGTGCAAGGCAATTTCACCTATAGCTCCAACGTGGGTCCATGTCTCCAAGCATGTCGGTATTGACATATTAAATAATGTCAATGCTGACATAATCGATCATGACCGTACCGACATAATTTGTGTTGTGCAATTCCTACTTAAGCATCTTGTGCTCTATCTCTTTATCATTCCAGCCATATCCTAAGATTATCGATCCATTCCTTCGTCATCTTATTGTACAGATCCATCGATATGTTGCTAGGTTCAATTGCTGGATAAAAATAATAGTTATATAATTTTATCCTAAGGTCGTCAAAAATAAATTATATTAAATTTTTTGAATTAATTTAATATTTAATCAGACTATTTAATTAAATAAATGAATTTATTAAAAAATTGTTAAAATTTAATTAATTAAAATGTATACATATATTAATATGTATATATATAAATAAACTATAAATGTTATATTTAATTGTTTATCTTAAATAGGTTAAGATGAATAATATAAAAATTTAAAAATTTAGATTAATTAAATATGATTTAATTGATAAAATTAGAATTAATTAAATATAATTTAACTAATAAAAATTAAAGTAATTGGATATGATTTAATCAATAGGATACATCTATATGATATATAAGCTAATTAAATTATAACCGTATAAAAAAATTAAAAACACACACACACACAAACATATATAAAATTATGCAAGTGCAACTGAAATAAACCTAAAAGGATTTTTAGAATAAGTACATACATAAAGTATGTATACTTTGATTTTGGATTTGTTCAACACTGGAATCATAAGGATGTTTAATAAGAAGCGCATTATTCCTTAAATTGATATCACTCAATGTGTAACCCAAGCCCTCCTTTACTCCATTCAGATCCGAGCCATTCATTTTCTCAATCTAGTTTCCATTATTTGGAACCATTCACATTCCCATTCCACGACTCCCTCCTTTATCGAGCCGCCATCTATAATACCTACTCCCTTCATAAGTCACAAACCGAAGATACACAGCTTTTAATATGTTTTATATCACTATTCAGTCCTCAAGCTAATGAGCCAACACCTCCAGCAAGCTTTACAGAACCTCTACTCCATTCCCCAAAAGTTCTGTTAGGAAATCAAATCTACAGTTTCGATGACAACAACTATACAATGAAAATCGAATGTGCATATATATCTCTATCCGCAGGTAATTACTAAAGTAACATCACTAAAGAGACAAGAACAAGACTCAAAGAATATTACAAGAGACGACAAGTCGATAGGATCAATGGAGCAATGACACAGGTGCACATAAGCAACATGCACAATTTTCAGACATCTAAAGGCACTAGCCAGACGTCTGAAGAAATCCTCTGGAATTCAAAACCGACGGGGTCAGACATTTGGTTACTGTACTCAAACGTCTGAAAGGCTATTGTATACAAAAAATATATAGAGCCAGACGTTTGAAACATATACCAAACATCTGGAACTAAATTCGGATTTTGAAATTCAAATAACAACTGCCACACTTGAAAAACATCTTCGCTTCTCTTTGCTGCAACTCTTCATCACCATCAAAAGCGACCATAGAACACTTGTTAATGGATGCAACTACTCAAGGAATCTCTCTACCACTATAAATAACATCAAGAATCAAAGAGAAGATCTCACCTTACTTACTTGCGCTCTTTACTTTTATACTCTGATACATTCTTTATCTCTAGCAATCATATACTTGTATTTCACTCTTCCATATATTCAGAACTTCTCAATCAATATTCTCCAGATATATATATTGGAAGCATTTGTACAAAATAGTCAATATTCATGCTATAGAACACATAATTGACAAGAACAAGCTATTGTAACCCAGCCTATTCCTCTGGGCAAAGTGAGGGTGTTTGATAGTCGAATTACGAAGGGGAGCTTTGGAACTGGACATAGGACGAGAGGTCTGAATCAGTATAAAATACTGGTGTGCTTAGTCTATATTTTACTAGATTAACTTTGTATTAGTTACATCATATAGTTAGTAGCATATACTTGCATATACATTACACGATCCATCTTTTAAACTTACAATTGGTATCAGAGCAAGGTTTGATCAAAATACAGTAACATGTTTTTGAATCATTTTAATATGGCAAGTATTTTTCATGAAGGACAATCCACAGCACGACCCCCACTTTTTAATGGCTCTAACTATGTATATTGGTCAACACGTATGAGAATTTTTATGTAAGCTAATGGTCTAGAAATTTGGTCAGCCACTCAAGATAAATATGAAGCACCTACTACTACTATGAACACATGGACCGATGAACAAAAAACAGCAGCTTCTAATAATTCCAAAGCTATGAATGTTTTATTTTTCTCATTAGATAAAAATGAATTCTCACGTGTCATGTTATATAACACTGCATTTGATATTTGGCATACTTTACAAGTCACACACGAAGGCATAAACAAAGTTAAACAAACCAAGATTTCAATTTTAAAAAATCAATTCTCATCGTTTAAATGAAACAATGAATCTATAGTATATATGTACTCTAGATTTCAAACCATTCAACATGATTTAATGGAACTTGGAGTCAAATTCACAAATTTTGATTTAGTATCTAGAATACTCAATTCTTTAACTCCAGAGTGGGAAAGAAAAGTATTAGCTATCAAAGAAGCTAATGATCTCTCAGCACTCTTGGTTGAAGAATTGATAGGAAATTTAATGTCCTACGAAGCTAATTTGCAGGCACGAAAAAAACTAAATTCGAAAAAGAAGAACATAGCATTCCCAGCAACAAATGAAGACTCTGACTTAGACGAAGAAGAAGTTGTATTTATTGCCAAAAATTACAACAAATTCAAGAAGTTTAGGAAAACGACTAAATTTTAGAAAGGAGGAAAATCAAGCTCAACGAATCAAACATCAATCAAATGCTATGAATGTAAGAAAGACTGCCCCAAGCTCAATAATGATAAAAAGAAGAACAAATTTGAAAAACTCAAAAATAAGAAGGCTTTCAAAGTAACATGGGATGACTCGGATTCTTCATCATCTGAAAGTGATAACAATAGTGATGGAGAACAAGCTAATGTATGTTTTATGGCACAAACTGATGAGGTATGTCCCGAACTTAGCTATGACGAATTATTAGAACTTAGCATGGAATTAGATGATAAATTTAGGCAAATTAAAAAATTGAACAAAGAACATATAACCAGAATAAATAGATTAGAACTTGAAGTAGGAATGTTAAGATGAAAAAATTATCTTAGAAGACGAACTAGAATTATCTCAAGAAAAAACTAAAAATAATTTGGTAGAAAGTAAGGCTATTGCTATTGATTTTGATAAAACTAAAATAGCAAAGGATAATTTGTTAAAAGAAAATGTCAAGTTGAAGAGCAATATTGAAAATCGAAAATTTAGAATTAAAAGAAAAATTAGATAAAATTACAAATAATGTTTCAAAATTTAATAAAGGAAAACAAAATTTAGAAAATCTTATCAAAACTTCAAAACCATCAGGTAATAGAAATGGAATAGGATATAAAAATACTCCTAAACAAAAAGAAAATGATGCTAAAAATTATATTTATAAAAAGACAAAAAGTTTACCTAAGTCTAATATGAATACCAAAAATATGAAAATTGGATTCCTAAGACAAATAGTAATTTGATTAGACAAAAACATATTAATAATTTCTTATAGAATGTAGTCTATAATAAAAATTATATTTATAAAGGTACTAAACCATCTTGGGTATGGCTACCTTCTTCTAACATCTAGGACCCTAACAAAGTATATGGGTACCAATTAAAACATTTTTCATTTTGCAGGTACCCAAAATAAAAAAATAAGGAGAAATGGATATTAGATAGCGAATGTCCAAGCATATGACCGAAAATTCAAAAATGTTATCAAATATAACATACATCAATGGTGGAACGGTAACCTTTGGAGATAATTCAAAAGGATATGTCATGGGCATTGGAGAAGTCATCAACTCTGGTATTTCTAACTCTCCTATTATTACAAATGTTTTACTAGTAGAAAATCTAAAACACAACTTACTAAGTATTAGCCAATTATGCGATAAAGGTTTTGAAATAAATTTCGAAAAAGATAGATGTAATATTTTCGATAATAGCAAACAACTTATATTTGAAGGTCGTAGAAACAAAAATATTTATGTATTAAACATGAATATAAATAAAAATTCAAATTTATGTTTAACCGTCAAAAATGATGACCCATAGTTATGGCATAAACGATTTAGTCGTATCAATTTTAAATATATTAACAAATTGACAAAATATGAGCTAGTTATAGGTTTACCTAAAATAAATTACAAAGTAGAGTCAAATTGGAAAACTAAAGAAAAACTCTTTTAAATCTCAAAATAATATTTCTACAAAAAACCATTAGAATTATTACATTTAGAATTATTACATTTAGATTTATTTGGTCCAACATAAGTACGATCTATAAATCACAACAAATATGTTTTCGTAATAGTTGATGATTTTTCATGATATGCATGTACTTTATTTTTAAAACATAAAAGTGATATCTTTGGAATGTTTAAAATATTCGCTAAAAGAAATAAAACACAAATGGATTTAAAAATTAAAAATATTCGAAGTGATCACGGTGGAGAATTCGAAAATGATCATTTTACTAATTTCTGTAATAAAAAAGGAATAAGTCATAATTTTTCTTTTCCCCGCACACCTCAACAAAATGGTGTAGTAGAGATAAAAAATTGTACGTTATAAGAATGTGCACGAACACTACTAAATAGTAGTGGTCTACCAAAATATTTTTGGGCTGAAGCCATTGCCACAGCTTGTTATGTGTTGAAACGAGAAACCATACATCCTATGACTAAACAAACTTGTTTTGAAATAATTTTTGGAAGAAAACCTAAAGTATCATACTTTAAAACTTTCGGATCAAAATGTTTTATATTAAATACAAAAGATAACTTAGGAAAATTTGACCTGAAGGCCGATGAAGGTATCTTTGTTGGATATTCGGACCGTAGCAAAGCACATAGAATTTTTAATAAACGAAATAATATTATTGAAGAAAGTTTACACGTTTCGTTCGACGAAAATCTTCATAACCATCACACTAATGATGATGAAGAAATTATTCCAATAATAAATTCAACAAATTCTATTAATAATGAGACAAATGTGCAAAATAACACTTTTATATCATCCCCTAGAATTCTTAAGGATCATCCAAAAGATAATATCATTGGATATCTCAATTCTAGAGTAATTAGAAATCAACTTAATCAAATAAGCCATATAGCATTTGTGTCAAATTTTGAACCAAAAAATTATAAAAAAGCTTCAAATGATAATTTTTGGATAATAGCTATGCAAGAAGAATTGAATCAATTTGAACGTAATAACGTTTGGGAATCAGTACCAAGTCCAGAAGATCAATCGGTTATAGGAACAAAATGAGTATTTAAAAACAAAGCAGACGAGAACGGAAATATTGTTAGAAATAAAGCACGTTTAGTTGCTCAAGGCTATAATCAAGAAGAAGGTACCGATTATGACGAAACCTTTGCTCCGGTAGCTAGATTAGAGGCCATTCGTACATTACTTCCTTTTGCAAATCATCACAATTTTAAAATATTTCAAATGGATGTCAAAAGTGTTTTTATAAATGGTTTTATTAATGAAAACGTATATGTATAACAACTCCCATTATTTGTTCAAGAAAAATATCTCGACCCTGTTTTTAAGTTACATAAAGCATTGTATGGATTAAAACAAGCTCCTCGTGCACGTACGAATGTCTAAAAAATCACTTAATTACATGTGGTTTTCAAATAGGCAAATTCGATACAACCTTATTTATTAAACGAGAAAATAACGATATTTTAGTAGTACAAATTTACATTGACGATATTATATTTGGTTCAACCGACGAAAATCTTTGCGGTCAATTTTCAAATGTTATGAAAAATGAATTTGAAATGTCACATATGGGAGAATTAAATGTCTTCTTAGGTTTACAAATAAAACAACTTGAAAATGGTACTTTTATTCATCAAGAAAAATATTGTAACGATCTATTACGTCGTTTTGAAATGGATAAAACTTCGAGCAAACCAACACCAATGAGTATTACTGTTCACTTAGAAAAGGATGATAACAGAAAAGATTTTGATGAAAAATTATATTGTAGCATGATTGGTTCTTTACTTTATTTGATGGCTAGTCGACCCGATATTATGATGAGTGTATGCCTCTGTGCTCGATTTCAAGAAAAATCAAAAGAATCTCATCTAAGAGCCGTTAAACGTATATTAGGATATCCATCTAGTACTAGAGATTACGGTTTATTTTACCCTAAAGGATCACCGTTTGAACTAGTTTCATATAGTGATGAGGATTTTGGTGGATGTAGAACAGATCGTAAGAGTACTAGTGGAAAATGTCACTTTATCGGACAATCATTTGTTTATTGGTTTGGAAAAAAGCAAAATTATGTTTCTTTATCTACTTGCGAAGCCGAACATATGTCAGCAGCTCTAGCATGTGCACAAGTGATATACATGCAACAAACACTTACGGATTTCGACAAAATTATCAATAAATCTCCAATATATTGTGATAATACGAGGGAGATAAATTTATCAAAAAACTCTGTCAGTCACTCACGAACAAAGCATATAGATATACGACATCATCGTTTACGAGACAATGTTGAAAAGGAACTATTTCATTAGAATACGTAAATACCGAGAATCACATAGCAGACATCTTTACAAAACCACTAAATGAACAAACTTTTATTAAACTCCGACGAGATTTAGGGATTTTCTCTCTTTATGATTTGCTCACTTAATAATCATTCCTTCATTTAATCTATGATTATCCATTAGTTTTCTATCCGCAAATTGTAATTAATAAATTCTGCACCTTTGGTTTTTTAGTTAGTCACTTTTTACAAATTTTCTATAAATAACTTTTAAACTTATATATAAACAGTTATACAACAAGAAAAATATATATACAATTCATTTTTTTCAAGAAACAAAATATAGTCATGACTTCTGAAAATTCTTATATATCCATCTCGACACCTACAACGGGTAGCCCGGCGGATACACCACAACGGCTTCCTACACCCACACAACCGACGTAGAGGTGGTTCTCATATCATACGGGATTCACTTCCGATAGCAAGAAGTCCAAAAGATCTTTATTTGTTTCATCTAACACAAATGATAAAATTGATGAAATACATCGCTATCAAAAACAACAAATAAATCTTCAACGAGAACTATATTTTGAACAAAAAGCCACGGCACGTCGAATAAGCTTTTTGGAACAAGTAGTGATGAAGTTCTGTACTTCACGGAAGAAAGATGTCCATGAACCACTTCCGATGCCTTGCAGTTCCTTAGATCCCTCTTCCTCGTATCGCACACCTTTGGATCATTCACCAAGACGATTCTCTGGCTTCCCAAGAACCCACGAACGTGGAAATATGTGGTATCCACTTAAACCATAGAGGGATAACAAGTTAGAAGATCGTAAAACTCTGTCGCCATCTAAATAGATTATATTTTTATTATATGTGTATCTATGTTCATTTTGATTCACATAAATAAATACTACATTTCGTTTTATAAAAATAGAGAATTGAGAAATAAGCAAAACCATTTTAGGCTATTATTAGAAAAATTGCCTAATACAGACGTCTGACACTCTGATATACCTCGATTTTTTTTTAGCACTGTGCATATGTCAGACACCTATTATACCCCCCAGACTTCTGAAAATTTGCTCTGCCTCCTACAAATTGAAATCAGACTATTTCAGACGTCCGAATTTCGATCCAGACGTTTGAGTTATGTCTCTGCCACCAACTTCTAAAAACTTGACCTATTTCAGACGTCTGATATTTTACCCGGACGTCTGGACGTCTGAAATTCAATCGACATCTTAAAACCACCCAGATAACATCATTTTTTTTACTTTCATATATATATTTCTTCAACTGTGATTTCTCCATTGATGATTTTCTTTAATTTTTATTATATTTCATATAATGTTCGAGGTGCGACACCTCCTTATGAAGATTATACAACCCCAGTACCTTCTCCTCCCGCGAAACATCCCAAATTTTCTAAGGATGAACCTCTAAAACAAGTTTCGACATCTCCTACAAAGCCCAGCTCTTCCCAAAAAGAAGAAACGGGGGATGATCAAGAAAAAGCTTCTCCGAAGGAATTATAGATTTTAGGATTTTCGAATTTCAACTCTTGCACAATTGACAAAATCTATGAATGTAATCAATTTCAAATTATTAATGAAATTTCCTTTTATGTGTTATCTTTGACGCTTGGCTAAAATTTTATAATTATTTTTGATAATGCCAAAGGAGTAGAAATATAAGTATATTTATAAAACATTAGAAATAAACACATATTCAGGGGAAGATTTATAAATTATATATAAGTACATTGTATAGTTGTCATCATCAAAAAGGGGGAGATTGTTAGAATATCAAATCTACGGTTTCGATGACAACAACTATACAATGGAAATCAAATGTGCATATATATCTCTATTCGCATGTGATTTCTAAAGTAACATCACTAAAGAGACAAGAACAAGGCTCAAAGAACATTACAAGAGACGACAAGTCGATAGGATCAATGGAGCAATGACATGGGTGCACATAAGCAACATGCACAAGTTTCAGACGTCTGAAGACACTAGCCAAACGTCTGAAGCAATCCTCTGGAATTCAAAACAGACAGGATCAACTACCGCACGTACTGAAAGGCTACTGTATATAAAAAAAAATATAGGGCCAGACGTCTGAAATATATACCGGACGTCTGGAACTGAACTTGGATTTTGAAATTCAAATAACAACTGCCTCACTTGAAAAAACATCTTCGCTGCAACTCTTCATCACCATCAAAAGCGACCATAGAATACTTGTTAATGGATGCAACAACTAAAGGAATCTCTCTACCACTATAAATAACATCAAGAATCAAAGAGAAGATCTCACCTTACTTACTTGCGCTCTTTACTTTTATACTCTGATATTTCTTGATCTCTAGTAAACATATACTTGTATTTCACTCTTCCATATATTAGAACTCCTCAATCAATAGTCTCTTGATATATATCACAACACCAGAAAGGCAATTTCCTCACGGTTATAAGCGTGACAAAACTAATTTGTTACGGTTATAACCATTAAAATAGGTACCGTGGGCAAATTCAGTCACACTTTTGCTCACGGTTATAAGCGTGATAAAAATAGTAATTTCTCACGCTTATAAGAGTTATAAATGTAGAAATTATCATACTTATAGCCGTGATAGAATAGTATTTACTCACGGTTATAATCGTGATAAAATGGTTATTACTAACGCTAATAACCGTGGGAAATTTAGATAGTATCACATTTATAACCATGACAGAACAATAGTTTCTATCATTTATAACCATTACCAAAAAGGAAACTCTAACACCTATAACCGTGACAAATGCAAATTATATCACAGTTATAACCATTATGAAAGGTCATTTTCTAACACTTATAACCATAATAAATCAAACAATATCAAAAAAACTATATATCATGTAACAACAAACATCAAACAGATTTCATTCAATGATACAAATTCAAATTTATAGTAATAACAAACATGTAACCAAATTTCAATACTGTAGCACCAAATTTCAAAACAAACATCATACATACTAAATACTTCATATCAATTTTACAAAGCCCATGATAACTTCGAATTTTCCTAGCACAAAACGTCTAAAAGCTTACAAACAACGAATGCGACTTTCCGGCCAAATTACAAAACCTCCATAACTAACTCGACCAATTTTTATTTGCTTCTGATTTTTTCTTTTCCGCTGTATCTTCTATTAAAACCTGCATACGCATAAACAATGCTCAGTTTATAAAACAAATAGAAGGAAAGCTTCATTGTACTTGAAAATAGAACTGCATCAAATATGATAATAAAAAACAACTGTTTTGCTCAGTTAAAAATTGCACTTTACAACATAGTTTATAAACTGGGCTAATCTCAGTTTGTAACTAAGCTTCACCACTTAGTTTGTAACTAAGTAGTAAGCTCAGTAAAAGAACTAAGGTTGCTCAGTTTATAGAAACTGAGCTAGCTAAGGTTTTATAAACTGATTACGTAGTTTTTATAAACCGAGCAAGCTCAGTTGATAAAAACTAAGCATGCTCAGTTTATACAGAGCCTAACTTGAAAATTAAGCTACGCCCTTAGCACTGTACCATATGAAATGGAAACCTGTGGCACTATTTTTTTTGTTCCAAGCGTGAACATTTTTGACAGTCGTGGTGCTCATTTTATTTGGGAAGAACATATTTTGTATGCCTTCATAATTAGATGTTAATAAAGAGAAATAAATCAAAGGCAACATACCCTGTAAAATCAATAGAAATATTCTAATAAAGATCACATTATGGGACAAACGGAATAATTTCAATCTCAGTATAACTACAAGAATATATATAGGACAATGAAAATGCTTTTTATTTGCTAAGGACAAGTAACATTTATGGGATAGTGAAATATTTAAATAATGACTTTACTTGTAGAGTGGACAAAGGAATAAGTTGGTATTGTTAATGACTACGGTACCATGTTGGTTCATAGTTGGTTCGACTCTTTAGTATTCCACAACTAATAAAGTTGGTTCAAAGTTTTCTTACTGAAACAATAAAATAAAAAGAAACATTACATTTAAGTGTTATATTTTTTAGTATTATATTCTTTGAAAAATAGGGAGGGGCCTTGAGCCCGTCGAGCATAGCCCATGAGTTTCTGTGCATGACAAAAACATATAAGCAGAATAAATAAAGGAGACCTGGGAAAAGCAATTGGCGAAGAAGGGAGAGAAATAAAGATGCACAGGCCAACATTTAGCAGTAGCTTGGGTTAGTAAACTGCTACGTGTCTCTTTTTTACTTGTACCATAAGGAGGGACTGCACACCTACAACTAATGTGTTACTATATCATTATAATTGTACGTCTTTCGTTGTCAAGTCAAATGTTAAAGGCCTCATCCTACACCTCACCTTTCTTTTGTCTAAAAGGGAGGCACCCATTTATATGTGCTCTTCTTTCTAAATAAATTTTACAGGATAACACAGAACATAAATAGGAAATGAATTGTACCCTTTGAATTCATAGTCCTTGAAGAATAGCTCTGATCAAAATAGTACATCTCCTTTTAAAAAGATACAATTATACAATTTCGACGATTACACCAGATATTTGTGTTAGCAAATCAACTCTCTCGATTTAGACAGTGGTTAGTTTGTTCGTTGAAGACATGACAATAACAAAAAATAAGTATTAGTTTGTGACTATTTCCTCTCCACATGTAGTCAAAACATAGAAATGTATGAAAATTTTGAATGTGGAACAGATCCACGGGTCATTTGAATTTGAAATTTTATGTTACATATGGCTGTGTAATTATGTATATGTCCATATTTAAGCATTTTGCATTCTGATATACAAATCAAATTTCTTAATCATCTACTCATATATTATAAAGCGGCTCATATTGGTGTTTTAAAAAATGCAGTCATTCTTTAACTCCAAAATAAGATGAACTGCCATTACAAAATTATCCAACGTTACCTTTGAAAAGTCATGTTATATTTACCTTTACAATGTGTTACTTCCATAATTTTTCCTCTAAGTCTCTACGACATAAAGGATTCAAAATTTCCTGACCAACAAATTGCTCCTAAGCAGTAATGACATATACTTATCGGACTATTTCGAAGATATTGATGAAGTTGAGACTAAAAAGGTATTCAAGGAGATAGTAGCGGTGTCAGCGAGTCTAAGCAACAATGGCTGAGGTAGATGTTCCCAGTGATTGAGAGAGCGGTATAGAAAGAGATGATATTGTTCATACATTTACGCAAGAACTATACAAGGGGAAATTCCTATAAAAAAAATTTTAGCTTCATTATTCATTTGCTAATAGTAATAAGACTTTGATTAGACAGTTTTTATTTTAGCTTTATAAACCATGAATGTTGTTTTTGATGCTACAACAAGGGTAATTCTTCAGCTTTAAACTAAGATCCGTTGAAAAGAAAAGAAAAAAAAAAGGTTTCAGTTAAGTTGTTTATGTTTGCTTTAAATTGTTGGCTGTGTTTAGAATCATATTTTAAACAAATATAACCCTTAATTATAAACCAAAAGAATAAGGTTTTTTTATATCAGATTATGTTTCACATGATCCAAGCAAAATGTTTGAATATAAAATTATAAATGGATGTTTACACCTCATAGTTTACATGTCCATTATTAAATTTAAGTTGCAAAATGCAGTTCTTTATTAGTATGAATAATTAATACAGATCTCATAGATAGAGTAATATGCATATAATAATATTATTTTTTTATTGGCTATCGGTAGTTCAAATTAAAACCACTCGGTATGATTAACCATTTGATACAACTTATAATATGTTGTGTATCGATAGATTGTCATTATGAGTTCAAGAGGATTCCTATAATTTATTTATTTTCAATTTTTTAATCAATGTAGATAATTGCAATTCTAAATAGAAAATTAAAATTGCAACCAGTTGAGCTTTACTAGAACTCATTTCATAATTATCTAGATCCATTTCTGTTTAGGATCTTTCTTTTTATCTAAATATCATTACTGGTTCTCATTACATTCACATTAAGATATGAACTGTTCATGATGCAAGCAGACATGTTTATAGAAGACAGAAAATAAATAAAAAATAGTCTCTTCCTCTCTGCCGTGCTTTTATATTCATGATCATCAAAACTATGTTTTATTATTGTGACCCGTCATTTTTAATTTTTAACTTGATAGACTATCAATTGTACAGACCTTAATTTTTAACTTGAGAGACTATCAACTGTAAAAGTTATACTATTTAAAAGAAAAGGGTCGGAAACTGATATAATATATACCACATTGCCATGACAACTGCTCACCATAACTGGCCAAAAAGAATTGTAAAATCAAATGAGTAAATTAGAAACTAATTAAAGGAGTGTGCATTTTGGAATCTCAAAATAAGCTACTGCTTAAGTTTCTATTTTTCTATTTGATCGAGGACCAATTCGTAAATAAGGATCATATTTTGTTATAATATCTTTTTAGCTCTTATAACTTGAAGATGAATTTACTAATATAATTTGGATTGCGTGCTAAATTTTTTGTGTTGTTGATTCACAAAAATTTTAGCCACTATTAAGCTTTCACCATAACTATAGGATTGAAACCGCTATATAATTGTTAAATTCCAATTTCCTTGAACTTGCCCAAGATAATGTAAGATTGATAAGAATGCGATAATAGTAAATTAATACATATTATTTGGTCTTCCTAGTAATTTTCATAGTCTTACTCAGCTATTCCTTTTTTCGGTTCTACATTATCCTAGCACTTTCCATATATATCCCGACACTGCTTTTAAAATAATATTATTGCCTGCAAATTAAAAACAGAACAAAAGAAAATCATTAAACAAATAACGAATAAATCATAAACAAAGAAAGAGTAGCAGAAAAGAAATAGACTTCGAATTCTATCATTTTTAGAAAAAAGAAAAGATTCGAAATCCCACACTTAGATTAGCTCCTAAAAAGTGAAATAAATAAGGAATTATGATTAATTGAAATGTAATTAGATAGTTATAATATAATTAAGGGAAATAAATATCTTTTTAATATTTAAGTCCAATAATGTTCCTAATTTGACAATACACTAGATAATTAGAACATAATAAAAGTTGAATGTTCTTGAAACTGATATAATTAATAGTTTTCTTTCTTAGTATATATATATATATAAGTTTACGTGCTTAGAAACTGAACTTTTAAAGTAAGTTATAATAGTTACTTTAAATCGCAACTTCTAACGATCTGAAATGTTAAAATATACAAAAAAGACAACTAATTGAAAGTTCACTCATTGTGTTATTATCTCTGTAATCATAACTATATTGTCTAAACTCTTGTTTCTTGAATAGTGCCTAGCTTCATTGGATTCAATATTCAGTTAATTACAGAAGAAATAGAAGAGATGTAGACCTTCTGATGCAAGATGCAAGAAGTAGAGAAATGAAAATCAACATATATCACTAGCTTCATTGCATAATGTACTAGCAGGAGTATTTTTGTGATCAAAGGATTTACGTAATGTCAATATTTTGTAGTATTATTGGATGTTTAAATTCCAAAATCTGTTACAATTTCAAATAACTACCTAAATTTCTAAAAGAACACGCATACCGCATTTAGTTAATATGGTAACATTATTTATCATTGTTTCTTTGTTGCTTTTAATAGTAAGTAATATGAGTCTCTATCAGAAGACCAACTGCACAAATGATTTTATTTATAATATCTAAATTTCAATTTTTTTAGTAGAAGTTAAGATCCTTGTTGAGAGGTATAAAAACTTAGATTATAGTATGCAGGAAAAACATCTTTTCAATAAAATATGCCTCAAATGGTTGAGATATTTGAATTAAAAAAAACAATATATGTAGGAACTAAGAACGATATCTATTCTTGTGTGATATTGTTAACTTACCATACATTCTGTAGCAGTTGAGCATATATATCTTGTTCTGACATGATTGACGTCATCCCTTCTGTCTAATTATTTAGTATAATGTTGGTGTTGTTTCTTGGTCTACTTGACAAAAATTTAGATAGCTGAAAATACTCGCATCACTCCTACAATCCATTACACTATAAATAAATACATTGTAGCAACTGATAATTGGTTCCGACAGATACTGACAAATTAGGCTAGAAGTTTCATTCTTCTTGACCAACATGGAATCATACGAGAGCTTACCCAACAGAGGTGGCTAGTGAATGAAATTACAGTGACATTTTGCTATTGGAAAACCAATAAACGACAAATCACATTACAAATCCTTCGACCACAAAAATACTCCTGCTAGTACAAGATTCCGTCTAGTTGTAAAATTTCAGAAATAAAAACAATTCAAAAAGACAATCTATTTGTCTCAAAGTACGGTTGAACTAAAAAAGAGCATGAGAAAACATAGACAAAAGAACAATTCATCATCAACATCAATCGGTAAGACCAATTTTTAGCCAAATGAAAGCATGATTTGGGAAGTAAATTTCGAAATACAACAAAATTGGAAAATCATGATACATACCAAACTTGCTTTTCCAATTGAGCGTCAAAATAGAACACAGGCCCTAATCTTCCTTTGTCATCGTCAAATTGGTGGAGAATAAACGATGAAGGTGGTGGCAGAATGGCGGAGACGGCGGTAGAACGGCGGAGGCGATGGTAGAACAAATCGAAGGGGAAATAACCCTAACCCTAGAAAGGAGCGAATATATGGAAATGATGAAATTTATGCGTGACAAATAGGATAAGCAACCGTAGAAGGTAAAATTACCATTATATCCACGATACTTTCAATTATTTACGAATTTACTAGATATAGTCACGGTAATAACTATGGCAAACTTTTACAATGGAAATAATTGTGAGAAATTTGTAACAGTTATTACTGTTACAATTTGAAAGCGGAAAAGTGTGACAAAATGGGCTGATTGGTGTATTGTATATTGGAAGCATTTATACTTAATAGTTAATATTCTTATTATAGAACACATACTTGACAAGAACAAGCTATTGTAACCAAGCCTATTCCTCCAGGCGAAGTGAGGGTGTTTGATAGTCGAATTCCGAAGGGGAGCTTCGGGACTGGACATAGGACGGGAGGTCCGAACTAGTATAAAATCCTGGTGTGCTTAGTCTATATTTTACTAGATTAACTTTATATTAGTTACATCATATAGTTAGTAGCTTATACTTGCATATACATCACACGATCCATCCTATAAACTTACAAGTTCCACCTCAACGTGATACATATAAACAACTCAGTCCCGAGTTGTTTGACTCAACATCGACCAATTTACTTAGCCATTTTTGGCTAAGTAAACTTCCTTACTTTCAGTGCTTCCTTCTCAAGTTCTTTGGACACCGACCGATTCATCAAATTAACTCGGCCACCAATCCAACGCATTTAACTCCAAGTTCTTGAAACAATTTGACATAATACCTAACCCTT
Source organism: Allium cepa (assembly GCA_030765085.1). Lineage (NCBI taxonomy): Eukaryota > Viridiplantae > Streptophyta > Magnoliopsida > Asparagales > Amaryllidaceae > Allium > Allium cepa. The sequence goes on from CM060940.1 coordinate 673,409,362, forward strand.
AGCAAATCCTCTAAAACTTGCCTTGGTCCATCTCCACTAGTGAACAACTAGAGATCCCGAAAGTCGCCAATCCAACCAAGCTATAAAAATGACTCAGTGCCAAGTTAAATGAGTCGGTACTGAATTATGTACTTAGCCAATTTGGACTTGCGATTTGAGCTATTGGTTCCCTCCATACTTCAGAGCCTCTCCTCCGAGTTTCATCTAATTTTGACTAACTTTGCCTCTGATTTTCCAAATTCATCAACCTGTCTTCCTAACTATCCAAAATACTGGCAAACAACATCAAAGCACAACATACAAGCATTGAATAACATGAATATATATCCATTCATACAAGTAATACACAAGAATGTGATAAACAAACCAATTCTGATCTAAATCTACATATTACATGCATATATGAATATGAATAAGGAGAACCACTAAATTGTTAGCCCGTGAGATGATGGTTTTGATGACAACAACCTTAGAATAGATTATAAAATATAAATACTAACAGTATGAGTTTAGATATATATTTATATGCAGGATTTAACCATGCAGGTATCAAGAATGAAGATTGTACGTATAGATATTCAAGTTATCAAAGATTGAAGACTCACGAGTATCATGATTATCAAGAGTTCAAGAGTTGAAGTAATTTATCTTTTAATTAGAAATTTTGTTAAAACTCCTAGAAAAGCATTAGCATCTTAAAATCCAATTTATTCGTGGAATGGAATCCACTTCGAGCCTGTTAAAGGGATGGAACCCTAAGTAGGATGGAACCTACGAAAAATCTAGTGGAACATTGTTTTGTATCCGCTAACTTTTTATTCAAAATGATCTTTCAAAATTATATCTTATTTTCAAAATGATTTCAAAACATTCCTTTTAAAAGCATCAAAAACATCTATCTTGATTTCAAATACTTTTAGCCTTAAAATAATATTTAATTTAAAAATCAAATTATCCTTGTTTTTAAACTATATTTTAAATATAATATATTTAACTTTTAAATATTTATACTTAGATTTTAAATATAAAATTATAGTAAAATTTTGTATATATTATTCTTTATATTTACTTATGTATTTTAATTATAGTCAAGTATATTTATAAAGTTTATAATAGTTTTAATATAAAATAAAGGTTATTTTCAAAGAAAATCAAAAGACCAAAAATCCCTTTGGGATGTCGACATACTCAAGTACCCCATGTCGACATGGTGTCAGTTGAGTTCAAAATTTAAATTTCAAAAGAAGTGTCTATTCGTCATAATTCTTTACGAATGGGCATGGCTGTTGTTCTTCTATAAATAAGGGTTAGTTTCAACGAATTTTAATTCAGTTTTTATGGTTTTTCACTCATCTTCTTCTTCCATATTTCTATATACATATTCTTACCATTACTCTGCTGAAATCAACATTGAATCTAACTAGATTATCTCTGGTATGATTCTCTATCACTATCTCAACAAGATACTCGGTGCTATTCAGAGTTATAGGATTTTTGTAATCAACTTAGCGAGAAAATGTGTGATTGTAGCCTTAGAAATCAATCAAGCGAGATAAGTGTGATTGTAGCCTTCGGAAATCAATTGGGTGAACTTATTGCCTGGGAAATCAAGTATCTCTACCCAGAGGATTGTGATTCTGGAGGGTGTACCTCGTTGCCTTGAAATCGAGGGTGTAATTATAAAGATTGTTTTTTAAAGGAAATCCGTACTTGTGTGCGGGACTGGATGTAGGGTAACTCCGAACCAGTATAAAATCCGGTGTGTTCTTTACTTTATTGCTTTTTACTTTATATTTGCATTTGTGTTTGATTCTGTGATCATATCTGTGTCTGAATATTGCATTCATTTGTGTTTAAATTAACAAAAACTCAAAAGGATTTAACAATTCTCTAAAACACTATTCACCCCGGTCTAGTGTTTATTCCTGCCTTAAGATCCTTAATTCACATTTCTCACATTTGGTATCAAAGCAAGGTTTTCAAAGTTTCATAATCTGAATTTTGAAAAAAAAATTAATGGCTATGTTTGTTAATACTAGTTTAGAAATATTCAAATCATCGTTGTCTTTTGAGTCTGCATATAATCAATGTTCAAATTCAAGTTGTGTACCAAAATTGTTTGATGTGCAGGAATCATGCTTTATGGCTATTGAGGAATCAACACACAACGGACAAATTGTGTAGATCAGAAAGGACAAATGGATAATCGATAGTGGATGTTTTAGACACATGGCTGGCAACCCAGATATGTTAAATGATATAATATACAAAGACAGAGGACTGTTAACTTTAGAGACAATTCAAAAGGATATGTGATTGGCATCGGCAAAGTCAGTAACTCTGAAACTCCTATTATTACTAATGTTTTGCTAGTCAAAAATTTGAAACATAATCTGCTAAGTATAGGTCAACTTTGCGATAAAGGATATAAAATTAAATTTGAAGAACATAAATGCCACATTGAAGATAACAATTCAACCATAATATTTAAGAGAGTTAGGAAAAAGAATATTTATATTCTTAGTATGAAAGTTTCAAATGATAACTTATGTCTTTTGGCAAATACAAGTGACCCTTGGATTTGGCATAAGAGATTTAGGCATTTTAATTTCAAACTCTTATCTAGACTGTCAAAACATGATCTAGTAAGAGGTCTCCCTAAAATGAATTTTAAAGTAGATAGTCTATGTGATGCATGTCAATTAGGAAAACATAGAAAAAGTTCATTTAAATTAAAAGATATGATTTCAACTTCAAAACCTCTTGAATTACTTCACCTTGATTTATTTGGTCCATCTCAAATTCTGTCAATAAATCAAAGTAAATATGTTTTTGTAATTGTAGATGATTATTCTAGATTTACATGGACAATATTTTGAAACATAAAAGTGATATTTTTGAATGTTTTTAGAACTTTACAAAAAGGATTCAAAATCAACTTTCTCTAAAAATTATAACCGTTCGTAGTGATCACGGTGGTGAATTTGAAAATGAAAAGTTTGAGGAATTCTGCAAAAAAGGGAATAACTCACAATTTTTCATTTCCAAGAACTCCACAACAAATATTAGAACGAAAAATAGGATGATTCAAGAATGTGCGAGAACTATGCTTTGAAACAGTAAATTACCAAAGAATTTTTGGGCAGAAGCAGTTGCTACCGCCTGTTATATTTTAAGTAGACCTTTAACTAATAAGACTTCTTATGAACTTCTTCACTCAAAGAAACCTAAAGTATCTTATTTTAGAATTTTTGGAAGTAAATTTTTATTTTAAATACTAAAGATAACTTAGATAAAATTGATCCTAAATCCGACGAAGGTATCTTTATCGGATATTCTAATAGAAGTAAAGCGTATAGAGTATTTAATTTAAGAACTAACACCATCGAAGAAACAATGCATGTGTCATTCGACGAAAATTTCAAAAAATTTGAAGATACAAATGATGAAGATGATTTAATTACTCAAAATCAAGAATCAACTGAAACTAATTATGAAATTAATCATCCTAATAAAAGGACTAAACTTTCAAAAGATCATCCTATTGAAAATATACTAGGAGATATGCAATCTGTAGTAAAACTAGAAATCAACTAAGTCAAATGAATAATGTAGCTTTTATATCAACTATTGAACCCAAAAATCCAAAAGAAGCATCAACTGATGTCTGATGATTCAGGATTTTGGCTATGCAAGAAGAACTAAATCAATTTACTAGAAATGAAGTTGGGAACTTATTCCTAGACCTGAAAATAAAACTATAATTAGAACTAAATGGGTTTATAAAAATAAAATGAATGAACAAGGAGAGGTAGTTAGAAATAAAGCACGTTTAGTCGCTTAAGGTTTTTGTCAAGAAGAATGAATAGATTTTGATGAAACCTCTGACCATAGCAAGATTAGAAGCCATTAGGATTCTACTTGCTTTCGCAAATCATAATAATTTTAAATTATACCAAATGGATGTTAAAAGTGCCTTTTTAAATGGATTTGTAAAAGAGGAAGTATATGTTGAACAACCACCACTTTTTAAAAATGAAAATTTACCTAATCATGTTTACAAACTTAAAAAAGCTCTATATGGCCTAAAACAAGCTCCTAGAGCCTGGTATGATAGACTAAGATCTTATTTACTACAATCAAATTTTGAAATTGGTAAAGTAGATAATGCTCTTTTTATAAAAATAAATAAAAAAGATATTTAACTAGTACAAGTTTATGTAGATGATATCATTTTTGGATCAACTAATTTTGAAATGAATAAAGAATTTTCTGAAATAATGACAAAAGAGTTTGAGATAAGTCATATGGGTGAATTAAATTTCTTTTTAGGATTACAAATAAAACAATTAGATAATGGTTTCTTTGTTTGTCAAGAAAATATGCTAAAGACCTAATTAATAAATTTGGTTTGACTACTGCGAGTGGAAAATCCACTCCCATGGCAACCAATGAGTACCTTAGTAAAGAAGATCTCTCGAAAGATGTAGATCAAAAGTTATATGGAGGAGTGATTAGATCACTACTCTATATTACCGCTAGTAGACCTGATATCATGCATAGTGTTTGTCTCTGTGCAAGATATCAATCCCAACCTAAAGAGACCCACTTAAAAGCCGTAAAACGTATCATAAGATATGTTAAACACACCCCTGATTATGGCTTATTTTACCCTAAAATGATTCTTTTGACTTAATATCTTACTATTATGCTGGTTATAAATCAGACCGAAAAAGTACAAGTGGAACTTGTCGCTTTTTGGGGCATTCTCTGATTTCCTGATTTAGTAAAAAGCAAAATACAGTTTCTTTATCAACAACTGAAGCGGAATATATTTCTTCTGCTTTGGCTTGTTCTCAAGTAATATATATGCAACAAACTTTAAAAGAATATGGTTTAAATTTTTCAAAATCACCAATTTATTGTGATAATACTAGTGCAATAAATTTATCCAAAAATACTACTCAACATGCTCGAACTAAACATATTGATATCAGACATCATTTTCTCAGAGATAATATAAGTAAGGAAGTAATCACTCTAGATTATATCAATTCTGAGAATCAAATTGCTGATATCTTAACAAAACCATTAAATGAATCTATACTTACTAAATTAAGAAGAGAATTAGGTATTTGTTCAATAACTGAAATATAAAATATAAATAAACAAAGTATAATTCAAAATTAATTCAAAATAAATTAAATAGGAAAAAATTTAAGAACCATGTCGACATACCCCTCTACCCTATGTCGACATACAACGTTTTAAATTTTTGAAATTTTTCCCACCAAAATTCAAATAATTGGTTATATATTCTTCACATTTTCGAATTTTGTTCATCCTTTCTGTTATCTCGCTGTTCTTTTCTCTGAAATCAAATAATCAATGGCCTCCTCTTCCAAATCAAACATAAAATCAACCTTTTCGTTCCCCTCTCCTACGTCCGGTCCATTTCAACGTACTGCTCTCACTTGTGTGACTAAAATAGAGGATTCTCTAAAGGATGCACTTCAGTTAATGAATGAAATCCAAGTAATGCAACTTCGAATGGCCAAGAAACAAGAGAGGAAAGGCAAAATCCTTAGGAATTTGCAAAAGTTTCTAATGGCAATCATGCTAACCCAATCTTGATTGAAGAAGACTCTTTAGGAGATCATGTACAAGAGGCCAGCGAAGAAGAAGAAGAAGAAGAAGAAGAACCCATGGAAGATATGCACGTGGAGGATGAAGACAAAGTCGTGTGCGTTAGAGAAGTGTGTTTTCACAAAGATGAGAATCGTGTCGAACAACGTGGAAATTTCTGTTTACTATCCAAACTGTTCGATTCATGGATCTCCTATGTTCAAAAACACACATTAGTTTCTTCTCTTTCTTTACCATTGTTGTATGTTTCTTCTTACATTTCCCACGAAAATATAATATAATTATATGATTAATGAATAAATTATATTCTTATATGTGTTCTTCCCTATTAATAACTATATGGGTATTATATATACTTAGAATAGTTAGTAGTTTAGGATTAGGTTTGTTATTAGATCTAAGTGTTGATTATTTATGGTAACACTATCATTATAATCACATGTCATAGAGTATTAGATTTAGGGGGAGTTCTATAGTTTGGTGTTATATAGTTTAGAGTTTTTTTTGTTGATGACAAAGGGGGAGAAGTATAAAATAGGATAGTTAGACATAGATTAAGGGGGAGTTATTAGATAGAAGTAATATTTTATAAACAAAGGTTGTCATCATCAAAAAGGGGGATATTGTTAGTCCGTGAGATGATGGTTTTGATGACAACAACCTTAGAATAGATTATAAAATATACATATTAACAGTATAAGTTTAGATATATATGTATATGCAGGATTTAACCAATGTAGGTATCAAGAATGAAGACTGTTCAGTATAGAGATTCAAGTTACCAAAGATTGAAGACTCATGAGTATCAAGATTATCAAGAGTTCAAGAGTTCAAGTAATTTATCTTTTAATTAGAAATTTTCTTAAAACTCTTAGAAAAGCACTGGCATCTTAAAATCCAATTTATTCGTTGAAAGGAATCCACTTCGAGCCTGTTAAAGGGATGGAACCCTAAGTAGGATGGAACCTACGAAAAATCTAGTGGAACATTGCTTTGTATCCGCTAACTTTTTATTCAAAATGATCTTCCAAAATTATATATTGTTTTCGAAATGATTTCAAAACATTCCTTTTAAAAGCATCAAAAACATCTATCCTGATTTCAAATACTTTTCGTCTCAAAATAATCTTTAATTTCAAAATCAAATTATCCTTTTTTTAAACTATCTTTTAAATATAATATATTTAACTTTTAAATATTTATACTTAGATTTTAAATATAAAATTATAGTAAAATTTTGTATATATTATTCTTTATATTTACTTATGTATTTTAATTATAGTCAATTATATTTATAAAGTTCAAAATAGTTTTAATATAAAATAAATGTTATTTTCAAAGAAAATCGAAATACCAAAAATCCCTTTGGGATGTCGACACACTCAAGTACCCCATGTCGATATGGTGTCAGTGTTCAAAATTTAAATTTCAAAAGAAGTGTCTATTCGTCAAAACTCTTCATGAATGGACATGGCCGTTGTTCTTCTATAAATAGGGTTAGTTTCAACGAATTTTAATTCAGTTTTTCTAGTTTTTCACTCCTCTTCTTCTTCCATATTTCTATACGCATATTCTTACCATTACTCTGCCGAAATCAACATTGAATCTAACTAGATTATCTCTGGTTTGATTCTCTATCACTATCTCAACAAGATCCTCAGTGCTATTCAGAGTTATAGCTTTTTGTAATTAACCTAGCGAGAAAAGCTATGATTGTAGCCTTGAAAATCAATCAAGCGAGATAAGGTGTGACTGTAGCGTTGGAAAATCAATTGGGTGAACTTATTGCTCGGGAAATCAAGTATCTCTACCCAGAGGATTGGGATTCTGGAGGGTGTACCTCGTTGCCTTGAAATCGAGGGTGTAATTGTAAAGATTGTTTTTGAAAGGAAATCTGTACTTGTGTGCGGGACTGGACGTAGGGTAACTCCGAACCAGTATAAAATCCAGTCTGTTCTTTCCTTTACTGCTTTTTACTTTATATTTGCATTTGTGTTTGATTCTGTGATCATATCTGTGTCTAAATATTGCATTCATTTTTGTTTAAATTAACGAAAACTCAAAAAGATTTAACAATTCTCTAAAACACTATTCACCCCCTATCCAGTGTTTATTCTAGCCTTAAGATCCTTAATCCGCATTTCTCACATAAATCATTTTTGAAAACCATTTCAATGATTCACATTTTAGGTCATGAGCATAAATCAATATGTAATCAAAGTTAGAAAAGTTCTTAAAGACAAAAATCAGGTTTAGAATATGTAATTCTACCATATAAACATTCATAGGATAGTGAGAATGCTTAAACCACCAAGCTATTACCAAAATCAACCAATTCTCACCTATATCCAATGTAGACAGCAATATAAAGTAATGCAAATCAACTAAAATGATTATCTCTATCTTCTAATTAATGATCTAGCTATATTTAGAGAGTAATTTGTGTGATTTTGGATGAATCTAGGGTTAATAGGAGTTTAGATTTGATTTAGAAAGAGGAAAATGTTTTGATTTGACTCCTACAGCCTTCTATTTATACTAATCTCGAATTAGATTAATGGGCCTCCTTATGAGCTCAAGTAATTACACACTAATACTGACCAGCAGCTGTTCAAATTTAAAATAGGTAACTTCCTAATCGTAAGTCTTCTTTCATACTATGATCACTCAACAGAATGAGAAACCATCATCCTAAAGCAGTGAACTGGTTTGAGACCATAATTAGACACCTATCAAAAGTTATAATCCAAACAAGGTTTTCAGGGCCAAAATATTCACATAGAAATTTAGGAAATATCATAGGTGTGTAAAATGTTCCTAAGAATCGTATCCAAAAATTATATAACCATACGATTTAATATAAATAAATAAATTAAAAAATACTTTACGATCCTCCGTTATGTGAAATACGGGTCATTACACATACAGTCAGGAGCAACAAAAGGCAAGCTCACCAAAGTTCAATGCATACATAAGAAGAAGGCACATGCACATATAGTAAGCAAGTTCATGCACAAACTCACAAGTGAAAACAGGCAAGCGCACAAACCAAAACACAAGAGGACAACAAGTTCATACACAAGCTCATAAGTGAAAACAGGCAAGTTCACAAACCAAATGCACAAGAACAACAAGTTTATCAGATTTCAAGTGCACAAACCAAATAGACCAGAAAGTATACATTAGCCAAAGCATTTTTTTCAAATACATACATACATAAATACATATTATGTATGTATGTGTCATTTTTCAAAATAAGTTAGCATGAAGATTTTGGAAACATTTAGGTGTATTCACAATACTAAACTAATTCACAAAGTCGGGTTCTAACCAGAGGTTGAAGAAATCAAATTTCTCAAGCACGTACAAAAAAAATTCAAAGTGAATATCTCAACTATTCTGGATAGGAGCAAAATAAATTTCATGAGTGAACAGGATCTCAAAATTAAAGACCCACGAATCGATCGAAGGAAATCAACAGAAATGAAATATTCAAAGCCAATTTTTTTGAAATATATGGAAAACTCAGAAAAAAATTCACAATCCTTCTCTATAAAAACTCAAATTCATCATCGGCAAACGCATAATTCGAGTTCGATACCAAAAAATTATTAAAGCTAAAATCGTACCAAATTATCAATCTGAGAAGCACTCGACCATTGAACCAATCGAAGTTCATGAATCGCCAGAGCTTTGAAGAGATCGATCGACAAAGAGATAAAGGAAAACTCTCATCAATCGATTACAAAATTGGCAGCTTTGAAAATAATAAGCATGTAACAGACAATACCTTAATATGTCTTCGTTTGGAACTCATCTTCAAAATACACAATCATATGGTAGCTAGAATCTCAACTATCAAATCGAACACCTCCAGTCCTTGGGAGTTTTCCATATGTCGCACTCATGCTCTTCATCAATAGCGTCTTATGCTTCGTCAGCACTTCGTGGAGCATTTCGAAGTCGGTGCGAAAATCTTAACTTTAAGATATTTCTAAGCTATAGTTTCTTTGCCCATTCCCTTGGAGTGGAACTACAACTACTTCTATAGTCGAAATTCTTAAAATCAAGCGTAAAAATGCAATATTAATAGACTGGAAAGTACAAATACGTTCTCTCAATTTATCCTAATTCCTTCGATTTACAAACCTAAGCTCTGATACCAACTGCAACAACCCATACCTTAATGGGCCAAAATTTCTGTAAAAATCGAAATCCAAGTTCATCAAAGCATAGATCATTGGATTTGGTACTTGTAATTAAGCATGAGCATTATCAGAGATTGATAGAAATATAAACTCACGGCGAAAGAAATAATATGATAAGAATACTGATTATGACTACTACCTTGGAATTAATGGTATTCTTTGGATAGTAGATTGTCACATCAGCATTGAACATGAGAGAAAAGAAGACTTCTCCAACAGCAAAGCACATCCAACTCCAATGGACCGTTCCTCTAAATCTATCATGTCGGCTATAATGAGGAGGGGCCAGAACAATATTCTAATGACTAGAAAATATATAAACCGTCCATAACATAAATTTGTACCGATTACTTTCCGTACAATAAATATCTATGTTAAGGTTAGCAATTCTAACCGAACCTTGCATTGCACACACGATTACTTACCAACCCCTTCCCAGGTACAAATTACTGACGAACCCCTATCAACCATCCGATATTTCCAAACTTATTTGCCACTTAATACTTCTAAATATGAAGCGAGCTTCTATAATCACCACAAAATACTTTTAAAAGAGAAAAATGTAGACTCTCCATTTAAGACCTCGATCAAGGTAGACCCCATCATTCAAGCCATATTCCTAAGGTGGGTTTCTAATAATGTTGTCAATGGTCGGTGGGTCCTAGCTATAAAAGCCTTTAACCATTATTTAAGGATTCCAACATTTGATATCCAACTATTACCACATATGTCGCTAATGAAATCATAGCCATGTAAGAGACAGTACTCAGTCCGCTTAATACCGTTAAAAGGACTAGGCAAACTTCTAACCATTTAATACCTATATTCTTGGTAGGTCCTACATCACTTAATACCTTTCCCCAGGAGGACACTTCACTGGTACTATCATTATTTTGGACTTAGCAATATGAGGGACCGTACCCAAGCCACTCAATACATCATTAATAATACTAGGCAAACCCTGGCCATTTAACACCTATTTATAGTAGGCCTTTTTTCATTTAATATCTAACCTCAAGGCGGAGTCCTCAATTGTACTACCTAGATGACATTGGTTGGAATCTCACTAGTTTATTTCAGACTTTTTTTCGATAGAGGTGAACCATAGATCGTCACTTAATACCAAAAACCAGAAGCGAATCCTTTCGAGATATCCACTATCACTCGTAATTATAAATATGGAATCTCATTAGGTTACAACTTTCGGTAGGGAGGTGGACCCTAAAATAGCCACTTAATACCTCAACACTGAAGTAAACCCTTTTAGAGACATTTTTATTTATGTAGAGCCTCACCATGTTACTTAATACTTCCTTTTAAGAGAGAGGTGGACCCTACAACCACTTAATACCACAAAGCAGAAGCGAACCCCTATAGAGATATACTTCACCGCTCCTAATACCAAATTTGGACCATTTATACTTTTCAATTAAGAAAGAAGGGCCAACTCTCACATCATCATGGGTCTTAGGATTAGTGATATCTCACATCAGTGGTAATTGCACCCTACTACTGGTAGCCTTAAAGTGAAGGGCAGTCTTTCGTCGAGTGACTCTACTGATCTCGCATCGCTAACCTACTAACTCCAATTAACCATCCTAAGTCTTTACTCATACTATCTTCGATAGACATTGGACTTAGCTTACTAATTCCCTTTCTATTTAGGGAAATAAGAATTACCTTAAATGCTTATCGACCTATAAATCACCTTTTAATGCTCATAATGTCAATTTATCCATAACATCCTAACAAACATTTCCTAAGATGTTTATGTATGATTACTAATTTCAAATTAGTAACCTTTTTAACTATTTCATATTTATTAATTCAACTTCTTTGTTTATCAGTCCCATTAATCCGTTTACCCTACCAAATTATTGCAACTCCCATGTTTATTGCCGTTTATTCTCATTTATTGGAGTTGCAACCTTTTAAATTCCATTCTCCTCAATTAGTTATCTTAAACACGAATAACGTGCAAGCATCGTTATTAGCTAAGATTTCTTTAATTATTATAAGCGCAGTAAATTACGTACAAATATCTACTTTTATCAAATATATTTTTATTATATATCTTCACTAAAATATTCCTTTCCATGTTATTGAAATCATATCTAAAAATATTATCCGCTATAATTTTCGTAAGTTAGAAAAAACAAACGATTTAATTATAAAATATAAAACATTACATCGTTTGAAATTATAAGAAATAATCATTTTTTATTATTATTGAAATAGACAGTGTAAATTGTAACGAATTCGTACTTCACACATCTCTTTCTCTTTTTATTTGCATTTATTCTTTGCTAGATCGCACGTTGTATTTTTCCTAAAAGGGAAAGAAATCAAACTAATTTACAAATATTAAATGGATCTAAATTCCAACAATCCAAACATATAAAAGTTTACATTCCAACAAGATTAGGGTAATAATCCAAATTCATAGCATTATTATACAACTTATTTTCAGATCTGCAATAAATTTTATTCAAATCAATATTCCAAATTCATACTTTTAGGATGATTCTAGATCAGGTCATATAAAGTTTTAAATCAATTCATAAACAATAATATGTAGGCGATATTTATTATATTCAGATTACATTCAATTTGTTGCCTACAACTCCATACGATTATCTAGTTAGGCTTAATAATAATAAAAACCAGCGGGATAACTTTCATATTATAACAATCTATAGAATTTTCCATTCACCTTTTGAAAGCAATCCATATCTCCAAATCATAAGTAGAACTTTAAATTATCTTCAAATCCTTTTTAATCCAAGAAATATATATAAAAAGGGTATATGCATATATTAGAATTGCATATCTAAGAAGAGATTTGAGCTTGGAAGAGAAAATAGATATAAATATATAAATATATAAATTACCTTAATTACGTGTATAGTTGATTCTCTTCTCTTCACCTTTTTATTAGATTTTATTCTTCTTTAGTTTGTATGAATATTGATATAAATATCTTATTTTTGTAATTTAGAACGAAAATGGAGAAGAAGAAATAACATAGCTTCACTACTGCCTCTGGAAAAATATGAGAAGTAAAGGGAGGGTTAGGCCTGAATTTATAGACGCAAGAATCAACCTCAACCGTCGAATCAAAATATATCAAATTCGGGCCGCTGGGCCTGGGCAAACCCTAGCCGCCACACATGAAGCAGTCGACCACCCCTTTCTAGGGGTCGACCATTCTTGGTCAACTGCTCCAATATGAGGGTCGACATGTGGGCCTTAGATAATTAATATATAAACGTTAATTTCTTATTCGAATTATTTTCATTTCGAATTCATTTTTCGTCCATAACTTATTCGTTTGAACTCCGATCGTAAAACTCCAAATATGAAATTTGTTAATATTTTCACCATGAATGCAATGGTGCAAGTTTCGTTCTCAAACTCTATCGTTTTCACATATTTTATTTTTGAAGCCTGATTAATTACTTACTAACTAATTAAATAATTAACGCCAAATTATGGGGTGTTGCATTCTTCCCCCTTTAAAAAGAATTTCTTCCCCGAAATTTCACCAATGACTAAGTTATGCTTTTGGCTCTTAATTATCCTAAACTACACAACCAATGAGTGCTTAACCTATTTTGCAACCAACATGCGCTAGTGCATAGTGTATTATAGTATCAACATATAGAAAATATGTATGCAGAATAATTCTAAATCAGATCTTCTTATATGACTGCATTACTTTAAAAATATTTTTGAAAAATATGGTACAAACAACCTATATATATAGCGGCAATTCTTATGTATGAAACTTTTGAAAAATCTTTTCAACCAAAATCCTTATACTCCTACGAATAGAAGTATGAAGCAACCAATTTTGCATCCAGTTCCTACCATCCAAAAATCTAACACATCGAAAAATTGCTTCCTGAACTTTACTTCTATGTCAGAAAAAGGAATTTAGGTGGAGAATTTAACATTCTTACCACTCTATAATCTTACAATTCTTATTGTACAGTGGAAATTTCCTTGCTGCCTCGGATGTACTCCAAATTTTCCACGTACAAAATGCATAAGAAGGCTTATTTCAAGCCCTAAAACGGAATTAAGTCTAAAAAATAGATTTGCGCGCATGACAATGTATGGAGATACAATTCCAAGGCTAAAACATCTTTTCTCTTATTCCGCTTGCATTTATTGCATCGTCGACCCAAATGCACCGCTATGTTCATAAATTCTAATTTTATTTTCCATCCTCACGTTTGACATACGGCCTTCAAAATCAAAGATTTCACAGAAATCTTTCTCACTTTTCAAGTTCGTATGTCAAAATAAGATCCTAAAATATCTAAATGCACATTTTCCTTTGAAACAAAATTTTAGACAAAGCTCTAAAATATTAAGAGCCAAAAACAACTAAATCTAAAAACCTTTTTATTCAAAACATAACTTTTCAAATCAAAGAGAAACTTTCCAAAATATTTTCTATTTCAAAATTTTTGATAAACCAAGCCACAATTTCAGCGTAGTTGGAAGTCATTTAAACGCTAAACCCATAAACCAAATTCTAAAATCTACAACTAACATTTACCCATAAAACTTGACATTTTATTTAAAATTTCATTGCATCTATTATTTTAAAAATTAGCTTTTAAGAAACATGAGCAATGGCTCGTGATATCAAAACGACTTTATCATGTCATTTGCTAGAATATCCAACTATTCTAAACTCCTAGTCTTATATTGCATTTGCTGTTAGTTAAATATCTTTTATAAAATTCCCATATTCATACTGTTTCTTTACAATGCATATATAAGAACGGTTTACATGTCCAGAAATAATAGCATGGTAAATAAATAGAAACTCATAATATCGTTCTTAACTTTTACAAGAGACAACTAGCAGTTACAACCCAAACATCTTAAAAGTAAAGAGAAAATGCTAAAAAGGAAAAGAGAATAGCACCATAAACCCTACAGTAAAGTCTACAGACTATGAGATGCCTTGCTCCGCGGCTGGAGCTCGATCCATCACTACTACCCTTGAATGGCTTTAGCATAGCAGATATGCACCAACCTCATGCCGCTGGCGCTACTAGTGTAGCCGATAGCTTCGAAACTGCCATAGGAAGGATCTAATGATGGTAGAAGAAACCTTCTACTGAACTATTTCACCATAGAGATTCACCCGTATTACCTAAAGACACAAGGGCTAGGTGAAAATACGAAAAGTGAATCTATGGACCAATCCTTGATCAACAAATTGAATCAAAAGGGTGTAAGTCCAATTAATGGTGACGTTGCCAATATTAGCATAAGTAGTCTCCCACGCCATGGGATAAATCCAGTCATAACTTTCCATCTTAGGGATGACGTTGTGCCAAATGATGCACATAATCGATGGGTAGTCAAATATAGATTATCCATCTTCGAAACACCTACCCTACGAAAAGATCCACCACAAAATCTTTGAGTCGGCCACTTCAAAATCATCCAAGTTCCCATCTTTCATGGAGGCCTCTAAAATCTCAATGAGATTATCATTAGTCAACTCAATCAAGACACTCTACACCTTCAAATAAATCAAATTGTGCCTCCATCCAAAAAGCAAATGCAGCACGGGTAACATTCCTTCTCAAAAGTTTCAAAGCAGAGGATCAATGCAAATCCCACCTCGACGAATAGCTCTTCCAGCCCAAAAATGGCAAAACCTTTTACTTATTCCGGTCCAGCCATGTGGCATCTTGAGGGTTGAGACCATAACAGTGCGTGGAAAAACTGACAGGGTGGAAAGGTGTCTTGTCTTGAAATAAGGCTAGGATTATTATTTAATTAAGAAAAAGGGGAATTTAGCAAAATAAAATCATTATTTACTTCTAAAAATATTGGCAGCACTTTTTAAAAAAGTATTTAGCAACCAATAAGAATTTGACAAATAAAGACAGGTTAGTCGAAAAGGTTTTCTCTTTTAAGTTAAAAACAAAAATAACATGTTTTTAGCATGTTCTGCCACTTTCGGCACGGGGGTTCTGATCCAGACCTTCCACCATTAATGGTTTCGAAACCAATGTACTGGTATCAAACCACTTGTTATGTAGCATATTGAACTAAGGCAGAATGGCACTTGATCGAAAACTTAGGTTTCGAAGGGGCCGGAATATGTTTGTTTTAGAACCAAAGGTAGCGCCTGCTTCGCTTTTGAAAGAGATAGATTTCGACTCAATTGCTTTTGACTGGGTCAAATATTTCAAAGTAAAGGTATTTACTTGGTTGTGTTCTTTTCTTTTAACTAATGCTTTTGATGGGGTCGAAACCCCTAGCTATCGCCTTTCTACCTTTCGAAGTTAATGGTTTCAAAAGGTACAGTTGTCTTTTAAAATTATTCTCCTATGCTCTCGAAGGGATGGTTTCAACACCATCACTTTATTACCTAGGAATAGGTTTCGAAAGGAAGGTTTCGATTAAGATGTTCTATTGACCCTTTTATTCTATTTGAAGTATAATCCAAGGGTTGCGAAAGAGAGGCTTATTTGATTTCGAAAGGTGTTTTTCTACATGTTTTAAATTGAACCCAAGTGCTTTCAAAAGGTTTGAATTTCCTAAGTTTTAATTCTTTCAAAAGGTATTCAAAATGGTTTCGAAAGGGTGGTTCTCCAAAGGGTTTCGAAGGAGTCGAAAGGTAGTATTTTCGAAGGTTTTGAAAGGGTTGAAATGGAAGCATTTTCCAAGGTTTTCTAAAGGCAATGTTTTGAAGTATTTAAGATATGATGTATAAGGTTTTAATGCTTTTGGAAGGAAGGTTTTCAAAGGTTTTGAAAGGGAAGCTTTGGCCTTTCCGCCCAGATAAATAATGGGTTTTTACTTGGTTTCGAAAGAGATGCTTTTAAAGGAATCGAAAGAGGGACTTTCAAATGCTTAAATGTTTTCATCAACTAAGGCTTTAGTACAGTGTATATATATAACATGGCAAGGTGATTTTGATTAATGCACGAGATTAAATGTTTTCCTTAGGTGAGTTTGATTTAAAGGTTTTAAATCATTTTGGAAAGTCTTTCAAGGAAAATTATGGGAAAAAATCCCAAAGTAAAATGACTCAGGTATTAGAATACTGAATGGGACCAGTATAAGGTCGCACTCTATACATTAGATATTGGCCCTAGCTAATTTTTGTCCAATATTCCAGTGTGTAGGGCTTTGTCATAGGTAAAACTATAATTATGATTAAACATAGAAGGGAATATATATTTGTATACAGAAAAGTTATTGGTGAACCCGAAAAACTATTAGGATCAGTTGACCTGGGAAACGATCAGGATAGGGATAGACCGTCCAGAAGAGAAGTATTTAATAGATAGTTAAGGACCGACCGTCCAGAAGAAGAGTGTTTAACAGATGTTAGATTAATTTTGTTTACATTGTTTGGTAGGCCCGAGTCATCCAAAGGTTAAAAGTTAGACAAACAAAACTTATGTGTTTGAACAGGTAGTTCATTTACTACCTAATATTTTTGTATGTGTACATAATGATGCTTTACAGTATTTAACCAGTTTTGGTTGTAGGAAAAGATTTTGCAGAAGATATGTTTTAAAAGGATGTTAGTGAGGGATAACCCGTTTTTCTAAGTGGCGTGGTCTCACTTAACATTAATAATCAGGATGTGTAGTATTATTCACACCAGGCTTTATGTCTGACTCAAAGTTTATGTTTTCCTCTTAAATTCTCGGGTACTCAAAATTGATTTGAGTAGGCTAAGGGATTAAGGTCTTTTTTAAGTTTTTAGTAGGATGTTGAATAAGGCTACTAGAGGCAAGCAGGAAGCTGACGGATTTCTATTTTGGAGTTGAAGATCTTTGTTTTGTTGTTATTTCCATTGTATTTAAGTCAACTATAACTATATAACTTTGATCATCCAATGAGGTATCTTCATGTACTGCTCTTGGCATATTTTGTAATAAGTATATTTTATCAGTGCCTGGGAATGTATTTGGGATTATGTCGTATGAATATGGATAATATGTATTAAAATTTAATGAAGAAATGTTGTTTTGAAATCTGTGATTTGTTCTGTATTCTAATGCTTCTAATATTAGATATACCATTAACATAGCCATATGTAGTCGTCGGAAGCTAATACTATAGATAACTTCAGCATCTGTAGCGCTTAGTTTTAGGCCTCTAAATAGGGGATGTTATAGCTTGGTATCAGAGCATGGTTTATAAAATACTTTAACTAAAAAGAATTTTGAAAACATAATCCCCAGGAATTAGAGTTAAGATTTGGGTGTGAGATGATGCTATAGTTACATACTTGTATTTTCTATATATAAGTATACGCTATATCTCTAAACTCCTATCTTTGTTTGGTTATTCATCTATATGTCACGAGGCTTGAATACAGATATGGACGGAAGAAGAGACAGAGCTAATCTTGAAGGAGAAAGCACCACCACAAATGGAAATGCCCAACCAGATGTTAGAAGAGGTCTAGGTCAGGCTCAAGCTGAAAATGTTGGTGCTCGGGTTCCCTAAGTGGATATGGGAGCCATGTATTAGTTTATCATAAACATGATGCAAGCTGGAATTGCAACTGGAGTTATTGGAGGGAATGCTACTGGAAGAGGAGTTCAAGAGGCTCCGATAGTCAACCACTATGCTAGCTTGAGCAGGGAATATATTAGGCTTGGAAGGAAACCGTTTATCGAGACAGAGGCTGCTATTGAAGTAGAAAACTTACTGCTATATTGTGAAATGATTTTTACTAACTTAGGGCTCAATGATGAGTAGAAAAGGAGACTTGCTTCAAGACAGCTTCAGGGAGTTGCTCTATTTTGGTGGAATACTGTTACTACTGGAGTAGATGAGGAGACAATGACCTGGGCGGAGTTCAAGAGAAGATTTTAAGAAAGTTTTATGTCGGTAACGGCACGGTCTTTGTTGATCAGAAAATTTGATGAACTAAAACAAGGGGAGATGTCTGTTTTGGAATAAGTTAGAAGATTTGAGGAGTTAGCCCGGTATGGATATACCACAGTTGATATAGCGATGAAAAGAAATGAGAAGTTTATTAGAGCTTTGAAGCCGTAGTTGGCAAGAGCAACCTTATCGCACATAAGGGATCCATGCGATGTAGTTGTAGAAATGGCGCCGAGGTAGAAAGAAGCATTGGCTTATTTTGAAAAGAAGAAGGAGAAGGAGGTTCATGTCAGACAAAGATAGAAAAGAAATTTTTTCCATAAGAAGAATGCTTAGAAGGCAGTAGCTGACGTCTTCGAGTCGGTAGTTGTATTACCACCAAAATGAACCATCGAGTTTTAGATTGATTTAGTGCTTGGAGCAGAACCAGTGAGTAGACAACCAAGCAGAATGACACCTACATAGATGAAAGAGTTGAAGGTGTAGTTGGTAGACTTAGAAGGTAAGATAATCATTCGACCAAGTAGTTCACCTTGGGGAGCTGCCATAGTATTCGCTAAGAAGTCGGATGGATCGTAGAGGCTATGTATCGAATATCATAAGCTAAACGAGAAGACGATAAAGAAGCAATATCTATTGTCGAGAATTGACGATTTGTTCGATCAGCTAAGTGGAGCCAAGGTATTTTATCAGTTGGATTTGGCGATGATATTTCATCAGATTTGAGTAGCAAAGGATAGTAATCCTTTGAAGCGTTTAGGACGAGATATGGATCGTACGAATGGTTAGTTATGCTGTTCGGATTAACTAATGCACCGGCATTCTTTGTGGATTTGATGAACCAAAATTTCCAAGAACACTTGGAAAGATTCGTGTTGGTTTTCATAGATGGTATTATGGTATACTTTAAGGATGAGAAAGTGGATGAGGTTCATCTTAGAGTTGTGCTTGAGACGTTAAGAGAGCATCAGCTGAAGGCTAAGTTTTCAAAATGCCATTTCTAAAAGAAGGAAGTAAAGTTCCTGGGTCATGTAGTCTCAAAGAAAGGGTTGTTTGTAGATCCAAATAAGATTGAAGCGGTGAACGATTGGAAAAGACCCGAGACGGTGATCGAGATAATAGTTTTCTAGATTGGCTGATTATTACCGAAGGTTTGTAAAGATTTTTCATGGATAGCTACACTGATGACTAAGCTTACGTGAAAGGATATGAAGTTTGTATGAACACATAAGTGTGAGGAAGCATTCCAAAGCTTGAAACATTTATTAACCCATGCACCGGTGTTGGTGGTTCCGAAGTGGAATCAAGATTTGGTGTTTATACTGATGCGCGTGGAACTGGATTGGGAACTGTGTTGATGCAAAGAGGTAAAGTGATGCTTATGCTTCTAGACAGCTCAGACCGCATGAAGTTAGATATCCAACACATGACTTGGAATTCGCTACAGTTATATTTTCTTTGAAGGTGTGAAGGTATTACCTTTTGGGAGAGCGATTTGATCTTTATACGGATCATAATTCATTGAAGTATTTGTTCTCTCGGAAGGAGCTGAACATGAGACAACAGAGATAGTTAGAGTTAATTACTGCTTATGACTTTGCAATTGAGTACACACCCAGAAAAGAAAATAAGATAGCAGATGCATTTAGCAGGAAACATCAAAATGCAGTGTTGGAAATGATTACTAAGTGGAAAATTTTGGAAGCATTGTCGCTTGTAAATTACAACATAGATCCGAGACAAGTTCTAGTGTAGGAAGTGTTGTGTTGTCTTGTTTGGAAGTTCGACTGGTAACGATTAAGAAGATAACATCTAAATAGGAGGAGGACCAGTTTTGTCTGAACGGATCAAAAGGTTAACGGAGGAACGGAGAGCAATGACTTAAAGGATTTCAGTTTGGACCAGAATGGGTGGTTGAGAAAGAAAGGAAGGTTATGTGTTCCGCATGTAGGAGACATATGGAAGGAAGTTCTGGAGGAATACCATCATTCAAAGTTCACTATCCATCCATAGGGAACAAAGATGTATCAGGATATGAAGAGGAGTTTTTCTGGAAAGGTATGAAACGGGACCTTGGTATATGTGTAAAGCAGTGCTTGAATTGCCAGCAGGCAAAGGCTGAACACCAGAAGCCAAGTAGTTGCTTCAGCCATTGGATGTTCCGACATGGAAATGAGATTTTATCTCCATGGATTTTATAGATGGATTGCCAAGATCTAGTAGAGGAAATGAAAGCATATGGCTTATAGTGGATAAACTGACCAAGAGTGCCCATTTCATTCCAGTAAAGTCAACTAGGATGGCACATATTTTAGCAAAGTTGTTCATGAAGAATGTGGTTAGGCTGCATGGAATTCCTAGTAGTATTATCAGTGATAGAGATTCATTGTTTACTAGTGAATTCTGAAAGAGTCTATAGGAAGCTTTAGGAACCAAGCTCGAGATGAGTACTGCTTACCATCCACTGACTAATGGGAAAATGGAAAGAGTTAACAAAGGCTTGGAGTATTTGTTAAGAGCTTGTGTATTGGATTTTAAGGGGTCATGGAAAGACAATCTTTATCTAGTCGAATTTTCATATAACAATAGTTATTAGACTAGTATTAGGATGGCACTATTTGAATATTTGTATGGAAGGCCATGCAAATCTCCCATGTACTTGTTGGAGACTAGGGATAGATTGTTTCTTGGTACGGATTTAGTGAAAGAGGCCACAGAGAAGATTGAGTTAATTTGAGCTAGAACGAAGGAAGATCAATCTAGGTAGAAAAGTTATGCCGATAGAAGAAGGAAAGACTTGGAATTCTCTTTTGGAGATTATGCGTTTATTAAGGTTTCACCGATGAAGGGAGCGATTAGATTCAAAGATTAGAAAATTTAGCACCGAGATTCATTGAACCTTTTCGTGTCGTTGAGAGAATTGGAAAACTCACATACAGAGTGGAATTACCATGTAATTTGGCAGGAGTCTTTTATTTTTTCCATGTTACTCATCTTAGAAAATGTGTTAGAGACCTGAAGACTACTATAGCACCGATAGTGTTAGAAGATTTAGTAGTAAAGACGAATTTGACTATAGATAGAAAGATGATGTGGCTAGTCGTGAGAGGTGAGAAAAGGCTAAGGAACAAGACAGTACGATTAGTGAAAGTCCCGCAGAGTGACGATAATAGAGACTGCGCTTTGGAGACTGAGAGCACGATTAGAGACGCTTATCATGATTTGTTAGATGGTTGTTTTACCTTGTTGAATGGTTTATTGTGCACTTTATCGTAATTTCGAGGACGAAATTCTTTAAGGAGGGGATTCTATAACACATTATATTTTTATAAAATTATTTAGGATATTTAATTAGCTAAATAAAATAAAATAATGTGATGATAAAAGATTGAGATTTGATTATAATCAAGGGTATCCATGCTATGTTAAACGTAATTCAAAACGAGATAACATGAATATAAGTGTTAGGAAATAAGGGAGGGTATAAGGGGAAATATGATAGGCTTATACCTTAAACCCTTAGAAACCAAAACACACATTCAACTCGTTTTCTCAAACAAAAGAAATCTATGTCCGGCCACCATTTTCAATCTCAAAAGAAGATAAGGCTAGGATTTCAAGAGAAGATGTAAATCAACTTATTCAACATCAAATCTCACATATTTAATCTCAAAGCTAAGGCGAATGGTTATTACATCCTATTTTCTTTATACAGTTCTTGGTATTAAGTTAAAGCCCAAATGATTTTGCATGATTATGCCATGTTTTAAATGATTAAATGTTTATATATACTTGTTGATGATTTATGCATGTTCATATTAGTTTTTATGATATGTTTGATGTGAAAACCCTATAAAATGACATCCAAATGCCTTGAAAATTTAAATATAGATCAGAAATGATATTTTAGAGATGGATTTTGATTTTCATAATTTTCTGAATTAATATTGATTTTATATTAATTTTATGGTGAAGAAAATGATTATTGGGTTGTAAATTATTACGGCAAAATAAATAGTTATTTGGGTCTGAAATTTATATTTATAAGATAAAGAAATAGATTTTATGGAATTTTTATAGAATTTTCCTAAGTGTTTTGATGAATATATAAAATTATATAAGATGTGAGACTTAAATGTTTTATATATTTAATTAAGGAGAATGGGCATTTTGAAAAATAAAATCATTATTTACTTCTAAAAATATTGGCATCACGTTTTGGAAAAGTATTTAGCAACCAATAAGAATTTTGCAAACAAAGGCAGGTTAGTTGAAAAGGTTTTCTCTTTTAAGTTAAAATAAAAAATATCTTGTTTTTAGCATGTTCTGCCACTTTTGGCACAGGTGGTTCCGACCTAGACCTTTCGCCATTAATTGTTTCGAAACTAATATGCATGGTATCAAGCCACTTGGTACGTAGCATGCTGGACTAAAGTGGAAGGGTACTTGGTCGAAACCTTAGGTTCCGAAGGGGTTGGGGTATGTTTGTTTTAGAACCAAAGGTAGTGCTTGCTTTGCTTTCAAAAGAGATAGGTTTTGACTATGTTGCTTTCGACTGGGTCAAATATTTCAAAGTAAAGTTTTTTACTTGGTTGCATTATTTTGTTTTAACTAATGCTTTCGATGGTATCGAAACCCCTAGCTGTCATCTTTCCACCTTTCGAAGTTACTGGGTTTCGAAAGGTACACTTGTCTTTTAAAATTAGCCACTTCTCCCATGCTTTCGAAGGGATAGTTTCCACACCATCACTCCATTACTTAGGAATATGTTTCAAAAGGAAGGTTTTGACTAAGATGTTCTATTAACCCTTTTTATTCTATTTGAAGTATAACCCAAGGGTTTCGAAAGAGAGGACCTATATGGTTTTGAAAGGTGCTTTTCCACATGTTTTAAATTGAACCCAAGTGCTTTCAAAAGGTTTGAATTTCTAAAGGTTTAATGCTTTCTAAAGGTATTTAAAATGGTCTCGAAGGGATGGTTCCCCAAAGAGTTTTGAAGGAGTCGAAAAGTAGTATTTCTAAAGATTTCGAAAGGGTTGAAATGAAAAGTTTTTCCAAGTTTTTTTAAAGGAAATGTTTTAAAGTATTTTATAATATAATATCTGAATTTTCAATGTTTCAAAAGGAAGGTTTTCAAAGGTTTAGAAAGGGAAGCTTTGGCCTTTTGGCCCAGATAAATAAAGAGTTTTTACTTGGTTTTGAAAGAGATGCTTTCAAAGGAATCGAAAGGGGGGTTTCAAATGCTTAAATGTTTCATCAACTAAGGGTCAACTAAACTGCATATATATAACATGGCAAGGTGATTTTGAGTAAAGCGTAGAGATTAAATATTTTCCTTAGGTGAGTTTGATTTAAAGGTTTTAAATTATTTTGAAAAGATTTTGAAGGAATATTATAGGAAGAAATCTTTAAGTAAAATGACTCAGATATTAGAATACCAAATGGGACTGGTATAGAGTCACGCCATATACATTAGCTATTGGCCTCGGCTAATTGTTGTCCAAAATTCCAGTGTGTAGGGCTTTATCGCGGGTAAGCCAAAAATTATGATTACACGCAGAAGGAAATATACTTGTATATAGATATGTAATTGGTGAGTCTGAAAAACCATTAGGATCAGTTGATCTGGGAGATGATTGAGATAGGGATAGAACGTCCAGAAGAGAAGTATTTAGCAGATAGTTAAGGACAGAACATCCAGAAGAAGAGTGTCTAACAGATGTTAGATTAATTTTGTTTACATTGTTTGGTAGACCCGAGTCAGGAAAAGTTTAAAAGTTAGACAAACAAAATTTATGTGTTTGAACAAATAGTTCTTTTGTTACTTGATATTTATGTATGTTTGTAATGATGCTTTGCAGTATTTAATCAGTTTTGGTTGTAGGAAAATATTTTGCAAAAGATATGTTTTAAAAAGATGTTAGTGAGGGGAATCCCGTTCTTCTAAGCGACATGGTCTCACTTAACATTCATACCAGGCTTTATGTCCGACTCAAAGTTTATGTTTTCCCCTTAAACTCTCGGTTACTCAAAATTGATTTGAGTAGGTTGAGGGATTAAGGTCTTTTTCAGGTTTTTAGTAGGATAACGAATAAGGCTACCGAAGGCAAGCAGGAAGACGGATAGCAATTTAGGAGTTGAAGATTTTTGTTTTTTGTTATTTCCACTGTGTTTGTATTAAGCCAACTATGACTATATAACTCTGATCATCCAAGGGGGTATCTTCATATACCGTTCTTGGCGTATTTTGTAATAAGTATATTTTATTAATGCTTGGGAAAGTATTTGGGATTATGTCGTATGAATATGGAACATCTATTTTAAATTTTAATGAATAAATATTTTTTGAAATCTGAGATTTGTTTCATCTTCAAGTGCTTTTGATATTATAGATATCATTAACATAGCCGTATTTAGTCGCCGGAAGCTAATACTATAGACGACCGCAACATCCATAGCGCTTAGTTTTGGGCCTCTGGATAGGGGATGTTACAGCTACCTTGGAATTAATGGTATTCTTTGGATAGTAGTTTGTCACATCTGCATCGAGCATGAGAGAAAAGAAGACTTCTCCAACAATAAAGCACATTCAACTCCAATGACCTGTTCCTCTAAATCTATCCTATGAGTTGTAATTAGAAAGGGGTCAAACGAATGTTCTAGTGACTATAAAATCAATAAACTGTCCATAACATAAATTTATGCCCAATTAATAATTATGTCTATTAAGGTTATAAATTCTAACCAAACCTTGCATTGCACACATGATTACTTACCTACCACATTCCAAGGTACAAATTACCAATGAAGCCTTATCAACCACCCAATATTTCCAAACTCATTTGCTACTTAACATTTCTAAATATGAAGTGGGGTTCTATTCCCTAAAATACCTTTAAAAGAGAAATATGAATACTTTACCATTTAAGACCTTAATCAAGGTAGACCCCATTCTTTTAAGACCTATTCCCAAGGTGGTTTTTCTAACAATGTTGTCAATAATCGGTGGGTACTGACGACAGAGACCTCTAACCATTATTTAAGGCTTCCAACATTCAACAACTTTTATCACATCTATCGCCAATAAAATCATTCCATGTAAGAGACAATACCTAGTCCAATTAATACCATTAAAAGGATTAGGCGGACTTCTAACCATTTAATACCTATATTCTAGGCAGGTTCTACTTCACTTAATTCTTATCCCCAAGCGGACTCATCACTGGTACAATTATTATTACGACCTTAGCAATGTGAGAGATTGTATCCAAGCTACTTAATACCTCATTAATAAGGACTAGGCATACCACTGACCATTTAACACCTACTTATAGGTAGGCCTTTTTCATTTAATACCTACCCTTAAGGCGGACTTCTCACTCATACTATCTAGGTGACATTGCTTGGAATCTCACCAAGTTACTTAATACTTTTTTTAGGAGAGAGGCGAACCCTAGATCAGTCACTTAATACCTCAAACCCGAAGCAAACTCTTCCCGAGATATCCACCACCACTCTTAATTATAAAATTGAATCTCATTATCTTTCGGTAGGGGGCGGACCTTAAAATAGCCACATAATATCTCAACACTAAAGTAAGCCCTTTTAGAGACATCCTTATTTATTTGGAATCTCACTAAGTTACTTAATACTTCCTTTTAAGAGAGAGGCGGACCCTACAACCACTTAATACCTCAAAGCAGAAGTGAACCCATATGGAGATATACCTCACCGCTCCTAATTCCAAATTTGGACCATTTAATACTTTTCAACTAAGAAAGCAGGGCCAACCTCTCACATCATCATGGGTCCTAGGATTAGTGACATCTCACATCAGTGGTAATTGCACCCGACTACTGGTGGCCTCAAAGTGAAGGGCGGTCTTTCATCGAGTGACTCTACTGACCTCACACCACTAACCTACTAAGTCCAATTAACCATCCTAAATCTTTACTTATATTACATTAGGTAGACATTAGACTTAGCTTACTAATTTCCTTTCCATTTAGGGCAATAAGATTTATCTTAAATGCTTATCTACCTATAAATCCCCTTTTAATGCTCATAATGTCAATTTATCCATAAAATCCTAACGGAGATTTCCTATGACATTTATGTAAGATTACTAATTTCAAATTAGTAACCTTTTTAAAAGTTATTAATTCAACTTCGTTATGTATCAGTCGCATTAATCTATTTACCCTTTTAAATTATTGCAACTTCCATATTTATCGCCATTTATTTTCTATTCATTAGAGTTCCAACCTTTTAAATTCATTCTCATTAATTAGTTATCTTAAACGTGAATATTACGTGTAAGCGTCATTATTAGCTAAGTTTTATTTAATTATTATAAACGTAGTAAATTACGTACAAATATCATCTTTTATCAAATATATTCATGCTATATATTTTCAGTAAAATATTATTTTCATATTGAATTGTTGGAATCATATCTAAAAAGATTATCCACTATAATTTTCATAAATTAGTCTAAAATAAAAGATTTAACATCAAAATATAAAAGATTACATTGTTTGAAATTACAAGGAATAATCGTTTCTTTTTATTACTAAAATAGACCATGTAAACGAATTCATACTTTATACATCTCCTTTTCTTTTGATTTGCATCCATTTCTTGCTAGATCAAACGTTGTATTTTTCCTAAAAGAGAAAGAAATCAAATTAATTTACAAATATTAAATGGATCCAAATTCCAACAATCCAAACATAGAAAAGTTTACATTCCAACAAGATTAGGGTATTAATCCAAATTCATAACATTATTATACAACTTATTTTCAAATCTGGAATAAATTTCATTTAAATCAACAATCTAAATTCATACGTTTGTGACTGATTTCTAGATCAGGTTGTAAACAATTCTAAATCAATTCATAAACAAAAATATATAGGTGATATTTATTGTATTCATATTACATTCGATCTGTAGACTACAACTTACATACAATAATCCAGTTAGACGTAATAATCAAATAAACAGTGACAGGATAATTTTCATATTATTACAATCTACAAAACTTCCGACTCACCTTCTAAACGCAATCCATATTTCCAGATCTGAAGTAGAACCTTAAATTTATCTCTAAATCCTTTTTAATCCAAGAAATATGTATAAAAAGGATATATATACACATATATTAGAATTACAGATCTGAGAAGAGATTTGGAATTGGAAAAGAAAATAGATACATATATATTAATATATAAATTACCTCAAATACGCGTATGCTTGATTCTCTTCTCTACTTCTTTTATTAAATTTCTATTCTTGTCTAATTTATATGAATATAGATATAAATATCTTATTTTTATAATTTAGAAAAAAAAAGTGGATAAGAAGAAATGGTAGAGCTTCGCTATTGCCTTTAGAAAAATATGAGAAGAGAAGGGAGGGTTAGGCCTAAATTTATAGATGCAAGAATAAACCTCAACAGTCGGATCGAAATATATTAAATCCTGACCGTTGGCCCTAGGCTAACCCTAGCCGCCATACATGACATGTCGATCGCCCCTTCTTAGGGGTCAACCGCATCCGGTCGACTGCTACAATATGTGGGTTGACCTATGGGCCCCAGATAATTAATATATAAATTTTAATTTTGTATTTGAATTATTTTCTTTTCGAATTTTTTTTCATCTGTAACTTCTTCTTTTAGACTCTGATCGTAAAACTCCAAATATGAAAGTTGCTCAAAATTTAACATGAATGCAATGGTGTCATTTTCGTGGTCAAATTCCATTATTTGCATAAATTTCATTTTTGAAGCCTAATTAATTAGCTAATTAACTAACGCCAAAGTACGAGGTGTTACAAAACCCTAATTGGAGAATAACGAAGAAAAAGGGACGACTTAAAATAAAAGAAAGTGGACCAGCTTAATTGAAGATGGTGCTTTGTTTTTAGCTTTCAGTCGATATCTTTTTATCTTATTAAATATATGTATTAGAGTTCTTGTTTTTATTTTATTTTATTTAAATTGAAAATCTAGTCTATTTTAGGATTGAACTATAGTGTGTAGTTCGAGAAATTCTCCACTCTAGGCTAGAGTTATGGCAGGGTTTCTTCATTTTGGATTAGAAAAATCAAGTTAGCCATAGTTGCAATTATATATGGTTTTGTAAGCGGTTGATTATTTAAACTTAGTAGAAATCATGGGGGCAGCAGTAGGCAAGTTTTAGCGAAGCTGAATAAATTTTCTTTGTTTCTTTCATTTCTGCATTTACTACATTATTATCCATGCTATAATTTCTATTATTCTGTGAGTTTATTATAAACACCAATCACCCAATCCAGGGTTAATTCGATCCTATAAGTGGTATCAGAGCTTGGTAGTTAAATTTACTTTTTAAACTATAGCTAGTTTTAATAATGTTTTTCTAAAGGACAATACATAACTAGGCCACCCATGTTTTATTACATTGGTTATTCGTATTGGAATATTAGGATGAAGATTTTTTTTAGATACTATAGAGCATGGGATATAGTTGAAATTGGTTATAGTATGCCTACAATAACAATAGATGATCACAAAGTTCCTAAGCCTAAAGACAAGTCAGATGCAAATAAATTGAGGCTCTATCATTCAAATGCTAAAGCTATGAATTATATTATTTGTATCTTAGATAGAATTGAATACAATCATGTTTCTTGTTGTATGACTGTACAATAAATTCGGCATACGCTTGAAGTGATGCAAGAGGATACATCACAGGTCAAGGAATCTCATCTAGTCATGCATAGTAATGAACATGAGATTTCATAATGATGAAAGATGATCATATAAAGGATATGTATGGACGATTTTCAAATATAGTATTCAAATCCAAGACCCCGTGAAATACCTATATAGAATTAGAGATGGTCCATAAAATCCTAAGAATCCTTCCAAGAAGTTGTGAAGTAAAAGTGACAACAATCCAAGAATCCAAATATTTAGAATAGCTAAAGGTTGAATAACTAATTGGAAATCTCATCACTTATGAAATGGAGTTAAAAGTCGGAGAAGAACATGAAAGTGGAGAATTGAAAAGGAAATCAATTGCTCTAAAGAGTACAACCAATAGTGAGGAAGATAACAAAGCTATAGCTTAGCTAGCACTGTTAATAACGCGATTCAAAACATGGACAATGAAGCATGGAAATTCAGCAATAAACCAATGAATAAAATCTAGCATTGTCAAAGTACTGGATTATTCTGAGTAAGAAATCACATGTTATAATGTAGAAAACCTGGTTATATCAAGCCAAACTGTCCACTGAATCAACATGATAAAGGGAAGAAGAAAAAAAAGAGGGATTTTTGCAGCCACTTGGGACAAGAGTGAAGAAGAAGAATAAGAGAACACTGATATCGAGAAAAAGAAGTGAAAATCTATGTCTAATGGAAAATCAATTGACAGTGATGATGAACCAAATGAGGAAGCATACTTATCCCGTGCTGATTTAATTTTATTATATCATGAGTTAAACGAGAACATTGATAGATGTAGGCAAAGATATGATAGACTAGAATCAGAAAATAATGGTCTACCTTAGTTAAACAATGAGCTAGAGTTAATGATTCAAAATATTAGAAAATTCAACTCGGAGTGTGAGAAGTGTCAATCTTTAGAAGAAGAAATTAATAAGTCTAAAACTAAAAGTGAAATCTTTAAAAATGAAATTTTGACATTGAAAAACAAGTTGACACAAAAAGAGAAAATTCCATCAAAAGATGCACCTCACTTTTTAATGAAAATGTTACACCAAGATCCAAGGTTCAAAAACTCGAATATAAAAAAGTAAATTTTCTAAAGGAGAAAAATCACTAAATATGTTGTTACGAAATAATACTATCACCAAAAACGAATAGGACTTGAATATAAGAGTGTTGAAAAAATTAAAGAAAAGGATAATAAAAAGATCAATCTTCGCAAAGAATTAGCAAACTGCTTGATTTTTAAGAAATTCAGGCATAATCAAAATAAATGTTGTATAGGAACAAACGCAAAACTGTTAAAAAAATCCGGGTTTCAAAAGGTACAAATGTAAATCTTATCAAAGTTAAACAAGTTTGGGTACCTAAATATCTTATCTCCAATAATGATGGACCTATAAAGACTTCTAGGTCATTTTACTCTTCTCTCGTGTAGGTATGTTCACTATGCCACAAAGTGAATCAGACAACAGTGATCACACAACATAAGATAGATTTTTTGTTATCCCGCTATTTACCACTGTTTCACACAACATATGGATACAATAATTTGTTGTTTTTGTAGCCCTTGAAATCTCTATGTTCATGCTTGTCCTTTAGACAACATTATCTATTGTCTGATTAAAGTTATCAAAACGTTTAGTTTTGGCTCCATATATTCCCTCTCAATATTTTCGTGGTCGCGTTCCTTAATTTTTTCCTTTTCACTTTCTTTCCATTCCATATTCTCTAAATATATTCCTCTTCTTAAAATTTCCACCTTCTCAAAATTTATTTCCTCTTCTCGAAATCAAGTCGATAGAACCCTAAACTTAAACTCGTCTTCGACCCGTCATCGACCCATCTTCTGGAATTAGGGTTTCAAATCAGCTTGATAATGAAATCACTCTACAGATACTCTCTCACTCTCAAACAACAATTGAAAAAGAAATTGTTTTCCATTTTATGGCCGTGTTGGTTCAATCTTGCTTTAATTTTTCGAGTATTCTAAAATTGATATATGGTACGATTTTTGCACCTTTCGATTTTGTATTGATCTCGACTTCGGTTTTAAAATCCAATGATGAGATGGGTTTATATAGGAATTCATTTCTTGTATTTTCGATTTAGACTTGAATTTGGATTTTAAACATTGGATGTTGATTTTTTATTACTACATGTATTTTTGACCGCCTTGTTTCTTGATTTTTTGCTTTGTGGCCTTGACTTGTTCAATTGTTGAGTTCTTTGATATACTCGAATACATACATACATACATACATATATATATATAGGTATGTATGTATGTATTGATTTTAAGCTTTCTGCCTTGTTCACCTAAGTTTGTACATTTGACTTGAATTTGTTAAATTAGCTGATGATATGAGAGTTGTGCAAGGCACTAGCACTTATTTGGTTGTCGAATTGGTTGTTCAAGCCATTGCACACTAGACTTATTTGTTTACTTACTTATGGCCTATGAACTTGAACTGAACCATTATTCACTTCATTGTTCGATTTTGAGTTGCTTTCCTTGTTCACTTCATTATTCGATTATTTTGCTAGTTGCCCTTTACTTGTTTTGTTGCCCCTTGCACTTGTGATTTTTTCACTTCAATGTTTGATTTTGGGAACTTCTAAGTGTATACATATATACATATATATGTATATGTGTGTGATTGTTTTTGGCACTACTTTGTTTTAATTTGTGGCACTTGCTATTTGTAGCACTGCCTCGTTGAATTGTTGGCCTTGTCCATGTACTTGCAAACATATGTATATACATATATGTATATATGTATGTTAGTCTTCTTGAACTCGAAATGATTTTAATTTTCTGATAGACTTATGAGTGTGTCTTGCCTCGCCTCGACCTTGAACGGCTTGAACTCTGCCTTATTTTGTTCAATCGCCTTTTGAACGTACTTATCTTCATTTACTATGTGCACTTGTTGTACCATTTCATGAACTGGTTTGTGAAATACCTGCACTGGTTTCCTTGTATCATTCATGTGTACCATTACTGACATGTTGTTGGCCTTTGAATCTGGTTTGTGAAATATCTTCCATGTACATACATACATACATACATACATACATATATATGTATTTATATATGTGTAAAATATTACCATGTTTTTGCTTTGAACTTCCATATGTGTGTCTCCTGTGTGTTGCAATCTTGTTTTTTCTTTGCCCTGGTCCATGTTGTTGGCCTTGTTCACATGTTGCATTATGGCTTTGTCTATGTACATGCACACTACCTTATTCAAGGCAGTAAGGCAGTGCACTGCCTTGTCGAGGCAATGCCAGTGCACTGCCTTAAACAAGGCATTACACCATCTTGACATTGGTTGAATCCCTTTTATGCGCTTTGGTTTCTTGTCCATAACATGATTATCTTTCAGATTCTTGAATTTCTTATTTTGAACAAGGCATTGTGCACTGCCTTGAACTCTATGTACTCCCCGGCTCATTTGATTTCTATGTGAAAGTTCTTTTGGTTCCTGTTCATTTGTTTGTATTTACTGCCTTGAACTCATGTACTTCCAGGCTGCATTCTTTTGTAGCACTACTTATTGTTCATAATTTCTGTGGCACTTCCTGGCTACATTTGACAATGTTGCACAGATACATGTATACAGGTGTATACACATGTGTATATATTTGTTGCTCGCTTTAGGAGATGCAAATGGCGGTGTTTTTATAAATTCGTTCTTTGTTTGTGCTGTTTGTGCACTTAATTCTGTATCATTATGTACCATGCTTGATACTTCCAATAATCTCATTTGCTGGTGCTCGACTTTGTGCATCCCCATATGCATTGAACTTGTTTGTGCACGTTGGCTTTGCTGATTTGCTTGATCTGTTTTGAGCTGAATTAAACTATTTGTGTTGAGACCAAGCTTGCTTGGGCTTGAACTTGTGTGTGTTGCACTGAGTTGAGCCGTCGGGCTTGAGCTTTTCAATTGTTTAGGTGATTGAATCAAGGATCGATTTTGTGATATTCACTATGATACATTGTACATATCATAAGTTGTCCGTGCACACATATATTTATCCTTGTCTGAAAATGAAAAGAAGAAAACATACCCATAAACTGAGGCAATATTTAATATTCAAATTCAATTTTAGTTTTCTAATTTAGGTTTGTTTCTTTCTCAAGTTTACTGCGTTGTTGTTTATTTAACAGGTATAGGAGGTCGCTGGACACAAGCTGGAGCAAGCAAATCAAGATCAACATCAAAACAAACTCGGGTGAGTGTGAGAGTAAATTTAAGTTGTATTGTGTTTGAAAATGTAAGTAGAGTGATAGTGAAAGTTGTATTGTATTTGAATATGATTTGAAATACAATATTTGTTTAAATAAAATTAAAATTCATTTATTTCATTCCGTAAACAATTATTCATATCAATCAATATTTATATGTTGTATAATAGGAAATTCTAGAAATGATATTATGACATCAAACAACATATGGTTTTTTTGTTGTGTTAGTGCATATCGGATGACAGGATATATCTGTGGTCTAAAATGCAATGAGACGTCAGGGAATTTAACGATAGATGCGTATGAAATCAAATAATGGAGCATACCTATCGTCTGATGCATTTTTTTCCTATAGTGGTTGGCAGGCTAAAGAACAACAAGATTGGTTCTTCGATTCAGGCTGTTCCAGACACATGACATGTGACAAATCAAAGTTCCTTAGTCTAAAAGACTACAAAGGTGGGAGTGTAATGATGGACAATGACGGTAAATGTAAGATTATCATTAAATGTAAAGTAGGTAATAATAATTTTACATTAAGCGGTGCATTATATGTCGATAAACTATACCATAATCTCATCTCTATCAGCCAACTATGTAACAAAGGTATGCACGTTGTTTTTTATGCTAATTTATGCAAAATAATTGATAAATCTACGAGTAAAGCATTGTTCACATATAAGAGGAAAGGCAATACATATTCCTTATCATTTGACAATCTTGCTCTTTTAAGATGTACAATAGCTAAGGATGAGGAAGCTGCCTTATAGCATGGGCGATTAGGAGAGCTCGTATGAGTCTATTGAATAAACTAAAAATAAAAGAATTGGCAAGGGGATTATCACAACGAAATTTTGAATCTAGTAAGTATGCAAAGATTGTTCGATGGGTAAGTTTAGTAGATCGCCTTTCCATGCCAAAAACACGATCATACCTCTGGAGTCCTTGAGCTAATTCACATTTATTTATTTGGTCCGAATGATGTTGCTAACTTAGGTGGTAAGAAGTATTGTTATGTAATAGTCGATGATTACTCTATTCATATGGGTCTATTTTTTAGCCAAAAAGTCAGAAAATTTCAACTATT
This sequence comes from Allium cepa, assembly GCA_030765085.1. Classification (NCBI taxonomy): domain Eukaryota; kingdom Viridiplantae; phylum Streptophyta; class Magnoliopsida; order Asparagales; family Amaryllidaceae; genus Allium; species Allium cepa. Next base: position 673,444,164 of record CM060940.1, read on the forward strand.
TTTCAAAATTTACAAAATTAGTTTAAAATGAAAAACGAGTTTAAATTATTACTTTAGGGAGTGATCATAGTAGATAACTTGAAAATTATGATTTGGAAAGTTTTGTGAGGATCAAACATGAATTTTTTTTACTCCACAGACACCTCAACAAAATGAGGCGGTCGAGCAAAAGAATCGTACATTACAAGAATTAGCTAGATCAATGATAAATGAATATAAACTTCCTCTACCCTTCTGGGTAGAAGTAGTAAATACTTCATGTTATATAATAAACAGAGTAATGATCATACCAATGCTCAGTAAAACCTTGTGTGAGTTATGGTTTGATATAAAACCTAATGTCTTATATTTACAAGTCTTTGGATGTCCATGTTTATCCTTAACACATGTAGTCAACTCAAAAAATTTGAGCCAAAGGCGGATGAAGGAATTTTCATGGGTTATTTGTCAAGAATTAAATCTTACGAAGTATACAACAAAAGGACTAAAACCATTGTGGAGTCAATCAATGTCGAGTTCGAGGCAGAAGGAAGAGAAGAAAAGAGCTAAGGTAAAAAGAAGAGGATAATGGAATCAAAGAATCAACACAAAATGATATCAAGCAAACACTACAACAAAACAGGCATTTTACAACGGGCAATGCCCGTTGTAATATGCATTTCGCAACGGGCATGCGCCCGTTGTATTAGGCCTAGTTGTAATAGGTCGACCATATTTTACAACGGGCAATGCTCGTTGTAATACATATTTTTACAACGGGCAAAGCCCGTTGTAATACATATTTTTACAACGGGCAATGCCCGTTGTAATACATGATATTGCAACGGTTTCTGACCGTTGCAAAATGAATGCAAATTTTAAAAAAAAATTACAGCACAGATTTTGAATTCAAATGAATATTTTATTCAAACAAATATTTATTACAATTTTTAAATAGTACAAATTCAAACTCTCACTATTCACTATACAATTTTGATACAAATTTCATTACATCACTATTTTACATTCAGAACCTCACTACATATCACTCACACTCGTATTGTTATCTTCAACTTCTTTCCAGTTAGAATCCAGCATCTGAGCAATCTGCAAAAATATTTACTAACGCAGTAAAATTGAAAAAGAAATATTTTTGCAATATAAAATAAAATGTGAATTTTTTGAAAAGAATATTTGCCTCAGTTATTTGGGTTGTTCGTCATCATTTAAATTTGAATTTTGAATTCATCATACACGAACAACTTGTGACATACACAGTGTATCACTGTATATGCCACAAGGCCGTGCACACCGATATACACTTGATAATGCTACAGGGACAAGTTAGCACAGGTCAAACCCAAATGCAAAGCCGGGTTCAACTCACATGCAATATATTTAAAATCACGACACGAGCACAAGGTCAAACCCGAGTTTTGTTGAATATGCGCTTTGCAATATAAAATGAAACATGATTTTGAAAACATTGTTTGCCTCAGTTATTTGGGTTATTCGTCATTGATTGTATCTGTGCATATCAGCATTTTATCAGGGACAGGTTGTACATAAGTGGCTGCAGTACACACGTATACATTTGTACACGTGTGCACTGCCCCGCCAACTCGTGTGCACAAATCAAACAAAAGCACTGCTAACAATTCAGCACAGTGTCAAACCCAAATAACAAACTGGATTCAACACAATGCAACATGACCGAGCATTGATCAAATCCAGAAACATGATCAACTCAGCAATGAATTTAACCATGAGAGAATGCAAACTACCAACTGTATGCTGGAGTACAAAGAAGATAGTGGCAACATCAAAATAAAAAAAATAAAAAATCAGCTGCAACATGAAGAAAGTCATATGTGCAAAGGTCAGACCAAACATGAAGGCTACATGAAGTGTGCAAGTTCAACCTCTTCATTAAAACAACCAAACCAACATAATACTGTTCAATATCCAAGACTCAAGAATGCATCACCATGACACAGTTCCAAACTATATAGAGCTGTCACAACCAAGAACTCAACGAACCAGACACAACAATGCACAAGTGAAGAAACAAATGACAGTGATTCCAACTACTCACAACAATGCGCAGTGACAGTGAACACAGCAACAACAAAGCTACTACAGGAATGCGTCCAGTGACATGCTACAAAATATACAGAAGACTCGAAGATAACTGCAGTATAACTGCAAGTGCAAATGACCAGAACACAATGCCACAATGCAAGTAAATCATGCAAGCTATCTCGACTCAACTCAATTCAAGCTGCATGCCAGAGGTGCAGACGACCACAAATACCAGTGATACGAGTGCATCAGTGAATAATACAACATAGTAAAGAAACAGTATGCACCAGTCCAGGCTACTACATAAAACAATACAATACTGAAGTGATGAAGTGCATATAAACAACTGCAACACACATGCACGACTTATGGCAGTGAAACTCAAGCAAGTCAGACCAACACTGCAACTCAAAATGAAACATGGCTGCAGTTACAAACTAGAATGAAAACTGCACTAATCCAGTTCCAATTTTTTTTCTGAATCAAGTGATACAAGGTCAGGGAAGCAACCAGGATGGAGCAGAGACAAGTAAGGCATAGCTACTGCACAGCAACATGAAATAAGACTACAGGTCTCAATAGAGTATGGTGATGCAGTCAACAAGGCAGAGGAATGTCACAAGCATAAAAGCATGAATACAGCAAAGTCAGAGACTACAACATCAAAGTGCAGAGCAACATGAACCAACTCCAAAATGTATCACTAACATATACTACAGGGATGAACACATGAGAATGGACAAGGCACAAATCAAGTCCAGCTACAAGTTGCAGACTCAAAGCATCGTGTGGACACAAATAAACACAATGCACATGCCAACAACAAGTCCAGCAAACATGACACCAAGCTACAAAACTCAATGGCAAATGAAGGCAACAGGAATAAAATATGACAATGCAAACTAATCAATGAGTAACACAGTGAACCAAGCAACAAGTTCATGTTTGAACTAACTCGAGTGCAACAAAGAAGCTATGGTACTATGAAAATGCATGGCAGTACCAAATGATAGAAGAGATGGTCAGAGAACACTATTTCAACAGTATGGCCAAAGTAAATCAACTGGTCAAAGCAAATGTCAGCAACGTGATGAACAAGGTTGAATAATTCACAAATCAGAAATCAAGTTGAGACAAATTGAAACAGTCAATGCCAAGTCGAACCAGCAAAATCAAACCGTGATAAGCAAGGCCAGAATGATTATAAGAGGTTACAATATCAAGTGCAAGTGCAGACGACAGCAACTCAAATCAACACAGGGAAGATACCAGTGAAACAAGTCCAGCAACATGAACAAATGGATGAAGTATGCAATTCGAAAGAATCAGTGCACAACTACATGCAGGTGAATACATGACTGAGAAACAAAATCAAGATCAACAGAAACATGAAGCAGTTGAAGTCCAAGCACAAACCCAAGAATATATGCATACACACATACATATGTATGTATGCACATATATTGTAAACAGGTGAATGTGCAGTAGAAAACACAAGACAGTGGCAAGTACAAGTCAGTGCAGAAATCAAGCCGAAGTTAAAGATCAAAATCGTATTTTTAATTAAGTCAAAGAAAATTAATTTGGAAAGAAATCTCTGCATCAAATTTCTTGACTACATATGGTCAGTATTAATACAAATAAGGGCCGAGAAAACAAATATAGGAAGAAATCTTCGAATTAATTAATTCGAAAACAAATACGGAATGCAACAATAATTCACAGTGAAGTCGAAATCATGGAAGAACCAGAGAATTCGAATTGATGACAGTGCATCAAATACGCCTTTGAAAAAGTCAGAAATGAAAAAGGGAAAAGTTTTAATGCCGCGTTAATCAAGATGATCGAACGCTACAGAATAGAAGCCGTGCGCAGCAGGTAACAAAAAATTGAGAATTAGGAAAATATTAAATTGATACGAAGGATTTCAAGTGTAACGAGTTCATATAAATTCAACCCGAAGGTATCATCATCGAATATGAGCTAAAATTCACAATCAAACTATCAATCACAAACCCAAGTTCATCATCGGCAAGCAGAGCAACAATCAAATTCAAGCATTCAAGCAAAAAGGAAAGTTACATACCAAATTGAAGCCGAAGCCCTAATTTCACAATCGATCAACAGAGGAGCAAACAATCATAAGCGAAGCAGTGAGCAAGGGCAACAATCGAACATCAGAGAAGCAAGAGCATCAATCATCAGAACGAAGCCCTAATTCGAGAAAGAAGCCGAAGCCCTAATTCGACAAAGAGAGGCCGACATTTTTCACAAACAAAAGAAGGGGACGGTGAACTTCAAGTGGGCCGGCCTTGTTTATTTAAAAAGGGGTTTTAGTTATTTAGTTATTTAGGGTTTTAAAATATTACAGTAAAATACTGAATATTAAATGTAATTACTAATGCATTTGAAACTAAAAGGGGCATTAGTTTCTAAAAATTTTACAGTAAAATTTATATTTCTCAAATTCTGAATTATTTTAATATTTTGAAATTTTAAATATTTTATAAAATTTTAATCTCTTTATTTTATAATTTTATGAAAATTTCAAATTTTTGTTTATAAATTTTACAAATGTTTTTAAGTTTATTTTACAAAATTTTCAAATTTTAAATTATTTGAAATATTAAATATTCTAAAATTTCGGAAACTTTCTAAAATTTTAAGTTATCTTAAAATTTTACTCTTTAATTCTTGAATTTTATGAAAATTTCAAATGTATTTGTGAATTTAGTTTAGAATTTTACTAATTTAATTATCTAATATTGAATATTAAATACTGAATATTAAATGTAATTACTAAATAATTGAATATTAATTATAATAATTAAATATTAAGTGTAATTAATAAATATATTACAACGGTCCTGAATGGACCGTTGTAATAGAGATCTATTACAACGGGCAGCAAATGCCCGTTGTAAAAAGGGGCATCTATTACAACGGTCCTGAATGGACCGTTGTAAAAAGAGTCTTATATAGGGCATATATTACAACGGTCCTGAATGGACCGTTGTAATAGCTATCTATTACAACGGGCAGCAAATGCCCGTTGTAAAAGGGGGCATCTATTACAACGGTCCTGAATCGACCGTTGTAATAGCCTTCTATTACAACGGGCAGCAAATGCCCGTTGTAAAAAGGGCGTTGTAATAGGGCATTTTTGTTGTAGTGAAAACAAATCTCAAGAGCAACCAAAGGATAGTTTGGAGGCCAAAAAAACCAAAGTTAAGGCAGATCATCCTCCAAAGTTGGTAATTACCCCAAAGTTGGTAATAGGTAATCCAATAACAGGTATTCAAACTCGATCTTCATTTAATAAAAATCCTCATGCCTTGCATATCTATAGTGGCTTTATTTCTAAAATCGAACCCAAAGATGTGGATACAACTCTAGCGATAAAAGTTGGATTATGACAATGCAAGAGGAGTTAAATCAATTTGAGCGAACGATGTTTGGAAATTAGTTCCTAGACCTAGTGTCTATTCAATCATAGGAACAAAATGGATTTTTAAAAATAAATTTGATTAATCAAGAAATGTAATTAGAAATAAGGCTAGGTTAGTCACTAAAAGATACAATCAAATAAGAGGTATTGATTTTGATGGAACATTTGCACTAGTTGCTAGATTAGAATCCATTAAAATTTTGCTAGCTTCTGCGTTTTTTAAAGGTTTTAAAGTAAAGCAAATGGATATAAAAAGTGCATTTTAAAGTGGATCCTTGAAAGAAAATGTTTATGTTGAACAATTTTCTAGTTTTGAAAGACATGAATTTCCAAATCATGTATATAAACTTAAAAAGGCATTATATGGTCTAAAACAATCTCCTAGAGCTTGGTATGAATGTCTTAGTACATATATTTTGAAAATGGTTTTAGAAAGAATTGAATCGATGCAACCTTACTTCTCATACATGATAAAGACAATCTCTTAATTGTTCGGATTTACGTTGATAATATTATCTATATTTCCACTAACAGTCTTTTGTGTGAGAAGTTTGAAAAAGTCATGTAAAACAAATTTGAAATGAGCTTGGTTGGAGAATTGAAATTCTTTTAGGATTTCAAATCAAACAAAGAGATAAGGGAACTTTTATTTTACTGATAAAATATGTGAAAGAGCTATTGAAAAGATTTGGAGCAACAAATGCAAAACCATTAAAAATTTCTATGAGTCTCTCTGTCAAACTTAACAAGGATGAAAAAGATATTGCAGTTAATCAAAAGAAATATCGAGATGTGATTGGTCAATACTCTATATCACTGCATGTAGGCATGATCTTATGTTTTGCGTATGCCTACTTGCAAGATTCCATGAAAATCTAAAAAAATCTCATTTAAAAGCCGTGAAAAAAATATTAAGATATCTTTTGTACACACATGATTTCGATTTACAGTTTCCATCTAGTAACAGTTTTGATTTGGTTAGTTAGTATGATCCAGATTATGATGGTTGTCTTATTGATAGAAAAAGCACCAATAGAATTTGTTTCATGTTAGGACACTGGTTAGTCTCACGGTTAAGTAGAAAGAAAAACGGCGTAGCATCATCTACCACAAAAGAAGAATGTATTGCATTAGGAAGTTGCTCTGCTCAAATTTTATGGGTGATGCAAACTCTATCAGATTATGGCCTATTACTTAAATGCGTCCCATTAAAATGTTATAGTAATTGATTTGTCAAACAACCCTGTGCATCACTCTCGCGCTAAACACATAGATATGAGACATCACTTTATGCGAGCTCATATTTCAAAAGAAGATATTTACATTGAATTTGTTCCAACTGATTTTCACTAGCAAACAATTTTACAAAACCCCATCTAGAAAATAGATTTTCACAACTTTTTTTGGATATAGGAATTTTAGAAATAACGTAGATCTTCACTTTGATTTTTTTAACAAAAATTATCTTGTTTACTTTAGTAAAAAAATTACTCCAGAAAAGGTGGTGCTTGACTGGTTGAATTTTTTGAAATCTATCAAAAATTATTAATTGTGATTGAAAATATGATGGATATAATGATTTAAATTATACTTTATAGCTAGAAGAAGCATATGTTAAATTTTTTTTTAAAAATTGAATAGTATTATAATATTTTTAATTAGTACATATTCCATGATCAATTCTATCACCATCACCCTTCTTACCATCAATACACCAAAATTTAGTATAGCGTGTGCAAGTTGGTATAATGAAAGACATGAATTTATATTTTTATTGTAATTTAAATAATTTATTGTATCCCAAAGTATTCACTTCATGTAAAAGTCCTCACGGTTATGCATAGGTGGATGACATTAATATCTAGATATGTATTTTTATTCTCATTTAAAAGCCCTCACAGTTATGTACAAATGGAATACTTATAGAAGAGAGGGATAAAAGTTCAAGTAATTTCTAAACTCATTTAAAAGCCCTAACAATTATGCATAGTTAGAAAATATTTGACATTCTTTTTAAGTAAATACTAATCTCATTTAAAAGTCATAATGGTTATACATGGTTAGTATGTGCTTAACATTCTTTGTTAATTTAAAAATTTTCAAAATTTTCCTTTACTAAAATATACCATAATGTTGTCATTATATAAAATTCCCCCTAAACCATAACCCAATCATCACTCTAAAGTGAATTTGTGTCGATTTGTAAAATAATATGATTTTTGTTTGATTGATTGTAATTTTTAATATATATTTATCTTTATATGATTTATAGTTTCAGTCAAATTTATCACTATATCAATTATTATTACAAGTTTGATGATAACAAAAGGAGGAGAGAGGTAAATTTGTATGTTGCTTTCATTTTCGTATTTACTTTATTATTATCTGTGCTACAATTTTATTATTTTGTAATTATAGACCCTATTCATTCCCCTGTCAAGATTTAGTTCGATTCTACAATCTTCTTGTTGATCCGTGTAGTTATTTTTCATTCAAAAACATATTAAAGACACATGTCAAGCATGTAACTACAATCAATTACCATAAATAGATCACTACACCCACATGGAAAAACACCTTTTCTCTTCATCTTCTTCTCGGCCATTCATTTCTGATTTTTGGAAATTTTGTAAAATTTGCAAGTTTCGTGACTGAGAGTTAACAAAAGTAATGTATTTGTAAAAGGATATTCATCAAAATAAATGAAAACTCAACTCTAAACCACTTTAAAATTATTTCTCTTGTTTGCGGACTTTACTTCTTACTTCTCTTTTCCTTACTCACCAAGAATTCTTGGTCCATCTTTAGGTGGGATACAACTTGTAGTTCAAACTAGAGTTTCCAATTTTGATCAAACATTAATGGATAATTAATTGTTTTTTTTTGAAATGGTACTTTATATACAACAAATCATTGGGACAACATATCTCATGTCGATAAATGTTCGAAAGCAAGTTTCGAACTTGTGACCTCTTGCACCAAAGCCGGATCAATTAACCACTTGGACAATGGTATTTGTCGGATAATTAATTGTTCTTGCACCAAAACTTGTGCTTCATCCATTCGAAGTTTATCAACTTTTTGTAGCGATAAAGAACATAATTTCACTCACTTCACCATCAGTTATTTGTTTCGTTGATTTCAGTTCAAAATCAGTTAGTTAGTTATAAACTAAATCAATATCAAAACTATTGTTGATTGATGTTTGTACTTTTATGAATTATTTGTTTCCCTTTGTTATAGTTGCAACATTTATCCACTCTTGCAGATTTATGTACAACTTCAATATATTTTGCACGTGCTTCGATTGGTTTTTCCGTGTTACACTTCAATAAATCGATATAAATCCAATCGTAGTGCAGTTGGTTATGACATGCAACGCTCACCTTGAAAGTCGATGGTTCAATACTCGTCAACTGTAGATCCCCATGAACTACTTGAAGTATGTGTTGTGAGTTTTATATATACTTGTTCAGGGTTTACAAACAAAACTCGATTCACTATGTCTTCAAAGTTATTACGAACATTATCTAGATAATCCTTAAATCATGTATTGTGAAAATTTAAATAAGATAAAACCACATGTGAAATAACTTTAAAAACCGGGTTTTATAGAAGGTGCCTTCCAAATTGAAAAATTTAAGGCAAAATCTTTATACTTGATCTAAATTATAATAATTTAATGCAATCTTGACGAACTGAAGTCAATTTTAGCCTGCAAAATAACGTGGAGGGTTCTAAGTTTTGAAGAGTGAATCTTCCGTTGAGAAGCAACGAGAAATGTAAAAAGGTGTAGAAGTTACAAAACATACGTTCTAATTTCAAAAATTGACCTATATTGTCAAAAACCCCTTAATAAATAATAAGAGTTTGTAGGCGGCCAAAATGCAAATAAATCCGATAAAAATTTGTAAATAAATGAATGCCTATTAGTAATTTTTTGCACTATTATTTTATTCAGGAAAATAGGCAGAAGAACAAACTTAGAAAAAAAATTAGACTGAAAGATAACAAATTTGTTTTTTAGGCTGAAGGACAATACCAGTATTTTGTATAGTGTAAAACTGAATATAATGCTAGATTAACTAGCATTTTATATTGTGTAAAGTTGAATATAATGTTAACTATAACTATTATTTTGTATAGTGAAAAACTGATAATGCTAGATATAACTAGCATTTTATATGGTGTAAAGCTATAACTAGCATTTTGTATAGTGTAAAACTGAATATAATGCTAGATATAAGTACTATTTTGTATAGTGTAAAAGTTGAATATAATGCTAACTACAACTAGCATTTTGTATAGCGTAAAACTGAATATTGCGTCCGATATGACTAACATATAAATTTTTCTCAAAGTTTGTCCGTTTCTACCTTCCCTGTGTTCTGTTTCCCTGCTTCTAATCAATAGTTTGTTTTCTTCGCCCCCAATTCAGTTCTGGCTGAATACGACGCTCTCCTCTCAATTTCTTCGAAAGGATAAATTAAATCTAGAAACCATCATTTCATTGTTGCATCGTTTATATATTTTACACATAAGAAAAGAAGGATGGATCCGGATTCCGTGAAGTCGACTTTATCAAATCTAGCTTTTGGAAATGTAATGGCCGCAGCTGCTCGTGATTACCAAAAGGTCCATTTCCCCTTATTATTATTTTCGACGATATTATTCCAATATAAGCATTATGTGCAGCTAGAAATTTGGTGAGATCTGTTATGCCAAAAACCCATGCTAGGTACTAACAAATAAATTAAATTTCAATTTATTTGATAGTGGGGAATAAGGAGCAGTCACGAGGAATTACCGATCGAACATAAAATCATAAGCTTGTGAAGTTCACACAACTGACTTAAAAATGTGTTTATTTCAATAGCTACTAATATCATTGTTTACAGTTTTCCATTATGTTCACAAAGCACTAAATTTTGGGGAAAAAAGACTAGAAATCATATCAAATTAGACAAATTGAGTATTGAAGTGATTTGCTCTTTGACATAAAAATGACATGTCTATGTACTAATAACGTATCATATCCAGTATATCGTAATATCATATACCAGTTGCTTGTATGATAATGGAATACTTGGCTTGTGCTAGAATATCTAGTATAGTATATATTCATTAATGAGTGTTTCTTAAGCAGTGAGAGTGTGTTAAAATTTACAAATATAGATACTTTTGTCATTTGTGATTAAACAATATGAATCTGGAGCTTGTTTGGCATGGTTGATAGTATAAGATTTTTGCCGAAGAAGATTAAGCATATATTTGATGCTCTGTCAATGTAAATGTACTGAACATGTCCATAACTCCACAGTTACTCTATCCCTTAAAAAACAATCCTATTTCAATTGGGTTTATATTTTAAAACCTGCAGAATAATGTATGGTTAGTTGTGTTCGCTATGTATCTGGCTGTTGTGATTTTCATAAAAGGGAAGAACTGCGCGCAATGCATGTCATAAATTAAACATGATCATTTTTTTATATATTTTAAAGGTAGCATTATAATTTCTTTATATTGGATTTATTTAAATAAATCATCATTTAATTTTGTGAAAGAAAACTTTGTAAAATAAGCTTCAGAGGATCATTTCCGATATGATTATTGTTGAGACTTAAGGAGTAAGAACTATATCTATGGGCCATCTTTGTGATCTTCTATATATTTTCCTGCTGAGTGATTTGAAACCTCATGCTATACTTCTACATGTAACCGAATAGATGGCCAAACTATAATTGCTACAATGTACATAAAGTAGTTAGTACGTAGCACTAATGAATGGCTGAGAGTTAGCTTAATATGCAGTTATCTTAACTCCCTTGTGACAGTAATCTACTTGTCTTCAGGAATTAGTGGCAAATGGGAAAGCTCAAGCATCTCAACCAAATAATGAAGAATTTGACCTTGATGACTTAATGGATGTAAGTGAAAAAATGTCAATCTACATGAAATTTATTCACTTGATTACTTTCCAATCTTTACATGCATGCACTATATTTGAAGTTTAATAATTTCAGGACCCTGAATTGGAAAAATTGCACGCGGACAGGATCAATGCTCTAAAGGTAACAAGGATAACTAATGAGTAGCACCATGCAAGGTAATAATTTCATTGTGAAAAACATTTAATAACAGAAAGAAGCTGAAAAAAGAGAGGTGTTGAAAAGGCAAGGCCATGGTGAATATAGAGAAGTATCAGAAGGCGACTTTCTTGGTGAAGTTACTGGAAGTGAAAAAGTAATCTGTCATTTCTATCATCGGGAGTTTTACCGTTGCAAGTAATCCTTTTATGACATAAGTATCATACATTCACTTTGGTCTTTTAATCCAAATCTTAATGTCATGGATTGAGTATTTCTTTGTAGGATAATGGATAAACATTTGAAAGATCTTGCTCCACAGCATATTGACACCAAGTTCATCAAAATAGATGCTGAGGTTAGTTTCTGTTAACTTTGTATTGCCTTGTCTTTCAAGTTTAACTATGCCTGATTTCAATTATTCGTGTAACACATGCAGAACGCACCATTTTTTGTGACGAAACTTGGAGTAAAAACTCTTCCCTGCGTGATACTATTCAAGTATACTCATCCTACAGAAAAATATATTACTTTGATATATTCTTTTGCATCGCATTTGATCCGAATTCATGATAAAATTTATGATATTTATAGGAAAGGGGTAGCATTTGATAGAATAGTAGGATTTCATGATTTAGGGGCCAAAGATGATTTCACCACAAGAGCTTTGGAGAATCTTTTGAAAAGAAAAGGTGCTCATTATTTTTCTCTCTTTTTGTGTATTAAAATTATCCAATCGGCAGATTTTTGTGTCTAAAATGAATGTCAAAATGCAGGTGTTATCGAGGACAAAAAACATGTTAGTGACGAAGACGATAATGATTATGATGGACACAGGAGCGTTAGATCATCTACTGCTCAAGATTCTGACTCTGATTGAACACTGCAGAATCAAGTAATATTTTGTATTTCTAGTTGTTCTTGTAAACTATATCGTTACTTAAGTTTTTTTTTCTCTTCTTCGTTGTAGCACTTTTTATTGAGGCGTTGATTTGTGAAAGTAGAAAATTTATGATGGAGATTGCTGAAAATTGCTATCATGCAAAAAATGTTCATGCCTGCGCTGTGGTATGATTGTTTTTTCATTTACAACACAGGCATGCACGTATATTAGTTTTCCTCCGAAAATGACAATGGTGTGATGTTTTTAAATGGACAAATTTTGCACAAAATAAAAATAAAAAAGGTTTCCATTTTGATTTAGGCCTCCATCAAAACTTATTATAAAAATAGACCTATTTTCACTAGGTCAAGATATGCATTTGCGCAATTTGGAATTGCATAAGCACAAAATCTCAACTGCGCAAGTGTAATTTTTGGGAAAAAAGATCTGTCCTTGCGTAAATTCAAATTGTGCAACTGATTATTTTTTCTTTTCTAAATTTTGTGCTTGCACAAATTCAAATTTCACAAATATAAAATGTCACTATAGGAAAAAAGCATATTTTTGTAACAAGGTCTAAAGTTGAAATATGTTTTTCTTTCGGGTCTACAAGCAAAATTTGTCCTTTTTAAATTAACTGCATGACTATTTGACGGTGAAAATTCATTTAGTATGAGCTGATATGTAGGAATGTATATATGTGTCCACAAGCACTTGTCAAAGGGTACAAATAATTTGATTTTTTTTCAGCCATTTGTACCAATTTGCTATCAAATTTTACTGGGGTTCCAAAAGCCTCTCCAGTAAAATAAGTAGATGTTCAAGGTTTACAGTAATGTATTTACGCTGTTTGACCTGCAATTTGATGTTAGAATACGGTAGAACTTTTAAAATTGAGTATGGGATAGAAAAATATTGGAGTATTCCAAAATCTTAAAAATGGAAAAATTCATAAAATATCGTTTACATAGATTGGGGAGTTCATATATAAAACTGATAAAAAAAAATGTTTTAAAACTTTTCGGATAGCTTTTAAAAAAATAATTTTTATTTCTAAAAGAAAAATCAGAAAGTGTTTGATATAAAAAATAATTGTTTTTAACATTATTTTTTAACTTCACCGTAAAAAAAGAAAATATTTAAGTAGATTAAGACTTTAGGATTTGTTTACTTTAAAAATTAAAAGAAGTTTTGAATAGAATACAATGCTTCTTTACTTCTGAATATATTGATTACCCATCTATATATAACTCTTTATTTAATTATGTCTCTTAATGTTGTAAATTGTGAATAGCTATAATTTGAATGCATGACTAAAGTAACAAAAATTGTAAATTTAAATCAAAACCTTATGCATCTCTTTGATTTTTGTGTCGTTTTTGACCAATTCTTATCCTATCTCGGTTGCTTTTGTTCTTGGTCTATTGTGATAGTCACCACGTTTTGTTTGCATAACCAAACTTATTAATAAAAACGTTTCGCAAATATGGTCATCTAGTGTAGATTCTTAATATGCCATCTGATGATGATGGTGTTCTTAAACATTGAGATAATATTTCAGATACCCACATTGGATGACATCCAATTCTCACATACTAAGAATGTTTACATTTATATTGTTCACAAACATTGAGATATTTCTTTTCATTTATTTATTTATTTATTTTCCATTTTAATAACAACAGAGGGTTTCTTTTTTCTTTGTTACATCATGGCAAAACAATACATATTATCCAAGCACTTCAAGGTAGCCGAGTAAGCAACCGATTATAAATACCTAGGGGTGGATTTGTATCAATATCGCCAATTATATTCAAAACCAAAAATCATACTACCAACCGGGATATTTGGTAAATTGAAAGTTTGATTAACATTAATAATGGCTACGTGTATAATATCCATTTTTTAGACTACTTCATGTAGACAGAGTCAATATCTAAAGACACTATTTTTTATCATACGTATATGCATTATTTCAATTTTATTTAGCTAAACCTAATTTTATTTTATAGAAGGTATGCTTTTACTTAAATTAATATGATTTTTTTGAACACATGTCAAGAATTATTTTAACCTAACAAGAAAATTATGGTTAATGTATGTGGTATGCTAGATAGTTGTCATTATTAGCGTTTGATTACCATTACCCAGGCCCCGTTATTAGACTAGGCGGGGTAGGCATTTGAATAAGGCAACCCACCCATCCATTGGGGAAACCAAAAAGGAAAAAAAACATAGTTTCTCTTCGCATCGAGTAAAAGAAACGCACATATCCATCACCAATTCGAGGCGATCATCGGCGCATCGCATAAGCACGACCCATCCACCTCCGTACATGGGTAGTTATCGCCAATTCTAATCCTCGCCTCGGCTCCTCCAACTCTAGCTACAACCTCCAACACAACGACTTCTCCTCCCTGGGGTTGTTGGTAAAGGTATTATCTTCAAAATATTTAGCCTAGATTTAGCAATTTCTATATTAAATCATTATTTATGCGAATGGATTAGTGTTTAGTAATAACTTATATCCTGTTAATTTTTATGTCCTGTTAATTTAAAATAAATATTGATATTTTTATTTTCAATGAATTTTTATGTCATGTGAATGAATCATTATTTAAAACAAGTATTGATAACTTTATGTCCGTTAAATTTCTATTTTAATCAGTGTGAATGGATTTAGCCTAGATTTTTATGTCCTATTAGTTTTTATGGATTTAGCCTAGATTTTTATGTCTTTATGTCCTGTTAATTTCTTTATTAATTCATATGAAAATTATATTAGAAGATTTAGCAAATTCAGTCATTTTAATTGATAATTGTTCATTAATTATTTATATTGAACGTGCAATTACTGGACAAGCATCATTGTCCCAGTGGTTATGTGATTCAGCTTTAATGCGAGATGTCACTAGTTTGAAACTTGCGTAGCGTGG
Source organism: Allium cepa (assembly GCA_030765085.1). NCBI lineage: Eukaryota > Viridiplantae > Streptophyta > Magnoliopsida > Asparagales > Amaryllidaceae > Allium > Allium cepa. Next base: position 673,459,578 of record CM060940.1, read on the forward strand.
TTCGAACGTTTATTGACATGTGATATGTTGTTCTAGTGACATGTTGTATATAAAGTACAATTTCAAAAAGAAAAAAAACATGCAATTACTAAAATAAAAGAACCTATTGCATTTTCTGTAGCATGTCTACGTTTTTGAAAACTCAAGAAGTTGTTTTCTTTGAATATATCAATATGATAGAGACCTCTAGCATGTCTACAATTTTTGTTATCATCTATTATGTATTTTGTGTGCGTCTTGTTATGTGTGTGAACTTAATGAAATAGTGTTCATAACATTATTAAAAAAAAAAATCTTTTTTCTTGTGTAAGGCAACAAAACATTTGTTCGCCTAGGGCAATCAATTGTATGGGACATGCCTTGCATCACCGTACTATATACTTTCGTATGGTTCGATAAATCATACCAATAAAATTGATTATCACTTTGTTGGAACCGTTTTAATAGGTATTGTTTGGTTATGATTGGTAAGTGGTAGTACATCAAGAGTGTCCAACCGTATATATACTGACTTATGAAGTTTTGTTGGTTGAAGTAGTCCACATCGATCGGCATGGAGCATTAGTACATGGATGTCTAGGTTGGTGCACCATCTACCACATTACACTACACGTAGCCCAGCTTGACACTTTCTATATCCTAGAGGATCATCCATAATCAATACCCACATCATAATGTGAGGCCATAAATCCATATTTTTCAACTTGAGAGCTACTCGAATTGAGTTCCCCATATATAAAGTATTGTGTCAGTACAGCCCAAATAACAAACCAAAATTAATTGACCATCTTTACGTTTTGAGTGTTAGAATCATATCAAATTCTATGTAATAGTCAATATTATAACGCTTCATAGCCTTTTACACCAATCAAATACTAAGATTTCCATTTGTTTAAATACCCGATCATAAAGTTTTCTTGAAAACTTTCTAGTACTGGACTACGGGCAAGGGCAAAGTTTCCATCTTTATGTCTTGTGTTAGAGATTCAATTATCTTTCTATATGTATAATGGAGACGATCACTCAACGATCGGACGGCAACCAATAGGTCGCTTTATGCTTGTAATGTCAAATTCTTGACGTTCATATTGCATTACCTTGGATTTTGTTTGGAAATAGTCGGTCAATCGGTTAACATATATCACTAAAGAGATCATATCAAATCAATGCCAAATCTCATGGTTTGATGGATCAGTACGATCCATCCATAGATCGTTATCGATCCATGATCTTGGTCTAGAAACTCGTGTTTTGCTGTAGATTGAGTTGGTCTTCAAATAAGTGGCATGATACGAAAATGAAAGAGTGAATGAAAACCTATCAGGAGTTAGTTGAGCATTTCTAAAATCAAATATGTAGAGATCTAGGTCTCCAGGAACCTTCCCCTCTCTTCATCTACGCCATGTACAAGCTCCCAAAACTATTTTTTCAACCACGGATGGCACTACTATCTTCTAAGCAGAGTCACTCTAGCCCCATCTTCAGCTTGTCGGACAAGGTGGCCAACTACCATGATTGCTTCTTCTTCGTACCTTCTATCGTCAACCCTAATCTTCGTGCTTAGGAGTTTTGGACCCCTGGTCAGCTTCATTATATGCTACGTTTTCTTTTAAGTTATTTTCCTCCTATCTCCGTTTTAATATGTTCATTTTTTTCTTTGCAATTAACCAAGTGGACACGGGTGAAGATCACTCAGCTTACCGCTCGAATTGAGACCATTTCTAACTTTCCCAACAACAAGAGCAAGGTGGTCATCATATTGAATGATGCCAGTCTACATTGGATAGGGATGTTGAGCCCAGGAGGAGCATGATGATGGGCATGGTGATGGCACCCAAAACCCAAGAAGGCAAAGGATGCGGTCACGATGGTTATTAGGTTTGATGATAGCAGCGGCATGAGGCACTTGTAGGAGGGGCATGGGCAAGTCCAACGCAAACTAGGAATGGGGGTGCAATCTCAGCGATGGCTAATCAAGGCGGCTTGGGTGAGTGGCATGTATACTATACTCGTCTTTATGACGCGATAGAGAAAGAGATTAGGGGGATTGCCACCGTAATACCTCACCTCTATACCTATATTACCAAAGAGTATTACAGAGTAACAATGTCTGATAATACGGAGAATGAGGCTATAGTGGATTACACATGAATATCCTCTTGGGCTAACACCGGTACATATCTCAAATCACATAGCACAAACTCTTGTGTATGTGGTATCAGCACAAAACAACAAACACGTATGGTTTCCAGAACAGAACAATGTATAACACAGAAATCAGAAACAGATATCACAAAATCAGAATGCAGTAATAAAATATAATACATCTATAGTACATTCAAAAGTGAGCAACAAAATACTAGTCCAATGCTCACTCTATCAAATATGCATGTCATAGTCATAATGAGTACATCGTCATAAATAAATGAGGCTACAAATATCCATAGGGTAACTATCATCCAATAGTGTATACTAGCCTCCAAAAATGTCCTACAAGTCAGACTTCTACTTCATACCTAGGCCTGATGTATCTCGAACTGACCCGAGTATTATAAAATAACACATGGATCAGACTATGTTTAAAGTACAAATGTCAAAATGTGATGGTGGTAATATAGCATATATGTCATAAGTGAGGAGTGAGCCCTACCAAAATACAATACCCTAAGTCAAGAGTTACACATACACACAACTACATATAATAAATACCATCACAACACGAAGAAACAATACATCTGCTAAGCAACCATGACAATAAGTCAATCAAGGAAGGTTATGGCAAGCACTATACTATGCCATGCCTAGCCTCAACTAAGCTCTCAGCTAAGCTCTCAACTAAGAGATCGATACAGGGTTACATGTACTCAATATACCACTCTCAACAGTATCGGAGGTCATCCTACTGATGACCGGTTAAGCAACACATGCACGGGGTGATTATCCCATATACTCCCGGTCATAGAGATAATCGCTTCGGCTTTCAACCACCTCTAGTAAATATCATATGAGTGTATGTCTATTCCATAATATCAATAACCAAATGGGAGATTGACATCTCTCAACGTGCTCTAGGATTCATTCTCACACGTTCTCAACGCTACTCTTATTGTCTTAGTTACGTCAACAGCCATTGTGAACCAATATCCATCGGGTGCAAGACAACACTATGTAATGGTCACGACCGTGCAATTGCTCCTAGTGGAAACAGATTGTTAGCCTTTGTGACATAAAGGCAGTGGCTCAGCTATACGATATAAAGTATGTCATAGATTCAAGGAGCGAACCCTCAATCGGGCCGCTTGGACAGACATTAGACTAATTCGGTTTACTCCTCAACGAATAATACTAATATACACAATATATAGACATACTCTTGGCTCTCTGCCCATTCACATAGTTCATGTAATAACTCGTGATTTAAACAACATATGAATGACATCCATTACAAAATGCAACCGAACAAATATCGTCATAGGAGTCCCATACCACTTAGAGATACTCACCTGTTTGCCTCAAGCTTGTAAACTGCATTCATCTCTCTGCACATTATTCTACATAACAATTCCTGAGAATAACCAGGTAAATAATACTGATACTTCCATAGCAAACAGTTTTATAATCCCGTTTGTACGAATTCCTCGTTACAAAGAACGATGATCAAACATCCAATGTTATGAAAGAGTTTCAAACATAGGAAAAAAATATTCATTCATTCCTATAGTGTTCACCTACTTTAATTTAACAAAACGATTTTTCTTTTTATTCTTTTGTAATTAAAAATTTACATTTTCCAACCTTCTTTATAAATTTATATATGTGTGGGGTGTGTGGGGGTGGGGGAGGGTGGTGGTGGTGTGTGTGTAACATCTTATAAATTCATATTTATTTATAAGCACTCCAACCATTTCCAAATACATTATGAATTTTAAATAGTTCTTAGCCTTTAAATCAATCTATTATATGATACTTTAGATAATTAATATGTACCAAATATAATATTATCAATGCCGAACTTTCCTTATCAAACTTCATAAATTTATTTCTACAAAATATAAATAAGGTTTTAAAATTTATTATTTATTTTTATCTCATTTTGTTTTTGTTTTATTTTATTTATATTAAAATGTAAACATACACACGCACAAGCCTGGAATCCGCATCCAAGTTTTGCATCGATGCATCAATGCTAAGCATCGATGGACCAGTCGTGACCTAAGAAACGAGAATTCTAGGTCGTGCGACTTTGTTTCAGCGATTCCGACCACCGTCATTCCTTCTTTCGAAGCCCTCTTCATCACTAAACACTATTCTACACCCTAGTAACTCGATGCACATCCATATCATAAAAATCAATCAAAGAAACAAAATAAGAATTGGTTTCAAGAGGAGTTTGCACATGCAATTCCAATATATCAACATTCAAGATGAAATTCAAGCATCTAGACATATATGTGATTGAAGAAACTCTCACCTTGAAGTAACTAAGCCTCTACTATAGTCTTGCTCCTTCTAGCTCTTCTTCTTCTCCTCCTTACAAAATCCAATAAAAATTAAACTTCAACAAGATCCCAACTTCTTCTTGCTAATAGGTGTAGCATGAAGTTGAGAAGGTTATTTATTTATTTTAGAACTTTAGGGATTTATTTCTATTTTATTTTTGAATCTAGAACTAGGCTATTAGAGTAATAATGGATTGTATATAAAGATTTAAAGCAAATTAAATCAAATTTTTGGTATTTAAATTATAATAATGGATTTATTGCAATTAAAATGCAATTAAATGCTACGTTAATGAAAAGTGAGATGAAAATGGTAAGATATTAACGTAATAAAATATATATCAATGTTAACTATGTATGTAGAGAAATAATTGATTGAATTAAAAGATCGAAACCAAATTAAATAAATTTATTGAAATTAAATTATATTAATTGGATATAATTATAGTTGTAACTGAAAGCTGTAATTTGTAAAATACTTAACACCGAATTATGTGTAAACTTGTTTTAATTTATTTTAAATGTTTATGCAATCAAAAATGATAAAATTTGGTTATTTAATTAATTTGAATATAAAAAGTGATTAATTAATTTAATATTAATTTATTTAATTAACGTGAAAATAGCCATTTGGCCACTGACTCGGATTTCGACGAAATCAATTTTATCGGTTCCGTAACAGTGAATTATTGTATGATTTCAAGTTTCGTAGCGATTGGGCTTGTCGTTTGATCGTACGGACTCGAAACGCCCAAAAATCAACTTAATTGAAATCTATCGAAATCAATTTGAAATATGCTGATTTTAAGCTAACTTCTTCGTACGATGGAATTTGGACTTGAAACATGTTCCATTGAGTTTAAATTAATCGAAAACAACTATTTTGATATATGGGATGAATCATTTTCGTTCCGGAGACATAACGGGCTTTTCGGGTCGTTTATCGTTCAACTTTCAAATAAATCTAGTCCATCCATTTCTATTTCGGATCTACCTATAAATAACCTGTTATAAACCCTTGTGTTTCTCAACTCAGTTTGTCTGTGCGTACAATTCCATCTGTTTCTCTCTTTCCAATGGCAGACAAAACCCTAATCCCCAATTGCAATTTTAAATCAAATTCAAATCCAAAAGTCAAACTTCCCAAAACCATATCGAATTATATATCGATTTGATGCTGTCGACGAGCGCAACTCTACAATACCGTTCATTTTTCGTTTTGGTTCACCTTTTGATCAGAAAACCTCAAAGAATTTTCGGCCATCCATCATAGGGTTTCGTCTTCGACGGTGGATCTTCGTCGATGGGTCAATCGGAGATTGCCGGAGCGTAGAGGGTGTGGAGACGAGTGCATCCATAGGGTTAGGGTGTTGAGATGGTCAACAATTTCGCCAGAAACCGTGGCTAGAGTTCGCGGCGGAGTGCACTAGGCGTGATCGGAGATGGCGCGAAGGTGGCGAGGTGGGCGGCTCGACTTGTACAGTCGCGTGGAGGTATTTGATCTGGGTGAAGTTCGTCGTGGCGTCGGCGATTTGCAACCTTAGGTGGCGGCTGTTACCCTGAAGTCGCGATTATGTTCCTGGATTGAGGATTCGAACGCGTGTTCACATGGTGGGTACGTGACGTGTACGATAAAGTTTTTTTATATTTATTTTTATTTTTTTGAATCGTTTAATGTTCTAATTAGTATAACTTTTGCATACGAGATCCGATACACGTGCAGTTTGTTTTGTTGGGATCGTATTGGGAAATTCCAGACATTTTGACGCTGGTTTGGACGAATTATGAGACTGTTCAAATTTGGGCCCTATTTTGAATTTCAATTCGATTTAAATCGAAGGTGAGTGTTTTAATCCACTCACAACTTCTAAAATTTCTTTCGTTAGTTAAATTAAATTTATGATGTGATTAGGAATTTATTATGACTGTTTGATATCTTTAAATTGCTATTCCTGTTAATTTGAATTTATTTTGATTTAAATTGTCATTTAATTTATTATTGAATTTAATTTTTCAGTTAATTTCCCGTGAATGATAATCTGTTAATTATTGATATTCATTGGTTGAATTAGATGATGGTTGTGATGGATGTTTGATTTTATTATTGGATGATTGGATATTGTGTTTGATTTATATTGTTATTACACTGCAAGTTCCCTATGGGTTGAAATGATACATACCCGAATGATGTATAGATTGGAGAAAAATCGTTATGGGTTGAAATGATAGACTCGAGCGATTTCATGGATTTTTAATATTAATTCGGGATTGCGGTTTGAAATGATATATAACCGTAAAACTTTAAATTGCATATTGAAATAATAAATATCTGTATCACTTGACCCTAGGGTGGAGAATTATATACGTGCACTGGATTGGTTAAATTAAGTGATTTTTGAATCCTTAATTTTTGAATTCAATTGAATGATATTTTGAAATAAGAATTTGATTTATATAAATTGAATTATTATGGAAAATCAACTTTATGTTGAATTTGAATTGGTTTTAAAGGAATTGTTTAAAGAAACTTAATTAAAATTTTAAGTTAAAATTTTGAAGTATAAATGGAATTTAACAGAATTGAGATATTGGAATTTGTTTTAAATATAACTTTGAAATATATTGAAATTTGAGTAATTTAAATCGATATTTCAAACGTGGTTTGAAAGCAATATAGAATTCAATAATTTATTGAGAGTATGAATTGAAAGATTGAAATAGTCTTTTGTTGATTTGGAAATTTAAATGATTCAGATGTGTTGAAAAGAAATAAATAGTTTAAATTTACGTTAACTTCAAATTCATATTTTAATGTAAATTGTTAAAAATATACTATTTCAAAATTTCTAATTATTAAAATTTTCAAATTATTAAACTATTTTAACCTATATTAACTATATAAATTATTTTAACTTATTTAAGCCAATGAAATTTATTTTAAACTACTTAAACCATTTAATTTATTTTGAATCTAATTAATCTATTTTAAGCTATTCAATCTATTTTAATTATATTTAATCTATTTTAAATCTATTTAGCTATCTTAAATCAATTTAAAGCTATCTTTAATCTATTTTAATATTTTAGAGTATTTTAACTATTCTAAAATATATTTTTATTATGTTAAACTATTTATAACTATTTAAACTATTATCTAAATTTTCAGACTAAGTAAAAGGGAAGTGTATATATTCAAATTCATTGGTTTAAAAGCAAATATGATGAAATGATGAAATAACCTAAGTGGGGATGTATATAACATATTTTGAGTAAATAAGATGATTTTGAAACGAGGGTTTAACCTATTTTGAAATTATGATTTCGAAAGCGAATATGATTTCGGAAGTAATATGGTTCGAATTGAATACAATATATTTATATCAACTATGAATTGATTTTGAAATCTAAAAGAACCATCCGGTGTGTAATAAGCGATTGTTTGTTAGAGAGGCCGGGATCAGACATTGTCATACTCTTTGCCAGTACAAAAAACCACTTTAACAACTGTGCACGTGGTGGAGATTCCATAAACGAAGTAGGATGGTTTGGCGGACGATTCTATATGAGGTATTTACGTGCCCTGACTCCCGTGAGTCATCTTGACGCGGCTAAAATCAGAAGCCATGCTGGGCTAAGTGAGGTCATTCCTCCGATCGGACACACTTTTTCGATACTATATTTTGACTTTGTGATTTGATTTGGTGGCCACCCTTGATTTTGATTTGGTAGTGTGTTCTGAGGTGGACGGTAGTAGCTACTATGCGTTACCACCAGTCCGGATACGCAAATGGTATATCTACCCTGTCATTTCCTTGTGTGCCATTGTGCATGCCCTATCGAGACTTTCATGAGTTTGTTTTTTATCGTACCTATGGAATGCTCCCGATAGCCCACTTGCGGGTGGAGTTTACAGTATCTGTATAGACTACGGCATTATATTAAATGTGGTAAGGGCGATATGAATAACGCCTTAACGCTATTTTAATACTTTAATTTACTGTAGACACTATTATAATAATGTATTGTACTACATAATAGATAATTTAACGAATCCTTAGGAGATGTGAATCCCGAACACCTCTTAAGTTACTACACCCACGTTAGATACTGGATAGGAGATGTCAAACCTCATAAACTTCTCTGACGCCGTTGCACTCATATTTACCGTTGATTTAACTTACATAAGATCTTTTAGTTCTGATTCGAGTGTTTTGTCTTTTCAATTCGCTCGGGTCAGTCTGAGCATTTCAGGATTTGAAGACCTTGTTTCTAGAGGACGAAGACGAAGATTTGTGCTACTATTATTTATTATATTTATTCCACTGCATTCATACTGTTCTGCTGCATTATTTATTTCCCTCTGATATGTGTAACTCTGATTCTATGTTGTATAAGTGTAATCAAATGCTTTATAAACAGCTTCATGAACTGTTATTTGATTATTATATTTTGTCATTCCGCTGCGAGATTCTGTTTTGTTTTTTCTTTCTCTGTTTTTCTTATTTACCCCAATAACAATCTGCATTTTTGTGTGGTTTAAGTTCGACATGTGTGTCTGCTTAAAACGTCCAAATGCAGGTTATTACAATTGGTATCAGAGCTTTGGTTTAGCGATAACCTTAGCTTTGTGGGGTCTGACTCATATTAGTTAGGGTAGTAATACCCTAGAATGAGTCGCTGAGTGTATATATATGAGAGAGCGTATTTGTTAGTGTTTAAAAGGTTTTTATATTGTGTTAATTTGTTTCGTTTTGTATTTATAAATTCCGGTTGGTGCGTAGGATGCTATGACATCGATAGGGATTTCTAAACACTTAACATGGGAGGACCAACACAGTATTTGTTTGAATATAGGTAAATGAAATAATTTTACCTATTAGATATTTTTGTATATAAAATAATAAATTTTATAAATGATATATTTGGTTGTAATATGTTTGTTGTTAGGTAGTGAAATTTATAAATATTGGTTGAAAATAAAGATTTGTAAATAAAATAAATATAAATTGGAAAATATAGAACTTAAGTTTCGGGATTTTTGAAAATTTCTTTCGAATGATTTTGGGATATAATATTAATATTATTTGAAAGTAATTTCTGATATGAATATTTCAATGTGACTTGAAAGAAAGTTTTAAAAGAACTTTTAAAGGGAGTAAGTTCTATACTCCCCTCTTTGTCGTTGGAAAATATTTTCGGTGATGAGTGCACACATCATCGACGTTCATTTTCGAATTTCAAAGTAGGAAGACTACTGTAGTAGTTTTACTCCACATCTGTTTTGATAACAAATCTTAATTTTTCTAAATATGATTTGATATATATATATATATATATATATATATATAAGATCTGATTATATATTGTTTTAAAATAATTTAAATGAAACCCGGTTGTTTAATTCATAAGATTCTGTGAATTAGAAACTGAAATTATTTTAATGGATGGAATCTTGACTACATTAACGATTGGAAACTTCTAAAATGAAAATAAGAAATTTGACGTTGAGAACAATTAATGAAATAGATAATAAGCTGAAATTTCGAAACTATAAATAAAAAGGGAAATGAAAATAAGGAATGGTCATTATTGAACATTTTGTTAACTAAACAAATAAGAGAAATTTGTGTAACTTTCTGTTACATCCTAAAACGCATTTATATATAACTTACCGAAATGTAAAAAGTTGTAATGTTGAATAGGTTATGTAAAAGAATATTATACAAGTAAAGCTTGAGTATAATGAAAGCGTTCAATGGACTTACTTTATAAATAAGAATTTGATATTATAATTGTTGTAAACTTAAGTTATAATTGTAGTGCTACTAAATAAAATGAAATAGAAAAATGAGTACTGTAAGAAAAGGATAATGAACCTAAGTTAATGTTTGAAGCTATTGGTAATTAAAATAAATAATAAAATGAACACTGTATTAAACTAAATGGTTATGACTTCAGAAATTGTTGAAATGATTTAGAAAATGGATTTAATATTCAATGACATTATATAAGAAATGATGAATGTAAATTCAAAAGTAATAAGCTTGAGTATGAATTTATGCACTAATGAATATTAATATCTAATAGTAGTCAAGTATATAAATTAATAATTGTGAACTAAACTGCAATAAAATGTATGAAATACTTAAACAATAAAATCTAAGGTTATTATAAACAATTGAATGGATATAACTTATGTAAGAAATGAATGTAAAGCAATGAAAAGAAATTTACATTATACGAATAAATGAATTTTGTATGTAATGAATGTAAATAAGCACTGAATGAATGAATGTGAATTCATTTGTAAAGTAACCTGTATAGTACTTTAAGAATTGATTTACATATGTTTAAATAACTATATATGAGTGACATGTGTAAGAAAATGTAAATAATATATGTGAATAAATGCAATGTAAATAAATGGAATTAAGTATTATATGAATGAATGGGAATTGAATTTGTAAGAAATAAAGAAAAATTTAAGAAAAATCATTGTATGGAGAGAAAATGAACAATAAATGTTGTGAAAGAAAATTTAATAGCTTAAATAACATTGGAAATGATTGTTTGTTTTGGATTATGGGTTGTTTGAGAAATGATACTTCTAATTGTTTGGATGTATGAATAATCTGTTGAGTTTTATCTAGGACTGTTGAGTGTATGGAATACTTAGTAGTTTATTTATCATTCTATACGATTAATGGGTCTAAATCCGAAACACCATTTGTTTTGCTTGTATGATGGATGGTCGATTATTTGATGGCATGTGATGATTGTATGCTTTGGTTGCAAGTGATTGTTGTTAAGTTATATTGATTTGTTTTGTTATTAGTTGAAAACAACTTAAAATAATTCTCTTTTATATAATTATTAACATCTTTGGATTATATGAGTGAAATACAGGTTATGGAAGCAATTGCTACTGCTTTTGGTTTCATAAAATAAGCATTATTTGCCCGACAAATAGGTACTGTAACGACCGGGAAATTCCGATCCCGAAAATTCCAGATAGTTAGAGAAAAGAAGAAAAAGATAAAAGAAGAACAGAAAAGAAACACACAAACTCACATTAGCAGCGGATAAAATATAATATCAATAATAGTCGTACCAAAGAAAACTGTATCTATCAATTTACATCGATATATCAGAGTTACAACAATTTTATACAACATTGGATAGATACCATTTAACATGTCTCAGATATATACAATATCATAGTGGAAACTCTCCATACGTCCCTGCCATCCAGCTCGTCTACTGTGCTCCAGAACGTCCTAACCTGAAAATCTGTAATACTCGGTCTGACCCGAGCATTACATCAAAGTAACACCCGGGTCAGGCTGGAAACCAGCGTGAGTAAACCCAGCTAACATGGAATACAAAAGCATACAACTTATATAAAACCCGGGGTAACTTATATCAATTTCAACTTTACAAGTTATTATAGACATCATCTATTTCACACATTAATTTCTAAGTGCCAAACTTATTAAATGGTCCAATTCACTTAAATCATTGCACATCAGCCTATTGATTTCACATATCAACTATATATAGAATCGAAGTGGTTTCGGGTATTTCTAATACCCGACTCCGGCTCTTCGAAAACAATATCATCTTAACTTAAATTATTCAAGTGAAATACAACTCAATTTTTAATACAGGGTGTCACATAATTCATCAACAATAGATAACCACATCATCACAGTTTAAATCAACATATCTTATCACATAGCATCACAAACCACATATTAGGAATAACAATTAAGCAAAGACTTCCAATATCGTTCTATTTATCCTTTAATTACATTTAAGTAATTAACCCTTAATTAATTTCATAAACTAATTATCCTTAACCCAATACGGTAATTAACCTTTAATTATTTCATTAATTAATTGCTACCATAATTATTAATCACCCTTGATTAATAACATCAGTAATTAACTACCCTTAATTAGTTCATCAAATAAATTGATTATTCCTAATTATCTCTAATTAATCCCTTGATTAATTACAAAATAATTTTAATCTGAATTACTTTCACAATTCCATCTTCCACTAATTACATCCAGTAATTATCATTAATTACTTTACTAAGTAATTATACTTCATCAATTACATTAAGTAATTATTATCAAATCATCAAGTGATTAAAATTAATTAAACTTAATTAATTAATTTAATCCAATCACATAAGACTTATTTTAACTAAAATAATTAAGTAATTAACTCTTAATTACTTAACAAGTAATTATCTCTAATTACTTTATTAATAAATCTTGATTACTCTCTTAATTAATTACCTAACAAATAATTAATTCCATCATTAACCAATCTTTAATTCTTTAATTAATTACTTCATAATTAATTGACTTCAAAACAAATATACTAATTAATTTCTTAATTGATAACAACATGTGATTAATTAGTTACATTCCAGGGTTACGTTGCCGTCGCAGCAAAAGTTCATGTAACTGCAGGCTCTCCACGGCCTCTCTATTACGCCATGGAACCCACAACAGACCACAGTTACATCCAGGGTTACGTTGCCGTCGCAGCAAAAGTCCATGTAACTGCAAGCTCTCAGCGGCCTATGATTTTCGCTGTCAAAATGAAACTTCTCCACTCCAACATAGGTCGCAGTCTACCGATGTAAAATCAAACCTAGACCGTTGGCTCTCAGCGGCACACACGACTTTCGCTATGTTATACCATAGGTCGCAATCTACCGATATAAAATTAAACGCAGACTGTTGGCTCTCAGCGACACACACGACTTTCACTATGATATACTCTACTCATAATCCTCAGAAACTAGTTTTGTCCGGACTCCTTACATGATCAACTTTAGAAACCCCCCCGGGGCTCAAGGCAGCACCACCTGATGGTACTCCTGAGAAGTTCATTTCAAGGAAGCGCCTTTTTCCCCAGAGCCATCATCAAAACATTTTATACTATACACTTATAGTGTCTTCAAATCATACACCTAGTATGATCTCATACAAAACTCCTTTACACAAAATCGATTATTCCAAAATCGATAATTCTCAAACTAGGCTTTCCAAATTCTCATATTGATTTTACCCAAAAATCAAAAGCCTTTCCAAAACCCTTTTTTCAAAATTCTCATAAGATCCTTTATATATATATATATATATATATATATATATATATATATATATACAGATATATATAATTTCAAAACTTTGGATCATTTCAAACTTGTATAAAACTCCTTTTATACTTCAAACACTTTAAAAATCCTTTTCCTTCTGGCAATAGATTCATCAAGGGGAGTTTTTATCTTATATAACGAAGGTATATAACTTTATTTATCCAAAATCAAATATCCAAATTTGATTACTCCTTTTAATATCGATTTCCTTCAAATCCGTATGATGTACACGTATCATTCGTACGCCATACCAATCTAATCGCTCACTCGATCACACAATTTCATTTCTGAACTAGAATCGTCCACCCGACTTCCTAGTGTGGACACAGATCTGGTTTCTTGATAAAAAACCGTCATTCTCCTTGCATAGTCATAACTATGATAGAGAATATCCAGAACCAATCAACAATCCATATTCAGCTTCGCCGTCGAAAATCGAGTGAAAAATCCCAATTCGGATCCACATACTATCTCGAAATTCTGTGCTCGAATCTGGATCAAATCATTATGCGAATAGGATAACATACGTACACCCTACGTATTTATCTTTATTGGTTATTAGCCAAATCAATTCCATTTCTATTCACATTCACTTTGATTTTCATTCACTTTGATTTTCATTCACTTACTCACAATTGCTTCAATCCATTTGGATTATCACTTCTATTCTTATTTCGATTGAGTATTTGACCAATAACAGTTTGAACTCCGACCAATTTATTTAGAAAATAGCTTGAAAATTTTAAAAATAGATAAGTAGTTGGAAAATAATTACTAGTTTGTAAAATAGGTGTAAAATAGTTAAAATAATTATTGAAATTTTAGATAATTGCAAAATAATAGTAAGATAGTTATTTTATAAAACGGTTGGAAAATTGTTAAACAGTTACAAAAATAATTTTAAAACAAGTATAAGAAAATTTGGCCCTTTAAAAGAAAGGTTGTGTATATAATGAATAGCTTGGAAAAATAAGTTTATATTAAAACAATTTATATTTAAAAATAGTCCAGAGTCAAAACTGCTCACTTCCCAATCTCCATCCTTATCAATTCAAATTAAATTTCCTCTTCCATTTAAATTGACCTAATTCCAATTTAAATAACCTCAATTTCCATTGAAATTGATTCTATCCCAATTCAAGTTGAATTAACCTCAGTTTCTTTCCAATTTAACTTATTCAACCTTGATCTCAATTTCAATTGAACTAGTTCCAATCTCAATTCATTCCAATTCCAGTTTAAATTAATCCCAATTTCAAACTCCATTTCCAAATCAAGTTGAATTATTCTTGACTTCCTCCCAAATTTAATTCAAATTTCATTTGAATTTAAAACGATTCAATTTTAATTACAATTCCAAATTATTCAAATTAATTCAAATTTTCCATTTGAATCTTATACTCATACATCTTCAATCACCATTTCAATTAATTCAAATCAAATTCAATTTGAACTAATTCAAATTTCAAATTTAAACCATCTCGAATTATATAAATTCGAGTTAAATCCACTAAGGTTGGTTTAACCCTTTAAACCAAGTTAACCTTTAAACAAATTAATTTTGAGTCAAATTCTCAAAATTCCATTTTAAATTATCTTTACTTAACTTTTCCCAAAGTTCAAATAAGAGTTCAAAACAATTTTATCCTTAAAAATTTAATTTATTACTCAATTTTATTTTCCAGTTTAAAACTAGTTCCTTAAACAATTTTAATTTACAGATTCAATTACTCAAACTTTTAGCTCAAGGTAATTCCATACCCTTAATTTCAAATTAAAGTTTAAATTTCCCTTTTATCTCAACAATGGATTACCATACTCAATTTCTCATTCATTTAAACAAGTCCAATTTGCAATTTAAAGATTCTTAATAATAATAGGATGATATCATCCAATTATTTCAAACATCCATCCATTACCAATTTTCAAATCTCAAACCCAATTTGAGATCACTCAAACTCCCTAATTCAAATCAACCATTTAACTTTCCAAGTTAAATCCCAATTCACTTAATCCAGTCAACCTTACCCAATTTGAACTTCCATTTCAAATTTTAAACTTCTCATAAATAATCTTCCGACTTATTAAGTTCAAAAACTTATCACTTTGGTATCTCATCTCATTCCAGATTTAAAACTCAATATTTAGAGTTTATTTCAAACCATCCACACATATATACAATTTACTTCTTGGCCCACCAAGCAAAAAATTTAAATTTAAATCACCCTTGGTTTTAATTCAAAACAAATTTCTTTAAATTTTCAAACAACTCTTGTTTGCGTCAAACTCTCTCATTCAAATAATATTATTTATTATTCCTTTTAATAATTTGAAAACAAATTTCAAATGTTTTTAAATCTTAAGATTCAAACTTCACAATTTAGATCAACTTCAGTTTCAATTTATATCCCATACTTATCTAAATGGTTTACTTCCTTAAAACAGTTCATTATTATCTTATTCTGAAATTCTTTCCCAAATTTACGAATTAAATTTCAGTTTGAATTTATTCCAAACTAATCTTTATTCAATTTCAGTTTGGTTGTATATCTAATACCTACTTAATTTAATCCCAATTCTAGATTTCAATTTGGTTGTATTATATTACTTCTTAATTTAATTCCAAAATTTAACAACCAATTCCCTTAATATTTATTAGAAAGAAATATTGCTTTATGTATATCAAAATATATCCTCATATAAAATCTTTTAAAATATTTTATATAAGAAAATAACAAGTACGCTCTCATATATATATACTCAACTCATCCTAGGGTATCACTTACCCTATCCTTAACGAGTATACCCACTAGAGCCAAGGTTCTCGCTTATCCTTCAGCTCTGATACCAAATGTAACGACTCGGAAATTCCGATCCCGAAAATTCCAGATAGTTAGAGAAAAGAAGAAACAGATAGAAGAAGAACAGAAAAGAAACACACAAACTCACATTCGCAGCGGATAAAATATAATATCAATAATAGTCATACCAAAGAAAACTTCATCTATCAATTTACATAGATACATCAGAGTTACAACAGTTTTATACAACATTGGATAGATACCATTTAACATGTCTCAGATATATACAATATCATAGTGGAAACTCTCAATACGTCCCTGCCATCCAGCTCGCCTCCTGAGCTCCAGAACGTCCTTACCTGAAAATATGTAATACTCGGTCTGACCCGAGCATTACATCAAAGTAACACCCAGGTCAGGCTGGAAACCAGCGTGAGTAAACCCATCTAACATGGAATACAAAAGCATACAACTTATATAAAACCGGGGGTAACTTATATCAATTCACCTTTACAAGTTATTATAGACATCATCTATTTCACACATTAATTTCTAAGTGTCAAACTTATTAAATGGTCCAATTCACTTAAATCATTCCACATCAGCCTATTGATTTCACATATCAAATCTATATAGAATCGAAGTGGTTTCGGGTATTTCTAATACCCGACTCCGGTCTCTTCGAAACCAGTATCATCTTAACTTAAATTATTCAAGTGAAATACAACTCAATTTTTAATACAGGGTGTCACGTAATTCATCAACAATAGATAACCACATCATCACAGTTTAAATCAACATGTCTTATCACATAGCATCACAAACCACATATTAGGAATAACAATTAATCAAAGACTTCCAATATCGTTCTATTTATCCTTTAATTACATTTAAGTAATTAACCCTTAATTAATTTCATAAACTAATTATCCTTAACCCAATACGGTAATTAAACTTTAATTATTTCATTAATTAATTGCTACCATAATTATTAATCACCCTTGATTAATAACATCAGTAATTAACTACCCTTAATTAGTTCATCAAATAAATTGATTATTCCTAATTATCTCTAATTAATCCTTTGATTAATTACAAAATAATTTTAATCCGAATTACTTTCACAATTCCATCTTCCACTAATTACATCCAGTAATTATCATTAATTACTTTACTAAGTAATTATACTTCATCAATTACATTAAGTAATTATTATCAAATCATCAAGTGATTAAAATTAATTAAACTTAATTAATTAATTTAATCCAATCACATAAGACTTATTTTAACTAAAATAATTAAGTAATTAACTCTTAACTACTTAACAAGTAATTATCTCTAATTACTTTATTAATAAATCTTGATTACTCTCTTAATTAATTACCTAACAAATAATTAATTCCATCATTAACCAATCTTTAATTCTTTAATTAATTACTTCATAATTAATTGACTTCAAAACAAATATACTAATTAATTTCTTAATTGATAACAACATGTGATTAACTATTTATCACATCAATTAATTACTTCCATGAGTAATTCCCTCAAATTACTTCCATAAGTAATTTGCATTCTAAATTACATTCCAAAAATTAACCATTAATTACTTCATTAAGTAATTACACTTAATTAATCCATAATTAAGTGATTATAGTAATTAAACTTAATTATAAATTATTTATCCTTAAATTATTGATTAATAATCAAGTAATTATTTAATGATTACTTCATTACTTAAATTCCTTCCTTAATTAATTACTTTAACAAGTAATTAATCAAATATTTAATTACTCTTAATTCCTTTATTAATTAACCATTAATTAAATAATTTAAACCTTTAATTAATTTTATTAATTAACAACTCAAGTGATTAATCCTTAATCACATCCACTTAATTACTTTTATAAAGTAATTATACTTCATCAATTACATTAAGTAATTATTATCAAATCATCAAGTGATTAAAATTCATTAAACTGATTAATTAATTATTATTTAATCATTTAAATTTAAATTAATGATACTTAACTTCTTATATTATAAAAATTCTTAATTAAGAAAACATCATCTTAATTAAATCATTTATATGAACCAATAACACTTGATTATTGTTAAAAGTTGAATTATCTTAATTATTTTCACAAAATTCATTATCTTTAATTATATCAAAATTCTATATTACTTAAGAAAAACTTTATTATAATTGATTTCCAAATTCTAAATCATTACACTTTAAATCAATTTATAATGTAAACATATTTTAAATTAAACTTTTTGAATCTTTTAAGACTTCCCAAAGTTATTAAATAAAATTCAATACAAATTTTATTTCAAAAATTCACTTATTTTCTTTTAAAAACTTTCATATTTATTATATATAAAACCTGTTTAAAACATAACTTCGAAACAAATTTAGCTTTATATATAAACTTGTTTAACTTTTGTTTTAAAACTTTATTCCCAAAATCAAATTTATTTGTTACAATTTCCTTTGTATTACAATTGCTGTTAAGATTTAAAAACCTTTAAACTGCACATTCCAAAATCAATTTCTATATTATCAATTCATTGTTTCATCGGTTTTTATAAAATATGGTTACTTAAATACAAAACCAAGTAAACCTCGAGTCACCCCACTGACTTTCCCTGTGCTTACCCCGAGTCATCTAGATCTTCACTTGCTTCGAGTAAAAACAACGCAAACCCGTAATCGTCTTCGAGCTCCCCTCTTCTCTTCCCATAAACCAAAACACAATCCACTGCAGAAACACAGCGCCGTGCACATCAACGTGCACATCACCGCCTATCGACGGCGAACTTCTCTCATGCCTCCGACAGGTCGCCTTCAATCACTACAAAAACTCTCAAGACCCAGAAACTCGAATACAATCGAGAATCAAATAATGACTCTCAAACCCAACTGTTCGAACCACCATTGCCAGAAAATCCATCATCCACGGCGACACAACTCTCGAGAAGAACCACCGGTACCACCAAAGCTTCGTCCTGATTCTCTAAACCCACGGCGACGCTCGCGATTTACTCCGGTAGCCGCACAATGCCGCAAAGACGCGATGAACCACGACGATAAAAACAAGGTACAAAACCCTACTTATCCTAATTCCGGTCAATCCCTTCATCTAAAAATTCCAAAATGATTTTTCTGATGATCACCATTGACCCCTCCACCTTCATGCTCAACCATGTCGACATCTATGCCGTCGTTCGCCCCAGATTGGACGAAATGCTCGAAACAATCGAAACCCAAATTCTCGCAAATTAATTACCTAAAATTCGTGATTAAAATTTCAAAAATCATGTTTTCTTATTTGCAATACGATTTTAAAATCAAAACTTAAGTTTGCATTCAAAAGTTTTTAACCCAAATTAAAGATTTACTGTAAATTTCAAAATTCCTGAGCCAAAATTCATTTTAAAGTCCCATGAATATTTTTAAGTGATAGATTACTCGTTTACAATCAACTTCTATTTACACATCAAAGGCCAATACAAATTAAATATGGGATTATTGATTTTAATATGAAATTGGAACCTGTTACTTTACACAGAACATATGTATAACTTCTCAGGCAAATCAAAGATTCAAAATTCAACATGCATTCAAGTTTAAATCAAAATAATTCATCAACATCATGATGATCAATCACAAGATCAAGATGAGATTCAAAATCAAGAACTGTTTTTAAAAGAAATCCATTTACTCACCTGCATTTTGATGCGCAGAGCTTAAACAGTTTTGAAGCTTTGAACTTAGATTGTTTTTGAAACTGGGAACATTGAAATTTATCCTGATTTTCGATGCAGGTTGAAAATTTTGCTGAGAAGATTGCATGATTATTTTGCTTGATATTCTAGGTTGGAGACAAAACATTTGCAGGCTAAGTTTAATTTCTTGTTTCATCTCGGGTTGGAAAATATGGAAGCTTGATTAAATCTCTAGTTTGAAAATATTTTAGAGAATGGATTGATAAAAGAAAAATGAAAGAGGAGTAAGGAGATGTTTATATTTTAACAAAATAACATTAATTTATTTTTTCTTTTTAGCCACTTGTCTTTACGTGTATTATAAAGGCTACAAGTGTTCATTTCATATATTAAAAGTCTTACAAATGTTTAATTCCTTTATTAATATTCTTATGTTTTATAATTTGTTATATGTATTTATATTACATATAAACTATATTGAGCACATGTATAAATTAGAAGGAAAGAATATTAACCATTTTTTTTATTGAATCTTGTTTACATTTATACTCTAATTTGTCATTGTATTTAAATTGATATATACAAGTACTAGTGTTAAAATGTAGAATTCAACTTTTTAAATAACTCTTGAAAATCACCATATTAACTTTCAAAACATAACTTTAAATAATTATACTATAAGAATATAAAATAAATATTTATCCAAGTATAAATATTTATCATCATCTTTATTTGTTAAATCAGTATCCTATCAATTATTTGTCAACTACAGATGTCTGAAAACCCGAGTTATTACAGGTACATTCTCAGATTACGGTTTTCTAGCGATATTATATTATTTTTCCGTTGTCGGGATATTTTATTTTGAAATATGTGATATATATTATTATTATTGATATGTTTATTTCTCTCAAGCATCTCCGTACAAAGGAGACTCTGTCGAAATTTTCCGTGAATTTTGGACTTAGAAAATTTTATGAAATGTTTTTCAAACTTTTATTAACTTAAACACGAAAGGATTTAATTGTTGTAAATATATATATTGTATTTAAATTATTTAATTATGTAAATTAATTGTTTATAAAATTAATATTTTGAATAAGAAATATATTGATTGCTTAATTTCTTCTTTTCCCTTCTTTTTCCTTTTTGGGGACGAAAAGTTTTGACTGGGGGAGAGTGTAACGACCCATAATTTTCGATAAATGAAAATAGTTAATCTAATCAAATTTTGGTAATTTAATATTGAGAGAAATAAAATTTATGATTTAATAATGAAATAATAACCAAAATGAAGTGTAACAGTGTTAATTAAGGTTAATCATTAACAAAGTGAATGAGATTCCAATTTACTAAATATAATTTATATGTTACTTGACTATAAATTGAATATAAGAAAACAAATGTAAATATTGAACTAATTTGTGAAATAGTATAAAATTAATGATAGTTGAATAAAATTAGTGTTATGAAAGCAATTGTAACATTTGGTTGTAAGTAATAAACTTATAAATATAATGAAAGGTTAATGGTGACAAATTAATATATGTTACCTATTTATTTAGTCCATTAAATGAAATTGGAAATCAGTTGAAATTAAATGTAATTAAATATTACATTAATGTGAGTTAAGACATAACTGTAACTGTGAATGCCATAAAAGGAACAGAAAAGTTAATTTTATTCATAATGTAATGAGTGATTCAATAAAAGAATAAAACCGAGATAAAATATTTAATTAGGATTTTTAAATTATAATTAATAATAAAAGATGGAAATTGTAGCATATTAGTGAAATAAGGTATAAACAAATATTAACTAGTCCATTAGAGTAATAATGGATTGTATATAAAGATTTAAACCAAATTAAATCAAATTTTTGGTATTTAAATTATAATAAATGGATTTATTGCAATTAAAATGCAATTAAATGCTGCGTTAATGAAAAGTAAGATGAAAATGGTAAGATATTGGTGTAATAAAATATGTATCAATGTTAATTATTTATGTAGAGAAATAATTGATTGAATTAAAAGATCGAAACCAAATTAAATAAATTTATTGAAATTAAATTATACTAATTAGATTTAACTATAGTTGTAATTGAATACTGTAATTTGTAAAATACTTAACACCGAATTATACGTAAACTTGTTTTAATTTATTTTAATTCTCTATGCAATCAAAAATGATAAAATTTGGTTATTTAACTAATTTGAATATAAAAATTGATTAATTAATTCAATATTAATTTATTTAATTAACGTGAAAATAGCCATTTTGGCCACTGACTCGGATTTCGACGAAACCAGTTTCATCGGATCCATAACAGTGAATTATTATATGAGTTCTAGCTTCGTTGTGATCGGGCTTGTCGTTTGATCGTACAGACTCAAAACGCCTAGAAATCAACTTAATTGAAATCTATTAAAATCAATTTGAAATAAGATAATTTTAAACTAACTTCTTCATACGATGGAATTTGAACTTGAAACCTGTTGCATTGAGTTTAAATTAATTAAAAACATCTATTTTGATATATGAGATGAGCCATTGCCGTTCCGAAGACAGAATGGGTTTTTTGGGTCGTTTATCGTTCAACTTTCAAATAAATCTAGTTCAACTTTCGGGTCTACCTATAAATAACCTGTTATAAACTCTAGTATTTTTCAAATCAGTTTGTCTGTACGTACAATTCCATCTATTTTTCTCTTTCCAATGGCAGACAAAACCTAATCCCCAATTGCAATTTCAAATCAAATTTAAATCCAAAAATCAAATTTCCCTAAAGCATGTCGAATTATTTATCGATTCGAAGTTCTCGACGAGCATAACTCAACAATACTGTTCATTTTTCGTTTTGGTTCACCGTTTGATCAGAAAACGTCGAAGAATTTTCGGCCATCCATCATAGGTTTCGTCTTCAACGATGGATCTTCGTCGATGGGTCAATCGGAGATTGCTAGAGTTTAGAGGATGTGGAGTCGAGTGCATCCATAGGGTTACGGTGTCGAGATGGTCAACGATTTTGCCAAAAACCGTGGCTAGAGTTCCCAGTAGTGGAGTGCACTAGGCGTGATCGGAGATGGTGCGAAGGTGGCGAGGTGGGCAGCTCGACTTGTACAGTCGGGTGGATGATCTGGGTGAAGTTCGTCGTGGCGTCGGCGATTTGCAACCCTAGATGGCGGTTGTTAGCCTGAAGTCGCAATTATGTGCCTGGGTTGAGGATTCGAACGCGTGTTCACGTGGTGGTTACGTGGCATGTACGGTAAAGTTTTTTTCTATTTCTTTTTATTTTTTTATTTCTTATTTGAATCGTTTAACGTTCTAATTAATATAGCTTTTGCATACGAGATCCGATACACGTGCGGTTTGTTTTGACGGGATCATCTTGAAATTTCGGATATTTTGACGCTAGTTTGGACGAATCGGAGACTGTACAAATTTGGGCCCTATTTTGAATTTCAGTTCGATTTAAAATCGAAGGTGAGTGTCTTAATCCACTTACAACTTCTCAAATTTCTTTTGTTAGTTAAATTAAATTTATGATGTGATTAGGAATTTATTTATGACTGTATAATATCTTTAAACTGCTATTCCTATTAATTTGAAATTATTTTGAATTAAATTGTCATTTAATTTATTATTGAATTTAATCTGTGAGTTAATTTCCCGTGAATAATAATCTGTTAATTGTTGATATTCATTAGTTGAATTGGATGATGGTTGTGATGGATGTTTGATTTTATTATTTTGTGATTGGATATTGTGTTTGATTTATATATTGTTATTAACTGCAATTTCCCTATGGGTTGAAATGGTACATACTCGAATGATCTATAGATTAGGAAAAAATCGTTATGGGTTGAAATGATCGACTCGAGCGATTCCGTGGATTTTTAATATTCATTCGGGATTGCGATTTGAAATGATATATAACCGTAAAAATTTAAGTTGTAGATTGAAACGATAAATATCTGTATCACTTGACCCTAGGGTAGAGAATTATATACGGGCACTGGATTGGTTAAATTAAGTGATTTTTGAATCCTTAATTTTTGAATTCAATTGAATGATATTTTGAAATAAGAATTTGATTTATATAAATTAAATTACTATGGAAAATCAACTTTATGTTGAATTTGAATTGGTTTTAAAGGAATTGTTTAAAGAAAATTAAAATTTTAAGTTGAATTTTTGAAGTATAAATGGAATTTAACAGAATTGAGATATTGGAATTTATTTGAAGTGCTACTTTGAAATATATGGGAATTTGAGTAATTTAAATCGATATTTCAAACGTGGTTTAAAAGCAATATAGAATTCAATAATTTATTGAGAGTTTGAATTGAAAGATTGAAATGGGGTTTTGTTGATTTGGAAATTTAAATGGTTCAGATGTGTTGAAAAGAAATAAATAGTTTAAATTTAGGTTAACTTCAAATTCATATTTTAATGTACATTATTAAAAATATACTATTTCAAAATTTCTATTTATTAAGATTTTCAAATTATTAAACTATTTAAACCTATATTAACTATATAAATTATTTTAACCTATTTAAGCCAATGAAATTTATTTTAAACTAATTAAATCATTTAATTTATTTTAAATTTATTTAATCTATTTTAAGCTATTCAATCTATTTTAATTATATTTAATCTATTTTAAATCTATTTAACTATCTTAAATCAATTTAAAGCTATCTTTAATTTATTTTAATATTTTAGAGTATTTTAACTATTCTAAAATTTATTTTTATTATGGTAAACTATTTATAACTATTTAAACTATTTTATAAATTTTCAAATTAAGTAAAAGGGAAGTGTATATATTCAAATTCATTGGTTTAAAAGCAAATATTATGAAATGATGAAATAACCTAAGTGGGGATGTATATAACATATTTTAAGTAAATAGGATGATTTTGAAATGAGGGTTTAGCCTATTTTGAAATTATGATTTTAAAAGTGAATATGATTTCGAAAGTAATATGGTTTGAATTGAATACGATATATTGATATCAATTATGAATTGATTTTAAAATGTAAAAGAACCATCTGGTGTGTAATAAGCGATTGGTTGTTAGAGAGATCGGGATCAGATATTGTCATACTCTCTGCCAATACCGAAAACCATTTTAACAACTGTGCACGTGGTGGGGATTCCAGAAATAAAGTAGGATGGTTTGACGAACAATTCTATACAAGGTATTTACGTGACCCTGACTCCCGTGAGTCATCTTGATGCGGCTAAAATCAGGAGCCATGCCGGGCCAAGTGAGGTCAGTCCTCCGATCAGACACACTTCTTCGATACTATATTCTGACTTTGTGATTTGGTTTAGTGGCTTCCCTTGATTTTGATTTGGGAGTGTGTTCTGAGGTGGGTAGTAGTAGCTGTTATACGTTACCACCAGTCCGGATACGCAAATGGTACATCTACCCTAGCATTTCCTCGTGTGTCATGGCGCATGCCCTATCGAGCCTTCTACGAGTTTGCTTTGTGTCGTACCTATGGAGTGCTCCCTGATAGCCTACTTGCGGGTGGAGTTTACAGTATCTGTATAGACTATGACATTATATAAAATGTGTTAATGGGGATATGGGTAACGCCTTAATGCTATTTGAATACTTTACTTTACTGTAGATACTATTATAATAGTGTGTTATACTACATAGTAGATATTTTAACGGATCCTTAGGAGATGTGAATTTCGAACACCTCTAAAATCACTACACCCGCATTAGAAACTAGATAGGAGATGTAAAACCCGTAAACATCTCTGACGTCGTTGCACTCATATTTACCATTGATTTAACTTACATAAGATCTTTTAGTTTTGACTCGATGTTTTACCTTTCAATTTGCTCGGTTCAACCTAAGCATTTCAGGATTTGAAGACCTTATATCTAGAGGACAAAAATGAAGATTTGTGCTACTATTATATACTATATTTATTCCACTGCATTCATACTGTTCCGCTGCATTATTTATTTATATCTAATATGTGTAACTCTAATTATGTGCTGTATAAGTGTAATCAAATGCTTTGTAAACATCGTCATGAACTTTTATTTGATTATTATATTTTGTCATTCCGCTGCAAGATTCCGTTTTGTTTCTTCTTTCTTTGTTTTTTTATTTACCCTAATAACAATCTGCCCCTTTGTTTGGTTTAAGTTTGACGTGTGTGTCTGCTTAAAACGTCCAAAGGCTGGTCGGTACACATATAATATATGTGTAAGTATAAGTGAACTATATATATACATATATTATTATTTTATATAATTTCAAAAAAAAACTATGGGTAATAAAGGCATAGAGAAAGGGATAAATGAGTCTTTTGCGATGTAAATCATAACACCTATATACAGTCACATTAGTCATGTGTAATAATATATTATGCACTTGCACTTTATGACCATGAGGGCATTTGATACACTCATTACAATATATATTTAAATTAAATTCAAACTCTTTTAAAAATATTAAAGAAGAAAAAATTTTATCTAAATTTTCTTAGATGAAATCTAAAGTCTATTTAGACTTCATTGGTGCAATAAAGATATAAAAATAGTAAAAAAATTGAAATTCATATATTCAACTCTCTTTGACTGGCCTAGTTTGTTCAGTGGTATCAAAGCCCAAATGATTTATGCGATCTAAATTAACAATGTTAGGGCTAAATGATTAAAGTCTACCCATTTAGTAGGGTGTCTTGAAAGGCAGTGTCTAAGGTTGAGTTTAGGTAACAAGTACTTTGTCCTACCTAGCCACTATCCTGGCTTGAAGGATGAAGTGTAAAGGTTATCCCCAACATAAATGCATGAACTGATTATGGGCCTTGGTTAATTTTCCAAATTTGATTGAAATTTAAAATTATATTTTAAATTTAAAAGTTAAGTCTAAAATATAAAGGGGAAATTTTATAAAAGTTATAAAATGCATTAAATTTTTCAAAATTGTTTCGAAAATTAAATCATTATTTTTGAAAATTAAAATTTAATCAAAATGATTAATTGAATTAAATAAATTAATTAATTAAATATTAATTGACTAAAACATGTATACTGATATATGTTTATAACTTTAATTATTGTAGTTATTTATATATCGTAAAATCGTTTATGATAAATCAAATTAAAATTTCAAATTAATTAAAATGTTTAGTTAAATCATTTAATTAAATAAAATTAATCAAAGGTTAATTAATTAAAATATACACATATATTGATATGTACACATAAACAAACTTTAAATGTTAAAGTTCATTAACTATCTTATAGTTTAAGATGAGTATATATATAAAATAAATTAAACTGACTAGATATGATTTAATTAATTAGAATAAAAATTGATTAACTGAGATTTGATTAATAAGATACATGTAAAAATTATATAAGTAAATTAAATTATAAAAGTTATAAATAAACTAATTCTTATAACTGGGCCAAAAATTGGTATAACACCCCCCAAAACTAATTATAGAAGATAGATCTAGCTGTAATCAGCAAATACACAGTAGAAAACACGCAAATTTTATAGTGGCTCGACAAATATGAGGCCTACGTCCAATTTAATCTTATTATGCAACGTTTTTCTCATAAGTACAAGAGATTTACAGTAAAGACAACCAAGAACAGTAAAAGGTAGTCTCCTTAGTGACAAAATCAAGTTGAGGAATAAATTGGCCAAAAGTCCTCTCTGAGTAGCAATGGGCTTGCTATTTATAGAGGAATCACCCAACGAAGTCACTGGATCATGAAATATTGGTTCATACTCTAGTTTCAAAAAAGTAGAAGGGGAGAGAGGTCCCAAGCATGATGAAATCAGGTTGGTACCGACCTGATCAAACCAGTACTGATCCGATTTGTTGAATACAAATCATCCCACATTCTTCCATCTTGTCTTCTTGCTTTGATTCATCAAGCTTTGAGAACTTTTGCCTTATAAATCATGTCATTACCAAGAGGTTCTGGCACCTTCAATACTTGTCCTTTTATTCAGAGCTTCTTGGAGTTGTTCGTCTACTCCTTAAGAATTTGGCCATAGGACGATCACTTTAGCTAACTATCCCTTGAACATAGCTTCAGAGCCACTCTAAGTGGAAGAATTCATATTGGTATTGTTGATAACAGCGTATTTCTATTAGTTAGAAAAATGTCGCTAAAAATATAATCGTTAAAATAACTGCAAGCGCGCGACGTACAATTGTAGTACGTATGTGAGCACGGGTCGATCCGTAGGAAATTAAATTAATTTTATATTCTACTCAATCAAATTAACCCAAAGTGTGAGATTGTTTTAAGCTAAAAAAATGTAAAATTATCTATAACAAAAGTGAATAAAAATATGAGATTAAGAGACAATTTAGAGGCAAATCTACTCTCATACTCTCACATAAAATCAACACAAAATCAATCTATGATCTTTCATTTTAATCTAAGTAGAATTAGTGATGTATTTGTCATAACTATGGTCTATTTGTGTTATTAATTAACACAACTTAAACCATCAAACTTTAATACAACAACTAAAACCACTTATTAAATGTCATGAAAATGAATATGAAACTAAAATAAAATATATTTTAAGCATGATCTGTTTACTATTTTTGACTAGTAACATATATCATCAAATCTTGATTCTTTTTTAATTCCATGATCAAAATCAATTAGTTGATGTTAATGTAAATTGTGTTTATATTTTAGTAAGTATCCTATTTTTGATGAACAATATAGGCTATCAAATTCACTAATAAACTTACATCAACATCTAACTATCCATGAAGCACCAAAAGAGACCATAAGTTAGCACATATATTGAATCTACATGATTTAAGAGAGCTTCATTACTCCTAAATTGAAGGAGTTTATCTTCTTATTTTTGTTATAATTTCAACACATGTAGATTGCAAGTAATGTAAGAGCTAATTAAAAGAAAAAAGAACTAAATTACTTGCATAAATTAAATACAAACTAATTGCAATAAAATGAAAGCTATTCTACTAGCATGAAATAGAAGAAGACATGTAAATAAATAGAAAGCATGAAATGGAAAAGTATGTAGAGAAAAAAGTAGAGACTTAAGAAGCCATTTTATTTCTCATTAATTTTGTGGCTACAATTTGCATAATATGCTAAGAAGATAAAAATTTCATTACATGAACATAAAAGGGTTATTTATACATGACTAAAACCCTAATCCATTTTAGGAAACTCCCTAAAGTTCCTTCGAGGTAGTGTGACCTCCAAGTTATCATTACATGAAATTAATCCTCCATTAAACGTGCATGTATCTTTAATCCCCACTAACATGTGCATTAGCTCTTATTTTTGGTTCATAGTTAGTGGATAGGTGGGGTCCTCCTTGATTACATGAATTCTTTTATTTCTTTGGCTTCCAACTCTTGTATATGCATATTTTTGTGAAACCACTTCCTAGTTGAATCCAAATTCCTACAAAACAAATTAAAATGTGCAATTAATTTTTTTCAATTTAATTCAAACACGAAATTACCGTTTTACCCCTATGTAGAAGATGCATGAATGATGACTTGAAGGCATCTTTAAAATTTGGTTTTAAACATGTAAAACACCTAATTATGACATTTATTTTACTAAAGTAAGATTATTTGTGTGAGTAAAAATATACATTTTTATGTGCACATCAAATACCACCACATGTATTTGTTTTTCGTCCTCAAATAAAGAAAAACTAAGACAAATCCACTTCCGTAGGTAGCATGATTGCATTGAGCGTATGCAATAAGCCATTAAACATCTAGGTGTCCCTAGTAGGATGACTGTTAGCTCATGGAGGTTTTCGGAGGATACTACCCAGAAAATCCAAATGCAACATGAAAAATTCCTAAATGCAAGTTTTTGAAAATATTTACAAATGAAATTTTACTTTCAAATTGACATGAATAAGTTAAATATAAGTTCTGCTCATTATCAATAAATTTAAGTCTTTTTACTAATCAAAACTTCCAACAAAAGTTAAGTTATCATCACAATTAGACTCTAGTTTGGCTAGTTGTTTCAATTGATAACACGATGCAACTATGAAATGAATCCTTAGTTGATTATCAAAGTTTTTCAAAGTGGTATTTTTTTAAATAACAAGTCGAGTCAGCTAAGTGAAAATAATGCTTGGATTTCAATTGTTTGCTCTCTCTCTATTTTTGAAAAATATTAACATTATTATTATTTACACAACTAACTCAGATAAACCGAGGCCAGATATACCGATCATGCACTGCCTTTCGGACTTACATGAGAAGGGTATAGAGCATAGTAGGTGTACACACTTGCGCATGAACACATGACTCTAGACGGTTATTAAAAAAATTATTTACATACATCTAACTCAGATAATTCGAGGCCAAATATACTGATCATGCACTGCCTTTCGGGCTTACATGAGAAGGGTATAAAGCATGGCGAATGTACATACTTGCGTGTTAACATGTGACCCTAGGTGTTTCTATTTTCACAAAAACCATATATTTTAATGTTTTTTTAAAGAGAGAGAGCGTTACACAAAAATCATCTTAGCACCACTTAACTTAGAAGATTGAAAATGTTAGTGTCTTTACTTTAAATCAACCACTCTTTTAAATAAAGATTACAATTAGGATATACTTCATAATTATCACCCATGAACCTTCCTATATACTAGTTAAACCATAGTTATTTGTAATTAACCTTTATTTTTATTTTTGTTGAGACAAATAAATTTTCAAAAATTTCAATTCAATAACCAAAAACATATATTTATCCTATGGTGTTTCTTTAAAAGTAAATCAATATGCTACTAAGAAATTTTATTTTAAACTGGTTATTTAAGTTTTGAGTTTTAGAAAGAAAATAAAAAAATAAACCATGAAAAATGAAAAATTAACATCAAACTCCCCCCCCCCCACACACACACTTAATTTTGGCCGTGTCCCCATATCAATACATAATATAATAAGTGTAATGGTGAAAAATATGTACATATTTATAAAAGAGGGTTAACATTTCTTACTAGAGGTAGTATGGCTCACATGATGAATCATGGGCTCCTCCTCTCGATCACTTGGCAATTCCAAGTAAGGCTTTAGAATATGACCATTAACTATAAAAAAACGAATCGTCCCTAGGGTTTTCTATTTCTATGGCACCATGTGGAAAATAGTACGTACTATGTATGGTCCGGTCCATCTTGATTTTAATTTCCGAGGGAATAAGTGAAGTTTAGAGTCATACAAAAGAACCTTTTGATTTGGCAAAAATGTTTTCCTTAGGATTGACTTGTCATGAAATTTTTTTGTTCTTTCTTTGTAAATCTTCTCGTCTTCATCGCTTAATCTCCTTTAATTCATTGAGTTGCAATTTCCTGTTTCCGCTAGCTTTCGCAAGATCAAAATTTATGTTCTTAATTGTCCATAATGCTTTACGTTTGATTTCAATGGGAAAATGGCATGCTTTACCATATATAAGCCTAAAAAGAGACATCCCTAGATTGGTTTTAAAAGCGGTAAGAGCACATCGTATAGTATACGATGTGCTCGTATAGTATACGATGTGCTCTCTCTAGAGAGCACATCGTATAGTATACGATGTGTATAGTAATCCTAAAGCGCGTCAGTCAATTTCTGAGTTCAACCTTTTCGATTTTTATTAACAGTTTTTTAAGATTTGTTTAATTTGACAATTTGAAACTTCAACTTGGCCACAAGTTTGAGAATGATACGGAGTGGATAACTTGTGGGTTATTGAATATTTCTTCATAAGGTTTCAAATGAACGATTACAGAAATGGGTTCCATTATCACTTATTATGCAACGTGTTCCAAACCTCGAAAAGATGTTTTTTTTAATGAATTTCACAACAACTTTATGGTCATTTGTTTTACAAGGAATGGCTTTAACCCATTTAGAGACGTTATCAATGGCAAGAAGAATGTACAAATTTTCAAAAGAATTGGGAAAAGGTCCCGTAAAATGAATAACCCAAACGTCAAAGGTTTCGATCATAAGAATGGGGTTTAAAGGCATCATGTTTCGTGAAGAGATTCTTCCTAACATTTGGCAACGATCGCAAGTTATACAAAACTCAAATCCTTGAAAAGTGTAGGCTAGTAAAAACCATATTAAAGCACCCTTTCCCCAGTTTTCTTAGGACCAAAGTGACTGCCACAAGCTTGGTCGTGACAAAATGAAAGAATATTTTTGATTTTGTAATCCGAGATGCAACATCGAATGATTTGGTCGAAACGGTATTTAAACAAGTATGGATTGTCTCAATAGATGTATTTGATTTGAGGAAGAAATTTATATTTATCTTGTTTCGACCAAAATGAAGGAGTTCCTTAGTGACTAAAGAGTTCACTATGTCAGCATACCATGGATCGATAGAAACATAAAGGAGTTGTTCATCGCTGAAGTTCTCGTTGATCGGTAAGGAAGATGGTGCGTTTGGAAAACGTGACAAATGATCAGCAATGACATTTTGTCTTTGATCGTAAGGTCGAATTCTTAGAGTAACAGGATCCAACGATCAAACTAGACTTAACATCCTTCTTAGCGAAAAGATACCTAAGAGCGGAGTGGTCAGTGTAAACAGTAATTTGTGAGCCAATCAAATAAGTTTAGAATTTTTCGAGAGCAAAATCTACTACTAGAAGCTCTTTTTCAGTGATCATGTAATTGATTTGAGCATCGTTAAGAGTCATACTAGCATAGTACATGACATGAAGAATTTTTTTGATGCGTTTTCCTAAAATAGTACCAAATAGAAAGTTAGAAGCGTCACACATTATTTCGAAAAGAAGGTCCCACTTGGGTAAGAGAATGATGGGAGGGGAAATGAGTTCATTTTGAGACATTTGAAAGCAGAAACACAATCGCAGTTGAATTCAAACGAAACGTCTTTTCGAGGAAGAGTCGTCAAAGGTCAAGCGATTTTACAGAAGTCTTTCACAAAACATCGATAGAAGTCAACGTGTCCAAGGGATGAACGAATGTCTTCAACAGATTTGGGAATGGTAGATTCTCAATTATGTCAACTTTTGTTTTATCCACCTCAATGCATTTGTTTGAAATGGCATCCCTAAGGACAATTCCATGTTTAACCATAAAATGACATTTTTGCTACTTTAAGGTTAAGTGTTTGTCCTTGCATCGATTCAAAACCTACTCGAGATGGTTTAAGCACTCAGAAAAAGAATTTCCAAAGATGGAAAAGTCATCCATAAACACTTCAAGAAAGCGTTTGATAATATTGAAAAAGATGTCGACCGTGCATCTTTGAATTATAGCAGGAGCATTGCAAAGGCCGAATGGCATACATCGATAAGAAAAAGTGCTAATGGGGTGAATGTTGTTTTCTCTTGATCATCGAGAGTGATTAGAATTTGGTTATAACCGAAATAACCATCAAGAAAGTTATAAAATTCATGACTGGCTAACTGTTCAAACATTTGGTGTCTGAAAGGAACATGAAATGATCCTTACGTGTTACAAAATTTAATTTTCGATAATCTATGCAAATAAACCGACCTGTTTGAGTTGGAATAAATTCTTTTGAGTCGTTCTTGATAAGAGCAAGTCCAGACTTTGTAAGAACAATATGAATTGGGCTAACCAATGAACTATCTGAGATTGGGTATATGATTCCGTTATCGAGGATTTTAAGAATTTCGTCACGAACCACATCCTTCATTTTTGGGTTAAGCCTTCGTTGAGCATCACGAACAGGCTTGGCATCATCAATTAAATGGATGCAATGTTGAACAAAAGCAGAACTAATTCCCTTTATATCGGTGATCGACCATCCAATTACTTCTTTGTTCTTCGACAAATTGAAAGAAGGGAAGTTTCTTGACCAAGAGAGAGAGAGAGAGTTGAAGAGATTACGATAGGAGATGTTTCATTTTCACCTAAGTATGCGTACTTAAGGTGACCTAGAAGGGGTTTGAGGTCCAGACTCGGGGGTTGCCCAATCAAAGAATTTGGTTGAAGTTTTGATTCAACGGTAAGGGGTTCAAAGTGCAATTTCAATTTAGTTAGGCTCATCTTGAAACAGTTGTTCATATTTAGTCTCGCGTTCATTGTTAAGGTCAACTATTTCGTTGTCAAAATTTTCTTGAATGGAGTTAACTTTCAACATTTGGTCATGTGGTTCGTTCGGTTGATTTTAAAGATTGAAAATGTTAAGATCCAAAGTCGTATTTCCAAAAGAAATTTTCATTGAACTGTTTTGACAATTAATTAGAGCTTTAAAGTGGCCAAGAAAGGTCGACTTAAAATCAATGGAATTTGAATTTCACGGGTTGAGTCTCCAAAACGATGAAATCAACGGGGAATATGAATTGATCAATTTTGATAAGTACACCCTCGATTTCCCTCATGGGTTTTTTCATCGAACGATCGACAAATTGAATAGTTACTTTCGTCGGATTTAGTTCACCCAAGCCAAGTTGCTGGTAAACGGAATAAGGAATCAAATTGACACTCTCACGCAAATCGAGTAAGCACTTGCTAATCGTTTTGTCTCCTATCATGCACGAGATCGTCGAAAATCTGGGATCTTTATATTTAACAGAAATTGATAGGGACAAGACTTCGCTACTTCCGACGGCTAAGAAAACTTTATTGGGTACATGAGTGTGTCGTTTTTGGGTACATAAGTCCTTGAGAAACTTAGCATAAGTTGGCACTTGTTCCATGATATCGAGAAGCGGGATGCGACTTGTTTAAAAATTTCCAACATGTTTTCCATTTGGTAAGAAGTTTCTTTGGTCGAAGGCGATGTGGAAATGCAACATGATACTCCGTAGGTGGGTCTACTTGAGTAGAAGAAGAATTTGGATTGGAGTTTGATTCGATGTTTGGCTCATCGTTTTGTTTAGAATCGCTTTTCGTTGAAGTGTCAAGAAGAGTTTTCGGTAAATCGTTTGGATTAACAACTTGATTATTGATTTCATTACCGGAGCACAAAGTCGTGTAGCATTCATTTGGGTTACATTCCTATCATGAACAACATGGGATTGATTCAAATTTGTGTTTTGATTTTTGGAATTCGAAACTGGCTGACTTGGGGATGTGCCTCGCTCACTTACAAACATGGCTAATTAACTCATTTGCATTTCAAGTTTAGCAATTGATTGACTCATATTCTGCATGTACAAGGTTAACAAAATTTTCAAATTACTGTTTGATTGGAGGCTTTGAGTAATTGTTTTAGCCAAAGTTTCAAGACTTTTCTCAAGTGGACCTAATCCTTTATCGTCTTAGGGAGAAAAAGATTGTCACGGTTGATTTTGGGATGAAGGCGCAAAATTTTGTTGAAAATGATTGGATTGAAAGGGAGGATTCGAATGTTTAGAATTGCTTGAAAATTGGGAGAACCAAATTCGTATTGAATAATTTTGGTTCCATGCAAAGTTCGAATGATTTCTCCAACCAGGATTGCACGTTGGAGAAAACAGGTCATTTTTAACTTTACTGAAAGCATTTAGTTGTTAGACCCAATTAGGGCACTAATCGGCTATATGATTCAGATCATTGCATTTATAACACATTGGTTGGAAAGCTTGATTCATTTGGTTGGATGAAAAAACATTGTCGAATTTGTTGATCATTGCATCGATTTTAGCTTCCAAAGCCAAAGATGATCCTGTCGAGTGTGCGCTCGATCGTGAGTATATTAATTTTTCATTAGAATTTTCCTATTTGGACAATTTTCCGGCTAAGTTTTCAAGGAATTTTCAAGCATCGTCGTGACGTTGAGCAAGAAAATTGCCTTGGCACATCAATTTAAGCATGGTTCGTGAGCTGTATTCAAGTCCATCATATAAGATTTAGAAAAGAGTCCATTTTTCGAAATTATAGTGTGGATATTTTATCAAAAGTTCTTTAAATCTTTCAAAATATTTTTCAAAAGGTTCACCCCTGAATTGATGAAAATTGATAATTTTATTTCGAATTTTAGTTGTTTTTTCTAAGGGGTAGAACTTTTTCAAGAAGACTTTAACGAATTCTTCCTAAGTTTTAATTGAGTTTTATGGTAAGCTATACAACCATTTTTCAACGTAATCGGTAAGAGCAAATGGAATCAATCGAAGTTTGATTCCATCATCACAAAATTGTTGGAGTTTAATGGTTGTGCAAACTTGTTTGAATTTCGTTAAGAAAATGTATGGGACATCATGATCAAAATTGCCAAATTTCGGAAGCGTGGCAATACTGTTCGAATAAATTTCGAAATGGATACCCATTGTGGCAGATAATGTAATGACCTGTATTTTTTTACTATTTTAAATAATTAAATTTAATATGATTATTGAATGAAAATGGTTAAAAATAAAAATTTAATGATTTATTAATACAAGTTATTGGATATGAACTTGAATAAAATTTTGAAATAACTAATTTCGAAGATTTGGCGATAACAAGTATTGAAATAAATTCTATATATTAACTATGTTTATAATCAATAACTGGAGTTGAATAATAAATGTGAATTATTTAAATAGAAATAAAATAATGATGATAACTAAAATTTATTTGAAATTTAATGATTTATTAATATTTATTTATTGATAAGTAAATTGTTTAAATTTAATATTGGAAATTATTTGAATAATCGAATTCTGGATTTAATATAATTGAAAATGATATCGAAAATTGATTTAAATTTTATTTAAATATTAAGGAAGATTGCTAACATTTAAAATTGGATGTAAAGTGAATAATTAGGAATTGGAGAAATTATATATATATATATATATATATATATATATATATATATATAATGAGTAAAAATAGCCATTTTGGCCACTGTCTCGAATTCCAACGAAACCAGTTTCATCGGATCCATAATAGTGAATTATTATAGGATTTCAAGTTTAGTAGCGATTGGACATGTCGTTTGACCGTGCGAGCTTGAAACGCATAGAAATTAATTTAAGAAATTGAATTAAAATAAATTGATTTTGAAAAGCTATCTTCCAAATATGATTGAATAAAACCTCGAGACATGTTCCATTGCGTTTGAAATAGGGGTGAAACATTATAAACGCCAGACGGCATGCGTCTTTTGGAGTTCGGAATTTTCATGGGCATTTAGTTAGGTATTTTCATATATAATATTTTATATACTCGGTCAATACACGTACATCACCCTATCCTTTTATCTTCCCCATATATCTCTCCCACTTTCTCTTCATTTCAAATCGCAGATTGAAATCAAGAAAAGAAAAAAACAAAGCATCGCGATCTCGCGTTTGACCGGGATGACGCTTGAGCACGAGATGGAGAAGGCGGCTGAAGGAGCGGCATGAGAAAGGAAGGTTCGACATCGATTTAGGGTTTTGGGTTTTTGGGTCGTTTGGGCATGAGCAGCCGGCTGCGGCATACGTGTGTACGCGTGCGAGGGGTTTCTGGTAAGGCGTTGGCTACTTGCGAGGGGAGCGATGACGGCGACTGAACTGGGAAAAAAAAAAGAGAATGATGTAGTCGCGGTGTCGCGAGAGGAGGGAAGGGGTGATTTTGCATGCATTCCTGTGGGTTGAATGAGTGTATTAATGTGATTAGGGTTGTTAATTTTTTTAGTTATTAATTATGTTAATGATTATATTTATTATACCGACATTAATAAAAATAGCAACTTTTGCATACGAGGTCCGTTTCGGATGAAATGAAATGCAGTGCGACCGTATCGACGTTTTCTACAGCTTAGAATCAGCTTGGGATTTATTTGAAGTTGAAATAATTTTAGTTCCAAATAAAAGTTGAGTGTTTTAATGCTCACCACGTACTTAAATATTTTTTTGTTAGCTAGATTGATATCATGAAGTAAATAAATTTTATTGACTGTTATTTGGTAATTTAAGTTGACATCTAAATTGTCATATGAATTGATTTTTATTAATTTAAATTGACATCTAAATTGGCATATGAATTGATTGTTAAGAATTAAAGTTGACAGTTAAATTTGAAAATGGAACTTATTTGCCAGAAAAATACCAGATATAGATAACGATGTAACTGTTGTGAATTATTGGCTGATTTGGACGTTGACTTAAATTGAATGTTATTGGTTGATATTTTAGATGGTTGGATGTTTATATATCCCATTATCACCCTGGATATAATTTGGCAATATATAATTGTTATTTGAATTATTTCGAATAAATTAAGAAATAGGTAGAAATAATATATACCTATGACATTTATTTGGATTGAAATGATAAATAATCATCTCTGAAATTAAATTGAAATAATTGATTCATTTGGCCACAGGATAGATAATTATATACGGACACCGGATTAGTTAAATGACTTCTAAAAAAATTAATTGAAATTATTTAAATGATTTGATTTAAAGAAATAAAAATTGAATTTATGGAAATCGAATTATTGTTGAACTTGAGCTCGGAATGTTGAAATTTAAATTTGGTAATATGGACTGTTTAAATAATCGAAGTTGAGATTTTGAAGTTATAATCGAAATATGATTTGAATTTCAGAAATTGATTTGTTTAAAAGATTGTACTTTTATTCGAACTTTGAATATTGCTATGTAAAAGTAATATAAAAATGATATTTCAAAATTGAGCTCGGAATTGAATTATATTTGAAGATTTGGATTATAAATTGAATATTGAAACTGAATTTGATTTAAGTGATTTGAATCGATATTTAAAAAAATCGAACGCAAAATTGATATAAATAGAAATGGTTTAAATTTGAGAATTGAGTTGAAATTAAACCATTAACTCGGTTAGTTGAAAGTGAAATTAATTTGGATTGAAACTGAAGTTAATTTGGAATTGAAATTTATTTGGAATTGAAATTGAAATTAATTTGGAATTTAATTTTGAAATCAAGCTAGAATTGAAATTGAAATCAAATTGTAATCAGAGTAAATTTGACTTGAAATCGAAATTGAATTGATTAAATCGAAATGGAAATTGGCTTGAATTGGAAAATTTGGAATTGAATCAGTTAGACTTTGAGACATTTTTCATATAAATTATTCTAGTATAAACTGTTTAAAATCTATCTTCTTAAATATTCAAATTATTTTGATCTTACAAACTATTTTACTATATAAACCATTTTCAATACTCAAACTATCTTCTATTAAACTATTTTAACTATTTAAGCTATTTTAAAACTATTCAAACTATTTTAAAAGAATTTTAGCTGCTCAAGGATGGAATGTTTATTGTAAATCTTGGATTTAAATATGAAATGGGTTAAAATGAAGTTATAACCTAAATTGAAGTTCGAAACAATTTTGGAAGCGGAATCGAGATATTGGAGTGAAATGATATTTTCAATTAAAAATGACATATCGAAATCAATATGATTTTTGAAGTAAATATTATATTCTAAAATGAAATTGATTTTGAAGCGAACATGATATTTTGATATCAAGTATGAATTGCTTTCGTATGTATAAGTACCAATTAGTGTGTAAACGACGTAAGGTTGTTAAAGAGAAAGAGGCCTCTTATTGGCATAATCTCTGTTAATATTGAAATTACTTTAACAACTGTGTATGAGTGGATGATATCCAGAATATAGGGTTGAATTGGCGAACGTTTACTGGAATGAAGTAAGAGAATGACGATGGATAGCCTTGACTTGTGTTATAATTAAAATGACTAAAACATGAGCCTATGTCTGGCCAATGAGGTTAGCTACCTCTAGTGACGTTGATCCTTCGTATTACTATTGTGATTTCATGCTCAGTGGGTGCACCCTTTTGTTTGGATTGATAGTTGCGGTCGGCCATGTATGGGTTACGACTAGCCAGATAAACGGACAGAATCCTATCTTGGGTATTGCCTCACGTTCCTTGTCATACTTATTCTTTTATGAGCCCATTACGACTTTGCTTTAATATTATAACTATATGGGACTCAGTGGCTACCAACGTTACTGGTTGTGTTATAGGACCTATATAGACTACATGCTATAAAAATGTGTTAACTTGAATAAATGTAAAGCCTTAATGCTATTTTGATATTTATTTTACTGATCGATATTACCTATAATAGCGTATACTATTATATATAGATAGTTTAACGGATCCTTAGGAGACAGAAAACCCTGTAACATCTCTTAAGTTATTGCATGCACATTATACACTGGATAGAAGATGTAAAATCCCATAAACATCTCTAGCGCCACGACACTCATATTATTTGCGATATCAATTTAACTTACATAAGAGTATTTTAGTCCCGACTCGAGCGTTTTTTCTTTTCATTATGCTCGAATCAGCCCCGAATTTTCAGTGCATTGAAGATCATTCTTTCGGAGGACGAAGGCGAAGATTTGGTATATTATTACTATTATTTTTCTCTGCATCATGTTGTTCTGCTGCATTTTATTTCGTTTTTGATGCATATAACTATGATAAATATTATATAAATTATAATCAAATGTATAATATAAACGGCTTCATGAACTTTTTATTTAATTACAATATTTTATCATTCCGCTACGAGATTCTGTGTATTTTCTTCTTCTATTCTTATTTTTCTTAATTAACTCCGTTGATTATCTATATTCCGGATGGGTTAAGTTGGACATATGTGGATATATCATCAATTTAAACCTTTCAAAATGTGGGTCATCACATTTGATATCAGAGCTTTGGTTTAGCGATAACCTTAGCTTTGTGGGGTTTGACTCATTAGAGATATGATAGTAATACACTAGAATGAGCATGTTTGAGTGTGTGTATATATATGAGAGAGCGTACTTATTAGTGTTATAAAATGTTTTATATTGTGTTTTCTTATCCGTTGAGCAGTTTATGAATTCTAATCGATGCGTGGGATGCCATGTTATCGATAAGGATTTCTAAATACTTAAACGAGGCAAGTCGACATAATATTGTTTTAAAATCGGGTAAATGAAATAATTTTAACCAAATTATATTATATATAAATATATAATGATTATTAATGAATGTTGTTGTTAGGAGATCATAATATTTAGTTATCATCGATTATTGGTTGATGAAAAATAAAACGAGTACTTATTGAATTCTATTTTACGAAACATTTGACAATTAAATTGAATTGAAATCTAATTGAAATAAAAATTGTTTGGAATAATAAACATGTAAAATCGAATATTTTCATAATAAGGCAATGAAATTGTATAAGTATATTAAAATATAGCTTATAAATAGAAGGGATTTAAAAGCCAAGGATTTTGGAATTTAAATCCTTAAAGCCTTCAAAAATTAATAAAAATATTATTTGAAAGTGTTTTGACGAGAAATATAAATTTGAAAAGATTTTTGAAAGAAATATAAGCATTGAACTCGCTTTAGTTACTTGAAAATAATTCTAGGGATGACTACAGTATTGCCAGTGTTCATTTTCGAGTTTCTGAGTGAGAATTGCTACCAAAAGAAATTATTTTCGATTAAAACAAGTTTTGATTGTGAAATAATATATTCTAAGTATGATATGATAAATATATAAGAATAATTTTGAACGTATAAATTGAAATGATATGAAAGAAAAATAAGTTTATAACTTACGAATTTGAACACGAAAGTAAAATCAAAATTTAAAACTGTTGAATATTTTTGGTTAAGCAAATAAAAGAAGATTCAAATTTAAGATATGAAAAAAAAGAATTAACTTAAGAAATGTTAATTAACTGGAGTTAGTGAAATGAAGTAAATAAAACGAAGTCTAACTCAAGAAAGCTTGAAAAAATACAAAATGTATTTGAAATGAATTGGATAAAATAATAAAATAGAATTTTAAATGAATAAAATTATATAACTTATAGATTTGGGAATTATTAAGCTTAAAACAAATTTAAGTTTGTTGAGTGTGAATGATAAGAGATGAAAAAGTTTAACTTAAATAAAATATAAATTAAGTTATTATAAGAAAATGTACAAACTTAGTCAATGTTCTAAGAAAGTAAACAAATGATAAATAAATTCATATCTTTGTAAATTGATTCAAAAACAAAAGTAAATTTGCAAAAGGTGTTTGGAATATAATTGTAACTTTCTGAAATGATTATTGATTGAAATAAAATAGACTTAAGGAAAAAGTTAATAAGATGAGTATATGAATGAAAGTTGACTTAAAAAATGTCAAATAAAATTGATTTTGAAATAAAATGAACTTGGGTTATGAAACAATTTTTTTAAACTTAAGTAAAGTTAAATGAAATGAATACATGAAATGGGCTAATGAAAGAAATGGATGAAAATCCATTGGATAATAAATAAAATGAATGTCATTAAAATAAATATTAATCAATTGAAAGTAAATCGGTTAAATATAAGTACATTGAATTGAAATCAATCAAATGTGAATGCAATGAATATTGGTTGATTGAATAAAAATGATTGAAATCAAATTAATTAAATGTAAATCAATTAAAAGCGAACGAATTGAATATAGATCCATTGTACGATTAACGAAATGAATGTTAATAGGTGAATGTTAATCAATTAAGAAGTAAATAAAGTGAATGCAAATAAATTGGATGTGAATGTTAATCAATTAAAAGTAAATAAAGTGAATGCAAATAAATTGGATGTGAATGTAAATTAATTAAAACCGAGTGAATTAAAATGTTAATGAAATGAATGTTAATAGAAATGGAAGTGTATGAATGGAAATGTTAACATTGAATAATAGTATGGTTATGAATAAAACTTGCATGAATATGGTTATTTGGATGTTTCTTTTATTGCATGGCTATGTTTGCTTACATAGTTGTTGTATAATTATGTTATATATTGATTTCTCTTTCTATATACATATTTCTCATCTATTATTGAGCGTTTAGTAGGTACATAGGGCGTACGCTCGCTTTTGGAGCTCGATTGCGCGTATGTTGCTTTTGCTCGCTTAAATATAAGTTAACTTGCTTATAAGCTAATAAAAGATACACATCTTGTATTACATACCGTATTTTGATATTATATATTATTTCCCCATGTTTGGGATGGCTCATCATTGAGATGAAATGTATATTATATGATTATATTGATATTGTAAAAAATTTCGCTCGAGCCATGCAAAGGAGACGCTACCGAAATTTTCCGTAAATCCAGGTGTTAGAAATTTTTTGAAGTTTTAAAATTTTTTATTGCTTATTTTTATATATAAGTTATATTTTCTGTAAAATCGATATCGGAGTGGCGTAAGAGAAGAGTAGTAATAGTTTTGCAAGTAAGATGTTTATGTTTTGTAAACTGAGAAATGTATCAAGTGTTAAATTCTGTACTTAGTCACTTTTCAAGGATGAAAAGTTTTGAGTGGGGGAGAATGCAACGACCCGTATTTTTTACTATTTTAAATTATTAAATTTAATATGATTATTGAATAAAATGGTTAAAAATAATAATTTAATGATTTATTAATATAAGTTATTGGATATGAACTTGAATAAATTTTGAAATAACTGATTTCGAAGATTTTGGCGATAACAAGTATTGAAATAAATTCTATGTATTAACTGTGTTTATAATCAATAACTGGAGTTGAATAATAACTGTGAATTATTTAGATAAAAATAAACTAATGTTGATAACTAAAGTTTATTTGAAATTTAATGATTTATTAATATTGATTTATTGGATAATTAATTTGTTTAAATTTAATATTGGAAGTTATTTGAATAATCGAATTCTGGATTTAATATGATTGAAAATGATATCGAAAATTGATTTAAATTTTATTTAAATATGAAGAAAGATTGTTAACATTTGAAATTGGATTAAAAGGGAATAATTAGGAATTGGAAATTTTATATTTTAAATAACAAGTAAAAACAGTCATTTTGGCTATTGACTCGGATTCCGACGAAATCAGTTTCATCGAATCCGTGAAGTGAATTATTGTAGGATTTCAAGATTGGTAGCGATTGGACATATCGTTCGACCGTGCACGCTTGAAACGCGTAGAAATTAATTTAAGGAATTCAATCAAAATAAATTGATTTTGTAAAGCTATTTTTCGAATACCATCGAATTAGGCCTCGAGACTTGTTCCATTGCGTTCGAAATGGGGACAAAACGCAATACATACCAAGCGGCACGTGTCGTTTGGAGTTCGGAATTTCCATGGGCATTTAGTTAGATATTTTCAAATATAATATTTCTTTATACTTAGTCAATACGCGTACATCTCTCCATCTTTTTATCTTTCCTGTATATCTCTCCCTCTTTCTCTTCATTTCAAATCGCAGATTGAAATCAAGAAGAAAAAAAACAAAGCATCGCGATCTTGCATTCGACAATGATGGCACTTGAGCGCGAGATGGAGGAGGCGGCTTAAGGAGCGGCGCGAGAAGGGAAGGCTCGCATCGATTTAGGGTTTAGGGTTTTGTGTCATTTGGGAACAAGCAGCTAGCTACGGCATTCGTGTGTGCACGTGCGAGGGGTTTATGGCGAGGCGGCGGCTGCTTGTGAGGGGAGTGATGGTGGCGACTGAATCGGGAAAAAAGGAGAATGATGTAGGTCGCGATGTCGCGAGAGGAGGGAAGGGGTGATCTCGCGTGCATTTCTATAGGTTGAACAAGAGTATTAAGGTGATTAGGGTTGTTAATTTTTTTAGTTATTAATTATGTTAATGATTATATTAATTATATCGGTATTAATAAAAATCGTAATTTTTGCATACGAGGTCCGTTTTGGACGAAACGAATTGCAGTGCGACTGTATCGACGTCGTCTACAGCTTGGAGTTAGATTGA
Organism: Allium cepa; assembly: GCA_030765085.1. Taxonomy (NCBI): domain Eukaryota; kingdom Viridiplantae; phylum Streptophyta; class Magnoliopsida; order Asparagales; family Amaryllidaceae; genus Allium; species Allium cepa. Next base: position 673,504,536 of record CM060940.1, read on the forward strand.
GATTTATTTGAAGCTGAACAATTTTAGTTTAAAATAAAAGGTGAGTATTTTAACGCTTACAACGTACTAAAATATTTTTGTGCTCGCCAGATTGATATTATAAAGTAAATCAGTTTTATTGGCTGTTATTTGGTAATCAAAATTGACATCTAAATTCTCATATGAATTGATTGTTAAAATTAAAATTGACAGTTAAATTTGAAAATGGAGTTTATTTAACAGTACAATACATGTTATAGATAACGAAGTAATTGTTGTGAATTATTGGCTGATTTGGATGTTGATTGAAATAGAACGCTATTGGTTGATATATTGGATGGTTAGATGTTTATTTATTTTATATATATCCCGTTATCACCCTGGATATCATTTGGCAGTATATAATTGTTATTTGAATTATTTCGAATAAATTAAGAAATATGTTGAAATGATGTACACCTATGACATTTATTTTGGATTGAAATGATATATATTCATCTTTGAAATAAATTGAAATAATTGATTCACTTGGCCATAGGATAGAAAATTATATACAGACACCGAATTGGTTAAATTAAATGACTTAAAAAAAATTGATTGAAACTATTTAAATGATTTGATTTAAAGAAATAAAAATCGAATTTATGGAAATCGAATTATTTTCGAACTTGAGCTCGGAATGTTGAAATTTAAATTTGATTACATGGATTGTCAAATTAATCGAAGTTGAGACTTTTAAGTTATAATCGAAATATGATTTGAATTTCAGAAATTGATTTGTTTAAAAAAATTGACTTTTATTCGAACTTTGAATATTGCTAAGTAAAAGTAATATAAAACGATATTTCAAAATTGAGCTCGAAATTGAATTATATTTGAAGATTTGGATTTTAAATTTAATACTGAAAGTTAATTTGATTTAAGTGATTTGAATCAATATTTAAAAAAATCGAACGCGAAATTGATATAAATCGAAATTGTTTAAATTTGAGAATTGAGTTGAAATTAAATCATTGAATCGGATAGTTGAAATTTAAATTAGTTTGGATTGAAATTGAAATTAATTTGAAATTAAAATTGAAATTGAATTTAATTTGGAATTGAAATTGAAATTAATTTGGAATTTAAATTTGATATTAATTTGGAATTGAAATTAAATTGGGATTGAATTGAAATTTATTCAAGTTGGAATTGAAAGTGAAACTGAATTAATTCGAAATCGATTTGAATTAAAATAGGAATCAGAGTAAAATTTGACTTGAAATCGAAATTGAATCGATTAAACCGAAATGGAAATTGATTTGAATTGGTAAATTTGGAATTGAATCAGTTTGACTTTGAGACTATTTCCAAATAAATTATTCGAATATAAACTGTTTAAAATCTATCTTTTTAAATATTTAAATTATTTTGATCTTACAAGCTATTTTACTATATAAACCATTTTCAATACTCAAACTATTTTCTATTAAACTATTTTAACTATTTAAGCTATTTTAAAACTATTCAAATTATTTTCTAAAAATTCAAACCGGTCAAGGATAGATTATTTATATGCAAATCTTGTATTTAAATATGAAATGGGTTAAAATGAAGTTATAACCTAAATTGAAGTTCAAAACAATTTTGGAAGCAAAATCGAGATATTGGGGTGAAATGATATTTTCAACTAAAAATGACGTATCGAACCGAATATGATTTTTGAAGTAAATAATATATTGCGAAATGAAATTGATTTTTAAGCGAACATGATATTTTGATATCAAGTACGAATTGTTTTTGTATATATAAGTACCAACCCGTGTGTAAACGACGTTTGGTTGTTAAAGAGACCGGGGCCTCTTATTGGTATACTCTTTGTCAATATTGAAACCACTTTAACAACTGTGTATGCAGTGGATGATATCCAAAATGCAGGGTTGAATTGGCGAACGTTTATTGAAATGAAGTAAGAGAATGATGATGTATAGGCTTGACACTTGTGTTATAATTAAAATGACTAAAACAAGAGCCTATGTCTGGACAATGAGATTAGCTACCTCTAGTGATGTTGATCCCTCGTATTACTATTGTGATTTCGTACTCGATGGGTGCACCCTTTGTTTGGATTGATAGTTGCGGTTGACCGTGTATGGGTTACGACTAGGCAGAAAGCGTAAACTGGTAGAATCCTACCTTGGGCGTTGCCTCACGTGCATTGTCATACTTATTCTTTTATGTGCCCATTATGACTTTGCTTTAGTATTGTAACTATATGAGACTCACTGGCTACCGACGTTACTGGTTGTGTTATAGGACCTGCATAGACTACATGCTATAAAAATGTGTTAACTTGGATCAATGTAAAGCCTTAATGCTGTTTTGATATTTATTTTACTTATGGACATTACCTATTATATCGTATACTATTATATATAGATAGTTTAACGGAACCTTAAGAGAAGGAAAATCTCATAATATCTCTTAAGTTATTGCATACACGTTATACACTGGATAGGAGATGTAAAATCCCGTAAACATCTCTGACGCCACGGCACTCATACTATTTGCGATATCGATTTGACTTACATAAGAGTACTTTAGTCCTGACTCAAGTGTTTTGTCTATTCATTACGCTCGGGTCAGCCCTGAGTTTTTAGCGCTTTGAAGATCATTCTTCCAGAGGACGAAGACGAAGATTTGGTATATTATTACTATTATTATTCTATGTATCATGCTGTTCTACTGTATTTTATTTTGTTTTTGATGTATATAACTCTGATAAATATTGCATAAGTTATAACCAAAGGCATGATATAAACAGCTTCATGAACCGTTTATTAGATTATTATATTTTGTCATTCCGCTGCGAGATTTTGTGTTCGATTTCTTCTTCTTTTCTTATTTTTCTTAGCTAACCCCATTGATTATCTATATTCCAGATTCTTAAAGTCGGGCATGCATGGATTATCGTCAATTTTAACCTTCCAAAAAGTGGGTGGTCACAAGTAACGTAATGCAAGAAGGAATAGTAAGTCTATCGGAAAAGATTCTATCCATGAGAGTTCGAGAGGAGTTCTTATTTGCTCTTGCTGGAGGATCGTTTATTCAAGTTAAACGATTTGTTATTTTGTCATGAGTCCAAGTACTCATGCACAAGAAAAAGTCGAGAAGAGAAAAAAATAAGAATCGAGTTTAAGAGAAAGAAGCAAGGTTTGGAAAATGAAATGAAAATCTATTTTTTTTATAAAGGAAAAATATTTACCAAAAAGAATTTATTTACAAAAGGAAAATTTGATTTTTTTTTTCGATTTTCAAAAATATTCTTTTTTTATTTTTTTGCGTTTTCTTTTGTTTTTTTTTGAAATATTTTTTTTTTGGATTCTTGTTTTTCTAAAAAAACAACTCAAGTAAAATGCTTGTTTTTTGGATTTTTTTTAATTTTGTTTGATTTTTTTAAATATGCATGAACTAATGCATTTAAATGAGTGTAGGGACTTAATTACAAATTTTCTGTCCTTAGTAGCTCCTGAACCAAAATTGTATAATCACACTTTGTCTTAATTCAACAAAATAATTCTCAACCAGGTAACAGACAAGAGTTATCGGTGAACCACGAATCACCATAGCAATGCAGCCGAAGGTTTAAATACATTCAGAAAAACAATTAATATAATATTTACGAATCACCGTAATATTTATATATGATAATTGCTCTGTCGTAGCCTAAACACCAAGAAATTAAATTATTCAAAAAAAAGACTCAAGATACAATTAATCCCTAGGTGAGTTTGTGACTCCCTTAACTCAGATGTCTAACCGTTATTATTAGTCAGGTATATGATGATATGTAATTTATGGGCCAAGAAAGGGGTGATGAAATCCCCCACCTTATGTGGATTTGGATGGTGTCCTTATAAAAGAAAATAAGATGATATGAATGCAAAACAGAAAATAAACATGAATTAACAATGCAACTACGAATGAATTTGATTTTTTTTTTTTTTGAAATATTTTTAAATGCAAGCAACCAACAATGCAAAGCAAATAAAAATAAGAGATGAGAGCACAATAGCAGAGTGTGCAGAATTATTATCAATTTATTTTAAGCAATAAATTTTTTTTAGCAACCGATTTATTTTGACAAGCCGAGCGAAGGAAGTAATTCCTCTTGATTTTCTACAATTTGCAACCTAAAAAAATTTGAACAAGAATTTTACACACGCATATATATAAATGTTTCCTTTCTCTTTTTTATGAAGAGAAGTGAAACAAAGGCAAACAAAAGAACTTAAAATAAAAATTTTAAAAATTATTATACTTTAAACTCCCAACAGAGGGTAAAAGAACTACCCAGCCTTCTTAAAAAAACTTCCAACGCAATCTTTCAGAATTCCACTTTCACAATTCAATATTCCAACATAGTAAACCCAAAATTTCACAAATATAAATTCCTTCTAAATCAAAAATTCAACACAGTAAAAGAAATTTCACAAATTAAAATTCTAGCCTATAACTGCGGTTGAGATTTGCAACTTGGATTCTTATTTGGGTTTGAGTTACGGAAATTTAGGCACCGTGTTGTTTGTGGTTTTGGGGTATGGGAACGATTTTTTGTTTTCTGAAGCCAATTGACGGTTCGGGGTTTCAGATGTTCGATTTGGTTCTAGTGGAGGCTGGTGTATGGTTTTAGGCAGTGGTGATGGAAGATTGTTGAGGCGGTGAAGTAGACGTAGATTGTCGTAGAGGGTGGAAAGTTGGTTTGCAGTTGTTGTTGATGACGTTGAACTTGGCGAATCGGGTGTGGCTTTTGGGTTGGAGGGGCGGCAGTTATTGTTTGATGTTTGTTGATGGATGGTTTAAGTGACATTGGTTGTAAGAGGAGGATTTTGGTGAAGAAGGACGATGGTTGCTCTGGTGGTGTTGTGAAGTGCTGTGTGGTGGGGAGTCTGTTGTGTTAACTTAAGTTGAAGTTTCTGGTGGTTGGATGGATGGGAAGCGCAATATGCGGAACAGTAAATATGCAGAAGAGGATGTAATCTAAGTTATGTACAACTGGTGCACAGTTGATGGTGGGAGGCTGGAGGTTTAGTTGTTGTATATATGGGTGATGATGCACTGTGTGTGCATGCTGGTGATGTGTATATTTGGACAGAGGTATGTATGTTTGGTTACGGTGGGCAGTTGTATGCAGTTGTTGGAGATTGAGTGAGTTGGAAGTAGAAGACAGTGGGAAGATGGTATGTGAAGTTTTGACATGTTGTAGGCAGTTTGATATCTGAATGAAGGAGTGTTGGATGGTGAATGAAGGAGTGGGTGATGGCAGAGGAAGTTGGCAGAAGTGAATGAGGTTGTGATAGTAATGTGGAGTCTTTGGAAATGTGCTGTGGAGTGTGGGGATATTTAAGTAGGTTGTTTCAGTGGTACACAAGGAAGGCTGTAGCGTCATACAAGTTGATGATGGTTGTTGATGATGGATGGTGGCTTGTAGCTGCAGTTTTTGGTTGATGTTGTCGTATTGTGCAGGTTGATGGTTGAAGTTGTGGATGAAGGTGGAATACGTAGATTGAAGGTGAAGTTTTGATAGCTGGTGATTAGTTTGTATAGGTGATGGTTGCGGCAAGCAGATGGGGAATTAATGGAAGAGACTGAAGGATGTTTGTTGATGTGCAGTAAGAAGGGAAGTGAAGTAGGGGCAGTGATGGCAGCAACTGAAATGAAGTGTGGAAGCAGAGAAAGTTTGTTGTGGTAGTGGAACTGTAGTTGGCAGAGGATGTTTGAATGGTGCAGTGAGTATGGTTGGGTTGTTGTTTGATGTTTGACAGAGGTAAGGGGATGTGAATTTTGTAATGTTGGTGATGGTTGGCTATAGAGGTCAGTGAAGATGTGGTTGTGCAGAAGGATGATGTTGGACAGTGTTTGTAGAGCAGCAGTTTGATGATAGGGTGGCCAGAGGAGATGGGAATGTAATGAAGTGCAGATGGTTTGAAGGTGGTTTTGAAGTTGGGGCAACAGTGAAGATGAGGAAGTTTTTGTAGTGGCAGAGAAATGGAGGTGTGCACAGAAAAATGACACGGTTATATAACAAAGAAGTGCACAGACCAAGGAAATAGAAAATATGTATTTTGAAAATAAAGTGTATGAAATGTTAGAAAATACAATGTAATGCAAATGAAATAAAATATTTTTATTTTGATTTAAAATTGTTTATATATATTTTAAATGCAACTCAACACACAAAATGAAAATAAAATAAAATAAAAACAATTCGAAAAGTAAAACTAAAATTAAATTTCAAATCTCCGGCAACGACGCCAAAAACTTGTTAATAACGGTGTATTATCTATTGGTTAGAAAACTGCCGTTAGAAATGTAATCGTTAAAATAAACGCAAACGCACGGCGCACAATTATTGCATGCATGTGAGTATGGATCGATCTGCATGAAATTGAATTGATTTTAAATTCTACTCAATCAAATTAACCTAAAGAGTTTAAGATTATTTTAAGCTAAAAAAATTAAAACTAACTACAACAAAAGTGAATAAAAATGCGAGATTAAGAGACAATTTAGAGGCCAATGCACTCTCAAACCTCACATAAAATCACATAGTCTGTAACGACCCGTAAATTTTAATGCTTTTAATAACGTAATTTCACTGAATTTTGTGAACTTTAAATAATTGAATTTGGAAATAAAAAAAATTATATTTGAAATACGCCTATTTAAATATAGAAAACGGTAAATTTTCATCAGATAATATGGAAGTTCATTTTATTGTGTAATTTTATTTAAATTTAAATCAGTTAATATTAGATGATAATAAAATATTTTTTAAACCCGAATATTTTTATATAATGACTTTGTAAATCATCTTTTGAGTGAGACTTCACATTTCGTTTCGTCAAATTTGAACCACTATTGCTTCGTTTATCTTATTTTTGTTATTTTTGCAGTATTTTCGGTAGCGAATATCGACTTTTGATAAGATGATCATATCATCTATACTTGTGTACCATTCTGTTCGTCTCATCGTGCTGATTTCCACCGTATATTTATTTGTGTGTTTTGCGGTTCGATGGACGGCGAAATTTATGAAACGGTGTATTGTATCTATACCGTTTGGAGTTTTTACATTGCGTTTTGTCTTTTCGTTGTCTACCATGCAAAAACCAAACAAATACACGACTTCTGGTTGTTAATTATTTCGATCTGTGTTGGCTTCTACTATTTGCTGTTTCATTTTTAAAATTCTTGTTCGTTCTTGTACTTCTTCTCTTAGTTGCCTGAAGCCATTCCCCTCCTCTCCTTCTCTGTCCGGCTTTCCCCCTCCACTTAAATTAATCCAAACTGCCACCTTTTCCGAGCCACCCTTTCCCTAGCCTCCCGCCATGTCCAAGTCGCCTCTGTGCCTCCCACTTTAGTGTGCAACAACCCAACAACGCAAGCCTCTCTTTGCCTAAGCTTTCATTGGTCAGCAACCGTACGCCTTCCTCTTCCCAGAGCCCAACCAAGCCTCACACCTTTCTCCTAACTCCTCCGCCTCCTCTCTTCCGCCCCTCCCCTTGGCCTTGCGCCTACCCTAGCAGCCCATACCCCGTAGCAACAACTCCTCCGCCTCACCTCCGAGAGTCACTTTCGACTATACCCGCCCACATCTCGCCATCGCCCTGCACACGTGCCGCGCGTCTCCATACAAGTATGTTTATGCATAGCCTGTCCCTCCTCTTCGTATATATAAATAAAATGCTTATATTGATGTTTTAGATATATATATATATATATATATATATATATATATATATATATATATATATATAAATATAAAAGTTGATATGTTTGTTAATACCTTGAGAAGTATGTGCATGGTACAGTTTTCGCTGTGTGAGTATGTTTCCTTGTTACGCACATATATGTGAATAGTATATCTGTGATATGTTTGAAGCTTTGAAATTTTTAATGTTTATACATATATTACGTTGTTATATACATATGGGCTGCTTGAATATTAACGTATAAGCTATAACAGTTGTGTTCATGTTTTAAGTGTTGTATATATTTTATATCATAAGTTTATGGTTTTAACTTGCTGTTTATAGAAATGTACATGTTATAAAGTTACCGTTTTTATTTTTTAGAAAGCTTAGTTTGTTTATAACTTATGTTGACAGGCTTATGGTGGAAAATGTAGTGTTTGTAAAAGTTTATATATACATATATACATACATTTATATACATACATATACATATACATATACATACATATACATATACATATACATATATATATATATATATATATATATATGCTGCTGTTTATGTGTGTATTACTCATATATGCAGAACTTATGAGTTATATAAAAATTGTTTGTTCACACACACATATATAATATTTTGAAATATATATATATATGTTATATTGATCTTTGATATATAAACCAACAGATATTTTTTATATAAATCAACAGATTATGTAGACTAACATATTATAACTACAAACATATATAAACTTTTATACTTTTTATATTTTGAGATTCAGTGTTCATATTAAAAATCAATATAACATATATATAATGAAATACACACACACCTGGGTTTTAACAGAAACGTATGATGTTTATATTTTTGCTTGTATATATAACCTGTCTTTTATATAGACACAATTATATGTAGTGTTGGTTTTAAGATATAGTGTGTGTGTATAGAAAGAATATATATGCTAGTTTTACATTTTGAAGATATGTTTCTATACATTTGTTTATATATATATATATATATATATATATATATCACTACTAGAAAAAAGCGAAATAGCGACGGCTGGGGGCGACGGCTTCCGACGGCGAATTTCCGACGGCTTCCGACGGGCCGTCGGCGGCCGTCGGAAGCCGTCGGAAATTCGCGAATACCTGCAGCCGGCCGAGCCTTTCTTCCTCATTTTCCAGCTTCCCCCAATCTCACCAAAAACCCCCAAATTCACATTTTCCACCTCCATTCGCCAATTTCGTGATTTTTTCTCCTTCCACACTGCTGATTCAACACCTCTTTCTCTCAATCTCAGGTATAATCTCTTATTTTTCTGAAAATTTCAGTTTTTATCCTAATTTTAGATTTGCATAAATTGATAAATTAGGGCGAATTAGCGATTGAAATTGTTTGCATTAGCGTAACAATGGTTTATAGCATCACATGACATACATATTTCATCTTTTATCGTGAAATTGTGAAAAATACGTATACTTTGTGGTTGTTCATGTATATGTAAATTGTTGTATATGTCCTGATTCGACGATTGTATACGTTATTTGGCATACGATAAAATGATTGAATGAACTAGGAGTATTATATTGTGCACGTATTTACTTATGAAACAAAAAAATGCATTACTCTAAATTATAATTGTGCGTATTAAAAAAAAGACAAAAATGTTAAACCAGCCTTTTTGATGCGTAATACGTCGAATAACTGTGTTAAATTTTTATATATTTTTGTAAATGTGAACAGTGAGTAAAACTGTATTTTTGAGTAAAATGCGCGCATGTTAACCGACAAATGTCCCTTAGAGAGTTTTTGGCCCCGTCTGACGAGTGTTGTACATGATCGTTGTATAAATAGTCGTTTTTTTCGAAAAACGACCATTTATATTCATCTGGTACAATGTTTGTCGGATTTGTCCCTGTATTGGACAAGTTATGAACACAGTAAGAATTTACATTTTGTATACTACTTCGTCTCAAACGGTTCATAAAATTTCGCCCTAACTTTTCTTTTTTGTTTCCTGCGTACACGCATTTGTGTACAATGCAGGGAACAAAAGGGAAATGCTGCCGAAATTTTATTGAATCGTTTGGGACGAAGTAATATACGAAATGTAAATGCTTACTGTGTTTGTAATGGGAGGTAGGATGTCTGACCAATGAAAAAAAATTATATATTTTTAATCGTTACGTACGTTAAAAAATGAAATGTGCCCTATTTGAAAATATTTTTAAATTTGTGAAGTTGTTCTTTAAATTCAAAATATTATACGAACATGAAAATAATCTTTTTCGAATGTGTATTCTTCAAAATAAATATTAAATTTTGAACTTCTCATTTTGTCAAATAGGAAAAATGATTGATTATTTTGTTGATCGAAGGAGATGGATGTACCAAAGAAAAGGAATGAGGGGCTCAATAAAAGAAGATTTTTATAACGGTATAAACGTGTTTGTTGAATTCGCCTTAAGTAATAACGGAAACGATCCAGAAATTCGTTGTCCGTGTAGTAGGTGTAGACATTTGAAGTTTTTGTTACCAGATATTGTGAAAGTTCATTTGTGCCAACACGGTTTCACACCCGAATATTATGTTTGGGATCGGCATGGAGAAGTTGTAGCAAATACTTCTGTAGAGTCTGAAAGTGTCGTTAACGAAATAGTTTCAACGACCCGTATAGAAAATATGGTCGAAGATGCAGCACGATCAATGTTTCCTATGGTTGAAGTTGACGACGATGATGTAAATGTTGAAGAACCAAATATTGAAGCTAAGAAAATTTATGATTTACTAGATGCAGCTAAAAAACCTATTTGGGATGGTTGTAAAAGCGGCACGCAGCTGTCAGTAATCGCAGAATACATTGCGATGAAGTCAAAATACAACATCACTGAAGCTGGGTTTACGGCTGTTGTACAAGCTGCAAAAAGACATATGCCGCCCGATAATCTAATGTGTGAAAATCACTACGAAGTTAAAAAACTTATGTCGGCTTTTGGTTTACCGTATCAGAAAATAGATACATGTTTAAAAGGATGCATGTTGTTTTGGAAAGAAGACGCAAACCTTAGAAATTGTAAAGTTTGTAACCAGGAGAGATACAAACCAAGAAAAAAGAAGGGTAAGGAAGTTCCGTACAAGCGTATGCACTACTTACCCATAACTCCAAGACTTCAAAGATTATACGCATCTTCTGTAACTGCGTCTAATATGAGGTGGCATAGCGTGAGAACGGAGGAAGAGGGTACGTTGACACATCCGGCCGATGGAGAAGCATGGAAGCATTTCGATAAAACGTATCCAAATTTTGCAGCGGAGAGTCGAAATGTTAGATTAGGATTATGTACGGACGGTTTTTCTCCATTTTCTCAATTTGGTTCTAAATATTCATCCTGGCCCATTATCGTCACACCGTATAATTTACCTCCATGGATGTGCATGAAAACGCAATATATGTTTCTTACTGTTGTCGTTCCTGGCCCCGACGATCCGACACAAGGAATCGATGTATATTTACAACCGTTGATTGAGGAGTTAAAAATACTGTGGAACGAAGGAGTAGAAACATACGATGTGTCAAAGAAGAAAAATTTTCGTATGTTTGCTTCTTTGTTGTGGACTATAAGTGATTTTCCTGCCTATGCAATGCTTTCGGGATGGAGTACTGCCGGTCGTCTAGCATGTCCATATTGCATGGATGAAACACGAGCGTTTTCTTTACCTCATGGTAAGAAAATTTCATGGTTTGACTGTCATCGATATTTTCTCCATGTAAATCATCCCTTCAGAGGAGACAAGAAAAACTTTTTAGCTAATAGAGTAGAAAATAGACAACCACCGACGATATGGTCAAGCGAAGACATATATGAACTTGTTAAGGACTATCCAAAGATATATGAAACGGGGGAGCAAACAGAAATTGAAGGCAAATCAGTTGTTCATAACTGGTGCAAACAAACTATTTTTTGGGAGTTGCCGTATTGGAAACATCTTCTGCTTCGCCATAACATAGATGTGATGCACAATGAGAAAAATGTATTTGATAATGTGTTTAACACAATTTTGAATGTGAAAGGGAAGACGAAGGATGATTTGAAATCAAGACGTGATATAGAAGAATTATGCAAACGTCCCGAGCTTCATATGAAACCAAATGACAGTAAAAAACCAAAAGCTTGTTACGAATTAGATAATAATCAAGTTAAAGCTGTGTTAAAATGGGTGGAAGGGTTAAGATTTCCTGATGGGATATCATCAAATCTTCGTAGATGTGTTGACTTTAAAAATAGTAGATTGAGCGGAATGAAAACTCACGACTGTCACATAATGATGGAAAATTTATTTCCCGTTATGTTTAAAGAACTACTGCCGTTAAAAGTTTGGAAGGTAGTAACGGAGCTTAGTATGTTTTACAAAGAGCTTTGTTCGACTACTTTAAAAGTGCAACGTTTACGTAAACTTGAAGTGGACATTCCTATATTGCTTTGCAAATTAGAGAAAATATTTCCGCCAGGTTTTTTTAATGTGATGGAACATTTACCTGTTCATCTTCCATCTGAAGCACGACTTCGAGGTCCTGTCCAATACGGATGGATGTATCCATTTGAGAGGTATGTAATATGTTATAACGTAATTTAATTGCATTTGAAAGATGAAGTTAATATAAATTAATGTTGCATAGATATTTGAATCATCTGAAGAAAAAAGTGAGACAAAAAGCACGAGTTGAAGGTTCGATATGTAAATCTTACATCGAAGAAGAAGCTTCGTTCTTTTTCTCTCACTATTTCAGTGACCATGTGAATATTTCATTTCAAAGTGTTCCTCGTAATGATGAAGGCGACGAACAAGAGTCCTCTCAAGCAATGTTATCTATTTTTAGACAACATGGTCGGCCTTCTGGAAAATGTGTGGAAATATGGCTAGACGATAGAGATCTTCGTGTAGCACACACTTATATTCTTCTAAATTGTGCCGAGGTTGCACCGTTTGTTAGGTATTCTGAAATAATAATTTTTGTTTTATTCTTTTCTGTAATGCATGCGCGTGTATAACCTAATGTAATAATTTGTTTATATAAACAGTGTTTATGAACGGGAACATCCGAACGGAGATCTCAGTAAAGAATTTTCCCGTTGGTTTTCAAATTACGTTTATGAGCCGAAAAATTGTGTTGTTGACGAAGGGTTGAAACATCTTGCAATGGGACCAAAAAGAGTGGTCAAGACATATCCAATATATTTCGTCAATGGATACAAATTTAACACTAAAGAATACGGTGCAGAAAAATTAACAAATAATACTGGTGTATTTGTTAAAGGTAGTGACGATCCAGAAAACCATTTAAATGATTTTTATGGCGTTCTAACACAAATTTATGATCCTTTTGTACTAGCCAAACAAGCATTGCAAGTTTATTACGCTCCTTATCCGTCTCTAAAAAGAGATAAAGCAGATTGGTCTGCAGTTTTTAAAACAAAGGCCAGATTCACATTCGATGGGAAGAATATTCCGGACGAACAAGCTTATCAGGCAGATCTTGAGCAAAATAACGAAATAATAATTACAGACGATCATACAGATTTTGGTCCTTTGATCGATGAATCAAATGTTTTGGTAGAAGCGTTTGACAGTGCAGAGGAAAATATCGTCGAAAACGAGACCGAATCTGAATCAGAAGACGATGATGACTGATATAAATTTGAATCTGTTTTTTTGCAATTGATGTAACTATGTTGAATTCTTGATGTATTATGAAATTGATGTAACTATGAAACTAAATCCGTTTACTATTGTTTTATGTTATTTCAATTTGTCATTTATTTAGCAATTTTTATTAAAAATGCAATGAACTCTGCTTATCGTAGGAAGAGTACACCCATCATGAATCAGGTATAACAAACTTACATGTCTATTTACATTTCAGTCATTATAATTAAGCAATTTATACCATTGATGTCATGTTCATATGAAATATATTTCATTATCATGTTTTTATTCTCTTATATAATGATGTGTAAACGTCACAGGTTTATCATTATGTCACATAGAGGGAGGAGCTCTTCCCGTTCTTCAGGAGGCGATGGCAGTGGCCCATCGCAAGCGCCACACCGTCCAGTTGTTACGTTAGCCCCCAAAGCAGATGGGTAAAAATTAAATCTTATTCATCATCTTATTTTTTCTATACTATACGTATGTACTTATCTGTATCGTACTTAAAAACAGGGGGTTCGAGCTACTACCCACTAAGGTAGTGTTGGACGTCTCCAGAGCAGCATATCGTAGTAGGATGAGTGCGTGCTGGCCAAAGTGGGATACCATCCCTCCGCACATCATAGAGTGCATATGGCAGGATGTCCTAGTATGTGTAATTTTTATGTTTTCCATTTTTAATTCGTTTTTGTCGTTTTTCTACCGTTTATCGTTTAAAGTGTAATCTTTTTTTAACACAGGCTGAGATAGACATCCAGACAGATGATATGCAGCTGGCACGAGCATACTGGATGAGGAAGATGCGAAAGAACTACAGAGACACGATATCTGAGGTTAAGAAATCCGGGAAGAGACCACGGTGGATGGGGGAGAGCGTGTGGCAAGCTTGGTTGAGCTACTGGGAGACGGACGAGGCGAAGGCAAGTATACTAATTTTTTTTCAATTATTAATTTAACGTGATTGAAAAATAATGTATCAAATTTTGAATGTACAGGCAGAGTCAGATAGAAACTCTGCAAATAGAAATAAGAATCCCGTTACTCATCGCGGAGGATCGAAGTCGTTTCAGCAGTATCGGCAGGAGTTGGTAAATTTAATTACTGAATAATAAATGTAAATAGTTTATGCTATATGATTTTAAATGTATAATAATTGTATGTAACAATCAACTTCAGGAAGCCGAGGCACATGGTCCTGTCAGCTATATGGACGTGTTCACCCGTACGCATGCTGTTGAGCATGTTAATCCAGACGGGACTGTTTCGTACACATGGCAGGACGATAAATCCAGTAAAAGCCATGTAAGCATATTTCATTTTATTCAGTATTAGTAATTGTTTTAGTTGTCAAATTATTATGAAATAAGATATGATATTATTAATTTGTCAATGCAGGAGATGTTTATGGAGCAGCGACAGAAACTCCTTTCTGATACGGGTCGAGAGCAGCTGACGACCGATGAAGAGGACATTATTTTTGAGTCCGTTATGAGTCCACCAGAGCATGGTCGACGATACGGATTTGGCAATTTAGCGGTAAATAATTTAATTTTTCTTAAAATACTTAAAATATGATATTCTTACCTTTTCAAAACAATAAACTTTGATTTTATTTATTTTTCAATTATTGCAGTCCAGTAGTCAGAGTAGGAGACGGCGGAGTAGACCTCAGAGCGAGCTAGCAAGTATAGAAGAATTACAGACTAGAGTTCAGCAGTTGGAGGAGCAGAACCGCCAACAGGCCATGCAGACGGCACAGTTATTTGAGTACATGCAGCAGTTTGGTGGCCGCTTCCCTTCATCGGCTGGCTCTGGATCTGGGGCAGATTGATTCATTGCTTTCTAATTCGTTCGTGCAGGTATGTTTAGTTTTAGTTTACAATGATTTGGTAGAAGGAACAATTAATTGTTGATATGTATAATTATGTATAATACACTTGGTTCTGTAGCTGTATCAGGATATGCATGATTAGAACAGTTATTGTTAGTATTATTGTTAATGTTGGAATGTTATGTATATTTTGTATTTTATTTTTATTCTAATTTAGTTTATTTCTGTGTCTATTGAATATTTTGGAGTATTGGTTTGCATGTTTGGTTGGATTATTGTTTATTTGATTGTGCAGTATTGATATTGTAGTGTTTGGAAGAGAAATGTGGTTGGAAGGCTCTATTTGCAGCAGATTTTAAAAAAAAACAACAGGTTTCCGACGGCTTCCGACGGCTTCCGACGGCTTACTGGTCGAAATTTTCCGGCGGTTTCCGACGGGTTCCGACGGCTTATTGGCCTGATTTCCGACGGTTTCCGACGGTTTCCGACGGCCGTCGGAAGCCGTCGGAAACCGCCGGAAACCGCCGGAAACCGTCGATAATGTATACGGCATCACCCGTCGGTAGCCGTCGGAAATACTGCTTCCCGACGCCTTCATTTCCGACGGCTTTTTCCGACGGCCGCCGACGGCTTCCGACGGCCACCGACGGTTTTCAGCCGTCGGAAATCCCCCCTCCCCTTGTAGTGTATATATATATATATATATATATATATATATATATTGTTGATTCCAAAGTATTTTATGTAGGTAAGTTATATATATAGATTTATATATATTAGTTTTATATATAAGTAATGATATGGTTGAGTATATATAAGCAATTATTTCAATATATATTATGTATATAAAGATATATTTGACTTCAATATATATGAGTTAATTTAAAACATTGATTTTATATTATTTTAATATTTGTCTTAAATTATTGAGAAGAAAAATATACATATATACATATATATATAATATAAAAATAATGTATATATTTTCAGTTTATATCAAAACTGATCTGATTTGTTTTCATCGATTCCTGTTATCAGCTCTGTTCGTCGAATTTGTGCAATCTCGCTTTGCTTTGGAATTCTTGCTTGGATTCGTAACTCATCTTATTTTCGTTCATCTCTAGCCTTGAAAGGTGAGCAATCACTCATGATTAACGTTCTTATATTCATTAAATTTGATTTTAATCGAAACGACAATTGAAGTACGCTGCTGTTAATTATTTAAATTGCTATGTATATGCTATATTTATCTATATCTGTTCACCTGTGACAACTGACACCACGATCTGTTATTTATTTTATCACTGATGATATATGAATGTTGCTGATTTTTATATTATTATCATATATGCTTTCAATCTGCAAGTTTTCTGTTAGTATAGATTTCTTTATGGGTTGAAATGATACATAACCGAACGATCTTTTAGAATAGAAGAAAATCGTTATGGGTTGAAATGATAAAGCCAAGTGATTTTCATTGAATTGAATTTGGGATTGCGGGTTGAAAAGATATATACCCGTATATATTTAAATTACGGATTGAAATGATAAATATCTGTATCACTTGACCATATGATAGAAAATTTTATACAGACACCGTTGGTGTGTGTGTGTATTGAAATGATTTCTATGGTTTTGAAAGAAAATATATGGTTTATTTAAATATTGATATTAAGATATTATATATAAATGCATTTGATAAAGTTTTAAAAATTAGATTTTTAAAATTATATGTTTTGAAAATTTAACAGTTATGAGTTAATTTTGAAATTATAAATTTTAAGTATTTATTTATAATTTTATTATTTTTAAAATATATAAATAGATTTAAAATATATGAATAAATTTAATGATAGCTTTAAATATTTATTTAAATTATATTTCAGATATAGAGTTTATAATATTTTTTAATAAATTAAGGTTGGAACTGGAAATAGAAACTGGTTTGAAATTGTATTTATTTTAAGAATTATACTCAAATAAATTTGATTTGAAACTTATTTAATTTGAGATTTTAAAGATATGATTTTATAACTTAATTTTTGATTAAAAGTGATTTAAATGAGTATTTTCAAATTTACATAAATTGAAATGGGATATTTAGTTTATTTAAATTTGTAATTTGAAGTTTTATTTAAATGTTATTGAAATGATTCGGTAAATATTTCAAAACTAAATAACAGTAAAGTGAATTTGATTTATACAAAATTATCAAATAATTTTTGAAAATGTTAAATATTTAAAACTTTGAAATATATTGCAATGGAAATGGTTTATTTAGAATGGAATTGAATTGAAATTGATGAATTGAGATTGAACTAAATTGAATTTTGGAATTCGAGTTGATTCGATTTGTGAAATTTGAGGAAGCTATTTTATTATATAAATTATTTTTGAATTATATTTGTACTATTTATATATTTTACTTTATAAACTATTTTTAATTTGAACAATTTTAATATACTAATTATTTTAATATAAACCATTTTAACTTGTAACTATTTTTATATAAACTATTTTATGTTATAAACTGTTTTATTATTTATACTATTATTAATATCTAAACTGTTCAAGTGGGAAGTCATGCTTCAAAGCTATTAATTTCAAAGTATTATGTTATAAAGTGTTAGTATTTCCAAAGTGTTATAATTTCTAAGCTTTATCTTTTCGGAAGTGTTATAACTCTGAAAGTGCTATGATTTTAGAAATGGATATATTTGAAGTGAAAAATGATATCATACTGATATGGTTTTGAAATGGAAATGATATTTTGGTTTTGAAGTATGATATTTTGAAATGATCACGGTGTTCTAATAACGTTTGGTTGTTAAAGAGACCGGGATCGGTTATTGTCATACTCTCTACTAATACCGAAAACCACTTTAACAATTGTGTACGCGGTGGAGATTCCAGAATGAAGTAGGATGGTTGGCGACAATCCTATATGAGGTATGACCTGACCCTGACTCCCGTGAGTCAGCTTAGATGTGATTAAAACAGGAGCAATTGACGGGCCAAGTGAGGTCATTCCTCCGATCAGGCACATTCCTTCGATACTATATTCTGACTTTGTGATTTATTTGGTGGCCACCTTGATTTTGATTTGGAAGTGTGTTCCGAGGTGGCGGTAGTTACGGCTGTGTGTTACCACCAGCCCGAAAGTATAATTGGTATATCTACCCTGACATTTCCTAGTTGTGCCGTATTCACATGCCCTAGCGCGCCTTCTACGAGTTTGTTTTGTACCGTACCTATGAAGTGCTCTCTGACGACGTCCAGTACGAGGGAGATTACGGTACTGTGTAGACTATGGAAATATATAAAATATGTTAAGGGGGATATGGGTAACGGCTTAACGCTATTTTAATAGTTTACTTTACTATAGACAAATTATAATAGCGTATATTACTACATAGTAGACAGTTCCATGGATCTTTAGAGGATGGTTATCCCAGCATCCTTTAAGTTACTTGTATTTCAGTTGATATTTCACTTGAGTTGGATTTATTGATATAAGAATGTTAATCCTGACTCGAGTGTCTTGTGTTTTGCTTTATGCTCGGGTCAAACTGAGTATCACAACATTTGAGACTCGCCTTTGGAGTAGGAGCTTCGCTCGAAGATCCATCAATCTATTCAGCTTGCAGTTATTCAGTTGACTCCAGTGATAATACTCTGACCTTGTATTTGACTATTGTATTGTGATTTCTATGTATTCGAGACTTCTGTTGCATCTTGCTTTAACTTTTTCATATATATATATATATATATATATATATATATATACAAATATATATATATAGTAGCTTCATGAACTACTATTCATTTATTTCCGCTGCTTATTGTTATATTACTATGTGTCTGTGATTCTATGATTGATTTATTTACTAATGCTGAGTTTTGCCAAATATATATTAACAAAATGATATTTTGAGCAGTTCAAGTCCGACGTGTATGGATGCGAATGGTTGAAAATATCGACATGTTACATGATCAATCTATGATCTCTCATTTTAATCTAAGTAGAATGAGTAGTGTATTTATCATTGGTCTATTTGTATTATTAATTAATACAACTTAAACCAACAAACTTTAATACAACAACTAAAACCACTTATTAAATGCCATGAAAATGATTATGAAACTAAAAAAAAAATTCTATTTTAAGCGTGATTTATTTACTATTTTTGACAGGAAACATAGGTCATCAAATTTTGGTTCTATTTTAATTCCATGATCAAAATTACTTAGTTAGACGTTAATGTAAATTTTGTTTAAATTTGAGTAAGAATAGCCTATTTGTGATAAACAAAATAAGCTGTCAAATTCACTAACAAACTTACATCAACATCTAACAATCCATGAAGCATAAAAAGAGATCATAAATTAGCACATATGTTGAATCTACATGATTTATTACCCTAAATTGAAGGGGTTTAGCTTCTCATTTTTGTTATCATTTCAACACATGTTGTGCCACACTAAAAAAAGGAAAGTAAGAGCAAATTAAAAGAAAAGAGAACTAAACTACTTGCATAAATTAAATCCAAACTAATTGCAATGAAAAGAAAGCTAATCTACTAACATGAAATAGAAAAATGCATGTAAATAAAATAAAGCACGAAATGGAAAAGCATGTAGAAAAAGAAGAAGAGGCTTAAGAAGCCATTTTATTTCTCATTAATTTTGTTGCTACAATTTGCATAATGTGATAAGAAGATAAAAACTCCATTACATGAACATAAGAGGGTTTATACATGATTAAAACCCTAATCCATTTTTGAAGAACTTCTTAAAATGCCTTTGAGGTAGTGCGGCCTTCAAGTTATCATTAGCATGAAATTAATCCTCTATTAAATGTGCATGTGCATTTAATCCCCACTAACATACGCACTAGCTCTTCATTGTGGTTCATGGTTATTGGGTAGGTGGGGTCATCCGTGATTACATGAATTATTTTATTTCTTCATTTCTTTGGCTTCCAACTCTTGTGTATGCATATTTCCATGAAACCACTTCCAAGTTGAATCCAAAATTTCTACAAAACAAAATAAAACGTGCAAGTAATTTTTTTTCAAATTAACTCAAATGCGAAAATTACCGTTTTGCACCTATGTAGATGCATGAATGATGACTCAAAAGAATTTTTGAATTTTTTTTAAACGTATAAAAACACCTAATTATGACATTTATTTTACTAAAATGAGATTAAATGTGTGTGTAAAAATATACATTTTTATGTGCACATCGGGTACCGACCTGAAAAGAGATCGGTACCGACCTGTCCCTTAGCCTACTTTTGCACTCTATCTCCTTGTATCCTCTTCCATCGTCCTTCCAAGCATGCCTTCAAGTCCTTGGACAATTTCGTCTTCATTTAGACATTCAAATTCGTTCGAAAGTCGCTTGGTCTTAAAGCGGAATATTGCCCCCAAAGTGCGCTTCTGTTGGAAACAAAGTATGCTTTGGGTAAAGACAAACAGATAGAGCCATCCAATCAAGGCCTAGTAATCCTGGAGTTTCTTTGAAGTGTTAACTATATTCCATTAGCTTTCATTCAACCACTTTAGATAGTAGTCATTCCACTTTAACTTCCTAGGTAAACGTTTGCATTTTTCGAAGATCGTTCCATGCCTTGGCCAGGTGAGAGTTTTTTCCCTTTCATTTCTCTTCTAGCCAATATTTCATATCGGAACTGACCACTTTAAGTGGACACCGAGATGAAATGCTGAGTCAATTTGTGCATATAAATTCCATACTTAGTAAATTTTTCTCTATGCTTTAACTATTTCCTCACTTTCAAAATTTCACGCCTGAGAATTTTTCCCTAGCCAATTCCTTACGAGATCAACTTCCTAACCACGGCATACTACCGAGCATCCAAGACCCCCGCCGCCGCCACTAGATCCTCTTCTCTAAAATGCTTCTTTCTCCCAAGAACTAAACCTCGAATTCTCTTCAATCCCTGGTCTAGATCTGAAATACTAAGGTGGGTGTTCGACGGTGGTTTTTTGCATTGCAATGGTTGAGTGGTGCGGTTGGGATTATCTAATGGTTAAAAGGCGATTTGTGCTTTACACGATAATCAGTCACATTGAAATTTGGCCATAGAAAAACCTAAGTCTTCCTAGTATGGAACTCGAGCCTGACATGGAGTTGACATCACAAGGACCCTGAGTCTTGGTCACCACATTCTCATTAGCCGTTAGCTCCATGTTTCCATCAATTTCACTTCAGGTCTTGCATAACATTCCTTACTTTGCAATGGCCATACATCCTTATGTTCTTGAAATTTATGAACACCTTTCACTAAAGCGTTGTTGTTTGTAGGTTATCACTCGAATCCTAATAGGACGGTTCTTTCAAAGAATGGAAAATGCACTTTGGCATCCGAATTATTCCATCACATAGTACTTCAAGTTACTATACAATTTTATGTTCCTATATTGAAAGCTCCTTGTCGCTCTAGACAGTGGTCCCATTATCGATTATCCGGCAATAACTGGTAAGACCTAACACATAGTTATATTGTGCGACGGGGTTTGTTTTCCAGCACGAGAGGGATATCTACATAGAATGGTCTGCTTATCGTGTATAGGACATAGGATACACACTGCATATGATGACACTTCTAATTTGTCTCGGTCAACGTTCAGAACTCGATTGGTGAACCCACATCTACATCCGTTGGATTCTGAGCGTTGGTCACACGCATTGTCATTAAGTAGAATTTTAAAATAAAACATACATGATCATGTTCGTCTTAAGTTTTTCAGTCTAGAAAGACTCTCCAATCACCTAGATTCACATTGGTGCTCTACCGTTAACTCCTCTAAAAGCCTGATCCACCAAGGCTCAAGCCTTAGCATATATGCCTTCTAGAACAAGAAGCTCAATCACGAATGAGTTGTAGGGAATGATAGTACTAGTAGCTCCATCCCAGGATCCACCTCCTCCACTTAATGAATAAGTTGGTTTAAGGGTTCTAGACGACCCCTTAGAACAAATTCCATCGATGTTAATGGCTAAGTTACTAAGCACAATATGCCGAAAACATGGAATCCCAGAGAATGACATATTGTTACCAATAGTTAACGAATGGATGAACAGTCAAGGTTATACATCTGGCAATAGATATATGTGCCTAAGCAGGGTTTTGCCACCTTTAATCCATTTCTTTGAATGTTTCTCCACAAACTTAGGCTCCCTCCCACCCAAGTACACCCCAATGGACATGCCTTACTAAACTCCCTATACGTGTTATTCATGACACAATTTCACCAGTCTCCAAAGATTTAACACAACTTTTGGGATTCAAAGAGCGAAGCGAGTCACCGTCCTTAACGATCATAAAAACCTAGTGTCGATGTAAAGTCATCGAAGCACTTTACAATAAATGCTCGTACTTCAAGAATGAATATTTCTTAATTCGTTGTCCGTTGAACTCAATCAGATTTGGCTGTTCGGAAGTAATATCTCTTTCTATCAATCCTTTTCCGTACTTGGGTTCTTGTCGTCTACGTCTAACTTCTTATCCGTTATTTCACACATATTCCCATTCAAGATAGGAGTACCGAGCACTCCGACACTCTAAAGGTCCTTAAGGGACTTGGCATCTGATATTGCTCCACCCCCTATCTCCTAACGAACGAGAACGTTTGTCAATGTGGTCTTCTTCATCCTGAACGCTTCGTAGTCTAGCTGAGCTTCCACCAAGAGAATCTAGGAGGTACATCGGGTCTTCTACTCCCATTTGCAGATCCAGCAAAGATATCCCAAGGAGCGCTGTTGGCTCATCGGGTGTGGAGAACGTCGACGAACCCGCCGATAGAGTGGTGGAAGAAAATATAGCTAGTTGGGTGCAAGTGGTAAGAGAAGAGAGGGTAGATATGGCAATAATTTTCGAAGGAGGAGAAGAAAGAGAGGGAGAAGAGGAAATGAAAGTAGAAGGATATTAGGGCAAAGAAGAGGATGATGATAACGAGAGCTTTGATCAGGGTAGAGGCGAATCGTACGGAGAGACATCTCCATAGGATACCGAGATTTCTGCCCAATCACATCTAAGGCGAATAGTCATCAGGACTTCCCAGCAGTCCACAAAACTGAGCATGACGCCAACAATTGAGGCGACTTCTCCAACTGGCTCTTCAGACAACATCTACGGCCCTCTGAGTGATCTTGAAATTATGGAGTATCCCTTGTTTTAGCTTCCCATTCGAGGACCACCTCGCTTCCCATCTGAGGACCTCCTAACTGAAGGAAGAAAAACTCCATCTTTACAACCTTTTAAACGTGGTCCGTATGGTACTTATGGTAACACCAGCACTTTACATTTCACTAGGATCACAATAACCCATATTTGGCAATTTCCCCCACTTTAGTGTTTCGAAACTGATATGATCCTTTCTTTTATCTCAACTACGATGTAACGAGATCATTTTAACTACCTCTACTTTGGCATTACCAAGCAAAAAGGAGGTACTCTTGAACATTACCCTCTTCCTTCCAGCTCATACCGAAAGAGAAAAAGACAAAGAAATGGACGAGGAGAGAGTGCGAAGAAAAGAAAATGACAAGCATAAAGAGATCACCAAGCAGAAAAGGATAGAAAGAAAAGGCGCACATATGAGAAATAATCCTATGACTAAGGGAAAAGGTTCAAAGACACACATGACTGATGTGGTCCTTCCTTTGGCTTTTTCCTCCTCAATCTCAGTCGTGACTTCCTTTACAATAACTTCCAATTTCGCTCTCTCTTGCCACCACTGTTTCTTTACCTCATTAATCCATAAAGGTCTCAATTTTTCCAGCTCCACCCCTACCAAGTAGAATGCAAGATGCCTTCCCAAACCTTTGCCTGATCGGAGTCAAATTCAAACATAACCTTAAATATACTTCTAGGGAAGAGGCCAACAGCAGGGTCAGAGGAATCCAGAGCTAATGTACTAAGGGTATGAGTGGAAGAAACTTGCTTTCGCCCTCTTTGATGTCAATAAGATCAACCAAACCGATATCTAGTCATTTGAGTCATAAAGAGGAGGCTTTGAGCTGGTAATTAAACGTTATAAATCCCAGCTAGCTAAAACTTCAAAATAGAGAGATGAGGCTCAGAAGTCGGTCTACGATTCCGAAAAGATAATCAGCGAAATGTCCTTGGCTCACCAACAAGATTACCTAGTCATGAATGACTAGCTTAAATGACAATAAAACAACAGTCAAGGCTACAGAATCTGAACTTTTGGTTAAGAACACCAAATTCCGGTCGCTTCAAGCTAAAGTTAAGAATCTCCAAAACAGTGTACAAAGCAAGAAAGCAGCAAAGATCAATGCCCAGGTCAAGTTTGCTGGCACTATAAAAGAATTTACTGCATTTAAAGAGTGGTTCGCAAAAGAGAAGGAAGATCTAAATTCCACTCTTTAGCAATTATGTGCCAATTTTATTTGATTTAAGAACCTGAAGTGAATGAGAAATACTTATTCTCTCGCTCTGGCCAATGCTTGGAAAGAGGTAATGCACTAAGCTGTTGTGCCCTGTGAAGGCCTCACCGAAGCCAACCGAAAGCCTAATAGTTGGATGACAATGACCTTGAAAAGCTGAAATAGAGGAAAGCGATCATAGCTGCTCATGACACTGCTACAGCTAAAGCTCTTATTGATGCGCCTATTGGTCCAAGTGCATTGGGCTAGGCAGAATCGTCAACTTCAAAAATCCAAGAGCCAGTAATGGATGTCCTAATCTCTACATAAGCCAGCTCTAAGGCCACTCAAACTATAATCCCCGCCTCTATAGCAACTAACTCGGTTGAACCTTACTTCCTTGCTTTACCACTCAGCCTTTACAATCCAAAACAAGAGGGGAGGAAGTTACTGTCTCCTATCCAACAAACTGCACCTAAAGATGGTATTTCTGTCGTCTCATCGATGTTTGAGAAGCTTCATTTTCACTCGAGACTGTCACTAACCTTTACTTTTCCATTTGTGAACTTGTAGGTCATTCATCTCTTCCTCCTCCACCGCCAACAATTCAAGGATTAGATCCAACTGCTATTTTAACTATGTTTACTTCCATATCCAAAAGATTAGTCACTCGTCTGCTTCCTTCTAGTTCTAGTCTTGGCCTTGACTCTCAAAAGATGGTTGCTTTAGAAGGTCTAGAGGATATTTCACAGTCTTAGGAGGAAGCTATCATGATCACCAGTGCTATGGGCCCGACGATCCTATTTCCGTAGCAGAGAAGTAGAAGATTGACATATCTAAGGCAAAAACTAATATCGAGCCTGGATTATATATGCCTGCTGGTCCAGAGAAGCCAAGCTCTACCCCAAAAATTGCTCCCATCAAAGTGAAACCTCCAAAAGCTAGCAGCACCAACACCTCTTCAAAGAGTTTTGATCCTCTTGTAGATAAGCTCGAAGATCATATCATCATCACCGAAGGTGAGGCCACTAACTTAGAAGGTAGCACCCCTGAGAGTAAAGCCAAGGATGATATGAGCTAGAAAAGACCACATGATGATTTCGGCGAAAAAGGTGGCAAGACTTGGAAGGAGAATAAGTAGGGTTCCTACTTGGCTTATGATGTTGAGACAGTTTCCATTAGTCTCTTTTGGTTGTACCCTTTTATTTTTGCTTTGTACATTGGTCGTGCTTGTGCTGGAGCGGCTACGTATCTAATGTATATAAAAATGAATGTAATGAATGATTGTTTTTTCTATTACAATCTTTGTTCCATTTACATTTTCACATTTTTATATTATATCTACTATATACAATTCCTACATATATAATATAAATGCTAGTATTATAGTTTATCCATATTATACATGCTTGTGTATGCGCAATGCCATAACTTAATATAGCTTTGTACATATAAGTAATTTTCTATGATTTCTTAGTTATATTCCATTGTATAGTATTGTTTACCATTGCCAAACATATTCCCATTTCAGGTGAAAAGGTTTTGTTATTCATTTTCCCATCTCTGTGGCGGACTTTGTTCATCCTTAGTCGAACTCCATCCGACCACGAGCAAGGTCATGGCTAAAGGAATGCCTGATTTCCCACCCTTTCCTATCTCTAGGAAACGACATTCCGCATGTCTGCCTTTGGGCACCACATTTTGATCTCGCCTAGCTTCATCTATTGATTGAATTAGTTCATTAATCCTTACTACTTGTCATCGGGTAGGCGTGCCTCACTGGGCCATAAGTGATAAATAGTCCAATTACTCACTGATCCTCCAGGGATTAATGTTTCACATGCTTATCTATGAGCATCAGCGTTCGACCTCGCTAATATCCGAGCGTCAACTGAAATAGCTCCGCAGCCATCATGATTTTATCCTTGGCTAGATATGTCATATTGAGCCCTAAACATGGTCGTAAAAATTCCAACTACATACTGGTTCCTGTCTTCGAGAATTAGTGTCCCGGGAACCTACCTTTGGGTCGTTATACTTGATCTCATCTATCTCCAGGTGTTGATTGAAAGTATCCTTTAACTATCCTTGCTTATCTTCGGCCAGTCATGTCTTACCAGGCCATAAGTGTGGTCGTTTAAACTTCAATTACACACCATTTTTTCTCCCTAATCTAGAGCTTTAGTTACTTGATTCTGGACATCTCTCATTGACTTTGCCTTTCATTTCGGTTAGTCAATACTAAAGGGATATGGACAAATTATCTGATCCATCCTTATGATTATACTCCTTTGTCCAGATCTTGGATCAAAGGAGTTGGTCGGTACTTATCTCTAGGTACTTAATTGTACCGCAATCACATAGCACAAAATATTGGTTACAAAAATAGTGGTTCACTAGTTCGCGAAGCTAAATTTATTCTTAAACAAAAGAAGTGGCAAGTCATACATTGTGACTGTGCCCTCAATTCCACTATGGTGGCTTATTTGCAAAAAATAAACCAAATAAATTTTAAGTGAAATAGCATCACAACTGGTCATTATTCCTTGCTTACGATTACACCTATATTTTCCAAACTATATCTAAGATAAACTAATGCAAGCGCTAGGCTAAAAGGACTTCCCCATGAAC
Source organism: Allium cepa (assembly GCA_030765085.1). Taxonomy (NCBI): domain Eukaryota; kingdom Viridiplantae; phylum Streptophyta; class Magnoliopsida; order Asparagales; family Amaryllidaceae; genus Allium; species Allium cepa. Next base: position 673,531,843 of record CM060940.1, read on the forward strand.
TAAACCAAAAAAAAGAAATAAAAAAGGCCCATGTAGGACCACGCCAAAGCCTCGAGACTATAGCAAAACATGAAAACCGCACCATTCGACCATGTGTGAAAGTGACGCTGAAATACCCTGCCGATGATCTAAGATAGCCATAAAAGTTGATCTGTAAATCTAACACTCAAGGGGCAGGACTGCGACACAACTTTTAAATTGCACTGCTTCCAAATACCAAATACAAAGGTCGTATTACAGTTCCAAATGTAAGTCTTCACAAGTCAAAATTGCAACATAATCTTAAATTAACAACAAAGAAAAATGATTATGCTGTGGCCCTAGAAAGTGCAATCTTGATGGCGTAGGACTGCGGCACCATCGTTAAAGCAATTACTTGCATTAGGGATGCCCCACAATCTTAAACTAATAATTAATATGGCGGGGTTTGTTGCAATTCTATATCGATATAAAAGTAAAAAGAATGCGCTGCAATCTTGATGTAACAGAACAAAGCCACAATCTTTAAAAACACCATCCATGAACATGAGAAGTCGAGGGATAAGGTAATGTAACAAGAATACTTCGAAACCAAGAGCCGAGCCGTATTCCTCAAAGGCAAACCAAAAGATCCCAGCCTCATCCCAAAATCATTAAACCCAATTCAAAAACAAGGCCGTAGCGTAGTCCTCTATTGATAAAAAAGACTCAAAATAGGTTCATTCAAGGTGATCACTCTTTAAAAATAGCAGCACGGCCTCTCCTACTAAGCCATACAACTCAACTCCAACTGCCTCCAACATTACACCTTGCTAATGTTTCAGATAGAAGAGCACAGTACAACTTCAAAGTACTAATGTAGTTCAAATACAATGTAGTATTACTACCCCATGCATAATGAAGGTGTTATTTGTAATAAAGTAAAGCGAAGTTGTAAAGTGCTGAAAATGATGAGTTCTTCCTAAAATAGAGGGAAGTTTGTCATAGCTGCTTCATCTGCACATGAGCGTAGTTCACTAGCCTCCTAAAATAAAAATTCACCAATTTAAATTGTAGTTTCCCGGCAAAGGCCAAGTTGTCAATCCATGTACAGTAAATAAGCTGAATGGATGGTTGACGCGTGGCATCATCCAAAGGCGAAAATCAAAAGACCAGAAGAATAACGTTAGCAATCCATATGAACCCTATGTATTATAAATACATGTGGTACTGCAAAAGAGAAGAGGAGGATTTATTTTAGACTTTACATCTTTTAGAAACACTAAAGTCAAAAGCTATACTCTCTGCCATTGTTTATTTGCACTAAGAACGAAAAGAAAGAAAAAGACATGTCCCATGGACGTAGAATTCGTTAACATTCGAATCATGTAAATTCTCTATGTCACCTTTATTGCTTTCCACACATGATTTTACTTTTTATTTTTTAGTACTATCTAGCTTAACGAATTAGACAATGACTAGTCATTAGATTTTGAGTGTTTCTCATACTCATGTTAGTACTGTTACACATAATTAATTCCTTTAAAGACAATTTTAACATTACTTAATTTTGCTAATACCTAGTCACGTAAGCATTCAGTGACATGATTACTTCAAAAAATATTTGAACGCTTTTTAATATGAAAAATCTCAACAACATTTTTGGCGCTAAATGGAGGGCCAATTTCCCTATCTGATAGACTTAACTTACATTTCCTTTAGACACCAATATAGAACCATGAATCTTACATATTCTAACATGCTCCTAACTAGGAAACTTTCCACCTTGCTTAGAAAATACCAAAAAAGCATCCCCGTGCCTCTACAACCCAAATTGAGGCAAGTGCCTATATAGAGCTCACCTTAGATCCATCCTAGTAGCCTATTAACCCTTCATAAACCCATTGAACCAACGCATGGATGGAATAAGGAGATCCTTGGCCTATTATCCTACCTTTAAACCAATCTCCCCTCAACCTTCCATAGCTCGCCGCCATCATTCACCAACAATGCTAACCATGTAGCATGTGAGTGATAACGAAAACTTTAGAAATGAGAACAATGATGATGGTCTAAATATCGATGCCATGCTCATAAGCAAATTCCAAATCAATCATCAAATCAAACCAAAACCTGTCAATATTAACCCTTTATTGCTGAAGAAGTAAGCATGAACCGTGCCTGATGGTGATGTTGTTACTTTACTCTATAGATTTGGATCATCCTAGATAGATGCCAAAGAGGATGAAATCTGCTAATTGAAGGCTTGTGTAGAGCGGTTGACAAGACTATGAAAGCAGAATAATAGAGAAGAAGTAGGGAAGAAGGTTCTTCCCTATTTAGTGAAAGCATCATAGAAGCAGACTTTCCCAACAATTACAAAGCCTCATTAATTGATAAATTTGATGGGACCACAAACCCAAATGACCATATTTGTACTTTCAAGTAATACGTGGACATTCTAAAAGTGGGAAGGATGTCCAAATGTAAGCTCTTCCTAGTATATCTGGTAGGGGCATCTCCTAAATGGTTTAGGAGGTATGGACCAAGTGAGGTTTGTTCGTAGCCGTAGTTAACTACGGATTTTTTGAGACATTTCAACTTGAGAATGGAGGCTTCCCCAGATATAAATACAATGTCTTATATGAAGCAGGGTGAGAATGAGAGCCTACGTAACTTCATAGAATGCTTTAAATCCAAGGCGCTATGAATTAAGGTGACCTGCATGGAAGCGTTGTTGATGGCAGTGCATGCTAGAATAAGAGGAAACACAGCCATGCGGGATAAGAACAGTAGGAAACTATGCCATGGTACTAAGGCATTCTACAAATGTCGACGGCTACATCAAAATAGAGGAAGCCAAGATTGCAAAATCACATCCTGTTGAAAAAACTTCTGCTCCCCACAACAAAATGAAAAGTGGGGCAGAAAGATACCATCCATTGGGAAAGAGGCAAAGAGAATTCAACTTCACAACAAAGACTCTCCTCACCCACACACATGGTCTGATTTATGAGATTGCCATAACCGTGCTAGCTTACATTGTCTCGAATAAAGGGAAGAAACCATAACAAAATATGGGGAGCCTACTGCCGCTTCCACATGGCTAATAGCCACTACACAGATAATTAGCGACACTTGAGAAATGAGATTGAGAGTCTGGTTCAAAAAGGATACTTAGGAACCTACCTGTAGGAAAACAATTGAGAAAGGACTGGAAACATCACTGTAGATTTAAATGAAAATCTGGCTAGAAATCCTTGTGATCTCATAGCCTCAATTCATGAAGGACCACACCTTATAGGAAGAAGTAAAAAAGCACAATAACAGTACATGCGAGAGGTAAAAGTAGAGCAAAGGACCATATTTCATGTAAAACAAAAGCCTATGTAGGATGTAATCTTCATTACAACTGACGCCTCTGGGGTTGTCTTTTGCATCGAGATCTTCTCATAATTATGATGCAAATATTAAACTGCACCATGAAGAAGTTCTTCGTGGATTCTGGGAGTTCTGTTAACGTCAACTTTAAATCTGCATTTGACCAAATGAAACTTCCAGTGGAGATATTGAAACCAAGCCATGAACTGATTTACGGGATTAATAATACCGCAACCACTCCTATTGGAGAATTTGCTTACTTATCACCGTTGGAACTACAGCGCTTCATAAATCATTCTATGCGAGCTTCGTGATCATTGATCAACCATCACCATACAGTGCATTCCTGGGAAGACCCACACTAATTGACATGGGGGTAGTTATTTCTCAAAAGGTTTTTCTCATGAAGTTCCGAACCCCCGTTGGGATAGGGTTGATAAGAGGAGAACAATTTTTAGCTAGGGAAGTATACAGTGTAAACCTTAATTCTAGCAATAAAATTGTTCTAAACTACTTTGTTGTCTCTTCTAATAACTGTGATAATAGTGATGAAAAGGAAATCAAGCCAGTCCTTAGAAATGCGTCGGTACAAGGTACCAAGACTAATGTTGTAATAGGTCATTCTACGACCACAACATTAGTAAGGAAGAAAAAGAGGAAGCATATGCATATGGTCGGCAAGACGAATATAACTCGATCTATTTGCAGTATTTTTACGATGAACCTCAAAAGCAGGCTTCCTCTGTAGCATCCGAACATGAAAAAGAAGAAATTGAAATATATCTAAGGTTAGGGGAGGCAGGGAGTGATTTAAAACCATTAGATGACCTTGAACATCTATAGATACACCTGAAATATCCCTCAAAAATTCTCTAGATAGGGAAGAACCTCAACGAAGAAATCCGAGCAGAGTTAATAGACTTATTAAAAATTTCAAAAATGTGTTTGCTTAGATGCACTCAGATATGGAAGGAATAGATCCAGCAATCATTTGTCATGCACTCCACATAGACCAGGATGCTTAACTAATCAGGCAAAAGTGTAGGACCTTAGATCAGAAAAGTTATATGCTCTGCATGAAGAAGTTAAGAAATTGAAGGATAATGGGTTTATTAGGGAAGTATATTACCTGAAGTGGATTGCAAACCCTGTTCTTGTAAAGAAGTCTAATGGGTGGTGGATAACTTATGACACCCCAAATTTTAGTTATGACACCCCAAATTTTAGTTTAACATTATTTAGGATGTTTAATGGATAGATTAAATATAATAATGTAGATGGTTAAGGAGAACGAGATTTGGTTATTAATAAGGTCAAACCTAAATAAATTAAGTAAAAAGATTATTTTGAAAAAATTAACACATAAGAGAATATATGAGAGGGGTAAAATAGATAGATCCATCTTTTAATCCTTAAACCATCTCCTCCTCGTATCATTCTTATTTTACTCACACAAAAACATTTAAAAGAAGAACATAAGGAGGCCGGCCATATCCTAGGGGAAGAAGGGACGAAATCATAGGGAAACTAGAATAACATCAAATCTCAACTCCAACATCAAATTTAAGGTGAATAATTGCTAAAATCATCTTTTTTATCTTTTGTTTAATTCGATTATGGATAGTACCTTAATTTATCTTGTTTGATTTGCCAGCTTATGGGTGAATAATCATTGTTTGGATAGAACAATGGTTTATGGAATTTTTATGAAATTATTTGAATGGGTTCTGAGGATAAAACATAAGTTTTTAATCTCTAAATGTTTTGATTTTCTGGTATTTTGTGTAAAACATCAATTTGGAGAAGGGTTTTTAATTTCATAGTTCTCCAGTTTGAAGTAAATATTTTATGAATTTCCTACGGTGGAAATTGGGTAATTATTTAAAATAATTAAATACAGTTTTTGGCCTTGAATTTTTTATATGGTAGATAATAAGATATTTCTAAATTTCTGGGATTTTTGGGGATTTTTCCCAGTGGCTTTGAATTAATATGAATTTATTTTGCAAGTTAAGCATTTAAATTAATAATTAATTAAGGTTATTAATTAAGTTGGCAAATGATTTTGGGACTTCAAAAAACCAACCGCGATAGATCTCCTTAAAAGAATTGGGTAAAGCATTTCATTATCAAATAGGAATTTGACAAAGGATAAGATTTGATGGAAAGTATTTACTTTTATTGGTCAAAAATCAGTTTTCATAATAATTATGATAATTGCATGCCGCTCCTATCAAAAGCTAGGATAACGTCAGAGCTAAGAAGATCGGTATCGATATGGAAGGAAGCATATAATAAATACTTAGGTAGTTACGGAATGATTCCTGCAATGTCGAAGTCAATTTCGTCGGCAATTTATTATCAACAACATCGCATTCTCGTGATTCATTTAAGTGTTTAAACCTTAATGCCGAAATCAATGACGCCGCATGTTTTCACCTTATTCTAAATGACGTGGCCTCACTTATGTCGACATCATTGATGCCGTCTATTACCCTTTTGATTATTTTCGGTATCAACTATACGGAGGCAATTGATGCCGACTGTTTTGACTTCGGCCTTATATGTTTGGCGTCACAGTAGCCGAAGTATGCTAAGTATAAAGTTTTATAATAACGCCGTTAATGTTGATGCCGCTATTCATCAATATCTGCAAGGTTTTATATTGCACTTTGTGGGCGACGGTGCCGCACTGCATCGATAGCAACATTTCTTCCATTTTAGCGTCAAAGAGGCTTAGTTTTATGTAAATTAAAATTATGTTTTAAAGAGGCAATATATCCAATGTTTAAGAGGGTTGACAACCCTATGATTTTGGCAGTTAACCATACGATTTATAAAAATTTAAAGTTTTGTCTTAAAAATTGGATAGCCTACATAATATGTACGTCGAAAACCTTATTTTCGACATAGAGTTTTTTACTTGAAAGGATTTAAGCTTTTGTTTCCGACCTTGGATAGAGGTTGACATTGTTATTAACATGGAAAATATTCTCTACTGTCCTAATTAACAGCAGTGAGCCATATGTTGTATGATTTCGACTTTGTTCGTTGGGGATACAAATGTTCTTATCGCTATGTGCTATAAGTATATGAAGTTGACATTATTTATTGGGGTTACTAAGATTAAATATACTTTACAGTAATCATTGGGGATACCGGTGTTTATTTTCAATGAGTTCGACATAGATCATTGGGGATACCAATGTATATTATTTTGAAGATGTTAAAAGTTTAAAGGGTATACAACCTAATTAGGGACATCAATAGATATAGGTTGAATATATGGGTTAAATATGAATTAGACTGATAAGTGAAGGATTCGTAGTCGTCCTAGGAAAACTATAGGATATGGGATGGATAGTCCACATCATGCCGGTGATAGATAGTCTCTAAATTTTTAATGAAGGGTTCATAGTCGTCCTGGAAAAACTATAGGATGTTAGATGGATAGTTCACATCTTGCCGAAGATGGATAGTCTTTAGATGGTTAATGAAGGGTTCATAGTCATCGTAGGAAAACTATGTAACGTGTGATGGATGATCCATATCATTTTAAGTAGATGAAACCATATGTGATGGGTAAGCCGTATAGGATGGGATAGGTAATCCATAAAAATGTTTATATGAGATTTATAGTTCACATAACTTTTATAATGAGACTATATGGGATAGGTAGTCCATATGGTAAGGGGATGAGCAATCCAAGTAATCCTATGTGAGATAGGTAGTCCACAAAAGTATAAGGCAGATAGTTAATGAAAATTTAGATGGATAGTCTAATAAAATGGGATGGGTATTCTAGTATATGTTGAAAAATTGCAAATAACCTTTAATCTGTTCTAACCATTATAGATGCAGGAGCACGCTGAACAGTTATTATGTTTTGTTAAGATACTAGTGAGGGGAAAACCCGTTTCTCTTAGCCACATGGCCTCATTGGATATCTATTGGTTTGAGATAGTAGGTTATTATTCACACCAGATTTTTTTCCTAACCCGAAGTTTTTGTTTTACCCCTTAAACCATCGAATACTCATTTGACTTGTTCGGGAGTAAGGGATTTCAGGTTTTCAGTAAGAAGAATAAGCTTCCAAAGATGTGCATGAGGTAATCTAGATATTTAAGAGTTCATATCTAATACATTGTGTTGTTGATTTTGTCTGTATGGATGTAATGGCAAGTTATATTAATTTTCAAGTGTTAGATTCTGACAAACCAAGGGTGTATCTTCATATATCGCTCTTAGAGTACTTTGTATTAATTATATTTTCTTTGAACATGGGATTGCGAATGAGATTATGTAATGAATATGAAATTTTATTATAAACTAAAATGGATAGGTTTGATATTAAATTATGTTTAATATTTTTCATGTTCACGTGCTTCTGATTATTAATATGATTAATATAGCCGTATTTTATCATCGGAAATTAATACTGTATGACTGCAGGATTCGTAGTGCTAAGTTTCGAGCCTCAAAATGGGTGATGTTACAAGTTGGCATCAAAACATAGGTCTATCTAAAACTTAAAGATTAAAAGATTTTGAACACATAATCCTAATGGATAAGAGAATAAGATTAGGGTATGGGATAACGCTGTAGTAATGTACTCGTATTTGCAAATATATAAATATGTATTCTATCTCTATTCTACCTTCTCTCTTGGACCGTTCTTATCTTATTGAGGCTCATATGCAGATTATGAGAAAACAAGGTGTGGAAGTGGGAAATGGAAGAGTGAATCTAGGTGGTGAAAGCACCACAACCAACAAAAATGTTCGACCAAACCAGAAGGAACCAAGGTTGATAGGCAAATGCTAAGGCAGGTGCTGGAACCGTGCCAGTAGGTATAGGGACTATGTATTGGTTCTTCATTAATATGATGCAAGCTTAAGCAGTTACATGAGTACTTGGAGGTAATGCTGCTAATGTGTGAGGAGTCATTCCCATAGCGCCAATTAGCAATAACTATGCTAAGATGAGTTGAGATTATACCGGTTTTGGTGTGATGCCTTTTCTCGGGACTGAAGATGCTATAGAAGTAGAGAACTAGCTGTTGCATTGTATGAGAATATTTACTGATTTTGGTTTGAATGACGAGCATAAAAGGAGATTGGCTTTGAGACAATTGCAAGGTGTTGCATTATTTTGGTTGAATATGGTGACCGTAGGGGTACCAGAGGTGGAAATGACTTGGGAAGAATTCTGAAGGAGATTTGAGGAAAGATTTTTATCCGAGGTAGCCAAATCAGCCTTGCTCGGGAAATTCATGGAATTGGAGCAAGGGGAAATGTGAGTGTTAGAGTACTATGCTAAGTTTGATGAACCGTATGGATATAGATATGTCATTATTGATACCGTTATCAAGTGGAATGAGAAGTTTATCCAGGGGTTGAGGCCGGACATTGTTAGGGCAACTATGCCACATCTCGAGGATCCATCAAATGTAGTGGTGGAAATAGTTATTAGGAACAAGGAGATGTTTTCTACCTTTGGAAGGGAAAGCCAGTTGGAACCCAGTGTTCTCAAAATAAGAAGAGGAAGTTCTTTAAGGGAAAGGGAGCTCAGAAGGGTGGAACTGCTAAGAAAGATAATCAGATATCGTTTGTTATAAGTGTGATAAGAAGGGGCACTATGCTAATGAGTGTCGATCGGATGATGGCAAGATTGTTGTGGGCAAGTAGAATGTGAAATGCTTTAACTGCTACCAGCTGGGGCATTATAAGAACAAATTCCTAGAAGCAGCCAAGGCTAATAAAGGAAAGGTTTTTGCTTTGAAGCCATCTACATCAAGCCCGGTTGCTGCTGAGAAAAGGTAGTTTGTGATGGAAGGTACAGTTTTGATTCATAGCATAGCAGCTAGACTATCGTTTGATACTGGTGTATCACATTCATTTATCTCTCAATATTTGGTAGATAATTTATGTTTAGAACCATCATACCATGTTACTTTCTCAAGGCTTATTAATCCAATTGGAGGGTACGCAACTCTTGGGATGAAATGTAACAATCTCGAATTTGAGTTGTTAGGTTATGCTTTTTCCTACAGTTTGTACGTGTTTGATTTCGTGGGCTTTGAGATTATTTTGGGTATCGATTGGTTAAGCAAATATGAAGCTAGGATACTTTTCCAGGATAGAAAAAATATCGTTAGGCACCAGGATAGTAGTGACCAAATTATCTACTCGGTAGAAAACTCGAGTGTGGATGTTTGTACTTTGTCGGGTGCAATGAAAGTAAAAGACGAAGTAAATCGGGTTTTAATTACAAGAGAATTTATAGATGTTTTTGTTCCAATGACGGGATTAACAGCTATTGAGTTTCGAATAGATCTTGTACCTGAAGCTGAACCTGTAAGTAGACCACCTAGTAGGATGACACCTATCGAGATGAAGGAATTAAAGGTGCAGCTAGTGGACTTAGAAGAAGAGAATTTTATCAAACCAAGCAGTTCGCCATGGGAGCGGGCATGGTGTTCGTAAAGAAACTAGATGGGTCGTTGAGATTTTGTATTGATTATCGTAAGTTTAATTAGACGAAGATAAATAATAGATATTCTTTGCCAAGAACTGATGATTTATTTGATCGGTTGAGTGGAGAAAAAGTATTTTCTAGTTGGATTTGGGGACATGGTTCCATCAATTGAGGGTGGCATAGGATGGTATTCTTTTGATGGTGTTTTGAACGAGATATGGTACGTACGGTGGCAAAGGATGGTACCAATGCACCCGTGTTAGTTGTGCTAAATGGTAATAAGGATTTAGTGGTATGCATAGATCCATATGGAACTAGATTTGGAGCTATGCTGATGCAAAGGGGTAAAGTGATTTTCTAAGCTTCTCAACAGCTTAGATCGCATGAAGTTAGATATCCGACTCATGATTTAGAGTTGGCAATGGTGATTTTCAAGGTAAAAGTGTGAAGACACTACCACTTAGGAGAATGATTCGAGTTGTATATGGATCATAAGTCTTTAAGATATTTATTCTCTTAGAAAGAGTTGAATATGAGACAACGGAGGTGGTTGGAAATTTTGGGTTATGATTTTGGTATTGAGTATATGCTTGGGAAAGGAAATAAAGTAGTAGATGCACTTAGCAGAAAACATCAGAATGCGGTGTTAGCTATATTGGCAGAATTGAAGGATATAGAGGTGTTTATTACTTGTAGTGTGCGAGTAAGATCGACTGTTAGTTCTAGTCGGAGTACCACGATATTGTCATGTTTAGAAGTTCGACCATTATTGATTGGAAGGATTGCTTCTAAGCAGAGGGATGGTCTAGTACTAGCCGAAAGGATTGGAAGATTGGAAAGTGGAACTGAGATTGATGATCTAAATGATTTTAGTCTAGACCGGAGAGAATGGTTAAGGAAGAAGAGATGGTTATGTGTTCCAAATGTTAGTGACCTAAGAAAGAAAGTTCTTAGAGAATGCCATCGATCGAAGTTTAATATACATCTTAGAGAAAGTAAAATATATCAAGATATGAAGAAAAGTTTCTTATCGAAAGGTATGAAAAGGGATGTAGGCTTGTGGTGAAGCAATGTATGAATTGCTGGCAAATTAAAGCCGGGCATCAGAAGCCAAGTTGATTGCTTCAACTTTTAGATATATCAGTTTGAAAATGGAATTCAATATCCATGAATTTCATTGACGAGTTTCCAAGGTTGAACAGGGGAAATGAAAGTACTTAGGTCATAGTGGATAGACCGACCAAGAGTGCACATTTCATTCGCATCAAGTCAACCACTACGACACCTGTATTGACTAAGTTGTTTATAAAGAACATTGTTAGACTGTATGAAGTTCCTAGTAGTATAGTTAATGACAGAGATACCTTGTTAACTAGTGAATTCTGGAAGAGTATAGAGGAGGTATTAGGTACCAAGCTTAAGATGATTACCGCTTATCACCCACAGATGGAGAGTGTGACAACCGAAATTTAACCCATAATAATTAATTCATTAATTAATTAAATAATAAAATAACTTTGCGAACTTATCAAAATTAAGCCACGGGAATTGCACCATTGTGTTCATGGTAATTTTCTGGTCAATTTCCATATACAGAACATCAAAAACCGAGCTAATATGACCAAGATACAAAATAAGCAGAAATAGAAGATATATACATACATACATACATATATATATAAGGCAGGTTGACCGGCCGGTCGATTTGGGCACCAGGCAGTCGACCACCCAGTCGACTCACCTCCCTTATTTATGAATGAACGATCGTTTGATTGTTCAAACGTTCCAGAGTGAATTTTTCTGGCTTAATGACGTGTTTTGCATTCTTTACCTCAATTTGGTCCTTTCATTCTTGCATCTGATAGCTCCTATTCAGCCTATGACGTGGTTGCATCACATTCAATCTTCGAATCCAATGGGTTGAGATCCTCTTCTACCCATAAAAATAGACCCCTAGACCTAACACCTTTTCTCATTCTAGGTTTTCTCCAATTGGGTTCGCCTTTCTAGGAAGGACCCTAAACGGAACAATTTTTCCAATAAGAAAATCGTTATAAATTAAATTATTTTACAACCTCAAGTGGATCCGGGAAGACAAAGGAAGAGCTTAGGACCGAAGGTGAGTGATTGTAATTAATTTAGAATTCTTTAATTAATTTAAAATAATAGGATTTCCAATAGTTCTAGTTTTACTATGATTTTTGGAATATCCTTTTCAGTAGTTTATTTACGGTTTTTAGAATTATTTTCAGTCTATTCTTTCAGCTATTCTTTTCAGCAATTTTAGTTTATTTCTATTAATTATAGCCTTTTTGTTTATTTACAGTTTATTTACAGTATTTTATTTTATTTACTGTCATTTATACGTTATTTACATCTTCTTTCTACGTTTTGGATTTTCTTCTATTTTCAGTTTTCTTTTATTCCTCCTTCTTTTTCGTGTATGGATTAGAATAGGATTAACGCGAATATGGATTAAATTATAGGAAAACTGAAATAATGGAATATAAGATGTAAATTACAAACACTGTAATATAAATGGAATTGGAATGAAATTATGCCTAACTGGACTGAAATTATGCCTAATTGCGACATTAATTGCACTGAATTAAAAAGATTGGCCTAGTTATTAACTTAGAATTATAACTAAAAAGAGTAAAAGATGAAAGAGACTTATTTTCACACTTAGACCTTGGGTTAAGTAATAAGCATGATTAAAACGTGGGTTATAATAAGAAAAAGAACATGATAAGGTTTATTTTAAGACATAGGATAAATTAATAAGCACGGATAGCAGAGAAAAGTGTAAAGGTTTATTTAAATAATTTATCTAAGTTAATAAGTAAAGATGAAAGTATGACCTATTCCAAATAGCATTCCTTAATAGACAAAACGGTGGTCTCACATTAGACTGAAGCGAGATGAGGGCATGCTTATGCTAAAAGTGGTAATAATTGGTCAATTAGAAGTCCAAAGCATGAGGGATTTGGATAAGGGGCGCAACTAGATATTGTTCGGTTGACGGGCCAGTACCAACATCATTTCCTCTATTTTCTATAGACACATGGTGGTCTTAGATTAGCCTGAAGTGAGACAAGGGGCACACTTATGCTAGAGTTTGGGGTAATAAGAAGACCCAATTGGTGGAGCAAAAGGTAGCATGGGCATGGTGGCTGTTACGCGTGCGACTTCCATTCTGGTGCTCAGTAATCGCTATGAGTTCCACGCACTTAGTATGTTCATCTTTCGTAGACACCATTTCCTTCTGTGTAGGGAGCTGTGTATCGTCTGGATCCATAGTGGTTTCTTAATGCATCTTTCGTAGATACCATTGGCTGCTATATAGGGAGTTACCTAGTCTCTGGTCCGCATTAAGGTCTATGGAGTAGCACGTCGATTGAAGGGTAGAATTAGGAATTCATCCTAACTATAGGGTTAGGAATTCAGCCTAATCAAAGCAACTATCAAGAACAAGTGAAAATAATCAAAGTTAACATATCTTATAGTTAATCGTATTTATTTTCAGGATATCTCTCTCCTATTTCCTTTGTTTCCTCTTTATATACTAGAACTGTTGTAAAGTCTATTACTTTTACTTTGCTTAAAGACTCTTGTAATTACTATCATTCACCAGACTCTTAGTCTGACACACTCCTCTATTTCCCCTTTTTTCCACTCTCTTAGGCAATTAAGGGAGAGAACAGTAGATTGCAGTTGCTTGGAGATTTCTTGAAGGAGTTTGCTACCATGAGTTTCTTTTCTTTCAGCTTTAGTTCTTTCTATGCACTGGCATATTATGAGAGATATTATGTACTTTAATTTTTGAGACCATGAGTTTTTGTTTCATGAGACATATTGGATTTTTAGGCATGTATGTGGTATTTGGTATTTGACTTATTTATGAAGCAATTATGAAGTTTGTTTTAATTAAGTTATTATTGTAAGTTTCCGCTGTTTTTATCTATTTTTGTCTTGTGAATCTTAGTCTCTGTCAGCTTTAGTTATACCTACAACGCACTACGCCTTTTAATGTGTTCTTTTGGGGATATTAAGGGGTGTGGGGTGTTTCACTCGATATCAGAGCCTAAGGTTACAGGATTCCTAAAAATTTATTTTTAAAAGTAACATATTTTTTTAAAATAACTTGTTTTAAAGTTATTTTTTTCAGAAAATAACTTTTAGAAATAATTTTAAGTATAAAAGAGTTTTTATAAGAAAAATCGCTTCATAAGTCCAATTCAATCTCCATTTGACTCTTACCTAAACTATCTTTTTCTTTCGTAGAATGGCTGATGCCCCGAACTTTCCCAAGGGAATTCCAGTCCCAGCCTGGTTTCATAAGTACTTACAAGCCACGACTTTAGAGGTGCATGGGCATAAATCCAATCCTTCCCCACGGGGTGGGAATCCCATCAACCCACCTACCGCCATCAATTTCTCTAATCTTTATAAAGATTTTACGAATTTTGATAGGAAGACTATTTCTAGGAAGGAGACTTTTGTCGAGGCGAGAGCATGGATTAGGGACATAGAGAGGATTTTTGGTATTTTGGGAATGGATGATCAGCAGTGAGTTCAGCTAGGCTCTTGGCAGCTGATGGAGATGACATCTTATTAGTGAGAGGCGATCGAATTGGAGGGAAGGAATATTACTTGGGATGGATTCCAGGAGTGATTCGATAGGAAGATTCTGTCTTAGCGGAAGAGAGTGTTCACCTGGAGAGGCTTATTAATTTAAAGCAAGGAAGTCTGTCTGTTAAGGAATGCATCAATCAATTCAATAAGATGTTGTGATTTAGTGTGGATGTGTGAACACGTAGCATAAGAAAGCTATGAAGTTTGCGAAGGGAATGAATCAACCGCTTCAGGAATTATTGCTGACTCACGTGCCGATGGGAGCTACTTATGAGTCTTTGGTCATGATGTCGTTTATGTCGGATGTAGTTAAGGAAGGAGAGTATAAAGAGGTGGTTAAGTCAAAAAGTTCAAAGAAGAAGTGATGGGACAATAATAAGAATAAGAAGAAAGGTGATTGTCCTCAGAAGCAGATTAAGAAATGAATGAAGTGCCATAGTTGTGGGGTTATTGGACATATTGCCAAGGATTGAAGGAAGGAGAAGATGAAGGGTGAGTGCTATACTTACGGGCAGCCCGACCATATGAGTAGGAGTTGTACCTAGGGAGTTGGTCAGGGATCGAGTGCACTAGTTGCGCAGATTTAGGCATTAGATGTAGCACCTTCTAGTAGCAATTTGGATAGAGGTAGGAAAGTCATAGTTGAAGGTTTGATTTCTATATCTAATTTTTCTATTCGAACTTTATTTGATTCTGGAGCATCACTCTTTTATCTCTAGCTCTCTAGTGGATTTTTTGCACTTGGACGTATCATTAATAGTAGACCTCATTATTGTTTCAAACCCCATAGAAGGATCAACATACTTATCTATGGTTTGTGGAGGTTTGAAAATCTTTATCCTAGGCATAGAATTTGACTGCGACGCTTATGTTTTGGGATTCCCGGGGTATGGGATGATATTAGGGATGGATTGATATCCACATACGAAACTATATTAGACTGCGAGAGGAGAGTCATTAGAGTTGAGACTTGCAGTGCTAGGACTCTGGAGGTATCTTGCTACCCGCAAGGGTCAGTCATGTTGAGTTTTCTTTATTCTCTCGATTCATCTTCATTAGAGTTACATTCGGTTTCTGTCATCAGAGATTTTGCAGACGTCTTTGAGGAGGTTAGGGACTGCCCCCCAAGAGAGAGATTGACTTCAGGATTTATTTGACCGATAATTCCAAGCCAGTAGCATTACCTGTAAGGCACATGACACTTAGGGAGAGAAAAGAATTGAGCAAGTAGATCCGTGAGATTTTGGAGAAGGAATTCATAAGAATGAGCATATCGGAGTGGGGAGCGCATGTTGTCTTCACACTAAGGCGGATGGT
Source organism: Allium cepa (assembly GCA_030765085.1). NCBI lineage: Eukaryota > Viridiplantae > Streptophyta > Magnoliopsida > Asparagales > Amaryllidaceae > Allium > Allium cepa. Next base: position 673,547,611 of record CM060940.1, read on the forward strand.
TCTCTCCGACTTTGCATGGACTATAGGGAATTAAATAAGCTCACCAAGAAGAACCGATATCCACTCTCTAAGATTGATGATCTTTTTGACCAGTTAGTAGGCTCTTCAGTTTTCTCTCAGCTTGATTTAGCTATGGGATTCCATCAGCTTAGGGTGGTGGAGGATAGTATAGATAAGACTACGTCTAGGACGGCAGATGGATTTTTCAAGTGGATGGTTATGCCTTTTGGGCTAACCAATGCTCCTGCCTATTTTGTTGATTTGATAAGCTGTGACTTTGGGATGTCTTAAATAAGTTTGTGGTGGTATTTGTGGAAGATATTTTGGTGTTTTCCAAGAATATGGAGGAGCATGTTGCTCATTTGGAAGAGGTTCTTAGCACACTTCGTAGTCATCATTTGAGAGCTAAGTTTTCGAAGTGTCATTTTTGGATAGAGGAAGTTCCTTTCATAGGGCACATAGTCTTGAAGGAAGGTTTGGATGTTGACCCCGCCAAGGTTATTGCAGTGCAAGATTGGTAGGCCCCTAAGAACGTTACCGAGATTAGGAGCTTTCTAGGATTGGCTGATTAATATAGGAAGATCATTAGAGACTTTGCCAAGATTTTATCACCACTCACACGCCTTACTAAGAAGAATAAAGCTTTCATTTGGAACGTGGATTGTGAAGATTTCTTCAGGAAGCTTAAGAGAGGCCTTACTAGTGCACCAGTGTTAGTTTTACCCGATCGAGCTAAGCCTTTCACTGTATACACCGATGCATGCAGAATAGGTCTAGGAGCGGTGTTGGGCTAGAAGAGAGGGTAGTGTGTTATGGTAGTAGGCAGTTGAGGATGCATGAGAAAACTACCATACCCTTGATTTGGAGTTGTCTTCCATAGTTTGTGCACTTAAGTCTTGGAGGTACTATTTGCTTGGAGAGAGGTTTGAGCTTTTTCTCGACCATAAGTCTTTGAAGTACCTATTCTCGCAAAAGGACTTGAACTTGAGGCAACAGAGGTGGATGAAGTTTTTAGCCTCGTATGATTTTGAGATAGCTTATACCCCTGGCAAGGGTAATGTGGTTGCGGTTGCATTGAGTATAAAGAAAGCAACCCTTAGTTCTTTGTTCGTAGAGTGGAGGAACTTGGAGTTTATTTCTTCTTTTGATTTTAAGCCCTTTACGGACTTTATTCCCAGATTGTAGGCGACAATAGAGGTGAGGCCTACCCTTATGGATCTGATTGGCTCGAGGCAACCGGAGGATTCAGAGCTTATGCACATTATGGATAAGATTAGCCGAAGAGAGGTCTCTAGGCATCTCCAACGTTATTCCATAGATATCAAGGGATGGCTTACAAGAGATGGGAGGCTTTGTGTTCCGCGTGCCGGTGACTTGTTGAGAGCAGTTTTGGAGGACGTGCACCATTCATGTATGACTATTCATCCAGGTGGTGAGAAAATGTATCGAGATATGAAGAGGATGCTCTATTGAGGTGGTATGAAGAAGGATGTGGCGGATTTTGTAGCTAATGTCTTATATGCCAAAGGGTAAAAACAAAGCAGCAGAAACCCGATGGATTACTTCAGCCTTTAGATATACCAGAGTGGAAGTGGGACAGCATTTCTATGAATTTTGTAGATGGTTTACCCCGTTCTAGGAAGGGGAATACTAGCATTTGGGTGATTGTTGATAGATTGGCCAAGATTCCCACTTCATCCCAGTTAAGAGTAAGCGTACGACTTCATATTTGGCATCCTTGTATATTCGAGAGATAGTCCGACTACACAGAGTTCCTTCTAGCATGGTGAGTGATAGAGATCCCATTTTCACTAGTGAGTTTTGGAAGAGCTTACAGGGGGCGCTAGTGACGCAACTGAGATTGAATACGACTTATCACCTCTAGACAGATGGCCAAATGAAGAGGATCAATAAGGTGCTTGAGGATTTGCTACGGATGTGCATTTTGGACTTTGGAGGAACTTGGGAGGAGAATCTTCTGTTGCTTAATTTTGAGTACAGTAATGGTTACCAAACAAGTAAAGGAATGACACCATTTGAGGATTTATATGGGAGACCTTGCAAGTCCCCATCATGTTGGGTAGAGTCTACGAAGAAGTTATTACTTGGACCCGATATGGTTAGGGAGACCTCTGAGAGGGTAGATTTGATTTGGCGGAGGATGAAGATGGCTCAAGACAGACAGAAGTTGTATGCGAACAAGCGAAGGAGAGACTTAGAGTTTGAGGTTGGCGACTTAGTTTTTATCACAGCATCCCCGCTTAGAAAGGTGGTAAGGTTTAGGTCGATCGGAAAGTTGGCCCCTAGATTTGTTGGACCATTCCCTATCGTAGAGATAGTTGGAAAGATGGCTTACAGAGTGAAGCTACCTGATAGGCTCGTAGGAGTGCATTACGTTTTCCATGTTTCGCACTTGTGAAAGTGCTTATATGACTCAACGGAGGTTGTAGAGCCTAGTCAGTTAGAGGAGTTGGAGGTAGAAAGGGAAGTTTATGTTCGACGTATCCCCACGAAGATTGTTGGAAGAGACATAAAGCGACTAAGGAATAAGGAGGTTCCACTAGTCAAGATGCAATCGGGAGATATGTTGCAGATGCCACTTGGGAAGCAGAAGAGAAGATTCATACTTCCTATCCACATCTTTTTTATAGTTATTTTAAGAATTTCTTTTTTCATCTTTAGTTTTGAATAGGTTCTTTCCTTTATTATCCTTTGGGAAGGTAGAACTTAGGATTTAACCTATGCATTGTAGGATTTGATGTAAACATCTTAATAGAACATGTTACGAATGATGTATGCTAGTGGTTGCAAGTGTTTGCTAGTGGATGCTATGGACAGATATAGGTATAATAGACATTATTATTCTTTAGGGATCGGCCTAACTAGGACACTAGAGCATATGCATATGGATGTATGTGCATTTTTATTTTATTTTCATTATTGCTATAAATGGATGTTTATCACATGATTGTTGCATTTGAATGATGTTTGTAGCAAGCATATAGAATTATCAGTTATCATTAGGAAATTTTTGAATTCATTTGGATACATGGCACGAACATGATTGCATAAAGGGAGGTCAACTGAATCAATAGACCGCCTAATCTTTTGCATTAGTTAGGAACATTCACAATACAATAATTTCATAAGTATCATTAATTACATTAGAAAAACTTAAGGACAATGGATGAATGGTTGATGATTGAGTAGTTGATTGTAGAATCGGATGAAAACATTTAGTACATTCTTTTATCCTTAGAGATTTCGGGGAAGAAATCCCTTAAGGAGGGGAAAATGTAACAATCTGAAATTTAACCTATAATAATTAATTCATTTATTAATTAAATAATAAAATAACTTTGTGAAATTACCAGAATTGAGCCACAGGAATTGCACCACTGTGTCTGTGGTAATTTTCTGGTGAATTTCCATATATAAAACATTAAAAACCGAGCAAATGTGACCAAGATACAAAATAAGCAGAAATAGAAGAGAAATATATATAAGGCAGGTTGACCAGCCGGTCTACCTGGGCACCAGGCCGTCGACCGCCCAGTCGACCCGCCTCCCTTAATTACGAACGAACGTTTGTTTGTTCGTTCCAAAGCGAATTTTGCTGACTTAATGGCGTGTTGTGCATTCTTTACCTCGATATGGTCCTTCCATTCTTGCATCCAATGGCTCATATTCTGCCTATGATGTGGTTGCATCCCCTTCAATCTTTAAAATCCAACGGTTTGAGATCCGCTTCTACCCCTATAAATAGACCCCTAGACCTAACACTTTTTCTCATTCTAGGTTTTCTCCAATTGGGTTCACCTTTCTAGGAAGGACCCTAAACGGCATAACTTTTTCAGGAGAAAATAATTATAAATTAGATTATTTTACAACTCCAAGTGGATCTGGAAAGACCAAAGGAAGAGCTTAGGACCGGAGGTGAGTGATTGTAATTATTTTAGATTTCTTTAAGTAATTTAAAATAATAGGGTTTTCAATATTTGTAGTTTTAATACCATTTATGGAATGACCTTTTCAGTAGTTTATTTATAGTTTTTAGAATTGTTTTCAGTCTATTTCCTTTCAGCTATTCTTTTCAGTAATTTTAGTTTACTTCTATTAATTATAGTTTTTCGGTTTATTTACAGTACTTTAGTTTATTTACTGTTATTTATACGTTATTTACATCTTCTTTCTATGCTTTGGATTTTCTTCTATTTTCGGTTTTCTTTTATTCCTCCTTCTTTGTGTATAGATTAGAATAGAATTAACGCGAATATGGATTAAATTGTAAGAAAACTAAAATAATGGAATATAAGATGTAAATTACAAAGATGTAATATAAATGGAATTGGAATAAAATTATGCCTAACTAGACTGAAATTATTCCTAATTATGACATTAATTGGAGTGAATTAAAAAGATTAGCCTAGTTATAACTTAGAATTATAACTAAAAAGAGTAAAATATGAAAGAGGATTACTTTCACACTTAGACGTTATGTTAAGTAACAAGAATGATTATAATGTAAGTTATAATAAGAAAAAGAACGTAATAAGGCTTATTTTAAGACATAGGATAATTTAATAAGCACAGGTAGTAGAGAAAAGTGTAAAGGCTTATTTAAATAATTTATCTAAGTTAATAAATAAAGATGACAGTAGGACCTGTACCAAATAGTATTCCCTATTAGACAAAACGGTGGTCTCACATTAGCCTGAAGTGAGACGAGGACACGCTTATGCTAAAAATGGTAGTAATTGGTCAATTAGAAGTCCAAATCACAGGGGATTTGGATAAGGGTCGCAACTAGATATTATTTGGATGACGGGCCAGTACCAACAGCATTTCCCCTATTTCTATGGATATATGGTGGTCTCACATTAGCCTGAAGTGAGACGAGGGGCATGCTTGTGCTAGAGTTTGAGGTAATAAGAAGACCCAGTAGGTAAAGCAAAAGGTAGCATGGGCATGGTGGCAGTTACGCGCGCGACTTTCATTTCGATGCTCAATAATCGCTATGAGTTTCAAGCGCTTAGTATGTGTGTCTTTTGTAGACACCATTGCCTTCTTTGTAGGGAGCTATGTATTATCTAGATCCACAGTGGATTCTTTGTGCGTCTTTCGTATGTAACTTTGGCTGCTATGTAGGGAGTTACCTAGTCTCTGGTTCGTAGTAAGGTCTACGGAGTAGCAGGCCGATCGAAGGGTAGAATTAGGAATTCAGCCTAACTATAGAATTATGAATTCAGCCTAATCAAAGCAGCTATCAAGAACAAGTTCAAACAATCAACGTTAACCTATCTTATAGTTAATTATATTTATTTCCAATTTATCTCTTTCCTATTTCCTTTGTTTCCTCTTTATATACTAGAACTATTGTAGAGTCTATTACTTTTACTTTGCTTAAAGACTCTAGCAATTACTATCATTCACCAAACTTTTAGTCCGACCAACTCCTCTATTTTCCCCTTTCCCCCCTTAGGCAATTAAGGGAGAGGACAGTAGATTGCAGTTGCTTGGAGATTTCTTGAAGGAGTTTGCTATCATATATTTCTTTTCTTTCAGCTTTTGTTCTTTCTATGTACTAGCTTATTATAACAGATATTATGTACTCTGATTTTTGAGACTATGAATTTTTGTTTGAGACATATTGGATTTTTAGACACATATATGGTATTTGACTTATTTATGAAGCAATTATGAAGTTTTGTTTTAATTAAGTTATTGTTGTAAGTTTTCGATGTTTTTATCAATTTTTGTCTTGTGAATCTTAGTCTCTGTTAGCTTTAGTTATACCTACAACGCACCAAGCCTTTTACTGTGTCCTTTTGGATATATTAAGCGATATGAGGTGTTTTAGATAGACAGACAGAGAGAGTTAGACAGAGAGAGTCAATAAGGTACTTAAAGATTTGTTGAAAGTTTGTGTGCAAGATTTTGGTGTGTCGTGGGAAGACCATTTACACTTGGTTGAGTTTTCTATAATAATGGTTATCTGACTAGTATAGGAACGACGCCTTTCGAAGCTTTGTATGGAAAGCCATGCAAATCACTAGCATGTTGGTTGGAGACTAGAGACAGATTGATCCTTGGTCCAGATATGGTTAGAGAATCCATGAAAAAGATTGAGTTAATCCAAGCTAGGATGAGAAAAACTTAGTCTGAGTAGAAAAGTTACGTAGAAAAGAGGAGCAAGGATTCAGAGTTCTTGGTTGGAGATCATGTTTTTATTAAAGTAATCCCAATGAATGGTGTGGTAAGGTTTGGAAAGTCAGGGAAACTGACATCGAGATATGTTGGACTGTTCCCTATTATAGAGACGATCGAGAAACACGCGTACCAAGTAGAGTTATCGAGTAGTTTGGCAGGAGTTCATAATATTTTTCATGTTTCTCATCTTAGAAAATATGCACATGATCCAAAAACTACTATTTATTCGACTTTGCCATTTTCCTACACCTTGCCATTTTCCAGCACCTTGCCATTACTCATCTCCTCTAGCCATCCTTTATAGAACCCGCCATCACCGAGTCAATTTCATCAACCAAGATAACTTAGTGCCGATCTAAAAAACTTGGTACCGAGTTATGTACTTAACCACATTCTTGTTGTGAGTTGAACTCTGGCCTCCTACCATGTTCTAGAATCTCTCCTCCGAGTTTCATGCAATTCTGACCACCTTTGCCTTTGATTCGTTGAATTTATCATACTCTTTCCTAAATACCTAAGAACCTTAGCAAATAACATCAAATAAAAACATTCAAGCATGGAAAATCGTATATATGCATCCATTCATACATGCAATACTTAAGAATATGATAATCAAGCAAATTCTAATCTAAATCTGACTTTACATAAGCATATGAATATGAATAAGAGGAACTACAAAACAACTTTTTTTAAACCACTTTAAAATCCCAAAAACATGTGTTGAAAGGTGATTAAAGTTAAAAAAACCATTTAAGATCAAAATCATGTTAACAAAAATTTAGCTACATAAATAAGCATAATAGAGTGAGAGGTCAAGAACCACTCATCAAATACCAAAAATTCTAATTTTCCTACTTAGATATGAAGAGGACAAAAAGAAGATGAACTCAGATTAGCCAAAATGATAATCATAAGCTTCTATATACTAGTTACCTCTTTAATTAATGATTAGCTAAGATTAGTAAGGAAAGATGTATTTTTGGATGAAATTAGGGTTAATGGAGGTTTAGAGATAATTTGGAGAAGGTAGAAACAACTTAAAACTGATCTTATAGCCTCCTCTTAGCACAATTTCGAGATAGGTTAGTGGATCTAAGTATATGCTTGGTTAATTACCCACTAAAGCAGGCCAGTGGTAGCCAAAACATAAAAGAGCAATAACTCTGAAACTATAAGTCCGCTTTCTTATTATGACCACTCTATAGAATGAAAAACCATCATCCTTAAGCAACAAAAATAGTTTAAGACCCTAATTTGGCTCTTATCAAAAGTTATAGTCCAAACAATATTTTCAGGGTCAAAATGGTCAGATAGAAATTCGACAATAATTATGGATATGGAAAATGTTCCTAAGAGCCACTTTTCAAAATTTTAGAGTCAAAAGACCTCACATGAATAAAATAAAATATTTTACGAACATTTGATATGTAAAATACAGGTCGTTATATTCGCCGTAGGAATGGAGGACAAAATGAAACTAGAAGAGCGGGTTAGAATGTTAATGTGCAACCTGAGGAGTACGCGCTAAAGTATGTGCAAGATTTCCTTAATAGGAGCAGGGGAAGAATATTGCTTTAGGTCGAAGACCATCATTGGATGATGAAAACTTAATTACTGAGTTGGCGAGGAGGATAATTAGGAATGGACACCTGTTCAAAGCTTAGAGAACAAGAGCAGGAATCCGTTCACTTCTAATACCCGGAATGTGAGAAATCCACCCAATTTTAAGCTTTCGACACTGGAAATGTATAATAGAAAGACAGATCCGATTATTCATCTGATGAGATATATCTGAAATATGAAGGTGTTGGGTGCTTTGGAGGAGGTGATGTGACGGTGCTTCCCGTTATATCTAACAGATAGCAACGATGTGGTTTATACAGTTGGAGAATGGGTCCATTAGTACATGGATCGACTTGGTAAATAAGTTTTTGAGACAGTTCAAAGTTCATGTCTCACGACCAAAGAACGTAATGATGCTATCAAACGTGAAGCAAAGACCCAGAGAGAGCTTGAGAAACTATTTGACAAGATTTAATGCAGCTGCTGCCGCAGTCTACAAGCTGGATCCGTCGACAATCTTAATGGTTGTAGTATCTTGAGTCGCAAGAAAGACCACTTCAAGATGGCTTTGGAAAGGGATTCCCTAATGGATCTCATGAAATTCCGCCATGAAGCTGATAAATATTTGTGTTAGGAAGACGCCGAAGCCGAGGATGCTGAAATTAACGCTGTGGATCGCAGCGAACTTTCTGAAATAATATATGGAAAGGAAAAAGGGAAACGAAAAGCTAATGACAACTTCGATGAACCAAAATGGAAAAGGAGGAAGTCAAAATGCCCTTCCTACAACGATCTATCCGAGACTCTAGAGAGGATATATCTGGACATTATGGGGCCTATCCTCTATCGAAAGCTTTCTAGAAGAGAACCTACTGATATGGAGAAAAGATCTGAAAAGTTTGCATCTTCTATGAGTAGGAGAGACATGGAATAAATAAGTGTCGATACCTGCGTGATCTGATAGAAGAATTGGTTCGAAGCAACCAGGTGCAACAGTACGTGAGAAAACGAACTGCGATGGTATAGCCGGAGCAACCACCATATACAGCGAATGCATCAGGGAACAACCAGGAATCTGGTACGAGACTCGAAATTCCATGATCGAGATGGTCGGAAGTCAGGTTTGATTCCCCCTTGCTTATTCTTGCTTTGAATAATTAGGATAATAATAACCTCAGACCGCTTACACATGTATGAGGCCTAGATTGGTCTCTAAGCACACTCCGAGTCAGATGTATGGGATGACTAATTAGGACAATAATGGTCGTGGACCTCTTACACGTATACGAGACCTAGATTGGTTTCTAGGCACACTCTGAGTCGGATGCCTAGGAAGGATGATTAGAATTTCTACTTGTTTGTTTTGATTTGAATATTTAACTTTTGACAAATCCATGTTGAATGTGATAACTAATATTGATCGCTTTAAGTCCCGTCCAAAGAGACAAGATCGGAGTGTAGGGTGCAAGTCTCTTTGCTGGAGAGTTGATGGATGGACTTGTACGATATTGATCGCTTTAAGTCACTTCCAGAAAGATGGGATCAGAGTGCAAGGTGCAAGCTCCCTTGGTTGAGAGCCGAGTGGATGGGCTTATACAAAAGTAAGCCCCCTCACTGTAGAGTGAATGGATGCGCTTGCTTGGTCGTTGGGTCCCCTCATCAGAGAGCAAGCGGATTAGTCCCAGAAAGAATCCAAAGAGATCGAAACCCTAGATTGGGTGATAAATGAACTAGAGAGATCGAAACCCTAGATTGGACGATAAGTGATCCAGAGAGATCGAAACCTTGATTGGAAGATGAATAGTCCGACAAGACCAAGCCCCAAAGTGGATGCAGACTTGATAAAAGGTTTGAACACCTTGCAATTGTAGAAAGAGAGATAAATCTTGGGTAAACTGGTGATGGCTTGGATGTGAAATTACACCCTAGATGAAGACATTTTGATCATGATTCATGAAAGACACTTAAGCAAAGGATTGAGTCCTTATCTAAATCGGGTCTGGAATAACCTCTGACAAGCTAGAGAATCCAAGGGAACTGGACGATTCACCAAGACTGAAGTAGCCGAGAGCTCAACTATCAAAGACTGGTTAGTGAAACTTGTCCTTGAACAAAGAAACCTTACATTCAAAAAGCATACTTTGGGGGGCAAGTGTTAATCCACTTTTAAGCCAAGTAGATTTCAACTGGACGTTTAAAATCAAAATAATGATGAAATGATTCATGGACTTGGAAACAGACTTAGAAGAGCTAGAAAAAACAATTCGAGGAAGTTTCAGATGGATTGAAGCTAAGGGGATAACTCAGTACCGAGTTACTTAGGTCGTTACCGACCTATCACTCCTCCCGTTTAACCTTCCAAGCTCCATACACCTCTTATACCACTCCAAAGACTCGTGATCAAGTGGTTTTCCCAAAGTTTGGATGACTAATTCCAAGGATTGACGAGAAGAAGGCAAGTAAGAAGTTATTAAAAAGATCGCAAGAATCAACTAAAAGTTGATAGAAAAGAGCTTGAAACACATCAGGTAGAACATAGAAAAGCAAAGCAAGTGAAATGATTCAACTTGCACCAAGATCTTTAACTAGATACCGAGTTATGGATATGTCGATATCGAGTTATGGTCTTGACTCGTTGAACTTTGATTTCTCCCGTGTAACATTGGGCTATCTCTTGGACTTCAGTGCAAGTAGGCTTCTAACCTAGTACCTCCGTTTCCCTATAATTACAAATCATACTACAACTAGAGAGGGGTCTGATTTTCTGCTGGTATATACTACGTATTTTTTCACCTCTTACCTCTCCTCTGGTAAAGTCACATAGGAAGAAATATTTACTGTTCTGGGACTTAGATCGACAAATCATTTGTACTAGCATCTCTCAAACACTCTAGAAACTCGATTATAAATTTGCGATCCACTAGACTGTGGCTGGATCTGATATAACTAGTTGTAATGCAGAGAGAGAACACCTACCGACAAAGATTAAAGCGGATGTAAACTGGAGATTACGCCAAACCACTTTAACAATTCTTGTGTGTTTTTGTCTTTCTTCTTGCTTTTTCTAATTTCGATTGAACCGGTGCTTTCATCTGATTTTTGGGTGTTGATCCATTTTCTGGGTTAACAATTACCATCCGCAAGCCTAGATAATCAAATTCGGAAATGCTTGGTAGTCATTGTGATTTGAAGCCTAAATCATTGTATTTAGCTTGCGTTTAACAAGAGTTGCAAATTTAGCAATTAAATTGATTTTCGATTCGCTCAACATTCAACTCAGATTAGGTCATTTAAAGATAAAATATTTTGAATTCTTTCTAAATAAAAATCCTTCCATATATTCGTGAAGTAATGTTCGGCTAATTCTAATATTCAAACCTGAAAATAAGTTAGAATTGTTTAATTTGAGTCTATTCAATTTTGTTCAATTTGGTTTGGTTTAGTTTAAATGTTTAAACTATATTCAATTTTCACTGAATACAAATTAGTTAGTTTTTAGTTTTATTATTGCAGTATAGATCATATATATATTTACAATCATATTACATTATTTTGAAAGACAACAATGATATGGATGAAGTAGAAAATCAATCTGAGATGATACATGCTTCTTTCAATTATGTATAATATGTGAAAGTTGTAGTAAAGAATTAATTATTCATTATTGTATAAAGAAGCATTCAACATTTATTTCAAAATAATATATCATTTTAAATAGAATAATTATTTTTTTGAAAAAATTATTTCGTGAAAAACAAAATTAGAATATCGATAAAAAAATAGAAGAATTTACAGCCGCTTTTAACTTTTGTTTTGAAAAAATCAAGTAAAATGAACTTCCTTTTTATTTTTTAAAATGGAAAAAAGTTAAGAATAAATACTTTTGTATTTCTATGGAAAAAGGCAAATGCTTTTATCATTTATAAAAATTGGTTTTATCTTTTTTGAAAAATAAATATCTTTAACCTTCTGAACATAAAGGGATAAATACCTAATATTTTTTAAAGAAGATAAACTCAATTATCATTAGCAAAAAAAAGTTAGACGCTTTCATCCTTTCTAGGAAAATTATAGCTATATACCATTTTTTGGTAGTACGTCATCAAATATTTATTATGTAATTTTTTGCATCATTTCTGTTTTTGCATCTTGTTTCCAAATACCTTACACCTTTTTTTTTATCATGTGTATAAAAACATTATTGATACACATCAATACCTCGTTATAAATTAACAGATGCTCTACCATGAGTTGCAACATGCGGTATAACTTAACAAACACTTAGATAATCCATAATCCAAATGCATGAAAAGTAAAAGCTAATATTAATTATGAGAGGTGTACATCTTTGATGGAAAGTAAAAATTTATATCGGTTCAATATTTTATTGAGCTTTAACAATTTATGTATTAGACTATAAGAAACTTCTATATACTACGTTTTGACATAGATATTAACAATGGGAGATATTGGATATGCATATCAAGTGGAATTAAGAGCAAGGCACAAGTAAAATTGCTAGATCGGTTTTATACTACACTGTCTCCCATCTCATTCCAGTTCTTATGTCCTTTCTACTTCGAGTGCTCTTCAGTTATGCTCTTTAAGTTTCTTCAGTTGTCCTTACTGCTTTGCCTGGTCTCCACTTTGCCGTTCAATGTACTTTGCATTGCAGTACAGCCTATCACTACAGTTTTTGCAATAAATATCACACTGTAGTGCATTTCAGTCTACCCACTTCGGTTTTTGTAGTAAAGTTCACTTTTTAGGTTGAGTATAAACCCAAGGCTGATCAGCTTGCATCCTAGGTTTCACTCATGTTCAGTATGCAGCTAGTTTACGACAAGTTTATTTTTTAGGCTGAAGGACAATGCTACTTATAACTAGCATTTTGTATAGTGTAAAACTGAATATAATGCTAGATATAAATAACATTTTGTATAGTGTAAAAGTTGAATATAATGCTAATTATAACCAGCATTTGTCCTTCAGCCTAAAGATGAAACTTGGTGTCCTTCAACGTATTGTTTCTTTAAAATTTATCATTTTTCCTAATTCCCTCTATTCCAAAATAAACTTAAATTATTTAGTTGAATTCCAGAAGGGCCGTTTTTAATAAAATAAAAATCTATTTATTATTTTACCACAATACCGGGTTGTTACACTGCACTTCACATTTTGTTATATTTTTTCCTTACACTCAATACCCAATCTTCTTTGCACACATTAGGTTGCATCTGACTCTCATGTCCTTTATTTAGTCCAGCGTCATATATAAATCTGCTTTGTTTCATTACGCGTTAGCATAGTGGGTTGAACCAGTTTGTAGCTACTAGTATACTTCCTTTTGATAGAACTGATTCAGTCTGAATCAATTGACAATTGGGCGACGGCACCTTCATCGGTTTGCTTCAGTGGACATGTTTGAACCGTTGCTCTCTTATTCTGTTCTAGCCTTATTAATTGGTAGCATCATTGTTATTTGGTTACTTAACCAAGCTAGGTTTTGAACGGAACTAGACACCGGGTTGGAGATGAAACTGTAAGGAAAATTAAACATTTTCTTTCTCATTATGTGGTCATTAACAAAAATATTTTCCTTTTCCATTATACGGTCACTAATAGAAATATGTAAGGAAAATTAAAATGCTTCCTTTCCCACTATATGGTCATTAGGAAATTAATTTTCATATTAATATCCAAATCAATAAAATGGTTATAGTTTGGAGTATTAATCTTCCTTGAATTGATAAGTAAGAATCTGAAAAGTCGGTCATCTCTTATCCATCGGAAAAAATCACTGAAAGATAATGAAATAAAATACATAACTTAAGCTTATAGACAAAGATAGAGAAACCAATTTCCTTCTCCATTGAAGTAGTTTCAGAAACAACTACAATAGTTTCAGTTATAGAATCGGATTGCTCTATTCATCAAAGATGTTTGGATGTATGCTTAATTGATTGAGTTTCATTATAAACGTGATTGTCATGTAATTCAAGGTTTTAGTTTATATTATGCATAAAAATATCTAACATGTGTATCAGAGCAAGGTTTGGAATTCATGATTATCGTTAGTAGGATTTATATATATGAAACAAATCAGCATGTATAGATCTATTGCTGACTCTGTTCTAGAGCAAATCTGGATCTAACTATTATGGTCCGAATATATATGTATTTAAATTCCGCAATTTTTTCTTTTCCGTTTACCATAACTGTTGGATCGAGATTTCTTCCTTATCCTTCTTTGATAATTATTGCTTTTTATTTTATTATGACTCTTACTATTCATATTTTATCACTGTTTAAGGTCTCATGATTATTATTGACAAAAATAAAGGCAAGTTTACCATATTACGTATTGAACTGGATAAATTTAATAAACACCATCTTATGTGAATAATACATATTGGTCAAATGCATTAATCAATTTTCGTCCACAATCGGATAGAATTTTGAGCAATAATCCAGAACGACACAAGGGGCAATAACTATCAATCTCGTGATGCACATCGAATATCATAATCCATAATGGTGTCATGAATCTAGGGTGCGATCTCAGGATCATGCCGCCAGGAAGGATGCTAGCCAATCTGGTTCATTCTCAAAACATAAAAGGAGTTGAACAAAGGTAGACAGACACATAATGTACCTAAACTATATGGCTAATAAGTAGCCTCAATAAGTACTCAATCGCAGCGTCACTTACAACATACTCGTATTAAGTGTCATCCACGAGTAAAGAATAACTGAATAAATAACACAACAACATCTCATACCACCCGTGTGTTACTAGTTCATTTATTCAGTTCTCATACATCACACTCTCCCTTCTTTATTCTATATAGCATGTCCAAAGAATAACCAAAAAAGTGTTACCAAAAGTCCCAAACCAAACGATATCATCAATTTGTTTATTCATCTTTCTCGTCACACTGAATAAATTCAACAAATCATAACAAGGATGTCATCACAGTTTCATAATAAAATACCAGACAAATCCAACTCAACGGTGAATCATTCATATGCTGAAATCATATAAAGAATATAAGAAATCAAAAATCAAAAAGTTAATATAAAAAATTAAATTATTCAAATAAGTATAAGCGAATCAATACTTAATAATGAAACAATCAAAAAATATATAATTTCTATAAAATATATTTATAATTTCTATAACAAAATACCAATTTAAAATAATTTTATAAATTATTGAATAGCAAGCTGTTTGGATTATATATGTATATTATAATGAAACAATGAGCATTGAAAATAGATTATAAATACATACATAGCATGTGTATTCTAATTAAACAAAATAATCTATTGTTAGTCTTCACATATAGTTGCATACAAACTCATCTGGTGCATAGACATGTGCGTGTGTGGGGAAAAATAGAGAAAATAATAAGAAATTGTTTAGGTCAAATGAAACAGAAGAAGCAACAAATATAAGACCTGAAAACATGTGCACATTCATCTAGAAATGCCCATGCAAAACATACAACTTATAAACAACAGCAGTCCTATTTATATATAAACTTAGGTGTACTTTTTTTTCTTTTTTTTTAACGGAAGAATATATATATAGAACAAGCATCAAAAGCTGCCAACAAGCCTGGCAGGTAACTTCAGAGAGCCGATACAACAAAAGAGAAAGTAGAAAAGCTAAAAATATAACGTGATCAAAGACAGAAGGGAGCAGAAATCCCATGACCCAAAACAGTGGCAGCTGAAGAGCCAAGAGAAGCAAGAACCAAGACCACTCAAACAGCTCCAAAGCCAACGAACATGGGAAGATCACTCAAAATCGAATAGATCCTGGCAACCCAAGAACAACAATAGAAACCAGTCATAGCCTAGCAACGAAAGCCACGGGCTGAAGAAGACCCCACAGACACCTGTACCTGGCAAACTAGCAACCGCATGAGGAAAAAAAGGGGGGAGGGGTCGGGAGCGAGGCGGGATAGCCAGGATTCAGCCTATGCCTAGTCTAGCAGTAGACCGGATAGAAGAAATAGATAGAAGACTCACTAATCTCCTCGAGCGGGAGCCCACCGATCCCCTGAAAGGTCTACCGCGAAAGACCAGGTGGACATCATGCCTGACACGCCGAATAATTGAAGGAGGATGCATAGGGGAACTATCAAAGGTTGCCTTATTCCACGCGCACCAAAGGTGCCAACAGATCAGACAAGGAAGTAATTTGAACACAATCGATTGAAGAGATTTACCAGAGACCCCAGCCCACCATGTTGACTGAAGATCAGTAGGACAAGAGGGGAAAACACGAACACCAACGAGGTTACCGAAGTAATTCCAGCATGCTCTGGCTAATAGACCAACAAAAAACAAATGGTGCAAGGATTCTGAATGCCCATTGCTGCAGCATCTACAACGGGAGACGAAGGGGATGCCGATCTTTTGGAGATTCTCGTCGAGTGGCAACCCATTGTGAAGGATACGCCACATCAACAGAGAAACCTTTGGGGGAATTCGAGAATCCCAGATGAAGGAAAAAAAAGGTCGAAGAGGACACGGAAGTCTAACTGAGGCCCAAGCTTTCCGGACGGAGAACGAACCGCCATCCCATCCTGTGAATCCGGCATGGGAGTCAACGATTGGCTTAACCGACTGCATGTGTTTCCAGGTCTCACTAGCGTAGGACGGAGAGCCAGAGAAATTAGTGCCCTCAAGCCTGTGGTACTTAGCATGGAGAAACGACGCCCACAAAGAGTCGTTAGCCCCAAACCTGTTCCACAACTTACAATCAAAAGCCGCACAAAGATCCTTGGGATTACGCAATCCCAGGCCACCTTCGTTCTTCGGTCGACATATGGCGTTCCAAGAAATCCAGTGGTGACGGCGACTAGCGTCCTTGGAACCCCAGAAGAAGGACGAGACCAAAGACCGATAAGACCGGAAGAAGGAAGAGGTGGGGGTCATAGCGGCGAATACATGGGTTCCCATTGAGTCGAGAACCGACTTAATGAGAACTAGTCTACCGGATTGGGACAGAAGAGATGCATTCCAGCGAATAATCTTGTTCCTCACCTTGTCAGTCAAGGGATCGAAGATGGCGTTAAGTTTTCTACCTCGGTACAGGAGAATACCTAAATACAGGAAGGGAAGGGAAGCTTCCTTGAAACATGAGATGGTCTCGATCCATGAAGCACGAGCAGGGGACAAGTCCTTGCCATGGACAAAGCAACTTTTGGAAGGGTTGACGAGTTGGCCCGAACACCTCTCGCATTGGTGAAGGAAACAAAGGAGCCGCCGGATAGAGGAGCGACCGCCATTAGAGAAAATGACAATGTCATCAGCAAAGGATAAGGAAGAGATTAGTGGGCAACCCCTCGGGATTCCAAAGCGCTGGATCTGACCGTAGATCGTAAGGGACTGAAGCCCGCGAATGAGAGCCTCAGCCGCAATCACGAAAAGAGAAGGCGAGAGTGGGTCTCCCTGACGCAGACCCCTTTCCCCCTTGAAATACCCATTAGACGACCCGTTAATGAGCACAGAGAACCAACAGTTGGAAATGAGCCTCCACACCAAGTCAATAAGGTTCTCCGGGAACCCGAAAGCCCTAAAAACCTTTATGACGAAAAACCAGGACAAGCGATCGAAGGCCTTAGCCATGTCTAGTTTGAAAACCACATTAGAGCCCCTTATTTTCCGATCTAGTTGGGAGATCAGTTGAAGGACGTTATCAGTGATTAAACGTCCCTTCACAAACCCCTCTTGGGAGGGAGATATAATGCGTTCAAGGATAGAGGCCATGCGACTAGCCAAGATCTTAGATATAACTTTATTCGAGAAGTTACAAAGACTGATTGAACGGAAATCCGTACAAGACCGAGGATTTTCGCACTTTGGAATAAGAATCAAATTGGTGGAAGTCCAGCCAGAGGGAAGAGACCCACCGTAGAAGAAGGATTGAATGGCGAGGAAAAAATCAACTTGTATAATAGGCCAAACAGACCTATAAAAGACACCATTGAAACCGTCCGGGCCGCTGGCTCTATCCTTGTTCAGAGCAAACACGCACGCACGGATCTCCTCCGGGGAAGGAGGATCCGCTAATAGGTTGCTGTCCGGGGGGAGAACCAAGCGGGGAATGAACGCCATCAAAGCCGGATCGGACATCGAAACAGAAGGAGAGCCCAGAAAGGACTGGAAGTGGGACAGAATTGTTTCTTTGACGTCGATGGATGATGAGGCCAAGGTTTGGTCCGGACGTAAAATCTCATGGATAGTGAAAAGGTTATTCTTCTTACGAATAGAAGAATGAAAAAACTTGGAATTGGTATCACCGTCGACCACCCACTTGATCCTAGCTTTTTGACAAAGGTAGTCATTTTCGATACGAAGCTCCGAAGAGTAAATGGATTGGGCCAAAGCCCAAGCCTCCTTGTTAGCGGCTGACGGATCCTCATCTAACAAGGATTCGGCTAATATCAGGGATTCTTCGGCCACCCTAACGCGATCGAAAATGTTCTTGAAAACATCAACGTTCCACACCTTAAGACAGGCTTTGAGGCGCCGAAGCTTACGAGCGAAAATAGAACAAGGAGAGCTAGAGACAGGAGCACTCCACGAGTTAGCCACCACTTGATGAAAAGAGTGGTGAGATCTCCACATGCTCTGGAACCGAAATGAAGAGGGCCCAGAGAGGGAAAGAGGAAGGCAACGGACAACTAAAGGAGCATGGTCAGAGAAAGTACGGTGGAGGTGGGCGATTGAGAAGGAAAAAGGGAGGTGAAACCATTCTTCCGATCCGAAGACACGGTCGAGCCTGGAAAGAATACGGTTCAGACCCTCTTGGTTGTTCGACCAAGTGAAAGCAGAGCCAACAAAGGGGAGCTCAGAGAGACCAGAGCTGACTATGAACGAGTTGAAATCCGTCATCGCAGCACGGTTGGTGGAGGCTCCACCTCTCTTTTCTGCATGGCAAGCGACGATATTAAAATCACCACCCACTACTGATGAAGAAAAACCCAGATCAACAAGAGCAAGAATGTCGGACCACAGAGATAATCTCTCTGTCCGATCGCATTTGGCGTAAACCGCGCTGAATAGAAAGGGAAAAGCGAAAGACGGGGAAGAGCAGGCCACAGAGAGAAGCTGTGAGGAGTCGAAGACGGAATGAACAACAAGTGATTTGGACCATAAAATCCAGATCTTTCCGGTAGCGTTGGCTGATCCATCCCCAAAACCTAAGGCAAGAATGGTTTTGGGAATACCATCCGGAGCCTGAAAAGGTTCCAGAAGAGCGACCAATCCCACCGAGTGCTTCTTGACAATGCGTTTTAGTCTAGCCAAAGACGCAACGTTACCAATGCCACGGACATTCCAGTAAAGGAAATTCGACATGAGGAAAGGCAAGAAAACCTAAAAGAGAAACAGATAAGACAGACACCGAGCGAGGGATATCAGATCTGACTCAGATAAGATACAAGGAAAATCGAGTAGATGTATCGATCTGCTCGGACGCTGCTATAGAGCGTGTGCGAATGGTGCGAGGGGTAGACTGGACTCTTCGCGATCTACGACGAGTCCGGCGAGGAGGAGGGAGGGCGGATGTCTCAAAAGATACCTCGCCATCGAAACTGGACAAAGAAGTCAGAGAGGAGTCAAAAGGAGAAGGGGAAGAGTTTCTAGAAATGCAATCTAGACGCTCATTAAAGAGCGCAATTTCTGCCTTACACGTCAAAGGAATGGTAATGGACAGGGAACAGGTAGAGGTGGAAAGGGAGCAAGTCGATGAACAGGGGGAGGAAGAAGGATCCAATCGGTCATAGAGAACAGGTGGAGAGCGCAATAGAGAGAGATGACTAACCAACTGTAACACATATCTTCAAACAAACCAGTCTACAGAAGGAAAAGAATGACCCAAAAGAGAGGAGGGAAAAGAAAAGGGAGAACTATCACAGAGCAAGAGCGCAGATAAAACCGAGCACGGGGAAGGAGAAGGAGAAGAAGGAAAGGGAAGAGCACGGCGAGGAAAAACAACAGGAGAACCGGGAAGTGTATGTGAGCACACGAGCTGCATCCCACTTTGCTGTAGGAAACTTACCGAAGCTGGACTGTCACTAAGAGTACAGCCTAGTGTTACAGGTAAGTTTCTCAGGTCGGTCTCATAGGAGGTAGCAACAGAGCAGAACAATGTAGGATGGCAATAACCCGGTCTGCCCGAGCAGTGGTCCCAATCATGGACTACTATGCGAACAGAGAAGGGATATCGCCTGATCCAATCGCTCCAGGCCCGTTGAAACCGCCCTAGAGACCAGCGATAGCCCACCAATAAAAAGAAAAGAAACGGAGCCAAAGACATAGACGACACAGAGAAGGCCTCGTAATGTCTTAGCACAATAACCCAGCAAAAGGAATGCATCAGATTGATCCACACTAGAAGCCTGGTATGGGCAGAACTGATGCGAAATTCCCGCGAAACAAATACGCGGAGGCAGAGATGTAGGTGCAGAAAGCAAGACGAGTGTGCGGAGACAAAATCTCCTAAACTAGGGGGACCTGTCACACCTCCAGTAAGGGAAGGGGCAATGGTGACAGGGAGCACACACCGAAGTGTGTCGAGGCTCATGCACAGAAAACAAATGCCATCGGCCAACAACCAAAATTGGACCGGCAACCCATCAGGAAAAACTAAAAGGGAAACGTAAAAGAAGGAACTCACCTGCGTGAAAAGGACCGCGCAAAGCGGCAGTAGTAGATACGAAAGCTGTTCCCAAACCAACCAATCTAACAAAGCAAAAACGTCACCAACAGGTGCCAAGCCCAGGGCAGAAAAACCCAAAGAAATAGAGGGCAGCGACACACTAGCGAAATATAGCAGCGAACGCAACTGAATTGAACTACTTGGGGTGATGAAATCCCCAGTAGTAACCCAACACTCCTTCGAGAGAAGCACCGCACCTAGCGGCTGGAACAGCGACGAAGGCTGCTCCCAAACCAACAAATCCGAAGAACTAGATTCGTCACCAACAGGCGCCGATCTAGAAACAGAGGATTCCAATGAAGCAGTGGGCAGCGACACGCTAACGCTTGAAATCAGCGAGCGCAACTGACGAGAGGAGCGACGCCGCCGCTGCCGCCGCATAGTAGAGGACCGTCGCCTCTGTGAAAAACCCGATTCCGGCGTAGAACAGAATGGGGTGATGAAATCCCCATTAGTAACCAAACACTCCTGACCATCGTCGCCAGAATCAGCCAATCCCCCAAATAACGATCCAAACAAGGGAGGGTTAGCTCCCCAGTTCAATAAAGAGCAAGTATTAGCGAATCTCAAAATAGGGTCGAAACCCAAAACGGTTCTGAACCCAAAAGAATGCCCACGAGAAAATAGACCGAAGTCAGAGCAAGGGGAAATCTCCAGAAAACAATCATCTACCACCACCATACGATGCATGGAAAGATCAGCAAAGGCTCGCAAAGTGAAAACTTGAATCTCAATGGTTTCAGGGCCGGTGAAAATCAGTGAAATCGAGCCCTCAGTCAGCACACGCAAAGCCTTGGCAATCGATTCAAAGCTAGGGCACTGTTTCAAGAACGAGCCTTTGAGGAAGAAGGCATCCTCTCCAATTAACGGAACCATGGAGAGATGAGGAATCGAAGACAGTGTAAACCTCAGAGAGCACAAGGGAGAATATAGAAAAACGCCTAAAATTAGTAACGGAGGAGAGAAAAAAAGAGGAAGAGAAAATATCGCTGAATAGTCAGAGGGAAGACGTCATTAATAAGACCGTTGCTTTTTTTCACTTTGCTAAGCAAACACCTAAGACGCCATGAACTTAGGTGTACACACAAGCAATAACTTATATGCAAAACGTACCAGTTTATATACGTAGGCGCACACAGCTTTAGCTCAGGACTCCCCAACCACACACGAATACACTCTAATATATGCACACGTTGTCACACACCCAACATTTAATTTGGGTATTATACTTTTCACACCGCTGCTTGCATTAACAGGGATTGCTGATATAAATATACTTGACAATAACTTGTCCATTCCTTAATCTATATTAGTAATTCTTATTATTTATATAAATAATTACTTAGTATACATGTTAAAATGACATAGTTATACAAACACTTTAGTACACTAACTCAACACACGGATTTGATAACTGCAGAACATATAGTACTTTAGAAATATAAAATAGAGTTTATGGTTCATATCATGTTACTAAATAAAATTAACTTTTTATTAATCTAATACCTAGAAATAATATTAGAAAACTAGTTTCTTTCTTTTGATCACAGGACAAAGATGCATGCATTTATGCACATATTATACTCTGCACACACATAGGCCCGGCCTTAGGGTAAGACTGTCAAGACAGCCGTCTAGGGCAACCGAACCGGTAGGGGCATAGATCAGTGATGGTGGTGATGACTTTACTGTTTTATTTCGATAAAAACATAGTATAAGTTACTAACTTGTTTAACTAGTTAATATGAGACATTGCTAAGCAAAATACTTGTTTATATAATGAAACTGGAGGTATCATCTAAATCAGGCAAGTGAATAGAATGCGTAAATTGGGCTATAACTAGTTAATATAATCAAGATATTAAATAGGATTAAAACTTCAAGTATAATTTACAATTACAAAACTCCACAGCCATTTAAAATAGTAAGTACGTACTATATCCTAATTCAAACATGCATACTGCTATGCAACTCCCTTTAATTAAATATTGTATAAACATAAAGAGACATGGCAAGGCCCAAGTACGCATAGCCACCGGGGTACATGCAAGAAAAAAGGAAGGGAAACCAGTAAAAGCACGCATACAGGAAGGATAACTCACTCATACGCACTAACTGACAATGGAACGCACGCAACAATGAACAGCTACAGACTTGCGCACTAAGACAGGGCACAAAAATAAACTGTCGCATAAACATGGTCACAGGTCACCACTACCGGTCGACTGGTCGCTTACAAATGATGTCAGCTATTCGCCTCTTTAAGGCGGTTCTCCCTCCTCTCGTTGACCCATTCTAATTCGAGGAACTTGCAGTCAGGCAACATCTGATTCATGCAGTATAGATCTATATCACTCAATGATCATACATAGTTTACGTGAGTGGAATGCTCATCTGAGTCTTGTGCTCATTACTTCCTCACTATTTCTTCACCCTCTTCAACAGCGCGTATCCCATCTTCCAAAGCTTTGATGGATATTCCTTTTCTTCTAGGCATGAGTATGTATTAGTATAGTGAAACATATATTTAGGTTTCAGAATTCATAAATTTATATTTGAATTTAAATTGAATTTGGAAGGAAGTGGTTTTTGGGTAAGCCTATGATTTTCTGAAGCGCATGAATGCAGTGTTTTAAAAACCGGACCCGGCCGCGGTCGAACCGTGAAAAACTGCGGACCGTGGAGCTAGGCGGTCCGGAGTCCAGTTGGGCCTCTCATACGCAGGAACCGCCGGTCTAACCGCGAATTCGGGTGAACCTCTAGCCATTTGAACCGCTGTATTATCAAATCATGCGATAATTTTTCTGCTCAGAAGAATGAATGGTGGAACCCTAAATCGAATCAAATCTAGACCTACTTCCTCGTCGCCTAGCCTTCTTCCTCCGTTCCTGCAACCAGCTTCCTCCACTTCCATCGCAGCCTGCTGCCTCGGCCTCCATCGTAGCCAGTTTTGTTAACCAATTTGCTAAAGATTAGGTAGTTGGGTGTTTTAAATTGCTTTAATTTTAGGAATACTGTTAATGGTTTTTGATATTGAACTACACTGTGTTATGTGATTTGGTTAATTTGAATATAGGAAATGAATAATGGACTACTTTGAAATTGCCAAATAGGCGACAATTTTCATGATATTGAAAAGTGTGAACAATGAACATAGATAATTTTTTCCATGATGCTGTAAAATTATGAATGGTGAACTACTGTGTTATAGCAATTACCAGCTACTGACTATATATATATATGAATGGTGAATAATGATATTTCTTTTTTATTAAAAATAGAATGGCATCAATTCCATGTTTTGGAGACTGCTATAAAACCATGTTGCAGGTATGTTTTAGGTTAAAACCATGATGAAATATTTGAGTATATGTTATTTTGGTATTTACATGAAGTCTTCAACTATTATATATGTGAATTATTATCAATCTGTATATTTAAGATTATGTTATACGAGATATGTTATGCTTGTGTCATATGTTATTCGTTTTGTGACATGAGTTAGTATCATGCATTAAGCAACTTGAATCTATGGTTTCATTTTGAATGTACAAATCAATAAAAAAAACAAAAATGCACGGTCTCAACGGTATGACAAGTCCAGCCTTCAAAATCTTGAACCTTGTGACATAACAGTTCGACTTGCGGTTTGGTTTTCAAAACATTGTGAATGTTATCATCATTAGAATATTTATAGAGAGGGAGAAGGAGTCCGGATATCGATTCTCTAGAAACGGAAGAATCAGGATATTTGGTTTTAGGTTATAAGCTAATGGATTTGATATGTTCGGCTTTAATGTGCTCGCCATCGTTTTCTTTTAATTTGCTTTATAAATAATTCAATATGAGCCCTACATTCCCAAACTATTATATCAGTTTGATTGACCATTTTATTTAATTCTTTTACTAGTTAAATCTAAAATAATTAAATAAATTATTAGACTATTATGACATAAAATATTCCCTATTATTTACAAAATCATCACTAATTGTCATATTATAAAGTCCTGACATTCTAAATGGGAAAATAGACAGAATGCCAAACATAGAAAAAATTTAGACGGAAGGACGATAAGTTTATTTTTTAGACTCAATGCTAGTTATACCTAGCATTTTGTATAGTGTAAAACCGAATATAATGCTATATATAACTAGCATTTTGTATAGTGTAAAAGTTGAATATAATGCTAATTATAAACAGCATTTGTCATTCAGCCTAAAAATGAAACTTGGTGTCCGTCAACCTATTGTTTCTTCAAAATTTATCCTTTTTCCTAATTCCCTTTATTCCAAAATAAACTTAAATTATTTGTTGAATTCCAAAAGGTATATTTTTAATAAAATAAATATCTATTTATTATTTTACCACAAAATCGGGTTGTTACACTACACTTCACATTTTGTTATAGTTTTTCTTTACACCCAATACCCAATCTTCTTTGCATGTGGTTAACTCACATTAGGTTGCATCTAACTCTCATGTCCTTTATTTAGTCCGACACCATATATAAATCTGCTTTATTGTTTCATTATGCGTTAGCATAGTGAGTTGAACCAGTTTGTAGCTACTGGTCTACTTCCTTTCGATAGAACTAATTCAGTCTGAATCAATTGACAATTGGGTAGCAGCACCTTCATCGGTTTGCTTCAGTGGACATGTTTGAACTGTTGCTCTCTTATTCTGTTTTAGCCTTATTAATTGGTAGCACACTACTAGAAAATACTGCAGTTTCCTACGCAAAGTTTCCGACGTCTTTCCTACGCCAAAAGGCGGGGCGTAGGGTAGGCATAGGAAATGGTAGAAAGAGGTAAAGACGTAGGGAAGACGTAAGAAAATTTCCTACGCTTCTCCTACATCAACTTCAACACGTAGAAAAAAAATCGAGGCGTAGGTAAGGTGTAGGAAATCGCCTACACTAAAATGATACTGTAGAAAAGGCATAGATAATCTCCTATGCCATTTCCACGCCTCTGTTAATTTTATACAATTCCACATTGGCGTAGGAAAGACGTAGAAAATTTACAACGCCATCCCTACACATGCATAGGACAAAAATTGTTTTTTACTTTTACATTAATCACCGCTTCCATTCTCCTAGCTAACATCAGTTTTTCACCGAATAAAAAAAACCTAATTCTACAATCCTCGATCATTTTGGACGCTAAAATTTCAGGTAAATTATCTTCTCATCGTTTTATATTTGTTTTGATTGGATTTCATCTTCTCCTTTCCTCTCCAATACAAAAGCCTAAATTTCACGCAACTCATCAGTTACGCATTTTCTTAACGTAAATTAAAATATATACACGATTCCGATCACATGCTGAGGTCGCTGTTTTGGATTTGGGTTGCGAGGTGATTCGACGGTTATTGGGGGTCGACGCGATTTCGAGGAAGAAAGGAAGTGAAGTTGTGGTTGATGCAAAGTAAGGCTACGATTTAGGGTCGAGGTTGGAGACTGGTTGTTTGTTGCAGTTCGATTGCAAGAGAACGGTGGGCAGCAGTGGCTTCTGGTTTGAGGAGGAAGGGGAATTTCGATCACGGATTGAATTTAGGGATGTTCGCGTTCGAGTTTGAAGTATGGAAGGGAGATGTCGTTCAAGGCGATTTCAGGGAGGTGACGTGCTTTTCGTTGTTCGATTGGGCTTGGTGAAGTTTGAAATTTTGTGGTTCGATTGAAGTGCTCGTGGATCTGCGCAATGAGTTCGTAGATGGTGTTCGATTGAAGGCACAGCTTTAGGA
The DNA here is from genome assembly GCA_030765085.1 of Allium cepa. Taxonomy (NCBI): domain Eukaryota; kingdom Viridiplantae; phylum Streptophyta; class Magnoliopsida; order Asparagales; family Amaryllidaceae; genus Allium; species Allium cepa. The sequence continues at coordinate 673,573,866 of CM060940.1, forward strand.
TTGCTGAAGTGGTTTCGGTTGCGGTTGAAGATGGGTGGTCGCGATTGCAGTTTTGTGGTCGTCAGTTTGCAGAAGTTTTATTGGCTATAGTAGCCAGTAAGTTGCAATATGATATTGTGGTGATTAATGTTGTAGATGGTTGTGGTTGACAGTAGAATGGTTGATGTATTGACTGTAGCAGTTTTTTTTAATGGGCATTTGAAGTTCATTGTTCTATTGATCAGGTGAGGGTATTGCGTGGAGGCTGTTCTGGAAGGAGAATATGATGATGAAGTGAAACTTGGTTGTTGTTGGATTTGACAGTAATGAAGCAGGGTGGATGATCAGGTGGTGGAGTATTGTAGGGTTGTGCTGCTCTATCTGTGTTCAATTTGAAAGCCATAACGCATCATCTTTTAGTAACTTGGGTTTAGTGCTATGGTTCATTGTTGCACTCTATAGCTCCTTTTATTTCTATTTTAATGACTTCCACCCGGTATTTTTGTAAATTTCGTCAAGATCGATGATTCATGTCCTCGATTAGCTGCTTTGTTGTTGGAATTAAAAAAGTTATTGTGGACAGTGTCACTACCATATCAATGCTAGTATTTTATAAGATATCTTTTAAGGCTTACTACTTTTTCAGTCTTTCCTAGTATGTAGCATGTGATGCAAAGTTCTTTATGATTAAGTTAATATTTAAGAATCTTAATTATTCTAGCTTTGAGATTAGACCAACCTGAATTTTAATGAACCATCAAAGTACTGCAAAGTAACATGATCTATGCTGCATGTAGTTCTTTGACTATACCTCTCTATAATCTTACTTCAATTAAACAATACACAAGATATTAGCAGTTGTTTTATTAATAAAATAAGTGCAAGTGGCAAGTTGCGATCTTCTATTTGTCAATATATTTTGTATCTTGCACTATTATTAAGCAAAGAATCTGATGTTTTATGCACTACTTCATTGTTCTTAGTATAAAGTAAGTTTATTAAAAAAACGTGTTACAACTTACAAGTCAATTCAAGACGTGTAATATTTATGTTGATCCATCCATATTTCCCCTAATGTCTATATTAGTGAAATTTCAATCAGTAAAAGTTAATAGCTTCTTAACAGCTGTTAACTTCTTAATTATTTCCTTCAATGCAGTCAAGCTTCTACCACATATTTTAAGAAAATATTTTATTTTCGTTGGGAATATGTCTCCTATACAAGTATATAATCTGATGTTTCTCACAACATCTGTACATATTGTTCTTGATCTTGAAGTCAACTGATTATAAAATTGTGAACTGCTAAGCGTAGCCCATGCTTTTTCAATTAATGATTAATTTCCTAAAATTAAATATAATTTAATTTATTTCTAATTATGCAGTAAAAGATGGATTATATGAAAGTTCAAACTTGGATGTATGATCTTGGATGGAAAAGAGAATCAATATCATTGCATTTTAGAAACGGCGTGGAAGCATTTCTAAAAGTGGCGTCTTGTAATAAAACAAAGATGAAAGAAATTCGATGCCCGTGTAAGAAATGCCATTGCATGAAACTTCAAGATTACGAAACTATAACTTTTCACTTGCATAATTATGGTTTTATGCCAAATTATTACGTGTAGAGATATCACGGTGAATCGGGGACAAAGCATGATTCGACAGTGGTAGTTGAAGATGCAACCGAAACCATCGATGCTAATTTTGATGACTATAATATGGAAGATAGAATGACGGAAATGGTTCATGATGCTGCCGGTCCAAGTATGTGGACGGATGAACTTGAAGTAGAAGAACTTGACTCGGAAGCTAAAAAGTTTTTTGATTTGTTAAAAGCATCGAAACGACCGCTTTATAAAGGTTGTACAATGACACACTTGTTGGCTACATCTAGGTTAATCGCTATAAAATCCGAATACAATGCGTCGGAAAACATGATGAATGCGATTTTAAGTCTGTGTAAAGAAATGCTTCCACCTGACAATGTGTTGGCATGTAATTGGTATTCATTTAAAAAGGAAGTATCTGCATTTGGTTTGCCGTATGAAAAAATTGACACATGCCAGGTGGATGCATGATATATTGGAAGGAAGATAAAAATCTTACGAATTGTAAATTCTGCAATAAAAAAAGATATAAATCTACAAAAACCAATGGAAAAGGTGTACCTTTCACTCGTATGCATTATTTTCCGCTTACACCTAGATTACAACGGTTATATGCATCTTGTGCTACTGCAAAACACATGCGATGACACAATGAACGACAACGAGAGGAAGGGATTTTATGTCATCCTTATGATGGCGAGGCATGTAAACATTTTGATAAAGTTTATCCCGATTTTGCTAAAGAATCACGAAATGTCCGACTTGGTTTGTGTACGGATGGTTTCGCGCCTTTTACGTCGTTCGAAAAACCTTATTCGACATGGCCAGTTATTGTAACACCTTATAATTTACCTCTGTGGATGTTTATGAAGAATTCATACATGTTTTTAACTGTGATTATTCCTGGACCAAAGAATCCCAAAAACGGAATAGATGTATATTTGCAACCTTTAGTTAATGAGCTGAAAATACTTTGGATAGATGGCGTTGTTACTTACGACGTGTCAAGGAAAAAAAATTCAGAATGTTTGCTTCTTTATTATGGACAATAAGTGATTTTCCAGCGTATAGGATGCTTTCTATCTGGAGTATTAACGGCAAGTTCGCTTGTCCTATCTGTATGGATTCGACTGAATCCTTTCGATTAAAATATGGCGGCTAACAGTGTTGGTGGGATCGTCATCATCGTTTTTTGCATCCAAACGACCGTTTTAGATTTGATAAGAAAAACTCCAGGGCAAATACAACTATTACTTTAGAGCCACCTGACATTTTGAGTAGTGAACAAGTGTACGAGATCGTACAAGATTATCCTAAAATGCATGAGATAGGAAGAGAGCAAAAAATCCTTGGTAAAGGACAAATTCATAATTGGTGCAAACAAAGTATATTTTGGGAGCTACCATATTGGAAGAATCTGAAACTTCGGCACAATCTGGACGTAATGCATAATGAGAAAAATGTGTTTGAGAACTACTTTAACACAATTATGAATGTGAAGGGAAAAACAAAAGATGATTTGAAGTCAAGGAAGGATATTGCATTCTACTGTAATCGTCCTGTACTAAAAATTGATAGTGAACGTCCAAATTTCAAACGTTTATCTTGTTATGAGTTGGAAAATATTTGTCGTAAAAAAGTATTAGAGTGGGTAGAAAATTTGAAGTTACCAGATGGAATTGCTTCTAATATGAAACGATGTGTTGACATGAAGGACCTTCAACTATCGGGAATGAAGAGTCACGATTGTCATGTATTTCTTGAGACTCTATTTCCGATAGTTTTTAAGGAGCTATTGCCACAAAAGGTTTGGATGCCCATAACTGAGCTTAGCTTAATGTACAAAGATTTATGTTCGACTACTCTTATTAAAGCTCATTTGGAGAAACTAGAGAAGGATGTACCGAAGTTATTGTGTAAATTGGAAAAATATTTCCTCCTAGAGTTTTTAATAGCGTGGAACATCTACATGTACATCTACCAACTGAAGCTTTAATGCGAGAACCGGTACAATATGGATGGATGTACCCTTTTGAGAGGTGTATATATACATATAACTAAGGTGGACTTTTTTTTCATATTTTCATCATATCATTATGAGAATGTTATATTTAATATTTCATGTATTCATATTAAGGTATCTTGATCACCTTAAAAAAAGGTGAAACAAAAAGCACGCGTTGGAGGTTCAATTTGTCAAGCATACATTACTGAAGAAGCATCCATATTTTTCAATTACTATTTTGAAGACCATATCAAGATTTCTAACAGTAGCCACCGTAATGAGGATGAAATGGATGATTCATCTGATATATCTCTATCCATATTTCAAAAATGGGGACGTCCATATGGTAAATGGAAAGATGGAGGTTTTCAGACAATTAAAGATTTTACTTTAGCTAAATCACCGTGCTTCTCAATTGTGAAGAGCTATCAAATCTTATTTGGTATGTAACACAACTTCAATCAATTAAAATGATTTATGTTTTATATTATAAATTTTCCTTGATAATTTTAATCGTCCAACAGTCAATTTGAAGAAGCAAATCCTGATGTTGAGCCTAGTAAAGGATTTGAGAAATGGTTTAAGAAATATGTGAGCATGATTTATTATATATTAATCGCGTTTTATATCATAAATCTATATAATATTATAATGTATGTGAATTTATTTTAATAGGTTGATGATAATGGAATCACTGATGTTTGCTATGCAAAACTTGCATTTGGTCCTATGATGATGTATAGAAAATGTCCAATAATGTATGTTAACGGCTATAAATTTCACACAACTGAATTTGGAGCAAATAAAACAACTTACAACAGTGGGGTGTGTGTTAAAGGAGGCAGCGGGGATGATGATCTAGAAGATTATTATGGCATGTTACAGGAAATAATTGAACTTACTTACTCGATGGCACCAGAGCTTAAAACCTTTTTGTTCAAATGTGAATGGTTCGACGATAAAAAAGATGTAGGAATACGTCGTGCACATAAAGATTATCCACTTATTGAAATAAATCACAAAAGATGATACCAAGGTTATGATCCATTTGTGTTAGCGATGCAAGCGACTCAAGTTTATTATGTACCCTAGCCGGCTATGAACAACAACAAAGCGGATTGGTGGGCTGTCGTTAAAACAAAGCCAAGATGGTCATTCAATTCGAACATGATCGTAAGCGAAGATCAACCATATCAGAATGATTTGGACCATAACGGACTACTGCAAATCACTAAAGACATTGACGACATCGGACCACTTCATAATGAAGTATTTGATGGAGTAGAGGTTGACGATGATGTCGAAGTTGATTATGATATCGAAGTTGATGAAAATGATATTGAAGATGAAAATGTCGAAGTTGATGAATGTGAAGATGAATGTGATAGTGTAAATAATGGAAGTTATGATGATAATGTTGATTGGTAGCATGCTTTCATTAATATACTTGTTTGATTTTTCTACTAGTATGAATTTTTACTTCAAATCACTCGTGTATGCTTAGTTATCTTTGGGTATTTAGTCTTCAGTTCATGTTGTTTTAAATGGTTTATTGTATATTTAATTCTTCAAATCATATGTATTTCTCTATGTTATAGTAATTGCATTTAACAAGACATGTCTACTCGAGCTGATCGTCATCGTCGTTCCATGAAATGACCTGCTCTACGTCTTTCTGGCAGCAACACATCTGCCACAATACAACCTAGTGCATCTCCTAGCGGTCAAGATGGATCGAGATCACAGTCAGCAGAGCAGCATATCATGTCTCCCATTGTTCATCCTACTTCCCTTAAAGTTGATGCTACCAATCCATCGACTAATGCATCCGTTTTGGACTCCTCCTCCGTAACAAGGGTCGGAGTTTTCTGGCAAGCCAATGTTGGGTAAGAATTCTTGCAAAATAAGTAATTGATGTTGACTTTTGTGACTCTGTTTAATTTACTTTGACTAATTTGAAATAAGCTAGGTGAGAACATAAATTGTTTTCCTAGACACTATCGAATTGTATCCATTGTCAAAAACCACTATCGTGCTTGAATGATATATCTCATACAAACAGTTTGAGTAATGTATATTCATGCTTTACATTTATATGTTTCAGATATGAGTTCACTTCCAGGGCTAAATCTTATGCTATTCGAGTAGGTTTGTTAGCACGGGTTAACGATTTTTGGCCCAATTTTAAAAGTATACCCGATGATGTTAAGAAAGTGATGTTTCAGGAGTTTCTGGTAAAATAATATTAGTGCATTTGTGTTACATCTATTTTTTTGGTCATTATATTTTCCACTACATGTACAGGAGTCATTTCAATGGACAGATGATGCTTCACCGGCAATTGTGAAGCAGATATGGAATAGAAAAGCAAGTTTGAAGTATCGGAACTGGATTCACAGTATGAAAGAGTCAGGCAAGAAGCATCCGAACCTACCCCAGGAGATATATGAGCAGTTTTTGGCATATTGGGAGCTTCCAGAAGTAAAAGCTCAGGCAAAAAAAGCTGCAAACTCTAGGGCTCAAAACCAAATGCGACATTGCGGTGGTTCGAGATCCTTTGCGGATTATCGAAACGATTTGGTTTGATCTCTAAAATCTTGTTTTAACGTTAATTTACATCAGCTTATCATATTTTTACTCTATTTTTATCTTTATTTTCTAGACCGATGAACTTAATAGGGAGCCAACTACTTGGTAAGTGTATTGTAGGACTCACAAGGTCACTTCGGACAGCGGATCTACTACCACTAGTGGATGGATTGATGAAGCATTGATGGAATTTGCAGTAAGTGATTCTTATAGCTTGGTTTTAATAACTGGTTAATAGTTTAATATGTGCAAGATTAGTTAAATTTTGTTAAAAACTGCTTCAACAAGTTTATTATGTCTTGCTATGAGTGAGCAAATCCGATAATTTATCCGATAAAACAAATATGAATTGATGCAAAACAGAAATTAAACGTGTGTTAATAATGTAAGTAAAAAATGAATTTTTTTTCTTTTTTTTTACAAATGCCAGCAATCAACGATGCAAGAAAAATAAAAACAAGATTTAAGAACATGATACCAGAGCTTGTAGAATTATTAGCAAATTTATTTAAAAGCAGCTATTTTTTTAGCATAATTTTTTTGGCAAGCAAAGCAGAGCAATTTTTGTAAGCAATCAATTCTTCTTCTTCTGATTTCCTGCAATTTGCAACCTGAAAGTTTTAATAAGATTTTATATTTTGATATATTTTAAACAAACAAAAGCAAATTTTCTTTTTAAATACTTTTTTTTTACACAAATGAATTTTCAAAACAAAGCGAAATATAGTGAAAATAGCCCAAAACAAAAACCACTACCCAAGATTCCAAAACAATTTTATAATCAAATTTTTTTAAAAACAAAAATGAGTTTTAAAAAAAATAAAATGAAATGAAAACAACCTACATGCAATTTTACAAACCCCATACGCTCAACTATAAAAACAAAACCCACCCTTGTTAAAACAAAATGTAACCCCATACAAAAAGGAAAAATGCGATTCCAAAATTCAAAAACAGAATTAAAATTAGAATTTAACTACGTTTTGGCGATTCTCAAGTTCAAGTGAATCTTGAGTCGTGTTACTTAGTTTTCGGTATTCTGCCGTTTAGTGATTGGTGAAGGAGGAAGTGGTGATTTGATGATTTTGGCAATTCATGAATTGTGGTTTAGGGTGATTTGGCAGAGGGTTGGGGATTTGTAGCTTGGCGATTAGGCGTTTTGCGGTGATGTGGTCGCGATTGTTGGTATAAGGAGGTGGCAGGTTGTTTTTGTTGGTTAAAGATGATTTGCAGGGGAAGGTGTTTGTAGGGCGGTCGCGGAATTTGGGTTGTGGTTGCGGGATGGTGAAATACTGCAGGATTTGGGTGTTGCAGGCTTAAGAATGGTTGTGTGTCATGGTTTGCTGATTTAGGAGTTAAGGTTGATTCATGTAGTTGTTGACTGAGGAGGAGTGCTCAAAGGTTGTAAGAGGTTTGGGTGTGGTTGTATTTGCAAGGGATTATCAGTGGATGCGGCAGTGATGGTTGTAGGTTGAGTAGTGTTTATGGTGGTTAATGTAGGGAGGAAGTGAAGGACTGGGTGGTTATTAAGGTAATGGATAGTTGTTTGAAGTAGTTGAAGTGCAGTTTTTTGCAGGTGAAGGTGCAATTTGAATGGTGAAAATTGGGACAATGGTCGATGTTGTGATTGATGGTTTGTGATGGATGCTAGAGTTTGCGGATGAGGCAATGGAGGGGGAGGAGACTGTGAACTTGCAATGCAGGAGCTTGGGATGGAGATTTCCTGTAGAAAAATCTTATAAAAGACATTGCACTGTGCCACTGTGCCACTGTGACCACCTAACACACAACCATCGCCTTTCACTGCCTCTCCCCCCAACAAAAAGCCACTCAACTGTCTACATTTCACCAGCCTACATCACAATATGACTACCACTTCGACAATAGCCGCAACAACCACTACTTGCAATTCATCACCTATCCTAGTTCAACCATTATCTCCCGTCAGCACATCAGTGCAATACCACCATATCACCTCCTTGTTCCCTCTCTACATTTACCTTACATCACATATAACTACAACCACCAATACCATAGACACATCTCATGGTCACTTGCTTCCACCTCCAGACTATAGCTCTATCCACCACCTCACAGCATCCCCTACTTCCTCTGATAGTTCAAGCACTCAATCCACTAGCACTTCAAACACTTCATAATCACATACGACCTCTACCATCTACTGACATATAGCCACCCAAATCTGCATCCAATCTATCAACCCTAGCTCACCTGCAATTCACGTAACCCAAAAATCGTGCAACCTCCAGCAACCTTCAGACTAATAACAAAACCACTCGGCATATCACAAAACACAACATCAAGTATTCTTACCTCTTACCATCTCATTATCGGCCACCACATCCAGCCTGCAACCGCCTCCATCATCCAATTAGCAATCATCGAAACCCTCCACGCCAATCCCCTGCAATTCGCCTCTGCCACAATCGTCGACCACATCCAATCTCCAACAGTCACCTCGAATCACTACAATCCTCCATGCACGGCCAATAAACAATTACCTTCATGCTAGAGTTTGTGGAGTCTGGTTATGGTTGGAATTGTATGGTGATGTAGGAGCTTGGGATGGAGATTGCCTGTAGAAAAATCTTAAAATGTAACAAAAACCTAAAATGAAATTAATGCAATAGAAATGGGTAATGGAAAGAAACTTGGATGGTTGCTGAACTTGTAGTGAGTAAATAACAGAAAATGAAATGCTAAAAACTTGCAATAATGCAGTGAGTAAATGCAGTGATTCAACAATACAGAAAACTTGTAATAGCACAAAATTGAATGTTGAAATATGCAATACAAAAATGAGAAATGAAATGCCTGTAACAAAATGTTACAAATGCATACAACAAATTTCAGTAAACAAAAAATAATGAACAGAGATATGTTGTGTAGTGAACTCAAAATATGGTGAAAAGTGGCATAAAATGTCAAGGAGGAGATGTAAATCAGATAGGTTTTGCATTGCCAAAAAAACTAAAGAACAAACATGCTTTTTATCGCCTATTGAAATCCGATAATTTTCAATGTTTTTTATGGTGTTAATTGTAATGTTGTTAGTATAAACTTTAAATGCTCTCACACATCCTGAAACTATATGAATTAAATGTAACTAAAGAAAGGCCACATCCACAACTAATTAATTACACCACCTTGTAGGTATTATGTTACTAGTACTTACTAAATAATGATTCAAAGATCTGGACAACATCGATTAGGACCATTTGAAACATAAACAGATAGTCCAGATCCTTAGGAAATTCCTATGAGTAGTTACTGTTAGATGGTCATTAAGTTTGTATCAAGTGGAAGATAAGGCAGTTGAGGAACTTACTAAGTACTTAATGCAGAGGAAACTTGTCGGGGTGGTGAGAATAAGATTGGATAAAATATAGTATCTTGCATGAGTTTCTTAATTTTATATATCTGCAAATGTGTGTAAATGTGTGCGTTTGTATATGTGTCATACTTAAATTTGATACATCGTTAAAGTTATTCTTCTCATGATTTCTAAAACTACACAGTGTGAGCACTTATTTATGTTTTTGTTCTTGTATTTGGATAATCACAAATACAGGCACAATATCAAGCTAGAATTGAAGAATTGAAAATTCAGGGCATAGTAATTTCGTATGAAGTCGAGGAAGAATTATTCGACAAGCTTACCGGTGCTATAGCTAAAAGAAAGGACCGTAGGCCATATTATGGCAATATCCTTGGAGTAAGTATTTAAACTTTCAACAAAACATTATTTTAATTAGTTTAAAATGCAGAAATTGATGCAATATTTGATAAAATGCAGAAATACAAAGACGCCACTTATAGCATCAATAAGGGAGAAGCACAGACTAGAGCCAAACTAGAGGAAAAGGTGGAGCGTCAAGAAGGGGAGATTCAAATGCTGAAGATGCAGTATGAACAACTCACCGAGATGCTTCGACAGCGATTTGATGAAGAGCCGAATGATTGTCGTGAGGGATGAGGGTATTGAAAACTTTTTAATGGTACCTGTATGATGTCATGTATCATGAACATATTATCATATTATTTTAATACATAGAAACTTGATTAATATTGTTTGACTTTGTAATATGAATGAGATAATTATTTTTTGAATTAAAGATGAATGGATTGACGTTAATCTTTTTGTTGGAATGTGTATATATATAAAATAAGTTGATTTTAGTTTCTATTTAATGTGGTGAAATGAAATAGAATAGCAATATATCAAAACTTCTTCAGAAAAGACGTAGGGAATGTGTAGGGAAGGCGTAGGTAAATGAAATATTAATGTAGCAAAAAGTCGTGTGCATGGCGTAGGAAAAACATTAAAAACACAGGCGTAGGTAAACCGTGGATAAATATATGACGTAGAAAAGACGTAGGAAACGTAATATGTGAGAATGACATAGGAAAACTGTAGGAAAACTGGGCGTAGGGAAGACGTAGGTAAACGAATGACGTAGGAAAAACGTGAGTGCTTAAAGAAGTAAAAATGTCGTAACAAAACCATAGGTACAACATGGCGTGGGGAAGGCGTAGGAAAATTATGGCGTACGAAAGGCATAGGAAACAACCCAATGGATGGCGTAGGTAAAGCGTAGGTATTTTATTAGCTATGCAAGTTTTACCCATGCCAAAATTAACATAGGGGTTACGTAGTTAATGCATTTACCTATGCCCCGCCTACGCCATTTTGGCGTAGGTAAACTGCAGTTTTCTTGTAGTGGCATCATTGTTATCCGGTTACTTAACAAAGCTAGCTTTTGAACGGATCTAGACACCGGGTTGGAGATGAAACTGTAAGGAAAATTAAACATTTCCTTTCTCATTATGTGATCATTAACAAAAATATTTTCCTTTTCCATTATATGGTCATTGATAGAAATATGTAAGGAAAATTAAAACGCTTCCTTTCCCACTATATGGCCATTAGGAAATTAATTTTCATATAAATATGCAAATCAATAAAATGATTACAGTTTGGAGTATAAATTTTCCTTAAATTGATCTTGATGGACGATCAAGATTAAGTAAGAATCTGAAAAGTCGGTCGTCTCTTATCCATCGTAAAAAGTCACTGAAAGATAACGAAATAAAATACATAACTTAAGCTTATAGGTAAAGAGGGAGAAACCAATTTCCTTCTCCATTGAAGTAGTTTCAGAAACAACTACAATAGTTCCAGTTATAGAATCAGATTGCTCTATTCATCAAAGATGTTTGGAGGTATGCTTAATTGATTGAGTTTCATTATAAACGTGATTGTCATGTAATTCAAGGTTTTAGTTTGTATTGTGCATAAAAATATCTAACATGTGGTATCAGAGTAAGGTTTAGAATTCATGATTATCGTTGGTAGGATTTATATATATGAAACAAATCGACATGTATAGATCTATTACTGACTCTGCTCTAGAGCAAATCTGGATCTAAATATTATGGCCCGAATGTATATGTATTTAAATTCCGCAACTTTTTCTTTTCCTTTTACCATAACTGTTGGATCGAGATTTCTTCCTTATCCTTCTTTGATAATTATTATTGTTTATTTTATTATGACTATTACTATTCATATGTTATCACTACTTAAGGTCTCTTGATTATCATTGACAAAAATAAAGGCGAGTTTACCATATTACATATTGAACTGGACAAATTTAATAAACACCATCTTATGTGAATAATACATATTGGTCAAATGCATTAATCAATTTTCGTCCACAACCGGATAGAATTTTGAGCAATAATCCAGAACAACACAAGGGGCAACCAACTATCAATCTCGTGACTCACATCGAATATCATAATCCGTAATGGTGTCGCGGATCTAGGGTGCGATCCCACGATCATGCCGCCAGGAAGGATAGTGGCCAATCTGGTTTAGTCAAAAAAAATAAAAGGAGTTGAACAAAGGTAGACAGACACATAATGTACCTAAACTATATAGCTAATAAGTAGCCTCCATAAGTACTCAATCGCAGCGTCACTTACAACATACCTGTATTGAGTGTCATCCACGAGTAAAGAATAACTGAATAAATAACACTACAGCATCTCATACCACCCGGTGTTACTAGTTCATTTATTCAGTTCTCGTACATCACACTCTCCCTTCTTTATTCTATATAACGTGTCCAAAGAATAACAAGAAAAGTGTTACCGGAAGTCTCAAACCAGACGATATCATCAATTTGTTTATTCATCTTTCTCGTCACACTGAATAAATTCAACAAATCATAACAAGGATGTCATCACCGTTCCATAATAAAATACCAGAAAAATCCAACTCAATGGTGAATCATTCATATGCTGAAATCATATAAAGAATATAAGAAATCAGAAATCAATAGTTAATATAAAAAATTAAATTATTCAAATAAGTATAAGAGAATCAATACTTAATAATGAAACAATCAAAAAATATATAATTTCTATGACAAAATACTAATTTAAAATAATTTTATAAATTATTCAATAGCAAGCTGTTTGGATTATATATGTATATTATAATGAAACTATGAGCATTGAAAATAGATTATAAATACATACATAATACATACATATGTGTGTATTCTAGTTAAACGAAATAACCTATTGTTAGTCTCCATATATAGTTGCATATAAACTCATATGGTCCATAGACATCTGTGTGTGTGGAAAAAATAGAGAAAATAATAAGAAATTGTTCAGGTCAAATGAAACAGAAGAAGCAACAAATATAAGACCTAAAAACATGTACACATTCATCTAGAAATTCCCATGCAAAACATACAACTTATAAACAACATCATTCCTATTTATATATAAACTTAGGTGTATACACACGCAATAACTTATATGCAAAACGTACCAGTTTATATACGTAGGCGCACACAGCTTTAGCTCAGGACTCCCCAACCACACACACATACACTCTAATATATGCACACGTTGTCACACACCTAACATTTGATTTGGTATTATACTTTTCACACCGCTGCTTGCATTAACAGGGATTGCTCATATAAATATACTTGACAATAACTTGTCCATTCCTTAATCTATATTAGTAATTCTTATTATTTATATAAATAATTAGTTAGTATACATGTTAAAATGACATAGTTATACAAACACTTAAGTACACTAACTCAACACACGGATTTGATAACTGCAGAACATATAGTACTTTAGAAATATAAAATAGAGTTTATGGTTCATATCATGTTATTAAATAAAATTAACTTTTTATTAATCTAATACCTAGAAATAATATTAGAAAACTAGTTTCTTTCTTTTGATCACAGGACAAAGATGCACTCATTTATGCACATATTATACTCTGCACACACATAGGCCCGGCCTTAGGGTAAGACTGTCAAGACAGCCGTCTAGGGTAACCGAACCGGTAGGGGCATAGATCAGTGATGGTGGTGATGACTTTACTGTTTTATTTCGATAAAAACATAGTATAAGTTATTAACTTCAAGTGAGTGTTTGTTGGAGTGGTAACTGTTTTGTATGGGTGATGGGGCAACCCAGGTTTCAAATCATGACAAAGTGCTTTGATTTTTGTTCAATCTTGCAGAACTGCGCTAGGGCAACAAAGTTGCTTGGGCAGGCGCTGCTCAAACATATATATTATGCACTACACGCAAATGCATATATACTCATTAACTTGCACAGGTCAAAATGCAAGGAAAACACATTCCTAAGGCAATAAATCGCAGGCAAGAAGAAGGAAAGGGAACAGAAGTGCATGCATACAATGTTTAAAAGCAATTATTGTTAATAGAAGCTTAAAATAAAAACAAGGCACAAGTATATGAAAATTGACATATAAAAGATGTAGAGCAAGTTTAAACACAAAGTATACATTAGTAGCAAATTTAATTAGTATACCAAAACATCACTTCCTTAATTTGTTAAATTTATATATACAATTCTATATACGTAATGGCTGTAGCTTATACCTCAAGACAGTTGAGTAAATACAATGTAAACTTGTTTAACTAGTTAATACGAGACATTGCCAAGCAAAATACCTCAAGATAGAGCTGCTACACCAAACTCTATCTCTAAGAACCATCCTTCTACTAAGATGAACCACCGGTAGCACTCCTGAAATCCCAGTCGATATGGAAACTCAATCTCCAGATGCGGACAAACCTCTGACTTCTCTGAAGATATCTGGAAGAACTCTGATAACCCAAGAGATCACTCAAACAATCGCAAGTCACTTTTGCGATCAATCCAAACCAAATCCAAGGAAAACTGTTCTCCCTTTACCAAACAGAACAGCTTACACTTAACTAGCCAATCCACCGAAGAAACGGGTCCACTCTGCTGCTTCTGAACTCCTCCTTCAGAAACTGCTAAGCCAGAAGACTCCCTGCCGACACAGAACACTCCAAGTTGCACTGCTGCCACAGATGCCAAAGATCTCCTAATCCAAAGCTCTTCGAGAAACTCGGACCTCAAACCAAACAGAAACACCATGCTGAACTCAGCCACAGCCCCGATGCAGACCTACTTCCTTAAACTTGTTCCAAAGAAAACTTCTTCGGGAACATCCATAGTCACTGCATCTCATCACACAGCTACTACTTCCTGAGGTATCAAAATACCATCCATCGCTTCTGCCAACAAACAGATCCAAACTCTACTCATCCACTTCTAAAATAGACTTCGAACCTTAACAGGTTTCTTTCAGAGATCGATGAAATCCGTAAACCACTTCAGAACTCACTCGAGACGGTATTAGGTCTACAGTCTCGACAGATACACTTCCAACCTCAAAACATTCAAACCCCAACCAATGGTAGTTGTGTTACACACACCACTACCCCATCTACCTTTAAAACTTATATTGGAAAACTTGAACAGGTAACCCAACAGATAGGTAGAATAAATAAATATACATAAATATATTAAAAATTATAAATACGCTCTCTCAAGATAGACACCACTCCAGAGCCTAAGTATTCGCTCAACCTAACGCTCTGATACCAACTGAGACGACCCGACATTCTCACCACAGAAAATCGTATCATCTTGAAGAAAGAAAGGGATAGAAAAGAAAAAGAAAGAAGAGAAAGAAGAAACAACATCAGAATCTCAACAGCGGAATGAATAAATTTTATTAATTACATAAGTATTATATAATATACAACAATTATCAAAGTTACACAGATTACATATCATATACTAGATAGTTATAAACACCTGTCTAGTTATACAACTCAATACAGTACAAGGAAAACTACTCAGAGAAACCAACACAGTGGAATACTATATATCTACACGCAAAAGCCTCCTGCTCCATTGCTCCTCCTCAATTCGTCAAAGCTAACCTAAATCCCTTGGCTACTCATAAAAATTTGAGTACCCAAGAGTTTAAGTAAACAGAAGATAAACTCCGGGTCAGACATGGGTCTGGTGTGAGTAACAGGTTAAGGCTGCTTAACTTCAAAAACCTTTTGAAAAGAAAGGTATCACGTAAGACTTCCCACACATAAATATGGAAAAGTTTTAACCTTACGCAAACCAAAACATAAGATAGGAAATCCAGTGATATTATATTAGGTCTAGGGTTTTCAAGTAAAATACAGAAATAGCTGGAATGCTTACATCTCACGTTCCAACGTAGTTGGGCACAACTAATACGTACGGCACTTATTGGATTTTGGATTCCATACAATGGCAGGGATACCGAGGTACCGTCCGTCACAGTACGTGGCCTATATCAACGTACCGAGGATCACTCCCAATCCCCTACAACACAAGGTCGGAACCATCTCTTACTGGACAGTCCCGAACAAGACAATCCCGACAGTTGGAGCTCACAACCGTCCACACAGCCGAAATAAAAGGGACCTCTAGACAGGGAAAAATCTCGTCCTACTTGGGCATGACCCACTTAGCCTTGCTGCACCTCCCCTGTTTTAGCCATTCCCAGTTGATGAGGCTTGAGGCTACGATTACCTTTATAGAACCCATCACTTAGAATGCTCATCGTCCACCTGACGATGTTCTGAAAGCATTCAATCCATACAAGTTCGTTCCGGGTTCGAACGAAACCGAAGGCATTATCTCGTTACACTCATTTTGGAATCACCCTCAGAGTTAACGACGATAACCCTTGCACTCTGAATCTTCCCCTTCACTTGAGATTCACGACCTATCGTTAATTTGGATCGATGTGGTTTTCAGATATCCAAATATGGAAACCCAATCCCGGTCTCATCGAAATCCAAAACGTATCTTTTAAGGCCAAGTTGTTTTAAAGTTTAAAACAATTCAATTATCTATATACATACAGATAGATAATTCACAAATCACAATAGATAATCAACATTATCATAATAAACAGATGATCCACATTATCATTATAAACAGATAATCCATACTATCATCAAAATAGATAATCCATATCATCACAATGTAACCAAAGCATTCATACCACACCACATTACTTATCTCATTTCTGAGATCACAAAGCATTCAAGGCAATCAATATCATCTATTCATACATAAGCAATGATTTACTTAATCACATCATCTATAATTAATTTAAAATAATTAAATTAATTACCTCCATCTCTAATTAATTTAAAGTGAATTAAATTAATTACTTCATCTTTAATTAATTTAAAATAAATTAAACTAATTACTTCATCAATATAAATCTTGCATATCTTACCATTAATTAATTACAAATTAATTAATTAATCATTCAAATTAATCATCTTAATTAATCACCCTTGATTAATTATCCTTTAATTACATTCATGTGATTATCCTTTCACAAATTAATTATCCTTAAACAAAAAACAGTAATTAACCTTTAATTACTTCAATTAATTAATTAACTACAATTAATTACATTAATCCTTAATTAATTACATTAATTAATTACCTTTAATCACTTATCACTATTTAATTAATCTTAATTAATTAATCCTTAATTACATCATTAATTGTATTAATTAATGATCCTTAATTATATTTTAATTAATTACTTTATTAAAATTAATTAGATTAAGTAATTATCATCAAATCATTTAGTTTTTAGAATCAATTAAACTTAATTAATTAATTCAAACTAATCCCATTAAACTCAATTAATTACATTAAGTAATTAATTTCTTAATTACTTCATTAAGTAATTACACTTAAACAATTCACAAAATGATTATTATTAAATTAATTAATCTAATTAATTATTAAAATTAATCACATTAATTAATTATTGAATAATCCTAGTTAATGACCTTCATTAACCATTCTTTAATTACTTCCATTAAGTAATTAACTTAGATTAACCATTATTATTTACAAATTAATTTATCTTTAATTATCCATTAATTAAACTCTAATTATTTAATTAATTAAGTGTTAACTGTAACTTAATTTATCTTTAATTACTTAATTAATTAACCTTGATTATAACTTAATTGCTTAATTAATAAATCTTTAATCATTAGTTAATAATCTAATTAATGGTCTTTAAATACAAATAGATTAATCCTTAATCAATTATTTATTAATCCCTAATCATTAATTAATTGAATTAACTAATTATTCCATAATTACCTAATTAATTTAAATAATTTCAAATCATTAAATCTTAATTTAACTTGAGATAAAAACATTTCTTAATTATGATTAAATTGTCATTAACAAATTTATTTGAAAACAAATTTACTTTTGAACTTACTTTAAAATTTCATTTCAAATATGAAATTTAAAATGAATATAATTTTAACTTAAACAAAGTTTTAAGCAATTTAAAATCTTTTTAAATTACATGGCAAACAAATGCTTGTCTTATAAGAGAAATTCATAAGAGTTTAAAATTAAATTCATTTTAAAATTCAATAATTTAAATTTACACTTTGTTTAAATCTTTCAAATTTAAAAACTTCTTTATTTCAAACTGAAATACCAATTAAAATCTTTGATTTCCAGTTTTAAATTTAACTTTAAAACTTGCTCATATTTTTAAAACTTTATTTTTAAAAATTCAAACTACTTACCATTATAAAGTAGTTTAACAAGTTCAAATTTAAAACTTTATTATATTATTTTTTTTAAACTAAGATTAAATCTTAAACTTGAACTCTAGATTTCAATCTTGAATTTAAAACTCAGTTTAAACTCAAGCTTTACATTTATAAACTTCAGTTTTAAAAAAATTTAAATAACAGTACAGGTTTTGTTAAAACCTATAACAACCTTTAAACCCGAGACACCCCAAAAATTTACTTCGAGTCATAACCCAAACTCCCCGAGCAAATTACCCAACATCTTCGAGCAACTCAAAAATGTACTCGAGCAGCCTCCTTTGCTTCAAAACTCAACCCAACATCACCTGACAATCTCTTCATCGTGCATATGCACGGTGACTCCGGCCACCACTGATCATCAGCGATGATTGCTACACATCAGAAATCGGCCCAGCAACCACCACGATCATCAACTCGAGTCCAACACCCAGAAATCAAAAAAGAGCGCAAATTCTAAAACCTGGAACAACAGAAACATCACCAACCCCAAAACCTGTCAACACTTCGTTCTCGCCACTTCGACCATTTGAAGCTCTGCAACTCCGTCCATGACTTCGACCACGACCCAACTACCAATCCCCAAAAACTTACTGTACTCGATCAACTACACAAACCGTAGTGATCGATTCACCAAGCATAGCTAAAACTAGGGTTTAAAAAGAAATCTCATAGCTGCATCTTCCCCAATGATTTTCATCACCAACAAATATTTTTCCTAGCTTCTCTGATCACTCCTCCATCATCATGCAGAAACCCAACTCTCCAGATACATGGATTACCAGAGAAACCCCAAAGTTCATTTTTAGTTCAAACAAGAACTGTACATTCATCTTATTTCTAAAAATTCAGATTTTAATGTTAAAAATCATGATTTAGTCAACGTTTTCGATTTATAATACTAAATTAAGAAATTACACGGTTTGAATTTTTGATTTATATCAACATACTCTGATGTTTCAAAATTTCTAGAGGCAAATAGACTCTATTTTAATTTAATTTAATTTTAAACCTTAATCTATGATAAGCAAACAACATTGGTTTATAAATCAGATCCTATCACAAATTAAATTAAGTGGTAAGGGATTTTTAAATGAAAAAGTGGAACTGGGAACATAGCGGAGCACATAACAGCATGCATACACATAAATATTCACATCAGACATTTACTTATAATAACATGCAATACTTATTCATCTCAGCATACAAGCATGCAACCAATTTTTTTAAATTTTAAATTTTTAAAAAGTTACTTACAAATTTTGTTTGAAGATGCAGAACAGAGCTTCCCAGATTTTGAAAACAACCTCTTTTTTTGATACTTTTGAAACTGCAGTTGCCCCTTTTTGATTTCAGTTCAAAACTTAAGTTGCTTGTGTTTCCAGGTTGCATGAAGAGCCCATTTCCAAATTTAAGAAGAAAAAAAATGCAGATTTGCCTTCCTTAAAAACTTGTGCTTGAAAATGAAGTTTGCTTTGAAAATGCAGGCTACTGATTTGATAATGAGGAGTTTGTTTTCATGAGAACAGGTTTTGCATTTGAAATGAATTATAGGCTTGCGTGTTTGAATTGGAAAGTGGATTATAGGGAAATGATCTTTGATATGAGAAGTTTGTAAACTGATTTTGTTTTTGAAGATTTGTTTACAGATCTGCATTTAATCATGAACTACAGGTTTTTTAGAGGAAGTGATTTTTCAGGGATTTTGAGAAATGAACAAGTTGAAGTTTCTTTGATTAGGAAATGAGAAAAAGAAACAAGAGTGAAAAATGTATTCCTATATAGGCTAATTTTTTGATTTTATAAAATAAAAGAAAATGAAAACAAAATGTGACACTTGTAAATTATTTCAACATTTGTCAATTTAGGATGTTTATCTTTTAACATTTGTTATAAGAGGCTTAAGAAAACAATACTTGTCTTTATAAAGTAATTTGTATTTAATTTACATGTTAATATATAAATTATGCCAAATAAATTAGTTAATTAGTATTTTATATGTATATAAATTTTTAAAAGAAATAAAAACAAATTATACTTATAAATAAAAGCTCTTGCATATAAAAATCAAAACAACTAAAAAACTATACTTTGGATTTTAAAACTTTATATTCAAATTCAAATCAAATTCTAAAATCTAATATTTAAAAATCAAGTTATATATACAAATTAAGTTTGAAATAGCAAATGCTATTTTTATTAAGAATCCAATTGTAAAACAATACACTATTAATATTTTTTTAGAAATGACTCAGTATTAAATTAAAATAATTATAAAAGAAATTATTTTTCCTTTATTAATAAATTACTTATTTTATTTAAGCTATATTTTAAAAAGAAAACAAAGCAAACCCTTTTTTGTTAATTCATTTAAATTTAGAACTTAAGCCAAAATCATTTTAAACATTTAAACATATTCCTTAACAATTTAAAATCATATACTTATTTATTAAATAGTTTTGAAAAACTTAATATTAAATTAAATCAAAATTTCCAAATTATTAATATATATATATATATATATTAGAATTTGAAATCAAGATTCATTTATTAAATTTAAACCAAGATTTATTTATTTAATAACTTTGAAAAGCTTTATATT
The DNA here is from genome assembly GCA_030765085.1 of Allium cepa. NCBI lineage: Eukaryota > Viridiplantae > Streptophyta > Magnoliopsida > Asparagales > Amaryllidaceae > Allium > Allium cepa. The sequence continues at coordinate 673,594,713 of CM060940.1, forward strand.
AAATAAAAACAAATTTCCAAATTACTAAAAATATTAGAATTAGAAAATATGCTTTATTTATTAATTTAAAACAAAGCTAATCCATACAATATAAACCATATATTTATATTATAAATAGAAACCAATTTATTAGCTGTAAAAGATAAAATCTACCAATTAAATATTTATTAAAGGAAAATTATCAAATCAATTTGAATTATTATTAACAAAAATATCAATATCAATTTAATTTTTAATACAGATTATTATATTGATATTGTCAAAAATTCCGGGATATTACAGTTTAACAACTGTATAACAATTTTGAAAGATTTTCATCATTTGAAGTGGCTGCCATGCCAAGAAGGAAGATATCAGAGACAACCCATCATCTGTCACTCCCCTGGCTACCACCACTTCATCAGACATTCAAGATTCTGATAAACTCACCTGAAGTGTCGTGCCTAAAATCACCGGTCAGATTTGAATCATCATTCTAGTTCAATCTGGCTGCACTTCATCTCAATTCTTTGTTTGCAACTCTGTAATTCAATCTTGCCATCATCTTGTTGATAAGTTCTTCATCATCATGTCAGAAGGAGGCAGTGACAACACCAATACTCCTCATAATCAATCAAGAACCACCCAGAATCAATCCAGTACCACCCAAGAACTCATCAAGTCCATAATTAAGCCTCAAAGTCAGATCATCACCATACAACTTGATGGGTCCAACTATTTGCTATGGAAATTCCAAATTGAAACTGCTATCAGAGGGTATGGGCTGCAAGAGTATGTTCTTGGCACTCTAATTACTCCTCCAAGATTCACTACAGACCATGAAGGAAAACTTGTAAGCAATTCTGAATATACAGTTCATGAAAGACAAGATAGTCTAATAAGTTCTTGGTTGTTATCATCTATTAGTGCAAGTCTACTACCACAACTTGTTGGATGTAAAACCACACATGAAATATGGCACACTATTGCACAAATATTCAGCTCTCAATCTGCAGCAAGAATAATGCAATATAAAAGGCAACTGCAAAACTTGAGAAAAGATATTGTCAGCATGAGAGAGTATCTCTCCAAAGCCAAGACAATATGCGATCAGTTAGCCTCTGCTAGACAAAAGGTAACTGACATAGAACAAATATTGTGCATATTAAGTGGCTTAGATGATGACTATGAAGTAGTAGTTTCCAAAATATCATCCAATGAAAATCTGCTATCATTGCAAAATGTTTAGTCCATTCTCATTGCACATGAGGGAAGACTAGAACAAAAGAAACCAGAAAATTTGGGATTATAATGTCAATTATGCATCAGTAAGTAAAGGCAAGAATCAAGAAAAAATCAAGGCAACAAAAACCAACCAAATAACTCTAGAGGTGGTCAATCAGGCAGATTCATAGGAAGAGGTGGTAGGTGGAATTCTAACAACAACAACAAACCAAGATGTCAAATATGTGAGAAATATGGCCATACTGCCAACAAATGTTACTTCAGATTTGATGCCAACTTTACACCAATTCAACAAACTAGCAGCAATTCAAGAACTCAAAATCCCAATTTTTATATGGTCAGTGCACAACAGGAGTCAACATCAGATAACACAAACACAAATGCAGCAAAAGCTAAAGATATACATGATGACAGCTGGTATCCAGACTCAGGTGCTACCAATCATGTAACAAATAATATGGCCAACTTAAATCTTGGCGACAGAGAATACAAAGGTACACAATCTTTATGTATTGGAAATGGCAAACCTATAAAGATCTATCATATAGGAAATGCAAGCATTAATGGAACCAGACAGTTACATCTAAATAATATGTTGATGGTTCCATTAATCAGAAAAAATCTAATGAGTGTGTCACAATTTGCCAAAGACAATAATGTGTATTTTGAGTTCCACCCTACATATTGTCTGGTTAAAGATAAACTAACTGATGAAGTGCTTTTGCAGGGTAAAGAACATAAAGGACTTTACAAATTTGATGTACCAAATTCAAGAAGTGTTGAAAGTAATAAAAACTGGTGTCGCATTTCTGAAGTCAAAAATGTTGAAAACTTTGATGTATGGCATTATAAGTTGGGACACCCTAGTTTGAATGTAATAAAACATGTCTTGAGTAGTTATGACAATACTCATATTAGTAAAATTCCTGATTCTTATACTTGTACATTCTGTCAAATGGGTAAGAGTCATAAGTTTGCATTTCCTTACTTAAAGACTGTCTACAACAAGCCTCTTGAACTTGTTGCAACAGATTTATGAGACCAGCCCCTACACATACTGACTATGGATATAAGTATTATATCTCATTCATTGATGCTTACTCTAGATATGTATGGATTTATTTTTTAAAATCCAAATCTGAAACTAAAGATGTTGTGGTACAGTTTATCACTAATGCAGAAAGGCAGACAAACTGTCAATTAAAAGTCATACAAACAGATGGTGGTAAAGAGTTTTTACCCCTGAAAAGTTACTTTAAAATGAAGGGCATTACTCAAAGAGTTACATGTCCATATGCTTCATAACAAAATGGCCTTATCGAGAGAAAACATAGGCATATAGTTGAAACTGGTCTAACACTGCTAGCACAGGCATCTCTACCATTGAAATTTTGGCCAGATGCCTTCTCCACTGCAGTCTATCTGATTAATAGACTGCCCACAAAAGTCATAAAGTTTAAAAGCCCAATGGAAGTGCTATACAGTGTTAAGCCAGATTACCGAAGTCTAAAGACTTTTGGATGCCTTTGCTTTCCCTACTTAAGACCATACAACACACACAAGCTTGATTACAGATCAAAATCATGTACCTTCCTTCGATATGCCACAAATCAGAAAGGTTACAAATGTCTTGATGACAAAGGTAAAATATATATATCCAGGCATGTTGTATTCAATGAGCATGATTTTCCTTTTAGTAATGCAGCAATCAAAACAACTCAGAAAGTATGCAATTCAAAGCTTCCAATACCTTAAGTGCTACCTTCACCAGAGGTTATCATACCAGGGAATGACATTGATCATCATGAAGGAGGAGATACCAGCTCTCAACACACAGTGCCCACAATTGAACCAGGTCAAGAATGTGCTGATGCACCAACAAGATCTGATAGTGTAACATAAGATACCAGTCATCATTCAGACTCCTGTCAAGTACTATATGACACTCAGTCACACAGTACTCAACCAAAAGTTGCTGATGAAGATAGACATCCACCTGCAAACACTGGACACCGTATGATGACAAGAGCAAAGTGTGGAATATTCAAGCCAAAAACATATAGCATAGAATCTGAAATCATTGAACCAAGTACATATGAACATGCAATCCTGGATGACAAGTGGAGCAATGCTATGCAAGAAGAATATAATGCTCTGATAAAAAACAAGACATGGGATCTTGTACCTTTACCAGTGAGTAAAAATATAATTGGATGCAAATGGACTTTTAGATTAAAAAGAAATCCTGATGGCTCAATTCTTAAACACAAGGCAAGATTGGTAGCAAAGGGGTATTCACAACAAAATGGATTTGACTTTAATGAAACTTTTTCTCCTGTTGTGAAACCCACAACCATTAGAGTCATATTAACAATTGCCTTGCATAAGAATTGGCCAATCAGGCAATTAGATGTTAATAATGCCTTTCTTAATGGTGAATTACAGGAGGAGGTGTATATGCAGCAGCCACATGGATTCATACAAGGAAACAAAAACCAGCTAGTATGCAAACTCAACAAAGCACTCTATGGGCTCAAACAGGCACCAAGAGTCTGGTTTGACAAGCTGAAGACAACATTAGCAAGACATGGCTACATATCCACTAAATTTGACAACTGCTTATTCATTAAATTCTTAAATAACATAATTGTATATATACTGATCTATGTTGATGATTTTGTTATTATAGGAAATAACAACTCAGAAATCATGAACATTACACAATGTCTCAAGGAAGAATTTTCAGTTAAAGACTTGGGTGAGCTAAACTACTTCCTTGGCATAGAAGTCAAGAGAACATCAGCATCAGAAATTCACTTAAATCAAAGAAAGTACATCAATGAAATACTGGTTAAAGCCAAAATGGACAAAGCAAATCTGTTGCCCACTCCAATGATAAGCAATAGTCATCTCTCAAAAAACAGAGGTGAACCAATTCTGAATGATAAAGAATACAGAAGCATCGTGGGAGCACTACAGTATGTCACAATCACAAGACCAGATATTTCTTTTAGTGTGAACAAAGTAAGTCATTTTATGCAAGAGCCTCATGATGAGCATTGGAAAGCAGTAAAAAGAATCCTAAGATACTTTAAAGGCAGAATAAACCAAGGAATAATTATGCAAGTAAACTCTACTTTATGTATAAATGGCTTTAGTGACTCAGATTGGGCTACTGATCAAGATGACAGAAAGTCAACTACAGGGTACTGCATTTATCTGGGCAAAAATCCAGTATCTTGGTGTGCAAAAAAACAACCTACTAGCACAAAGGCTAAATACAGAAGCATTGCTAGTGCTACTGCGGAAATCATGTGGTTAACTTCACTACTAAGTGAATTACAGATCAACTACACGGCAAGCCAACTATTTGGTGTGGCAATCAAAGTTCAATCGCAATTTCAGCAAACCCAGTACTTCACTCTTGCATAAAGCACGTCGAACTCGATCTATACTTTGTGAGAGAGCAAGTAATTAACAAAAATATTGAGGTAAGATACATACCTTCAACTTACCAGAAGGCTGACATCCTAACAAAGCCACTGTCTCGACTAAACTTCATTAGGTTTAGGAAAGATCTCAATGTGGATGAAGCCAACATCAATCTTAGATCTAAAGCACAGATCTATATTCCAGAGGCAACTGAAGACGAAAACAAGGATCATCGAAACCTGGTCTCAAAGCTAAACCAAAAGTGAAGCTATCTTGTAAACTTCAAGCGATTCTGTTTATTGATGAGTTCGCTGACCCATGATAAGGAAGTAAATTTCATCAGAGATGTAGAAGAAGCTAATTTTTCTCTGGGGCTCAAAATCGCAAGTATTCGCAAACCGTAACCCTAGTGATTGGGTTTGAGGGGGCGTAATAGAATGGAACAAGAGCAACACTATCTCGTATATACTATCTGTTGTATAATATGTTGCGGTATTAAAATGAATTTGGGCCAAACCTGTACAAGCCCATCAATATACAATACTTGTACAAAATACACTTCTGTCTATACAATGCAAGTATGAATAAAAGATTACAACATTTATAATTATTTTACATCATCTAAATCAGGCTAGTGAATAGAATGCGTAAGTTGGGCTATAACTAGTTAATATAATCAAGATATTAAAATTGGATTAAAACTTCAAGTATAATTTACAATTACAAAACTCCACAGCCATTTAAAATAGTAAGTACGTACTATATCCTAATTCAAACATGCATACTGCGATGCAATTCCCTTTAATTAAATATTGTATAAACATAAAGAGACATAGCATGGCCCAAGTATGCACAACCACAGGGGTAAATGCAAGAAGAAAGGAAGGGAAACCGGTAAAAGCACGCATACAGGAAGGATAACTCACTCATACGCACTAACTGACAATGGAACGCACGCAACAATGAACAGCTACGGACTTGCACACTAAGACAAGGGACAAAAATAAACCGTCGCATAAACATGGTCACAGGTCACCACCACTGGTCGACTGGTCGCTTACAAATAATGTCAGCTATTCGCCTCTTTAAGGCGGTTCTCCCTCCTCTTGTTGACCCATTCTAATTCGAGGAACTTGCAGTCAGGCAACATCTGATTCATGCAGTATAGATCTATATCACTCAACGATCATACATAGTTTATGTGAGTGGAATGCTCACCTGAGTCTTGTGCTCATTACTTTCTCACTATTTCTTCACCCTCTTCAATAGTGCGTATCCATCTTCCAAAGCTTTGATGGATATCCCTTTTCTTTTAGGCATGAGTATGTATTAGTATAGTGAAGCATATATTTAGGTTTTAGATTCATGAATTTATATTTGAATTTAAATTGAATTTGGAAGGAACAGGTTTTTGGGTAAGCTTATGATTTTCTGAAGCGCATGAATGCAGTGTTTTAAAAACCAGACCCGACCGCAGTCGAACCGTGAAAAACTGCAGACCGTGGAGCTAGGCGGTCTGAAGTCCAGTTGGGCCTCTCGTACGCAAGAACCGTCGATCTAACCGCGAATTCAGGTGAACCTCTAGCCATTTGAACCGCTGTATTATCAAATCATGCGACAATTTTTCTTCTCTAAATAAAGAACGGTGAAACCGTAAATCGCATCAAATCTAGACCTACTTCCTCATCGCCTAGCCTTCTTCCTCCGTTCCTGCAACCAGCTTCCTCCACTTCCATCGCAACCTGCTGCTTCGGCCTCCATCGTAGCCAGTTTTGTTAACCAATTTGCTAAAGATTAGGTAATTGGGTGTTTTAAATTGCTTTAATTTTAGGAATGTTGTTAATGCTTTTTGATATTGAAATTGTTAGTCCTTGAGATGATGGTTTTGATGACGACAATCTTAGAATAAGATTATAAAATATAAATACTAACATTATAGTTTAGATATATACTTATATGCACGATTTAACCATGCAGGTACCAAGAATGAAGAATGTACAGTATAGAGAGTCAAGATATCAAGATTGAAGACTCATGAGTATCAAGAATATCAAGAGTTCAAGATTTCAATAATAAGTAATTTAATTAAGAATTTTGTTAAAACTCCTAGAAAAGCATTGGCATCTTAAAATCCAATTTATTCGTAGAATGAAATCCACTTCGAGCCCGTTAAAGGGATGGAACCCTATGTAGGATGGAACCTACAAAAAATCTAATGGAACGTTGTTTTGTATCCACTAACTTTTATTCAAAATGTTTTACAAAATTGTATATTGTTTTCAAAATGATTTCAAAACCTTCCTTTTAAAAGAATCAAAAACATCTATCCTGATTTTAAATATTTTTAGCCTTAAAATAATCTTTATTTTCAAAATCAAATTATCCTTGGTTTTTAAAAAATCTTTTAATAATAGTATATTTAATCTTTAATATTTATACTTAGATTTAAGTATAAAATTACAGTAAAATTTTATATATACCAAAATATTATTCTCTATATTTATTTATGTATTTTAACTATAGTTAAGTATATTTATAAAGTTTAAAATAGTGTTAATACGAGATAGAAGTTATTTTCAAAGAAAAACTAATTACCAAAATTTCCTTAGGCATGTCGACATCCTCAAGTACCCCATGTCGACATGGTAGCAGTTTATTTCAAAATTTTGAATCTTAAAGGAAGTGTCTATTCGTCATATCCTTTCATGAATGAACATGGCTGTTGTTCTACTATAAATAGGGGTAGTTTTGAACGAATTTGTAACCATATTTTTTTAGATTTCACTCCTCTTCTTCTTTTACATTTCTTTATATATATATTCTTACCATTACGCTGCCAAAATCAACATTGAATCTAACTAGATCATTTTTGGTTTGATTTTCTATCACTATCTCAAGAAGATCTCAGTGCTATTCAGAATTATAGGCTTCTTTGTAATCAATTTAGCGAGAAAAGGTGTGATTGTAGCCTTGGAAATCAATCAAGTGAGAAAAGGTGTGATTGTAGCCTTGGAAATCAATTGGGTGAACTTGTTGCCCCTGAAATCAAGTATCTCTACCCAAAGGATTGTGAATCTGGAGTGGTGTACCTCGTGGTACAATTGCTTTTGAAAGGAAATCTGTACTTGTGTGTGGGACTGGATGTAGGGTAACTCCGAACCAGTATAAAATCTGGTGTGTTCTTTCCTTTATTGCTTTTATTTTATTTCTGCATATGTGTTTGTTTCTGTGATTATATCTATGTCTGAATATTGCATATATTTGTGTTCAAATTAACAAAAACTCAAAAAGATTTAGTAATTCCTTAAAACACAATTCACCCCCCTCCTCTAGCTTTAATCCTAGCCTTAAGAACTGTATTCTGCATTTCTCACATTTGGTATCGGAGCAAGGTTTTCAAAGTTTTCATAATCTGAATTTTGAAAAAATTTCAAAATGGTTACCAACACTGGTTCTATTATCCCTATCACTAGTTCATTTGTAGAAGGTCGGTCTACTGTTAGACCATCACTTTTTAATGGCATTAACTATGCATATTGGGCTTGTAGGATGAAAATATATTTACAATCTATAGGACTGGACATATGGAATGTCACACAGACTGAATATTCTGAACACACAACTGATTTTGCACAGTGGACAGCTAAGAAAAAGACTGTTGCACAAAATAACTCTAAAGCTATGAATATTCTGTTTTGTTCACTTGATAGAAATGAATTTAATAGAGTGTCAGTTTGTAAGTCTGCATATGAAATCTGAAAAACTTTGCAAGTTACTCGTGAAGGAACAAGCAAAGTCAAACAGACCAAAATTTCCATGCTCACAAACCAGTTTCAATTATTTGAAATGAATTCTAGTGAGTCTATTTTAGATATGTATAGTAGATTTCAGAACATTGTGCATTCTCTAATATCCTTGGGATAGGAATTTCCGGAAGAAGATCAAGTCAGAAAAATCTTAAATTCTCTTACTTTAGAATAGGATCAAAAGAACTTGCGATCGAAGAGGCAAATGACATCAGTACCTTAAAGATAGAAGAATTAATTGGAAATCTAATGTCGTTTGAAGTCCAAATGATTGAGAGAAGAGAAAGCAAAGCATCTGAAAAGAAATCAATGGCGTTCAATGCATTGACCAATGGATCAAACTCAAACAGCGATAATGATGAAGACATAGCCCTTATGATCAAGAATTTTTGGAAATTTCTGAAATACAGAAAAATGAAAAGTCTCAGGAGAAACAACTATAAGAATTCTAGAAATCAGAATGTAGTGCCAAACAATATCAAATGTTCCAACTATGACAAACCAGACCATATCAAAAGAGACTGTCCGTATCCAGATAGGCAAAATTTTCCTATAAACAATGATTCCATAAAGATACAAAAACATGCATTTACTGTTACTCTAGATGACTTAGACTCGTCCTCAAGCGATGATGATCAGAAGACAGATAATTCAAATATGTGTTTCACGGCAGTTCACGACTCTGACGAATTCAGAGAAACAGACTCAGAAAAAGGTATACAATTACAATACAATTGGTTCAAATTGCATGCTTAGAATTGGATGCTTGATTGATTTATTTTGAATTGGTGTGTTGTCTGAATTTTAAATTTTTTTTACTTTTTTACTATTATTTTAATTATTATTTTTATTTTTATTTTTTATAGTATCATAATATTTTATGGAATATACAATAATTCTAGTAACATTCCGGATATAATTATATATATTAAAAATAATAAATATATATTAGAATACTTAAGAAAAACAATCACGAAAATTCAAAGACACATGTCGACATGGTCCCCACCATGATATCGACATGGGTATAGAAATTTGAAATTCAAAATTTGAATTCAAATATTGAATTTTCCTCCATCTTTTCACCTCATTCAATTCTCTGAAAAGCCACCTTTTGACCAGAGAATACGTCCTTAATTTGAGAATCTATTTATTCACTATCTTTTATCACAACTTTTCACTCTCATTTTCAAATTCAGACTCTTATCTCAAAACTTCAAGCTCTCTACTCTAATGGCTTCTTCAAGCAACCCTTCCATAATGAGAATTTTTAGAAAGATAAAAGAGCAACTCTACAATGATCCGGAGGCTATAAAAGCATATATCAATTATGCTAACTATGGAAAAGTCCATCCCGGGAAGTTTGCTTTATTTCAAGATTTCTCTTCTTATGAAATTGATTCTATTTTTGCAAACAATCAAGTTCTTAGTCTTTTTGATGCTTCTCAAAATGATTTTGTTTGTTATCCAAGTCTTGTTAAAATTTTCTATGCAAATTTAAATCGTGGATTTTATAAGGGAAATGATGATGAAATTTGGAGTAGTGTCAAAGGCACAAGAATCATTTTGAATTGTGATCTTTTGGGTACCATTCTCAATTGCAAAAGCATGGGAATGGATCTTTCTAATTTTAGTATCGATGAAAATGATCGTGAGACATTTCATCACATTTTCGAAGGAAATGGTGATTTTGAATTCAAAAATTGAAACTTTCGACCAAAAGGTAGAATTGTTAATCTTCTTTTACAACATACTTTGACCCCAAGATCCGAGAATTTTAACAATCCTACCTCAAAAGTTTGCAAAGCACTTTTTGCTATTTGAAAATTATGATATTAATTGGGCACAAGTTATTTTGGATGAACTTCGTCTCAAAAATCTTGGAATGAGAGAAAACACTTTGTATCATGGAATCTATCTCACTAGAATTTTTAACTATTTTGGAGTAGATTTCAAAGGAGAAGAATTTGTTTCAAGAAAGATTTTGAATCACTTAAACATTTTTCTTATGAAAATTTCATTTGTTTTTCAACCTTATGAGACTCTTGCCGAAAAGGAAGAGCGTTTGGCTCATGAGGAGATGGAAAAGGAGGAAGAGGAAGAAGAAGGGGATGAAATGAAATAGAAGAAGAAGAAGAAGAAGAAGGTGAAACATCTTTGGAAAGCATTGACTATCCTCCTAATCCAACCAACAAAATCTTACTCAAAAATCAAAAGACTATTGTCGAGAATCAACGGATTCTTAAACGGTCTGTTAGTAAGAAATTGGATAAAATGTCATCGAAGATGAACAAGTTTTTCTCCAAAGTCGGCAAGAAGCTTGGTTTATCTTCATCTTCGTCATCCTCTAACTAGTTCTATCATTTCATGTCGTGTTGTATTAGTTTTAGTTTGTTTTGATTTCAATGTTCGTGTAGTTCTTTATGATTAATCATTGTATCATTCGATTATGCAATGAAATTGAATTTCTTTTCTGTTATCTAGCTTATCTTATCTCCAGAATAAATGTTAGTATATTATATAAATATATATATACACACACAATTATTCACAAAATCAAAATAAGTCACCAAAATTCACTGAGCCATATCGACATCCCCTTGACCATGTCGACATATATTGGTCAGAAATGACATTTCATTTTAAATTTGAAATTTGAATAACTACCTTATGTCTATTCGTTTCAAACGAATTTCTATACCTACAAATACCTATTTCTTCCAGAATTCATCACTCGGAATTATCTATTATCTATTTATCTGTAATTCTTCTCACAAACTCAAATATAGCCAATCCAATTTATAATTTGACCGAGAATCTTGAAGAAACCTTTAATTCTTTCAAGAATATTCTTTCTTTCATTCTTTGTAACCAGCGACACTTAGAGTTGAGTCAAATGCAGATGATCAAGGAGCAAGAAAAGCATTTCAATGCGATACGATGGATGATTTCCTCTCTGCACAAAGATGATAATGAAGCACATCCTCCTGTCTCTCTCACCGATGATAATGAAAATTGGGATGCCATTAAAGCAGACCCTATATTTGGAGAAGAAGGATGGGTGGAAGTTCCTCGTAATGTTTGATTTTATTTGATTGCTTTTTCTTAATTTTAATTGATTGCTTGGATTGATTTGATTTGATTTGTTTTGATTTGGTATGGTGTGGATTGATATTTAGTGTGCAAAACATGTATAAAAACACATTGATATTTATATGATCGTTGACTAGTTATCATGTCTATTAGTATAATTATCGCTTAATCTATCTATTATATACTCCATTGTATAGTTTATTAATGTAGGTACTTTAGTACAAGAATGAAGGGGAGTTATATAGTTTCGAGTTAGTTTTTGTTGATGACAAAGGGGGTGAAGTATAAAATAGGACAGGTAGTCATAGATTAAGGGGTTATTAGGATAGAAGTAATATTTTATAACAAAGGTTGTCATCATCAAAAAGGGTGAGATTGTTAGTCTTGAGATGATGGTTTTGATGACAACAACCTTAGAATAAGATTATAAAATATAAATACTAACATTATAGTTTAGATATATATGTATATGCAGGATTTAACAATGCAAGTACCAAGAATGAAGACTGCACAGTATAGAGATTCAAGATATCAAAATTGAAGACTCATGAGTATCAAAAATATCAAGAGTTGAAGATTTCAGTAATAAGTAATCTAATTAGGAATTTTGTTAAAACTCCTAGAAAAGCACTGGCATCTTAAAATCCAATTTATTCGTGGAATGGAATCCACTTTGAGGCCATTAAAGGGATGGAACCCTAAGTAGGATGGAACCTACGAAAAATCTAGTGGAACATTGTTTTGTATCCACTAACTTTTATTCAAAATGTTTTACAAAATTATATCTTGTTTTCAAAATGATTTCAAAACCTTCCTTTTAAAAGAATCAAAAACATCTACCCTAGTTTTAAACATTTTTAGCCTCAAAATAATCTTTATTTTCAAAATCAAACTATCCTTGGTTTTTAAACTATCTTTTAATAATAATATATTTAACCTTTAATATTTATACTTAGATTTAAATATAAAATTATAGTAAAATTTTATATATACCAAAATATTATTCTCTATTTTTATTTATGTATTTTAACTATATTTAAGTATATTTATAAAGTTTAAAATAGTGTTAATACAAGATAGAAGTTATTTTCAAAGAAAAACAAATTACCAAAATTTCCTTAGGCATGTCGACATCGCCGAGTACCCCATGTCGACATGGTAGCAGTTTATTTCAAAATTTTGAATTTTAATGGAAGTGTCCATTCGTCATATCCTTTCACGAATGGACATGGCTATTGTTCTACTATAAATAGGGGTAGTTTTGAACGAATTTGTAACCATATTTTTTCAGATTTCACTCCTCTTCTTCTTCCACATTTCTTTATATATATTCTTACCATTACTCTGCCAAAATCAACATTGAATCTACCTAGATCATTTTTGGATTGATTCTCTATCACTATCTCAACAAGATCTCAGTGCTATTTAGAGTTATAGGCTTCTTTGTAATCAATTTAGCGAGAAAAGGTGTGATTGTAGCCTTGGAAATCAATCAAGTGAGAAAAGGTGTGATTGTAGCCTTGGAAATCAATTGGGTGAACTTGTTGCCCCTGAAATCAAGTATCTCTACCCAGTGGATTGTGAATCTGAAGTGGTGTACCTCGTGGCCTTGAAATCGAGGGTGTAATTGTATAATTGCTTTCGAAAGGAAATCTGTACTTGTATGCGGGACTGGATGTAGGGTAACTCCGAACCAGTATAAAATCCGGTGTGTTCTTTCCTATATTGCTTTTACTTTATTTCTTCATCTGTGTTTGTTTCTATGATTATATCTGTGTCTGAATATTGCATACATTAGTGTTCAAATTAACAAAAACTCAAAAAGATTTAATAATTCCTTAAAACACTATTCACCCTCCCCCCTCTAGTGTTAATCCTAGCCTTAAGATCCGTATTCCGTATTTCTTACAGTACTATACCGTGCTATGTGATTTGGTTAATTTGAATATAGGAAATGAATAATGGACTACTTTGAAATTGCCAATTAGGCGACAATTTCATGATATTGGAAAGTGTGAAGGGTGAACAATGAACATAGATCATTTTTTTCCATGATGCTATAAAATGATGAATGGTGAACTACCATGTTATACCAATTAGCAGCTACTGACTATATATATATATATATATATATATATTCATATTCGTGTCATATATATATATATATATGAATGATGAATAATGATATTTCTTTTTTATTAAAAACATAATGGCATCAATTCCAAGTTTTGGAGACTGCCATAAAACCATGTTGCAGATATGTTTTAGGTTAAAACCATGATGAAATATTTGAGTATATGTTATTTTGGTATTTATATGAAGTTTTCAACTATTATATATGAAAATTATTATCAATATGTATATTTAAGATTATGTTATACGAGATATGTTGTGCTTGTGTTATACGTTATTCATTTTGTGACATGAGTTAGTATCATGCATTAAGCAACTTGAATCTATGGTTTCATTTTGAATGTACAAATCAATAAAATAAAAATAAAAATGCACGGTCTCAATGGTTGGACAAGTCCAGCCTTCAAAATCTTGAACCTTGAGACATAACGGTTCAACTTGCGGTTTGGTTTTCAAAACATTGTGAATGTTATCATCATTAGAATAGTTATAGAGAGGGGGAAGGAGTCTGGATATCGATTCTCTAGAAACGTAAGAATTTGGACATTTGGTTTTAGGTTATAAGCTAATGGATTTGATATGTTAGGCTTTAATGTGCTCGCTATCGTTTTCTTTTACTTTGCTTTATAAATAATTCAATATGAGCCCTACATTCCCAAACTGTTTTATTAGTTTAATTGACCATTCTATTTAATTCTTTTACTTGTTAAATCTAAAATAATTAAATATATTATTAGACTATTATGACATAAAATATTCCTTATTATTTACAAAATCATCACTAATTGTCATATTATAAAGTCCTGATATTCTAAACAGGAAAATAGACAGAATGAAAAACATAGAAAAAATTTAGACTGAAGGACGACAAGTTTATTTTTTAGGCTGAAGGACAAGGCTAGTTATACCTAGCATTTTGTATAGTGTAAATATATTGCTAGATATAATTAGCATTTTGTATAGTGTAAAAGTTGAATATAATGCTAATTATAACCAGCATTTGTCCTTTAGCCTAAAAATGAAACTTGGTGTCCTTCAACTTATCGTTTCTTCAAAATTTATCCTTTTTCCTAATTCCCTATATTCCAAATAAACTTAAATTATTTAATTGAATTCCAAAAGGTCCATTTTTAACAAAATAAATATCTGTTTATTATTTTATCACAAAACCGGCTTATTACACTACACTTCACATTTTGTTATAGTTTTTCTTTACGCTCAATACCCAATCTTCTTTGCATGTGATTAAACTCGCATTAGGTTGCTTCTGACTCTCATGTCCTTTATTTAGTCCAGCATCATATAAAAATCTGCTTTAGCATAGTGGGTTGAACCAGTTTGTAGCTACTGGTCTACTTCCTTTCGACAGAACTGATTCAGTCTGAATCAATTGACAATTGGGTGGCAGCACCTTCATCGGTTTGCTTCAGTGGACATGTTTGAACCGTTGCTCTCTTATTCTGTTTTAGCCTTATTAATTGGCAGCATCATTGTTATCTAGTTACTTAACCAAGCTAGCTTTTGAACGGATCTAGATACCGGGTTGGAGATGAAATGTAAGGAAAATTAAACATTTCCTTTCTCATTATGTGGTCATTAATAAAAATATTTTCCTTGTCCATTATACGGTCATTGATAGAAATATGTAAGGAAAAAATAAAACGCTTCCTTTCCCACTATATGGTCATTAGGAAATTAATTTTCATATTAATATGCAAATCAATAAAATGGTTACAGTTTAGAGTATTAATTTTCCTTGAATTGATCGTGATGGACGATCAAGATTAAGTAAGAATCTGAAAAGTCCGTCATCTCCTATCCATCATAAAAATTCACTGAAAGATAACGAAATAAAATACATAAATTAAGCTTATAGGTAAAGAGGGAGAAACCAATTTCCTTCTCCATTGAAGTAGTTTCAGAAACAACTACAATAGTTCCAGTTATAGAATCAGATTGCTCTATTCATCAAAGATGTTTGGAGGTATGTTTAGTTGATTGAGTTTCATTATAAACGTGATTGTTATGTAATTCAAGGTTTTAGTTCGTATTATGCATAAAAATATCTAACATGTGGTATCAAAGCAAGGTTTAGAATTCATGATTATCGTTAGTAGGATTTATATATATGAAACAAATCAGCATGTATAGATCTATTACTGACTCTATTCTAGAGCAAATCTGGATCTAACTATTACGGTCCGAATGTATATGTATTTAAATTCCATAATTTTTTTCCCTTTTACCATAACTGTTGGATCGAGATTTCTTCCTTATCCTTCTTTGATAATTATTGCTATTTTTTATTATGACTATTACTATTCATATTTTATCACTATTTAAGTCTCATGATTATTATTGATAAAAATAAAGGCGAGTTTACCATATTACATTATTGAACCGGACAAATTTAATAAACACCATCTTATGTGAATAATACATATTGGTCAAATGCATTAATCAATTTTCGTCCACAATCGGATAGAATTTTGAGCAATAATCCAGAAAAATTATTTAATGAATTTGTTAATTATGATATTTTAATGTAATCACCTAAGATTGTATCATGTGTATAATTTTATGTGACTACCTATGACGACCAGCATTTCGGAAGGTTTAAGTCGACAATAAACCACACATGTCCAACTCAAAAAATCCGGAACACGGATAATCAATAGGGTTAATTAAGAAAAATAAGAAAATAAGAAAACAAACACAGAATCTCGCAGCGGAATGACAAAATATAATAACAAATAAACAGTTCATGAAGTAGTTTATACTATACATTTGATTAAAATTTTACAACATCTATCAGAGTTATACATACAATAGAATAGTAGAGTAATGCAGTGGAACAAATGATGCAGGGAAATAATACTAGTAATAATATACCAAATCTTCATCTTTGTCCTCCAGAATAAATAATCTTCAATGCATTGAAAACTAAGGGCTAACCCGAGCATAAAATAAAAAAATACACTAGAGTCAGAACTATAATATTCTTATGTAACTCAAATCAATATCACGTATAACATGAGTGTAATAGCGTCAAAGATGTTTATGGGATTTTACTTCTTCTATCCAGTGTATAACGTGCATTCAATAACTCAAGAGATATTATGGGATTTTCCATCTCTTAAAGATACGTCAAAATATTTATATGTAGTAGAATATGCTATATAGGTAATGTCTAATCAATAATATAAATATTTTTTCTTGCATTAAGGCTTTACATTAATCCCTTTTAACGCGTTTTTAAGAATTATCATACAGTTTGCATATAACGCCACAGTAGCACATCGAAGGATAGGGATGCGTCGTGATACGACAACACTAAACTAAATTCGTAGTGGTCTCGTATAAGGATAAAAGTATGACAAGGCATGTGAGGCAATGTCCAAGGTAGGATACTACCAGTTTGGGTTGCGGGGCTGGTGGTAACGCATGGTAGCCATGATCGTCCACCGCTTCCATCCATTTTATATTGAGTCAATAGGAGGTCATCCCAGATCAAGGTGCAACAATCGAAACCAACATCAAGGAAATATTATGGACTAAGTTCAAAAAGAAAATCGAAGATCGGATGTCCGCTAGAGGTAGTTACCCTCATTGGCCCTGTCAAGCCGTCCTGTTTTAGTCATTTCAAATTGATAAAAGTGTCGGAGCTATCTATCATCGTTCTCTTTCTTCAAATCCAGCAACGTACACCAAATCCAACCACTTCATTCTGAAGTCTACACCACGTATGTAGTTGTTAAAGTGGTTTCAATATTGATAGATAGTATGTCAATAAGAGGCTCCGATCCCTTTAACAGCCAAACATCGTTTACACACAAGCAGATTCTTTTACACTTTGAAAAATGATTCATACTTAACATCAAAATATCCTTTATTTCAATTATTAAATCACTTTAAAATCAATTTCATTCCAAAAATCATTTCGAATTTCGACTTTGGTTATAGTTTCATTTTCACCACATTCGTATTTAAATCAACGATTTAAATATGAACATTCCAACTTTGCACGGTTTGAATTTTCAAAAAACAGTTTGAATAGTGAAAAGAGTTTAAAATAATTTTTAAAAATAGTTTAAATAGTTTAGAGGTTTAAAATAGTTTGATATAAAATGGTTTGAGTATTGAAAATGGTTTATATAGTGAATAGTCTGGAAAATCAAAATAATTTGAATATTTAAAAAGATAGAATTTTAAATAATTTATATTAAAATAATTTAATTTGAAAATAGTTTCAAATCAAGCTGTTTCCTTCCATTTCAACAAATCTAAACGCAAGATCAAATTTCAAATCTTCAAATTCAAATCGTCTTAAATCTCAGTTCAAATCGACTCCATTTCGATATGAATTCAAATTAACTCAATTTTGATTTCAATTCGAATTAACTTCAATTTGGAAACGTTCATTTTACTTCAAATTCGATTCCATGATTCGACATAATGGTTTAAGTTTCAATTTAATTGTTATTTTAAGCCATTTCAATTTATATCGATTTCAAGTCTAGTTTCAATTTACTAATTTAAATCACTTTATTCAAATTAACTTCAAAGTTCAAATTTTAGATTCAAATCTTTAAATTAATTCCATTTCGAATATTTCAATTCCGATCCCAAATTATGGAATAGCAATTTATTTTACTAACTAGGATAAATTTCAAAGTTCGAATAAAATTCAACTACTTAAAACAATTTCAACATCCATCATTCAAATGATTTCTTAATTATAACATCAAAAATTCAAATTCGATTCTTTAAACAATTCCCATTATAGAAATTCTAAACTCAACATTTCAAAACTTGAATCCATACTTAATTCAATCCTTAGAAATTCGATTTTTATTTCTTTAACCAAAATCATTTAAATAGATTCAAACTCAAGAATTTAAAGCCATTTAATTCAACCAATTTGGTGTCCGTATATAATTTTCTATCATATCCCGAGTGATTGGTTATTTCAATTTTAATTTCAGGGATGGATATATGTGTGTATATATATATATATATATATATATCATTTCAATCCAAAATAAATGTCATAGGTATATATCATTTCGGCCTATTTCTTAATTTATTCGAAACAATTCAAATAACAGTTTATATGCTGTCAAATAATTTATGGGGTGATAACATGATATATATAAAATAAATAAACATCCAATCATCCAATATATCAACCAATAGCATTCGGATTCAATCAACATCCAAATCGGCCAATAATTCACAATAATTAACTAGTTATCAATATCGGGTGTTTAGCTAGAAATTTAATTTCAATTTTAAATTTAACTGTCGATTAAAATTCCTAGCAATTCAATTCATTTGTCAACTCAAATGTCAGTTAAATTACCAAACAACAATCAATAAAAAAATAACTTCACAGTTTCAATCTAACTAACACCAAAATATTTTAGTATTTCCTGAATGGTTTAAAACATTCATATTTATTTGAAATTGAAATTTTTTTAGATTCAAATAATCGAGAATCCAATTCCATATCGTAGAAGACTCCGATACGAAACCAACCGACTCATTTCGATCGAAATGGACCTCGTGTGAAAAAGTCACGGATTTATATAAAATTCGATAAATAAAACATAATTAACTAAAATAATTTAAACTTAAACTAACATTTCTCCCCCGCTTCCCACTTTCATGCTCTCGTTCAACCTAAGCCTCCTTGCTCTGTTCTTTTTTTTAATATTTTAAAACGAGTGCTGCACCTTCACCACCGAGCTTAGACGAACCGTCGTCGAGCACTGGCCTCTGCCGCACCACCTCGACCCTCACGTGCATGCTTATTCCTCCAGGCCATGACCTACCATCCCAGTTGGGCGCGATATAATTTTTTATTATAGTCGACGTTGATTGCGCCTACCAGAGCCGCCCGCCATCGCCTCCGCACCTCCACGCACGCGCTTGTGATCGAATGCGCCATGCTCAATCGTGCAGACCGCTTGTCGCCGTGAACGCCTCTACACACGCCGCCGCTTCAGCCCCCGTCGTGCGTGTCTTGCTCTCGCGACATTCGTCCGTTTATATTTTTTCTCTTTTTTTCTTTCTCTATTTCTTTCTACAAAATCAAAATGTGAGGGACATGACGGTACGGGGGACGACGGAAATGTGGGCTGAGCATACGAAGTGTTGAGTGATGGTGTGTGTATATACTCACACAGATACACACACACACACACACACACACACATATATATTAATATATATATATATATATGTATATATATATTATTCTAATTGGAAAATGTCAGAAATTCTCAAACTCCAAACAAGGTGTACCTCTTGGCGTTCTATATGTTATAGTTCTATTCCGAACACAATAATATATGTATCGAGAGCCATTTCCATCATATTCAGAAGATAAATTTTCAAATCTAATTATTTAAAGTTAAATTCCTTTGATTAAATTCTACGTCTATCATGCTCCCACGACCAAATGGTAAGTCTGATTGCCACGAAACTTGAAATCCTATAATAACTCACTATTACGGATCCGATGAAACTGGTTTTGCCAAAATTCGAGAGAGTTCCCGAAACAACTATTTTTACTTGTTAATTAAAACAAGTAATTTCCAAAATAAATTTATTCACTATAAATTCAATTTTTAAATTTAAAATTTTTCGTTATTGTTTAAATAATATTTAAATCAAATTTCAACATCATTTTCCTTCATATAAAATTCAGGATTCAGTTATTTAAATAATTTCAATATTAAATTTAAACAATTAAATTGTGAAATAAAAACTATAATTGAAATATTAGTTATTTAACTTATAAAATTTAACTTTTAATACGAATTAAAATAAGAAAACAACTACTTCCATATTATAATAATTCAGCATTTATTATTCAATTTTTGCTATTTATTACAACATGTTAAATATATTGAACTTCATTCTAATACAAACAATTTCCTTAAATCTTTTCGAAGTTGTTATTTTAAATTTTTTCCTTCAAGTTCATATTAAATAAATTACATAAATAAAACATTAAATTTTTATTTCTAACCATTTTTATTCAATAATAAAATTAAATTCAATATTACTAAATGGTTAAAAATACAGGTCGTTACATTCTCCCCCACTCAAAACTTCTCGTCCTCGAAAAAGGGTTAAGTAAGGAATCTAACATTTGATACATTTTTCTCAAAATAATCAACTTACAAAACTTTAAAATCTTATTTACAAAACCTATACCACTCTTTCGCTACGTCACTCTGATACCGGCTTTATGGAAGTTACAACTTATTTATAAAAACAAGTTATAAAATTTTAAGAAATTTCTAACACGCAAATTTACGAAAAATTTCGGCAGCCTCACCTTTACACGACTCAATCAAAATTTTTACAGTATATATATCTATACCAAAGATACATCTCATCCCAATGATGAGGCTTCCCGTAAGGAAAAATATAAAAGTACGGTATACAATCCGAGATATGTACCTTATTATTATTAACACGAGCGAGTTCGCTCATATTAAGCATGCAAAAGCAAATCAAATTGTGTATACGTCCAAATGGTCTTCGTATGTACCTATCTCAACTCGCATTTGGAATATTAGTTGCATATAAAAGGATATAGAAAACACGGATGAGTTTAATAGAACTATATAACATGTACTCTGAATCCAAACCATAAACACGAGCACGAATACACAACAAAATAATCATATGCAATCAAAGCATAAATAACAATGGTTTACAACAAAAGAAACCATCCAACAATTAATATTCATCCAATTAATCCAAACTATACCAATTTACATTATCCGATGTCAATAGTTTATTTATACACTATCATCTCTTATTAATAACCATTCTTTATTAACATCCAATTGGTTTGCTTCAAATTTATTTACATTTATTTCATGTACCTTCAATTTATTAAATTCAATATGTTAAATTTCAATTATTTCACTTTACGTTTAACAACATTTCATTCTAAATTCATTAATGGACCATTTTATAAATCACTTCATTCAATCTTATTTAAATTTTATTTTATTTTATTACCACTTAGTATATTCTCTTTAATACTAATATCATTTATAAACCATTTCTTAAAACCATTTAAGTTTATTATAAACATTTTATAAACGCAACTCATGTTTATTACTACTTCATAACTTAAGTTCCTATTAATTCATTGATTCACTTCATAATGAAATTTTCCTTTTTATCACAATCAATTTCATTCATCTTTTTTTACGTTAACTTTCGTCTTATAATTCATTTCATTAACTTATTCCATTAATTCATTCCATTCAACTTGACTTAAGTAAAATTTCATTTCCTAATTCAAATTTCAACTTTCTTATTTCATTAATCATTTCTCAAATTTATAATCACTATGTACAGATGTATCTTCTTTTACACAATATTATTCAAATTATGATTAACTCAGAAAGCTATAGCTAAATCTTAAAACATCCTTTGCAAATTTTTTATTTTATTTTACAAATAATTTACAAAGATATGATTTAATTTATTATTTGTTTATCTTTCCTTAAGTTCATAACTTAACTAAATCGTATTTTCTTTTTACTAATCAAATAATTCATTTAATATTTCTTAGAACATTGACTAAGTGTATAACATTTCTCATAACAACTTAGTTTAAAATTTTCTTTTGTATAAACACTTCTTTAAACACAATTTCGATTTGAAACATTTTTATTGCTTAGGTTCATACTTGTCTAATATTCTATTAAATATTCGTATTTATCATTTCAACTTTTTAAAAATTTCTGATAAGTTTTATATACGTTTTTTAGAATGTAATTGAATGTTATACAAATTTATCATATTCATTTTAGTTAACAAGAATGTTCAATAATATACACACGTTTAAATTTCATTATCTTGAAATTTAAGAGTTATAATTTAACTTCCCACATTTCATTAACTAAATTTATTTAACTTTACCTAAGTTACTCAAATTTAAATTTTATCTTGTTTGCTTGACTAAAATATTCAACCCTTTTAAAATTCCGTTTTACTTTCCTGTTCAAATTCATAAGTTGTTTTGAAAGCAATGGGATTTAAATTCTGAAAGTTACGGATTTAAATAATATTCGAACCCAACGCGACTCGTTTCGCTCGAAATGGACCTTACATGAAAAAGTTACGGATTTAATAATATTCGATAAATAAATCACAATTAACTAAATTAATTTAAACTTACCTTTCTCCCCTCTTCCCTCTTTCATGCTCTCGTTCAACCCAGGCCGCCTCGCTTTGCTCTTTTTTTTAATATTTTAAAACAAGTGCATGCACCTCCACCGTCAAGCCCAAACGAACCGCCGCCGAGCACCGGCCTCCCCCGCGCCGCCTCGACCCTCGCCCTCGCGCTTACTCCTCCAGGCCACGATCTTCCATCCAAGTCGAATGCAATATCATTTTTTATAATGGACGTCGATTATGCCTACCAGAGCCGTCGCGACATCGCCTCCATGCTCCTCCACGCATGCCACATGCACTCATGATCAAACGCGCCATGCTCGACCGTGTCGACCGCATGTCGCCGCGAATACCACTATACTCGCTGCCGCTCCAGCCCCCGCTACTCGCTGACCTTTGTTTGTTTTTTTTTACTCTTTTTCTTTCTATATTTCTTTCTGCACAATCGAAATGAGAGAGAGAGGATGGTACGGGGGAAGACAAAAATGTTGGCTGAGCGTACGAAGTGTTGAGTGATGATGTGTGTATACACATATATATATTATTCTAATTAGAAGATGTTTAGCTTTTTAAACGTCCGAAATTCTCGAACTCCAAACACACACTACACCATTATAGGCATGCCACCTGGCGTTCTATATGTTATACCCCTATTTCAAACACACACTACACCATTATAAGCTATTAACAACGGGTAAAAACCGTCTTCAAAAGAGGAGTGGTTGAATTACGTGACGGAAAAAAACCGTTGCTTTATGTCCAAAAGGCAACGGGTAAAAACCGTTGCAAATGAAGGAAAGGCAACGGGTAGTAACCGTTGCAAACTTGAACAAAGACAACGGTTACAAACCGTTGCAAACAGAGACAAACGGAATGGGTATTAACCGTTGTTTTATTTGCAATAGGCAACGGGTGTAAACCGTTGCTTACTGTACATTAAGCAACGGTTACAAACCGTTGCTTAATGGACAAAATATCAACGGACATACACCGTTGCTTTCTGCCAAGTAAACAACGGTTAAAAACCGTTGCTTTATGACCAACGTCATACATAAAGCAACGGTTAACACCCGTTGCACATAATGTTTGCTCCTGCTCCGTAACTCACTACTACGTTACATGCATATCTCAGTATACATACCAGAATATCAATATATATCAAAATATGCCAGAATATCAAAATATTGGTACACAAGCACTATAAACATATTGCACATATACCATACATATAAAATTATCAAACTTATAATTACGCTCATTGTTTTGCAAACAGAATGCTGCCGTGCCGGAATATCATACTTATTACACTGCATTGTTTATTATCACTACAGTACAAAGATTTCATTAATTACACTACATTGTTTTGCAAGCTAAAAAGTCTTTCACCTGAGAGGAAAATAAAATCAAAAGGGCAAAGCATTCCAGTTTTCAGACTTCAATGTTCAACCTAGTTCATGCGCAACTCGAAGATTAAATTCAGAGGCAGTTCAACTTCATAAATCTGGAAAGAATATTCCAGTTCAAAAACAAACAGCATCTACCTGATTCAAAAAGTCTGAAACAAATTAAAACAAAGTAGAACCCAAGAAAAGAGAAAATCAAATAATGCAAAGCAATTCAAAGCAAACAACGGTTAGGATAAAGCAAATTTGATCAAGCCTCAATTTCCAGATTTTGAAATCTTTTTCAGGTTCTCTTTCATCTCTGTCAAACTATCCAGGTGAGCAAACCACCCTTATAAATTCTTAAAACTTGATATATCTATTTTGCATGTGATAAGTCTTGAATGTAAATTGTGAAAGGTGCGTGCATGCTTTTATTTACGTAAGCATGACTGTGTGTACGATTGTGTACAGGCAACATGCATGACTGTGTGTACGATTGTGTACTGGTAATCACTTTACATGGCGAGGAGGCTATACATGTTTTATGGGATAGGATTGAAGATATGGCAGTAAATACAAAGGTTCTGAATGTATCAGTCGAGGAAATAAGGGTTTGGAATCTTGTTCAGTTACTCCATTTTGTATATTGTGATGTAGTGATACAAATAAATATGCAGGAAACTTTGATGGATTGTAGAGTCTTGGAAAGTTGTTTGAATATTGATGTAAGTATTGGTACTGGTTGTAGTAATGTTAATATTTCTGATGAGGGTGTTGATGCCTTGTTGTGTGATATCGATAACGTGTACATGATCAGAGATGTAAACATGCATAGTGATAAATCCTTTGTTTTTACTTTGAAATCTTTGAAACTACCTAAAATTCATATATATATGACAATTAGCCAAAATTTACTGTTATCTATATGCGGATTTGGGTGTTTGCTGCTGGTAGCAGCAGTTTGCAATATGAAGGCAGTAGTGTTTGTATGTGATGGATAGTGGGTGGATGGAAGAGTGATTGAAGATGAATGATCAGTGTATGATCAGTGAATGATCAGGCAGGGAGGTCAAAGGTCAGAGGTCAAAGGCAGTGGAGAGTAGGGGGATGTTTAATATGCTGATGTGTTTGTAGTGGCTATCTTGTTAAATGCATTGTGAGCAGAAAAGTAGGTTAGAAGATGATATATTGGTGTTGAACTGCAGTGTGCAACAGTGCAAGAAGGCATTGGGTATGTAGTTTGACAGAAGTGGATAGAAGATGATATGAGTGCATAAAACTGAAGTGGTATGAGGTGTTAAAATGTAGAAGGCAGTGGCAGGAGCAAGTATCAGTGATGTTGTAGTTTTGTGGTGGTCTGTAGAAGAATGGTGAAGACAGGTATGAAACTGTGAAGACTAGTGATGCAACGGAGTTGTAATGGAGTTGTAATGAATGGTGGTGAACGAGTGGTTTGATAAGCAGTGAAGTATGGTTGTTGTTAATGGTCAGGTGGAAATTTTGATGAGGAGGAAGGTGGTTTGAATGGTCGAGAACCGTGGTTGATAATGGATGTGGTGTGTGCCAGATGTCTGTTTGTATGATTTTGAAGAGGGTGGTGATGGTGTGAATTAGATGACAGTAGAGGCAGTGAATGGTATGAAGTTTATGCAGAGATGGTCAGAGATAGGAAGTGGACAGTTTTGCATGGTGGTTGATGGAGGAATGGTTTCAGGGAGTGGAATGGTTTCAGTTAGAGTGTGAAGTGGGAGGAAAGTATGAAGTTTGTATTGTATTTTGGTGACAGGCTTGTGTTGAGGCAGGAATTTCATGTTGAACTGTGTGCAGGGGGAGGGGATATGTTGGCAGTTGTTAGCAGTTTTGGTGACAGGATGAGGAGTTTGAAGTTATGGTAGTATGGTGAAGTAGTTTGTGGGTAGTGTGGTAGAAGCACTGGCAGGTTGCTGTTGAACTGCAGAGCTCAGTTTCGAGTGAAGTTTGATGATGAAGTTTGTCGAGGCTAGAGGAGTGCAGAGATGTGACTGTGATATGGTGTGTTGGTGTTTGGGAAGGGGCAGAGTGATGAAATTAGGTGGTTGAGGACAGTGAGTCGATGTATGATCGCTGTAGAAGTTTGACAGAGAAGAGTTTGAAGTGGCTGTCAATGAAAGTGGCAAGCGGTAAGATGTATTGTTGATGGCACGGTGTGGTAACTGCACAGTTAGATGAAGAAGCATTCAAAACTGTTGTCTTTCAAATTGATGACAACAGTTCAAATTGTAAACAAGACAGACCAAGACAAAATACACATGCATTTGCATATGCAAATTTCATATACAGCAAACAAAAGAAAATCAGCAATATATGCAAAGAACAAGTCAGAAATATCAATACCTCCAACTAAAGATATCGTATCAAACCCTTTTGATGGCTCACATAACCTCCGGCTCCAACATCCCCAAAGGTCTCGGTAAATTGTCGACATATTTTGGCGGTTAGCTCATTCGACAATAAAATTTTGTCCAACAACACTTTTTCATAGGTGGGTGGTACTGGTTTTCCATGAATTACTAATGCTATGGAATCTCGGCATATAGTGCCTGTTATATAAGCATTTCTGGAGTGAATATATGGAATCACATTTACAGAACACACGCAAGAATAAAAGTTTTAAATCTTGGAACCATTTTCCTTTAGAAATTATACATGCAATATATATCAAGCATGCAACAATTTCCACACAAAAATCAAAGTAAAACACACGTATAAAGCATGTAATTTGCAAAAATAACACACGCAGGTAACAAAGAAATAAACTTGCATGGTTCAGGGGCAGTGCATACGCAGGTACAAAAGGATTTACTCGCATGCATCGGGGACAGTGCACCAGATTTTTTTAGCATGAAAACTTATATAAACAAAAAACAAAACTCATGCTACCCAAAACCATTTCACAAACATGCAGCGATGGCCCAAGTTTCATAGCATATGAACTAGACCCAAATTTCCTAATAATGACTTAGGTTTAATGCCAGAAGCGAATTACAGAGAAATTTTTTGGCAACCAGGCAACATATATATTAAATGCGTGAGTTTCAAATTTCTGAATTATTTTCACCCATTGCCTTGCTTCTCTGTGCTGTGGCAGAGTAGTGTAAAGTTCAACTTGCTTTTGAATTATGTCTCAGCAATTGTAAACGTGATAACAAACTTGTTTTATTTCTTGACTAACAGCCTCACTATTGTTCAGCTATGTTAAATGAAAAATGTAAAATGCAAGAAAATGCAGCGCACTCTCCCGTTCACGAAGTTAAGCATTCACTGACTTTGCAACATATTATTTTCTTCAAATTTTAATAAAATAGTACCTGTTGCAATTACTTCGTCGTCGAAGTTCAGGATTTCACATCTTTGGTCGATTAACGGATTGTTCGGAGTGGCAAACTGAGAAGATGCGATTTCACTGCCTAGTCGACGATTATCTTGGGCTATGCTGAGAAGACGCTCCAGTTTATCATCCATATTGTCCAGCTTCATCAATTTTTGCTCCACATTTTGCAGTCGCTGCTCATATACTCCTTGGGCCTGTTTGAGCCGTTTGCATGGAATGGCAGCACTCTTAACTTGGCTAGGACCTATATTGATCCCAATACTTCGGCTCCTGCCCTTTACATCTTTACCAAACACTGATATAAAGACAGCTTCATCACCACCACTCGTCGTTTCCTTTACTTTTTCAATTTTTTCCTAAAAAGTAAATACATATATATATATGAATAATGAAAATTTAATTTAGAGGCGTTGTTATTTGTTTAACTTACAAATTAGGAAGATGTCGCATCTGACGTGCTGCCATCTTTTTTCTTATGCGTTTTCTCCCACACTTGAAGACGTGATACTTCTGTTCGCGGACTACTTGAATCGACCTGCATACAAAGACCTAAAATTATATTTGGAACTAATGGTATATGCAATGTGATGCACCAATTCAATGACACATACCATTTCTTGTGTAATCATAGCGTGACTCTTACATCCCGAATGATGAGCATATTCGAGCATCGATCTATTTTGTTTGCCTCGCTTTCTTTCGCCTCGGGTTTTGATTCGTTTCTTATGAACTCATCCCAATCATCTTGAGCAATTTTCGGTGGACAATTTCTCATTCTATCTTCGTTAGTGATGAAATGGTCATAATGATTCTTGCGCATATCAATATGTACACCATATTCATATTAACAAAATTTAAAAAAAACGATTAATGTAAAGATACCTCCAATTGATTCCACACGTCTTCCTTGTAATTTGGCGGAACTTTTTTCCAACTTGGATATGAGATTGGCACATGATTTCTTACTAGTTTACCAATCTTCGTAGCGACCTTTGAACCATTTTTTCCAACTGGAGAACCGTAGTTGTCCATATCAACTTTCTCCCGTTTTAAAGTGGATGATTGTGAAGTTGTATCATTTGACGGTGGTGTGGCATCTTGTGACATTATGTCCTGCAAAGTTTAAACTCCTAAAATAATCCCAAGAACATTATGACGTACATTTCTTCCCCTTCCGGCCCATCCCTGTGATGCCCGATTGCTGTCGGCCAGATTATTGCACGGACTTCCCTCCACAACAAGATCAAACGCTTATATGTCTAAATAAAATTTGCTCCAAGCGATCACTGTTAAGCTGCTGTACATCTGATATATAAACCAACATCCCCTTATTGATTTGTCTGATCCCACCAACTTCTCACCACATTACGATTTTTGTCAGTCCGACTGACAATAATCGTAATGTGATGAGAAACTGGTGGGATCAGACAAATCAGAAAGGGACGTTGTTTACTATATCAGATGTACAGCAGCTTACCAGTAATCGCTTGGAGCAATTTTATTAAGTCATATAATGCGTTTGATCTTGTTGTGGAGGGGAGTCCGTGCAATAATCTGGCTAACAGCAATCGGGCATTATAGGGATGTGCGGGAAGGGGAACATTCACTTTTATGCGGCAATGATAAAGTCTTCCTGCATCACCAGAATTTTAAACTTAAGCAATATCAAAAATACTGACTGAAATAAAGGATGCAAATACAAAAATATATTACCTTAGCACTACTGAACTAAAGGGTGCAAATATAATATCTTGAACTGCCTGTCTACCTACAAACACAAAGAAAGAAAGAATAGTCAAGCTGATCATATGTATGTATGTGTACATGTGTGTATGTATGTGATCATATGCAAGTACCTACAACTACAAACACAAAATGAACTCTTGCAATATATCCATCCTTATTTTGTTAAGGTACAATAACTGCTCTGAAATACAAACACAAAATATAATGCATCTATTACTATCATATAACACACCATTCTACATTTTACACCATTTTAAATAAATATTTTGTTAAGGTACAATAACTGCTCTGAAATACAAAGTTAACATATGCATTTGCTAAGATCTTCTAATTTTTCATTATCTTCAAAAGCTGATTGATAAACGGTGGAAACTCCGTGTCATCCACATTTATGATCAACCGTTTGTGTATGCAAAACCACAAACCATCCACTATTTTGTAAATCTTTTGAGTAGAACACTTGACTCGCTTCCGATGCAAGAATAAATGGCTCATCATTCACGCTATCTTTATTCTTCAATTTTCCCAAGTTAACTGTGATCAAGCTTGAAACAGAATCTATTTTACAGCCATTGATCTTATCTTCGACCTTTACCCAATCACAATAAAAAACTGTTTGTTTGAAGTCAATGTAATCCAACTCAATTATCTGTTGAATGACTCCGTAATAAGTTGTTTCTGCTTCCTTAAATTTTTTATCCTTCCCACTCGCTCTAAATTGTGTAATTTCTCTCATGCATACACCACTATCATGTGTTAGCTTTCGCTCTTCATAACTCTTCGGAGAAAATAAAAACCCATTCACTTGGAACTTCATATAACTACGGGCATCAAACTTCGGCCCGTTAACTAACCGCCAAAGAGTTGAGTCAACATCGACGGTCTTCAACAACTACAACAAACACAATAAGTAAAAAAACATTGTCAAGGAGGTGTATGGTCAACTTGAAAATACGTTAAATATTTAATACATATACCTCCTCACGTAACCAAAAAGTGAACTTTTTAATAGTTTCCCCAGATGTACCCCCGCCTCGAGTTTGAGATTTGGTGCTTTGAACATAGGAGTTATACCTCCTACGAAAAAAACACAATAAATACTATATATATGAATTGATTTACAATAATAAGAATTCAGAACAAATTCATGAATTTACTTCTTCCATTCATCCAATCCGTCGTACTTATCAAGGACCCATTTACGCACTTGTTGAAATTGCACTTGAGTTAACGTTATATCTTTACCATTATCTAGTGCTATTTCATCGGCAAACTCATCATCCTCGTCTAAAAACGCTTCACGGGTATGTTTATGAGTGCCAGCATCTCCTTTTGGCATATACTCCATGTAGTAAAGACTAGCTTCTTGTACAATATATCCTTCTGCAATACACCCTTCAATATATCTTTTGTTGCGCACATATCCTTTATATGTTTTCATCAACCTATGAAGATGAATAATTGTAAAATGTAGACATCAATAGCTATTTAAATCGAATAATTATGTACATAACTAAAATTAGTAATTTACCGCTCAAATGGGTACATCCACCTATATCTAACAGGACCAGAAATCAATGCTTCATCGGCTAAATGAACCATAAGATGAATACTGATATCAAAAAATGCAGGCGGAAAATGTTTTTCAATAACACACATTGCTTCTACCAAACTAGCCTTTGCTTTTAGAAGATGTCCCCTGTTGATCACCTTTGAGCACAAAATGTTATAAAAGAGACTAATGCGGTGAATAGCATTCCGTAGATCCTTATGTTGTGGAAAACAATGCTGAAGCAATACCGGAAGTAAATGTTCCATTATGACGTAGTAATCATGTGACTTCATATTTTTTAGTTCAGGAGGGTTGATGCTCACATTGTTATGGAAGTTCGAAGAGAATTTGCTTGGCACTTTCAAATTTTTCAAAACGGTGCAAAACCGTATCTTTTCTTCTTTTCTCAAAGTGAAAGTCCCATTTGGTATGGTTACTTTACTTGTTTCAAGATCTTCTATCACCCACAACTTTTGTTTTATACCCATGATTTTCAAATCCTTCCGTGCATTGATCCCATCTTTTGACATGTCTTTATGGTTCATAATTGTGTTGATCAAATGTTTCGTGACATTCATCTCCATATGCATAACATCAATATTATGTCGGGTCAAATTTGTTTTCCAATATGGCAAATAAAAGAATTTCGACCTCCTATACCATGCAGGAACTTCTTCATCGATTGTCTTTTTCCGTTTTCGACCAATTTCCAGTATGTTTTTACCAACTTTCATTTTTATATTCTCTACCTTTTTTTCAACTTGATAACCAGTCAGTGGTTTTGGAGGACGCTTAAGTTCTTGCTCGTTGTTGAAATTTGTCTTATCGTATCGGAACTTGTGTCCGGACGGAAGAAATCTACGATGTCCCATGTAACAAATCTTCTTACTTTCAGGGAGATAAATAGATGTAGTTTCTTCTCCACAAATAGGACATGCAAAGTAGCCGTGAGTTGTACATCCCGATAAAGTCCCAAGAGCGGGATGATCATGGATTGCCCACAACACTCTAGCTCTCATTATGAACTCAGATTTCTTAAATGAATCAAATGTAACGACTCCTTCCCATAACTGCTTTAACTCGTCTATCAAAGGTTCTAAATAAACATCAATATCCTTCCCCGGTTGTTTTGGCCCAGAAATCAACAGTGTTAACATTGAGAACTCTCTTTTCATGCACAAAGACGGAGGAAGGTTATATGGTACTATAATTACTGGCCAACAGCTGTAAGGGTTAGTTAAAGAAGCATTCGGACAGAAACCATCTGTTGCTATTCCAAGCGTGATATTTCGTGGTTCAGTAGCAAACGAAGGATCAAAAGAATCTGTAGTTTTCCATTGAGAAGTATCACGTGGATGACGCATTACGGTTGTACCGGACTTGGCACGACCATGCCAGGTCATCGCTTCTGCTATCCATGGTACAGTATACAGTCTTCTCAATCTAGAAATTAAAGGAAAATGTCTTAAGGTCTTTCGAGGTACTGTGGTAGCTTTTCTCTCTTCGTCGAATGATGTCTTATATCTTGGTGCGTTGCAATTTGTACATGAAACTTTGTTCGCATTATCTCTCCAGTACAAGATGCAGTCATTAATGCATGCATCATAAGTTATGTAATTCATCCCAACTTGCTTAATGATCTTCTTCACGTCGGGGTACTTTGACGGTAGCGTGTTACCTTCGAGGAGTAACTCCTTTATGAATTCGAGTAGGGCAGTCACACCATTGTCTGAAAAGCCGTATTGGGTCTTTAGGCTATTCAGTTTGACAATGGCATACAACTTTGTAATCTCTTTTGGACAAGAAGGATACAATGGCTCTGTTGCAGTTGCACTATCAAAAAATGATTTATCCGCAAACTGCTCACCAATATTAGCATTATCATGCAACTGACTTGTAGGTTGAAAGTGATGGAATCTATCTGCATCATCGATCAAATCCTCCATCCTAATATGTTCGGACTCATCAGTATTTATGGCATGACTAACCTGTTGTTGTTTTGGCTTCTCCGGTATTCTTTCCCCGTGAAAACACCACATGGTATATGATTGA
This sequence comes from Allium cepa, assembly GCA_030765085.1. Taxonomy (NCBI): domain Eukaryota; kingdom Viridiplantae; phylum Streptophyta; class Magnoliopsida; order Asparagales; family Amaryllidaceae; genus Allium; species Allium cepa. Next base: position 673,627,716 of record CM060940.1, read on the forward strand.
ACAATACCATATCTAAGCAAATGAAAATGAATGTCATTTAATTTGAATGTATCTTCATTTTTGCACCGTGTGCAAGGGCACGAATACTTTTCCTTATTGCCACCGTTTTCAGCAACAAATTTAACGAAAGTTCTCACACCTTCCACATATTCTGTATTTCTTCGATTAGATTGATTCATCCATTGTTTGTCTATACTAAAAGACAAACTGAAAGAAAATAACAAAAGCTAATAAGAAATCATGGGTAACAATATCTTATGGCTTTCCACCAAGTTCAACTCTGATATTAACTAAACAGATGTCTATTCTTCTGATTTCACTTGAAATTTAACTTTAGCATCAAACTGTTTCCAAAAAATTTGTCATTACAACGGCGCCATTTTGTAGCACCAGAGTAATGTCTATGCATTACCCCTCTCCTGATACTTGGCTTGCGCCATTAACAACAATTTTATCCACTTACTAAATATGGTCTCATATTTAGTAAAACAAAATTCATTGCATCAACTTATACCCCAGCAGTCATTATAAGCAGCTATGTCTAACTAGCATGCAGTGCAGTACAGTACAATACATTGCAATTTGTAAAATCACATATAAAACTATAACATAACAAAGTACCAACTTTTTACATAAAAGTTGCCACATTAAGTGGGCTGCACTACTTATAGTCTCAAATAGTTTACAAAACAGTGTATTTAATTTTGAACGAAATGTATCAAGTTTACAAACTAGTGTATCTCGTTAAGTGTACAGGCAAATCATATTGGGTTCTGCCTAAATGTTTGCGGGTAGACATACACACACTGCAGGAAAAAGTACATCAATGTAAATATCAGTTCCTAAATAATTATTAGTTTGTTAGCTTCAGCTTTCAAATTTCAATTCCTAAACGATTATTTACAGAAAACTAGTTGTTTGTAACTAAATACTAATAAGTTATTAGCTTCAGATGTTTTCAAGGTTAATGAAATCGAAAGCAGTAAAAGGGCGACTCAATTTTAGAAAATTAGACAACTCAAAACAAGAAATTTGCATACTTAATTAGCAGTGGCAGTATAGAGACTGTAGCAGGACTTCAAATCAGCAGTAGAAAATATCGCGTAGGGGGCAAGCAAGAGCCGACGATGGCTGATGGCTATAAAATAAAGTAAATAAATTAATCTTTTTTACCTTAATGAAATTTATTTACATTTTTAGCAAAACAAAATCGGAACACGACAAATTAAGCAAAAGAAATTCGTATACTTAATTAGCAGTGGCAGTATAGAGACTGTAGCAGGACTTCAAATCAGCAGTAGAAAATATCGCGTAGGAGGCAAGCAAGAAGCGACGATGGCTGATGGAATAGCCGAGTATGCAGCGATGATTATTTAGAAAGCGTTGATTTTTGAAACCCTAGTTTTTTGGGTTCGAGCATCGCCGACATGGAGATTGCTATTGAGCTGTAACTTTGAAGTAAAACAGATTTTTGGTGTTGCCCGGTTCAGTTGGTTGCCCCATCCCATGGGCTTGCCCCTGGGCCGGCCCTAGCTAAAAGATTTACAACGGTTACTAACCGTTGCTACTTAACCACGGTTCAAAACCGTTGTTAATTGTAACGAAGCGCGCCAAAAAGTATGGCGCGAAAGGATGAAATTCACCGTGGCGCCCATTTGTCTCCAAAGAAGCTACGGTTAATAACCGTTCTCAATTAGCAACGATTAAAAACCGTTGCTAATTTAACCAAGACGGTTACTAACCGTTGCTAAATGGCAACGGTTATTAACCGTTGCTAAATGAGCGGATGGTTAGTGGCAAATCACAGTATTTGGTGTAGTGACAATTTAATATGTATTGAGAGTCAATTCCATCATATTCAAAAGATAGCTTTTCAAATCAGGTTATTTTAACTTAAATTCCTTTAATTAAATTCTATGCATTTCAAGTTAGCATGGTCAAACAATAAGTCTGATCGCCACGAAACTTAAAATTTTATAATAACTCACTATTATGGATCCGATGAAACTAGTTTTGTCGAAATCCGACATAATGCCCGAAAAGACTATTTTTACTCATTAATTAAAACAAGTAATTTCCAAAATAAATTTATTCAATTTAAATTCAATTTTAAAAGTTTAACAATTTTCATTCTTATTTAAATAAAATTTAAATCAACTTCCGGCATCATTTTCATTCATATTAAATTCAGCATTCAATTATATAAATAATTTCCAATATTAAATTTAGACAATTAAATTGTCAAATAAATCACTATAATTGAAATATAAGTTATTTAACTTATAAAATTTAACTTTTAAAACGAATTCAAATAATAAAACAACTACTTTCATTTTACAGTAATTCAACGTCTATTATCCAATTCTTGCTATTGATTACAACACGTTAAATATATTAAACTTCATTCTAATACAAACAGTTTCCTTAAATATTTTCGAAATTGTTGTTTCAAACAAAATTTTGTTTCAAGTTCATATTAAACAAATTACATAAATAAAACATTAAAATTTTATTTCCAACCATTTTTATTCAATAATTATAAATTCAATATTATTAAATGTTAAAAATATAGGTCGTTACACTACCCATAGGAGAGCCAAAAATTATGTTGCTTAAATTCTATATTATTGCATGTGTAATTTTAAGCCGTAATCTCCTTATCTCTATTTGCAGTAAACATACCCTCAACCCTTAATTTATATGCTATGTCTACCATGAAATTCAATGGAACCAACTACTCAAAATGGAGAGAGCAAGTTGAATTTCCCTTAGGAGTGCTTGAATTGGACATGGCTCTCCTTACAGAGAAGCCAACTCCACTTACTGATAAAGGTACCCTTAAGGGGAACAAACTCCATAATGATTGGAAACAATCTAATAGACTAAGCATGATGTTTATGCAAATGGTAACTAATACAAACGTCAAAACCTCTCAACCCAAAAATGAGAGTGCAAAAGAATATTTGCAAGCTATTGATAATCGGTTTAAGACCATGGACAAATCCCTTGCTGAGAAGTTATAGTAGATCTTGTAACCATGAAGTTTGACGGTTCTCGCTCAATGAGTGCTTATGTCATTGAATAATTAACCTTGCTGCCAAACTTAAGAATTTAGGATTGGTTATGGATGATACTTTTCCCATCTAATTCATCTTGACTAGGTTACCTCCCTAGTATGAACCATTCAAAATTCATTACAACACTACTAGGAAATAGCAGAGTCTGAATGAGTGGACAAACAAACTGGTTCAAGAGGAGTCTACGCAAGAATCATAAGGCATTAAAGTTGATCATTTCACTCAGGGAGCTATAAAACTACATAGGAAAAAGAATAAATTAACCTATAAAAGAGCACCACCCAAATCCGATGAGGCTAATCAATCATCCAAGAAGAAAAAGAAGGAAGACGATTATAGGTTCTATAAGAAATCTGGCCATTATCTGGAGATTATGCTAAGTGTAAAGCATGGTTTGAAAAGAAAGGTAACCCTACGGGTTTCATAAGTTATTTCGAATGAACCAAATCTCACTATTATACCTTCTACTTGGTGGTTTTATACCGCTGCTAACGTTCGTGTTTTTAATTGTATACACGAATTCATTATGATCCAAACCATAAATTCAAGTGAGAATTTCATTTTCATGGGGACTCAAGATAAAGCTCCAGTTAAAGCTATTAACTTTTCATCTTTTTTTAGATAATGGTTATAAGTCAAACTTATGTCAAACTCTTTATGCTCCATCTATTTCTCGTAATTTGATTTCTGTAATCGTACTTGATAAGGTTGGATATTCATTTGAAGTAGGAAATGGAAACTTCGGTTTGTCTAAAAATTATATCTTTATTAGTTCTAGAATTTTAATTGATGGACTTTATAAACTTAATCTCAAACATTGAGATGTTGAGATCCATCTCACCTTGCATGATAAGAAAACAAAAGGCAAGTCATCCAAAAATGACCTTTACTTCTTATAGCATAAAAAGTTGGGTCATATATCCAATGAAATGATCAAGCGGTTAGTAAAAGATGGTGTCCTCCCAGACTTAGACTTTACTAACATTACAAAATGTGTTAATTGTATAAAAGGTAAAACAAAAAAACACAAAGAAAGGAGCCATAAGAAGTGTCCATCTTCTTGAAATAATGCATACAGACATTTGGGGACTTTTTGATGTTTCAAATTTTGGAGGGGAGAAATATTTCATCGCTTTTTTTGATGATTATTCATGTTATTGCTATCTTTATCAATTGCGTGAAAAATCTCAGTCCGTGGATGTTGTACAAATATTTATTACTGAAGTCGAATGGCAACTAGAAAGAAAAGTGAAAATCATTAGGTCAGATAAGGGTGGTGAATTCTATGTAAGGTGTACTAGACATCTCCAAAAATTTAGAATTGTTGCCCAACACACAAAGTCTGGATCTCTATGGCAAAATGGTTTAGCTAAATGGCGAAATTGGACATATTTGGAAATGGTTAAATCCATGATGAGTCATTCCAATTTACCTATATCCTTATGGATGGATGCATTATGTACAACTATTTATATCTTAAATAAGGTTCCAAATAAGGGCATTCCAAGGACCGCTTTTGAAATTTTGACAAGATGGAAATCTAGTTTAAGACATCTCCAAATTTGGGTTTGTCCAGCTGAAGCTAGACTATACAATCCACATAAAAAGAAATTGGACTTCCAGGCAGTCGGTGGGTATTTTAAAGGTTACTGGGAAAAATCCAAAAGGAAATAGGTTTAATTGTCCTAACCATAATATGAAAATTGTTAAAAATCAATAATGCCAAATTCTATAAGAATGGTGAAATTAGTAGGAATACAAAACAACAAGAAATGGTCATTCATGAAATAAGGGTACCCATCCGCTTACCCTCTATTCCAAAAGGTATTGGAATCATCCCATTGTTGAACCCATTCACAATGAGGAAAACCCGATAAATGATCAACAATTCCATAATGAGATTTTCACCAATCAGAATGTTAATGAAGCACCAAAGGAACCAGCCTTAAGAAGATCTCATTGACAAAGGAGATCAGCTATTCATGATGATTACCTGCTTTACCTAATAGGATCTAAAGGAACCAAGGACCCAATTTCTTATTCACAAACCATTAATGACATTAATTGTACTAAATGGATTGATGCCATGCTAGATGAATTAAAATCTATGAATGATCATCAAGTATGTGAAGTCGTTCAACTGCCTTTAGGACACAAAGCGGTTGGTTGTAAGTGGGTCTTAAAACCAAACGAGAAAGTGGTAAAATTGAATGATATAAAACCAGACTTGTTTTCAAAGGTTTCAATCAAAATGAAGGCATTGACTATAATGAAAATTTTACTCCTTTTTCCTGGAAAGATTCTCTAAGAATTATCATGGCATTAGTAGCTCATTATGATCTTGAGTTACATCAAGTGGATGTGAAAAACCACCTTTCTAAATGGAGACTTAGAAGAAGAAATCAACATGCGTCAACCTGAAGGCTGCACTATTGAAGGATAGGAAGACATGCTCTGCACACTTAAGAAATCGATCTGTGGACTGAAACAATCTTCCAGACAATGGTATCTAAAGTTTCATGAAATCATCACCGCTTTCTATTTCACAGTAAACATAGTTGACCCTTGAATATATCTCAATTTCAATTGGAGCAAGTTCATATTTTTGGTTTTGTATGTTGATGACATATTATTAACTAGCAGCGACCTTGGTTTATTATGTAAAGCTAAGGATTGTCTCTTAACAAACTTTGAAACGAAAGACATGGGTAAGGCTTCTTATGTGACAAGAATAGAAGTATTCCCTGATAGATCACAAGGACTTCTAAGATTATCTCAAAAGGCATATATTGACAAAGTTCTAAAGAGTTTTGGCATGGCGAATTGTTCCTCTAGTCCTGTCCCATTACATAAAGGAGAAAAACTTGGTTTTGAGTAGTGCCCAAAGACTCCTATGGAATAAGAAGAAATGACAAAATATCCTTATCCATCTCTTGTGGAAATTTTTATGTATTCACAGGTTTGTACCAAGCCTGACATCAGTCATGCTGTTGGTATGATGGGTAGATTTCAAAGTAACCTAAAAATTGCTCATTGGAAAGCTGCAAAGAAAGTATTGAGATACCTAAAGGGGATAAGGAATTACATGCTCATATATAGAAAATCAAGTCTCGCAAAGGTAACTGGTTATTCCGATTCAGACCTTGTTGTATGTGCTAACACCAGGGTTTTCACTCTTAGCTATGTGTATCTATTGTATGGAGATGCAACATCATGAAAAAGCTAGAAATCTGAGCTGCTTTTGGGTCCACCATGATGGTTGAATATTTGGAATGTTATGAGGCTTCAATTCAGGGAACAGGCTGCGTAATTTTGTCTCATAGTTTGGCGCTTTAAGTTTTATCCCTAAGCCACTAACTATATACTGTAACAATGAAGCTGCAACCTTTTTCTCCAAGCATGATAGGATAACCAAGGGTTCAAAACACATAGACCTAAAATACCTATTACTGAAGCAAGATGTTAAACTAAAGAAAATTATTGTTAAATCGATAAGAACGACTTACAAATGGAAAACATATTCTCGAAAGGACTACCTCCAAAGACTTTTCAAAGACATTTTGAAAGCAAGGGTCATGCATATAGTTCCTAATTATTATTATTATTATATGTCATTTAATTTTGTACTTACACATTACATTTATGTTTAGATGAATGACAACAGAAACGGTCTTTACTTCAAGACATCAGGTAACCATTAAGTTAATCTCATTTATGACGTAATTATCAAAGTTGTCAATGTCGTAGTTCATGGAAGTAAGCATGTTGCAAAATAATGTGTACACATAATGACTCCGTTGACCACTAGAATAGCCAAGGCACTTATGATAACTGACTAAAGAAGTGTTTAGCAATCATGCATCCCTTATGATCATGAAAAATCTAATGAATCTTCCTATTGGCTAAGTAGGAGACTGTAAGGAAAATTAAATGTTTCCTTTCCCATATGTGGTCATTAATAGGAATATTTTTTGTCCTATTATATGGTCATTAATAGGAATATGTAAGAAATATCAAGACGTTTTTTCCCATTATATGGTCAATAGGAAATTAGTTTTCCTATTAATATGCTAATCAATAAAACAATTACAATTTAGGGTATTAATTTTCCTTGATTTGATCTTGATGGACGGTTAAGATTAATTTAGAATCTGAAAAGTCGATCCTTCCTCTACTTATAAGTATCGACCCTTGTCCATCACAAATGGTCACTGAAAGACAACAAAATAAAACACATAACTTAAGCTTTTAGACAAAAAGAGAGAAACCAATTTCCTTCTCCATTGAAGTTTCAAAACCAACTACAATAGTTCTAGTTATAGAATTAGATTTCTTTTTTCATCAAAGATGTCAAGAGGTATGCTTAATCGATTAAGTTTCATTATAAATGTGATAGTCATGTAATTCAAGATCTTAGGGTTCATATTATGTATAAAAATATCTAAGAAACAATCCACGAACTTGGGAATATGCTTGGAAGGATGATAGGAATGGACATGAGAAGTTTGAGCAAGTTTGGTGCTAAGCAAAGTACTCAATAAGGACCACTTTCTGATTGGTTTCGACCAATTTTATGCTTCTTTTAGGGGCATAGAGCTATAGCACGTAGATCATTAGCTTTAGTGTTCATTGCGGGGTCCATTTCTCAAGGAATATGTGAACAACTCTTGGAAAGCTCTTGAAAACAATGTGATTTCTAAGGAAAAGTACTAGAAGTACAATAGATTGAAGATAGAAGGCAAAGGAAGGAAGATAAGACAACTCCCCATTAAAAAAGCAAGACGATACCGATCGGAACTGATCGATACTGATTAGAATTGATTAATCTGAGGACTCCATCTTCCTCTCCTGCTTTTTCGGAACCGAAGTGAGACTTGGTATATTGGTATCTGGTGATTCTATTAAACGATTTCCCTATACAACATCTATGGAATTTGGAAAAGGACCTTTGGACCTTTGTTTTCTTTATCTTCTATGCTCCTCAACCTTAGTCACTAAGAAAGTTATTCTTGTCTGTTAGACTTGCCAAATCATTATACTGGTGATTATAATTCATAATTAATAACAATACACTAGATGTAGGCCATAGATTTACCCAGCCAGTATAAATTTTTGGTGTACTCTGGCTTTATTTATTTTTCTGTCTAGATCTCTCTTTGTTTTTGGATACTTTGGGTGTTGTGCCATTTTTAAGCTCAAAATTTTGGCGCTTTCACTAAGAAAGAGGATTCTTAGGCATAGTTCTAGCATTCTACTTTGGATTAAAGTATCTAGAGGTTAGATTTAGAAGATTTTCATTAAGGAACTTGAAATTTTTGCTTACAGGAATCATTAGCACCTAAAAGATCTGGAAGATCGACTAAAGGAGTCACTGCTGCAGACGAAGGAGATTCTCATCATGATGAGGTGTCTACTCGACTAGCGGCAGCTTGCGAGGGGCATCCGTTCCTTAGGAGATGGTTACAAGATGGAGTTTGATAATATGATCCATGAGCTAAATCAAAGGATGGTTGATATTTAAAAGGGTCTATTGGATAAGATGGATGCTAGCATAGCTTTGCTGACCCAGCAGTCATAGAGAACCTGAAGGAGCATGAAGGAGACTTTACCTGTTGGATCTGACGAGGAAAATTCCTCTACTTTTAGTCAGAATAGACAAGATGGAAAATAAAATCAAAAGAAAAAGGCTATTGGTAGGGGGTTGCTGGAGGAAGCACAAAGGCTTCCTCTAAGGGTATTCGACCTGGTACCGACCACAGTCAGTTTGGTACCGAGAAGAATCTTGGACCCTTAGAGGGGCAGGGAGCTATGGCATTTGACCTATCTGATTTTAAAGATGACCTAGAGAATGATGGTGATAATTATGGGCATGATGTTGAAGTTCAAGATGCTAGTGTACAAACAGCAGCTACGGAGCCAACCAAGGGTCTAAAAAGACGTGAAGGAGTGGTTCTCCCGGAGACTGGAGAACCTAGACATCAACGATCAAATCAAGATCTTTTGTAGAGTCAAACTTGATGTAGCCCTTGATGGTCGACCTTTAGAGTTCCAAGCTAATGAGGCATACATAGAAGATATGGTTAAGTGGTTGGTAAAGAAATTTATGGAGTAGTTTAGGCTCCACACCACTTAGCCTAGGGACATAATGTCCTTATCGATCCTTTCTCAAGGACCTAAGGAGTCATTGAAGGGGTTCTTGAACATGTTTAATATTATAGTAATGGAGGTTAATAACCTATAGGAAGATTTTGTTTTTATGGCATTAGTTTATGACATACATTTGTACACGAACTTTGGAAAATGGTTGAAGATGAAGCAGCTGATGACTATGGAGGAATTCCAACGAAAAGCTAATCGGTTCTTGCATTTAGAAGAGGCAAGTAAAGCTGTTGGGAAGACTAATGGTGGATAGTCAAAGGAGGTGATCCAAAGTATTATGACGATTAAGAAAACCGGTGTGAGTTTCAGTAATGTGGTTGTAAATGTTGGAAATTCCAATAATCAAAAAAGGATCAATTAGGGCTTTGGAGGCTGGCATAAATAATCCAAAAAGCGCCCAAGGAATATGAGGCCGGATGAGTATATGCTTTTGAATGATACAAGAGAACATATACCTTGCTATGCAAGGGATAGAACGCTATAAAAGGCCACTTAGAAAGGAGGCGACTAAGGAGGAGCAGCACTCAGGCAAGTACTGTCGTTTTCATGAAACTCATGGACTACAGACATTCTAGGGATTTTATTGAGGAATTGAGAAGAAAGAAAAAGTTGCAACAATACATGAGAGATCCGTAAGATGGCAAACAAAACAAATTATCCTTAGGACTGATTGTCTAAGGAAACCAACCTGGACCCGGTGGAGAGAGGCCCAGATGGACTGATGGAAGGATAGTCACAAATACTAGAACGGAAGGACATCATCCAATAGAGAAAATCTGGAGGGAAATAGAGAAATAGGCGAGCTCACTGAAGCACGTACCAAAGAGGAGTTGCTTTGCCATCAAGGATTGAGCTCTGACTTAGTAGCAAAGAATGATAATTGATGATAATGTGTTCAGAAATAAGGTTTCCAATGGAGTCGGAGCACCAACTTTCAACCCCATGGTGATAATGACTATTGTTGGTCTTGGTGAGGTATGCCGAGTTTTAGTGGATAGTGGAAGCTCGGTTAACATCTTATTTAAAACGACGTTTGATCAGATGAGGATTAGTATGAAAGATGTCAAGCCTTGTAAATCTAGGATATAGGGATTTACCGATGAGGTAAAGCAACAGATTGAGGCAATTGATTTATCCATGGAGTTAGGTGATGGAGAATGCAAGGCAATGCAGATTCAAAGATTTATGATATTGTATAAATATTTGGCGTCCAATGCCACTTTGGGCCGACTGGCCATGGTTGATTTCAGTATAGCACTGGCTTTTAGGTTCTTAATGTTGAAGTTTCCCATGGAGAATGAGGTTGGATCAATTAGAGGAGACCAGAGCATAGGTAGGGAATGTTATATATATCATTGAGCTACGAGAGGCAAAAGCAATGGGAGAAAGATAAGGATGTAGAGAATTCATAAGTATAGCAATTAAGAATTCGTAAGTTGCATTAAGAATTCATAAGTATAGACATTAAATTCCAAGCCCTAACTTGGAAACCATAGCAGGTTCGATAAGTTTATCGATCTCAAAAAAAGGTCAAAGGAAGTGTGGGGCCTACGGGCAATACCAATTGAGTTAATGGTCAATGTTCTGATCGACATGGATGATCCTACTCGAGCTTTGAAGATCATATTTCAACTTAGTGTTGGATTGGGGAAGGATTTGGTTAGTTTTCTATGGGCAAACCTAAGTGTATCTACTTGGATACATTCAAATATGTATGTAATATCGCCGGAGATAGCATGCCATGCACTGAATGTAGATTCAAAGTTTTCTCCCATGAAGCAAAAAATGCAAAGTATGGGTCCGGAGCGATACACTATGTTAAAGGAGAAAGTAGATAAGCTAAAAACGAATATTTTTTCATGATGCTTAATATTCGGAATGGGTATCGAACACAGCATTGGTCAAGAAAGAAACAAAAAGTGGCAAACATTTGTTTACTATTCTGATTTGAATAAAACATGCCCAAATGGTATCTTTCCTTCACTAGGATTAATCAATTGGTAGACGGGATTGCAAGACACGATTTGCTCTCTTTTATGGATGCTTATTCTGGTTATAACCATATATCGATTCATGTGCCAAATCAGGAACACATCAGATATATAATGAATTTTTGGATTGTATTATTACGAAGTGATGTAGTTCAATTTGAAGAACGTCAAAGCTACATACTAGAGATTGGTGAATTCTATATTCATGAAGCAAATCAGACAGATGACTGAAGTATACGTGGATGATATGCTTGTGAAGTCATGGCTATCAAGGAATCACATAGACGATCTTTCAAAAATGTTTGAGGTATTACGAAAGTATTGAATGAAGTTGAATATATTGAAATGCACTTTTGGGGTTGCATTGGAGAAATTTCTTGGATTCATCAAGAATTCAAGGGGCATTGAGGCTAATCCGGAGCAGATAGACGCCTTGACTAACATGAGTGCCCCGACCATAAAAAATGAGTTGCGGGGCTTGAATGGGAAGGTTTTGCTTTGAGTCAGTTTATCTCAAAGGCGACGGATAAATGTATACCGTTCTTCGACGTTCTCAAAACGGGAAAAAAAATTTGAATGGAACACGGTTATCAGAGTGCCTTCGAGGAATCACTAAGGCATATAAAGACACCGCCAATTCTATCCAAACCATTAGACAGAGGGGATTTGTTTGTCTATTTGGCAATGTATACCCATGCACTAAGCACAACATTGCACGTGAGGATGCAAGGATTCAAAAGCTAGTATATTATATTAGAAAGTTGTTCACTGGAGCTAAAAGAATTACCCAAAGTTGAAGAAACTTGCCTATTTCTTTCTAGTTGCATCGAGAAATTTACGGCCATATTTTCAGGCTCATCAGATTAAAGTACTGACAAATCAACCTTTAAAGCAGATGCTGTATCGACCTAAAACTTCCAAAAGGTTGCTAAAATGGAATATTGAGTTAATGCAGTATGAAATAACTTACCATCCAAGAAGGGAAATAAACGAGAAAGTTTTGGCGGACCACATCATAAAGTACCACATAAGATAGTGAAGAGGAAGACGATGTAGTCACATTTTCACATTAGAAACTGTTTGTCGATGGAGCGTCGAACATACATAGTTCATGTACATGTCTATTGCTTATAACTCTGGAAGAATGGTCAATTTGTTATGCATTGAAACTAGAATTTCCCGAAACTAACAACGAGGCTGAGTATGAGGCGTTGATAACGGAGCTAAGGATAGCAAAGGAGCTAGGAATAAGGGTGCTGCATATATTCAGTGGTTCCCAGTTTGTGGTTTATTAAGTGAAGAAGAAATATCAGGCTAGGGGCACAAGACTAGCTCCTTACTTGACGGAGGCACTGGAACAGTTGGATGATATAGAACGCAACCCAATTACGCATATTCAAGAGAGGAGAACATGAAGGCTGATTCATTGGCAAAGTTAGCTATCTCTGGAGATGCATAACTGTTGGGATTGGTTTCAGCGGAAGTATTATCAACTACAAGTATCAACCAGATGGATGTCGATTGGATTTTAAAGATCGAAGAGGAGGAGTCATGGATGACTCCGACCAAGGATTATTTACTTAAGGGATTCTCTCGAGAGAAACAAAATGAATGGAAGAAACTCCTTTGAAAAGCACCATAGTTCATGATGTATGAAGGAGTATTTAATAGTAGAGGATTCTTTACCCCCGCTCAAGTTTTTAACCAATGACGAGGCTAGAAAAATCCTTATGGAGATCCATATGGGTTGCTATGGTAATCACACCGAGAGGCAGACGTTAGTGAGAAAGGTACTTCGTTGTGGATATTTCTGGCTAACAACAAAATAAGATGCAGCTTATTACACCAAATGATACGATTACTTCCAGAGATTTTCGAAGATACCAAAAGCCCCATCCATGGAGCTTACGCAAATGGTCAGCCAATGGCCATTTGCAGTACGGGGAATTGATATTATCGGTGTGTTGCCGATGGCGAAAGAAAGAGCTAAATATGTTATAGATGCAATGGATTCTTCACAAAAGTGGACTGAAGTAGAACTTCTTGGCACAATCATAATGAAAAACTTCAACTTCGTTATGAAAAACATCATCTGTGGGTTTGAAGTACATCAGAAGGTTATAACGGATAATGGAATCCAGTTTGAAAGTGCCAAATTCAAGGATTTCTATAACCAGTACAAGATTGAGAAAAGCTTTTCAGCAGTAGCACACACATAGGTAAATGGACAAGTGGAGGTGGTGAATAAAATCATCAAGTCCACCTTGAAGAAACAGTAAGCTAAAGCCAAGGGCAGTTGGGTCGATGATCTTCCACAGAAATTGTGGGCTTATAGGACAAGTTACAAGTCCAGGACTGGATATACGTCGTTCGCGTTGGCCTATGGATCAGAAGCCATGATCCTGATAGAATTGGAAATCCTTTCTCATTGTAAAAGGAATTACGATCTAAAGGTAAATAAGAAACTTTTGCTTGAGTTCCTCAATTTGTTTGATGCGAAGAGGAAAGAATCAGAATTAAGGGTTGTTGCTCATCAGAAAAGAGTAGCACGACACTTTAACACCAAGGTCTAGAGCCTACCTTTGAGGTAGGGGATCTTTTTTTGAAACGGTTTCTCCGGGAGTGGGGGCACTTTGTTCGAATTGGGAAGGTCCGTATGCAATCGAACAAAAGCTTGTAGATGGAACATTCACGGTGGCAATTGTTGACGGAATTCCGATTACACGGACATGGAATAGAGACTTGCTATGGCGCTTATGTTTATTTATTTTATGCAAATAAGCCACCTAAGAATTTTAGGGGCAATGTAATAAGGCGAGATGCCATGATCTGTGTTTATGAAAAAAAAAATTGGCTACTAGAACCAACGGAACCATGTTCTTATAAGAAAAATCTTATATTGTGCGATTAGCAGTGCATTCTGGTACCAATTTCTTTAGTCTAGGATTCAAACAAAGGAATATGACCATAAGGGTCGATCGAATAATTAGACCATGTTCTTTCAGTATTGGCTATTGCCTGAAAAATAGGCAAGGTCAATAAGGAAAATCTGAGGGCAGGAAGCAAAAAGCACCAGTTTCGAAGATAGAAACCGACATGCGAATAGAAATTTGATGACCACGCTAGCAGCCGATAAGATAAGCGAGGAAGGTCAATGAATACTCTCTATCGACACCTAAAGATAGGTGGGACTGAGAGCGAATGCCTAGAGAAAGGCAACCAAAAGAGCAGGTTCTCGGTTATATGAACTGACTTAAGTTAGGATATTCACGACCGTACTTTCGCCAGAAGGACATGCTCGACCGAGGATAAGCGAGGTGGTCGATGGATGCTTTCGATCGACACCTAAAGACACATGAGATTAAAATCTGGGGATTGACAATTGATGTCTTCAGACTCCTTCATCCAAGAACAGAACCGAGGGAGCATAATCGGACTGGGGGCAATAGAGTGATTTGCCCAATGTTACGAGCCTTCGACTAATGTTCGAAGGTAGAATATGACATGGAAATGATGCCTGAATTCTAGCATCTTTAACATCGGTTTCTGGAGACAGGACTCAATATGTGGTAGAATAGCCCAGATGGAGTAATCTCTCTCACGATCCAACTAGATAAGCTTGACCGAAGTTGAGTGGTGAAAATTAATGGTTAATATCGATCATGCCCGGTTATCAGTGAAACAAAGGCGTTGGGATATAAATGTCTGAACCGTTATTTCTCAAAGATAAGTAATGGCATTAAACTAGATCAGTTTTTAAATTATTAATGGTTAAGGGAAACTCGACAAAAGAAAAACTGGAATAACCACAGAGTTGGTTAACTGTCGGTTCTGTTTAGCTAAGCGGAAGCACTTTTGCAACGATAAAATTGAGCTGAATGGTGGAATAAAATTAAAATAATTACAAGGATTTCATTCATATGATAGATTTGCGTTAAATAAAAGCATTGCATAGAGAGAATCGTATATAATATGTATAAATTGTGGTACAAGTGATTGTATTATATATGTAGGCAGTCATACATAGGAAAGTATGGTAAATAAAAATGCGGAAAAAAATGAAACAAGGAGATTGCAAAAGAAAAGTAGTCTTTCATTACATTGCTTTTTATATACATCAATGTTTGCAGCAGCCGCTCCCACACAAACGCGGCCTACGTACAAAAAAAGGAAAGAACAAAAAATTGCACCTAAAAAGATAAGAGTAGAGATTGTTTCATTATCACCAAAAGATAAATGCGAAGTTTACTTCTTCCGACCCTTCCTCTTCCTCTTCCAGGCATTGCTGCCGGAGTCATCGCGAGGACTCTTTTGACCCTTATCATCTTTCAGCGTGCTACCTCCAGAAGGGGTAGTGTCGCCTTCGGTAGTGATAATAATTAGGGTCTTCGGGTTTATCAACAGGGGTGTCTTATATCTCTGTAGAGCCACCGACATTACTACCTTTGGAAGGCTTTATGATAAGAAGAGGGATTCTCATGACAGGTTATGGCTCTTTGGTACTGGTGGGCTCATTAAGTCAAGGCTTGATCTTAATTTTGACTTTGGAAGCATCAATCATCAGCTTCTCCACCATTGAAATAGGCCCAGTCGAATCTGAGGCATTGGTAATGGCGAAGTCATCCCCTAGGGTTTGGGAGTATCGTCCAATTCCGCCAAATATGCGATCCTCTTTGAATTAGAACCTGAAATAAAACTAGAGGGAAGGCTTAGAATGACTAGTCCCGTGGTCATAGAAGTCGGCTCGGTTGTAATTGCAGACTTGCATTAGTACTTAAGCCTTCAGTAATTGGCGGCAGAGGAGGTGGAAGATAAGGTTGACCTGTAGGGACACAAACAGAAAACTGAAGGTTATGATTTTAGGCGAGAACCGAAGGACTTCAAACATTAAAGAGACAAGGGATATACCCTCGTCTGGATTGGATTGCTGGATAGGAGACTTAGTGAACTTCCCCTCTTCAAGTGCTAGTTGCGTTGATGGATCGACGAAAGAGGGAACGTGGGGTTCAATGGGAGTGATTGCTGCGGAAGCTGGAATAACTCGAGTGGACTCGAAGATGACCCCTTAGTTTGTAGGAATATCTGCTACAAGCTCTTGGGAATTATAATCCGACGAATCTGCAAGACCCAATGCACTTGGGTTGGCAGGCGCTTTGGTAGCAGATTCTTTCACAACAAGGATAGTTATCCCTCCTCAAGTTTCTCTATATCCTCTGCGTCAAGTGTCAAGATATGTAGCCTTCAACTCACCTTTGGTGAGGCCTTCACCAGCCACCTCTGAACGGCATAATATCTCCTCTCAGGCATCGAAAAGGGTAACAACATATGAGCTGCCTAACCATTTCATTTTTTTTATATAATCAAGTTAGGAAAGAATTGTATAAGGGTAGTATTTAATTCTTCTCTTTCCTTGGTTTTCAACTCTTTCAGCGCGCCTAAAGCACGCATGCCTACGGTGTAGTTAATTTGAGCAGTTAGCACCTCTGTTCTCAATAGGAGTAAGGCAGAGTTAAGCTTTTTATTGTCGACGCACAGCCTCTGGATCTCGGCTTCTTTTGTCTTAAGAGCCTCGTCCCTTTCTGAAATGGCCTTATCGTAATACCCCTAATTTTAAATAAGGTTATTCAAAAGATTTAATTAGATATTAAATAGAATAATGTGAAAACTAGAGTGATAAAGGGATTAAGATTCGAAAAATAAGTAGAGGTCTTGCTTAGCTACATGAAATTATAGGAATGGATTTATAAAATAGTTTTATGAATTAACTATACAAGAGAATAAGTCAAGGGTATTATGGGAAATAGCCATATACTATAATCCCATAATCCCTAAACCCTTATTCCATTTCTCATTTCATACGTTCATAAACCAAACGCAAAAGCTAAGGAGAACTAAGGCCGGCTACAGCCCTAAGGGAAAAGAGGATCAAAATCAATTAAAAGATAAGGATTCAAGAAAAGAAGATTTAAGAAAGATCAAAAATTATATAGGGGAATGATTGGTTCACTGCTTTATATAACAGCAAGTCGTCTTGACATCATGCATAGTGTCTGTCTCTGTGCAAGATACCAGTCTCAACCTAAGGAAACTCACTTAAAAGCTGTTAAAAGAATTTTAAGATATGTAAAACATACTTTAGATTATGGTTTATTTTACCCTAAAAATGATATATTTTATTTAATTTCATATTGTGATGCTGATTGTGCTGGTTGTAAATCAGATCGAAAAAGTACAAGTGGAACTTGTTACTTTCTAGGACATTCTCTGGTTTCCTGGATTAGTAAGAAGCAAAACACTGTATCCTTGTCAACAACTGAAGCAGAATATATATCTGCTGCTTTGGCTTGTTCTCAAGTTATATATATGCAACAAACTATAAAAGATTTTGGATTAACTATAACTAAATCGCCAATTTATTGTGATAATACTAGTGCAACAAACCTATCTAAGAATCCAAATAATCATGCTAGAACAAAATATATTGATATTAGACATCATTTTCTTAGAGATAATATAATTAAAGAAGTCATAACTCTTGAATATATTAATATTGGAAAACAAATTGCTGATATATTAACCAAACCATTAAATGAACAAAACTTTACTAAATTTAGAAGAGAATTAGGTATATGTTCATTAACTAAAATATAAACTATAAATAATACAAGTATAGTTAATAATTGATACAAATAAAAATTTCTCAAAAATTGAACTAGGCATGTCGACATACCCATCCCCCTATGTCGACATACAGGCCGAGATTTTCAAATTTAAATTTCCCTCTAAAATTAGTTATTAAGTTGTATATTTATATATTTCGACTTTTACTCCTTTTCTCTGTTCTATTCTTTGTAATAAACTTTTGAAACAGTAAATTAATGGCTTCCTCTTCTAAAATGAACCTTCTTCACCCACTTCTCCTCGTTTTGGTCCTTTTCAACGTTCCACATACGTACGAGTCATCAAATTACAAGAGAAGATGAAAGATTTGCTTCAAATGATGATGGAAATTCAATTGAGTCAACTGCGAATGGATGGAGAACAAGATAGGCAAGGCAGAATCCTTAGGAATTTACAAAACTTCCTTATAGATAACCATACCAATTCCATTGTCATCGAAGAATCATCACAAGCCATGGATTCTGAAGAAGAAGAAGAAGATCCTCTAGAAGAACCTCAAAATAATCAAGAAGAAGAACGTCCTCTATCGAATTCGGATGTTCATATGGACAAAGACGATGGCGTGATTTGCGTTGGGAGGTCCTTTTAGACGCTAATGGGAACTTGGTCCAACAACATGGAAACTTTTGTCTCCACTATCCAAATTGTTCGGTCCATAAATAACCAATAGTTAAGGGTCCTCGTTAAGTGTTTTTTCATTTTCTTGATTGTATATTGGTTTTTTAATTTGTATATAAGTGTTATCTTAATTAATGTTCTTCTAAAAACAATCTTTGGTGTATAAAATCTTGAATTCTATTTAACTTAGGATGTTATATTTCACTCATACATAGTTATTATTCTTATGCCATATGTTTGTTTATCTCATTTTCTATTAAGTTCAAAGTTTATAGGTTATTTTTTGTTGATGACAAAGTGGGAGAAGTTATATAAAATAGTAGGCTTGGAGTAAGGGGGATTTGTTGGTGTAAGGGGGGGTTATGGTATGATTGAAGTGTAAGTATATTTTATAAGGTCGTCATCGTCAAAAAGGGAGAGATTGTTAGGAACAGGAGATAGTGGTTTTGATGACAACTACCCTTATAACTTATTTTATTATAACTTATGTATTAATACTATTATCTAGATATATATGAATGTTATTATGCAGGATATATATAAGGCAGGTACAGATCATTGAAGACTGTACGGTATAAAGATCAAGAATGAAGAAATCAAGTTTGAAGACTCATGGGTATCAAGATTTAGATTTCAAGGTAAGTGTCTAGTTTTTGTTAAAACTTCATAATAGCACGGATCTTCATTCCAAATTCATATGGGATGGAACCCATTTCTACCTTCTTAGTGGCTTATAAACCCATGACAAGTAGCTTACAAACCTATGACAAGTGGCTTACAAACCGATGGACATCCTAGTTTTGTATAAGTTCTCAAGTACTGATGTGATGAGATATTCTGCAGGAAGAAGCTTGCAAAGCTACTTCAAAATGATTTTTCAAAATTATTTTCAAAACTTCTTTTCAAGATGTTTTAGCCTTAAAATATTCTTTGTTTTTTAAATAAACTCTTGTTTTAAACTTTCGTTTCTTTTTGAAGACTATCTTCTGATTTTAAATATTCTTTATAATAAATATACATATACTTGAGATTTAAAATCAAATTTATATACATTCTAAAAAAATATTTTTCTACTCTTCTTTATTTTAAAACATAGGAAAATTAGTTTGTTTTACTCCAGAATCATTTCATCTTGTTTTCCTTTCAATACAATTTTCAAAACAAATTTTACATTGTTTTTTAACTAGGGGATGTCGACATCATGGGATACCCCATGTCGATATGATGGCCGTTGAATTCAAAAGTTTCATTTTTCAAAAGAAGTGTCTATTCGTTTAAATCTCTTCACAAATGGTTATGACCGTTGGTGTTCTATAAATAGCCTTCATAAACAAATTTTTAACTAACTATTTTCTTCACTCCTTCTCCATAAATCCATATTCTAAAAAATTTATATTTTTAAGATCGTGCCTAAATTCTGCTGAATTCTCAAGTGAATCAAATTAGAATCTCATTCTTGTTTGATTCTCTCTCCTCTCTCGAAGATCAAAGTGCTATTCAGAGTTATAGGATCAATTTGTAATCAAAAGTTTATCGAGTCTCTCTATAAGGCGTGGTTGTGCCTGGAAATCAATTGGGTGATCTTATGTCCCGTAAATCAAGAGAGTTTATCCCGGACTCGAGAGACAGAAGGGTACCTCAAGGCCTTTAGAAATTGAGGAATGTAATCTCGACATTGGTATAATAAAAATCTGTATGAGGTATTTGCCTTGGTAAAGGACTGGATATAGGGTAACTACGAACCAGTATAAAATCGGTGTGTTCTTTCCTTTTATTGCTTTTTATTTACTTTCTGCATCTGTGTTTGATTCTGTGATTGTTCTGTGATTAAGTTCTGCATATATTTATATCATAATTTTTAAATTAGTCCATATAAGTCTTAGAATCCATTAAACACTAGTCACCCCCATCCTCTAGTGTTAAATTATCCTTAAGATCCTTAATCCGCACTTCCCCTTTCAAAGCTGCATTTCGAGATTGGCATTGTCCTCATGAGCAATCTTTAACAGGTCTTTCATCACAATCTCTGCCTCTTTATGAGCTTTTGTCATCTCCGCAACCAATTTATTTTCCCTCTTCTCGGATTCCAAGGGTTCGTCTCTCTCTTCTTCTATCTTCTCTAAATATTTCTTGTATCCCTCTATGAGGTTGTCATAAGTTTTCTTGTCAGAATCAAATGATTGGATGTTCATTTGGTTTATTCGGTTGACATCGAAAAGAGCAAAGCAAAGCTTCTTCCACTCATATCATTGGTCGACAAGCTCCAGGACCTATCTGATCTTGTGGTCCACCTCTTCCTTAGGAATTTTCTTATGGTCACGATCAAACATGACACTGGTTAAGAAGAGGTTAGGAAAGGCAACCTGGATGTAGCTTGATGGAGCAAGAATAGGAGTTGCAGGAGCATGATTCTTTTGAAATGAGAAGGAGCGGTAGTAGTCAAGGAATGAGATGTTGGAATTTGTCGATGTATGGAAAATTGCGGGTGAGATTGAGAGGAGGAATGTCAAAGGAGGAACCGCGGTGATCATGTGAAACCTTATGCCTTTTATTATGGTCATAGGGTCGTCTCTCTTTGGCTTGCCTCTTCTTTCAGTCCCTCTTGGCCTAGTGGTCTTCTTCCACCTCTCGCTCTATCTTTTCTTTGAAATCTTTCTTCCTCTATTTCTCTGTGCCTATAGTAGCTAGAGCTAGGAGGATATGGATTGAGTGCCTACTTCCTCTCTTAGGAGATCCATGCTGGAGATAATTGAATCGGTCTTTCCCCACGGTACCTGAAATTGAAAACGGGATTGTATCAGTTATGAAAGTCGCAATGTGAACAAATGTAAAGAATTTGTGTCTGTGATCCTAGAAGTGTATGAAGTTCCGATGTCCCCTATGTGCTCTACGGACCATGTTCAGAAGTAGTTAAAGATGGAATCTCGCATCTTTTGGCTAGGATGTCCTCAAAACAGAAGCTAAACTAGGGGAGAACTCCTAAAGAAGGGCAGCCTTTGGGATGTTGAAGTTGCCATATGAGCCAAAGATGTTGTCTAAAGAACAAGTTGGAGAATTATCCTAGGCTAATAGCGTCATGCTCGGTTCTATAGTTTGTTTGGAAGTCTTGATGACTATATGCTTTGAATGCGGCGAGGCCAGCGGTTTGGTGCCTTCTGGAGACATCTCTCTGCACAACTTGTTTCTTCCCTAGTTAGAGTCATCCTCCTCGCTGTCCTCTTCATCACCTTCACCTTCTTCTTCATTATCTTCTTCTTCGCCCTATTTTTCCTTATCTTCTTCTTTTGGAATTTTTCCCATCTCAACTCTTTATTCTCCTTTTTCGACCCTTCGCCGGCAACACTTTTTCTTTCGCTCTATCAAAAGTTCATCAACATGTGCCATCTTAAATGGACCTTCAACTTCTCCTTAGAAACTATCGATGGAGCAAGGAGTGCAGGTCAAAGATTGGGTGGGCATTCTAGAGCAGCTTGGAAAAGCGACGACAGGGACAATGAAGCTTTCAAGATGTAATAGGTTGCATTGGCAAAGGTTCTTATTCGTTATAAGGTAAGTAGCGGTGCGATGTAGGAAGCTAACTCTCTTGAAAGTTTTCAGGATTTTAGCATGATCTTCACTTGTCTCTCAAGTGGGATTATCTATAAAGGAATTGGATAATAATTTAAATGCTTGGATGGTAGGAATCCAAGTGCAAGAAGAGTGAAGAGAAAAGGATCTTACTATCGAAAAGCCAAGGCCTACTGAATCCATATAGGGATCAAACAAAGAAGTACCCATTCTTGAAATATGAACGTTTATTATGGAGCTCTTCAATGACACTGCATCAGTACCAAGCTTCAATGATCATATAAGACATCGAATCAGGCCGATGTTTGAAACCCAAGATGTGAATTAATTCTCTGAAGTTTGGGGGTCGTTGGAATTGGTTCATAAATAGCACGTATAAGGATCTCAGTAGTGCATATCCGTTAGGATGGACTTGGGATGCAGCCAACCGGGAACTTGGAGAAAAATGCACAGGAATGGATTAAAAGGCAGCACAACACCGCCTAAGCACATATATCTATTGCAAGCCATGTAGCCCATAGTAGGATTGTATGCTCGTTGGCCCTGCGTAGGAAGAAAGACATTGCTTTTTGGAATTCCATGTTGTCGGCAGATGGTCTGAAGAATTTTGGGAGCTAAAATCATTGACACTTGTTTGGGTGGATCGTCCAAAACTCTTAAGATGATGTGTTCGTTTAAAGGAGAAGCTTATTCTTGAATCGGTTCTACCGGAATGATCATTCTTTCTAAGTCGAAAGTAATTGAACGCTCAGGCCCAAAAGGCATGGAAGTAGAAGCCTAAGCAGTAGTAAACCAAGCTTTAGGAGGAGTTGATGGCCTGACACTAACATTAAATGTAGGAGAATGGCGAGTAATTTTGGAAAGGTAAACACGGCTTTCAACATGGTCACGTATGTTTTATTTTGAAATTTTTCTTTAAATGTGAACCCGTGTGACCAACGCCCAGAACCCAATGGACGTCGACATGTGTTGACCAATCCACTTAAACTTGTTAAGTAAGACCATCCTTGGGAGAGAACCGTCTCACCAAACTCGAAAAGATAACTTGTGATCGACCACTTGTTAACAAAAGTCAATTTATGCATTTTGAATGGATAGAAATTCAAAGGTTTTATAAAATCAAGAATAGCACGAGTTGACCTAGAGAAAAACAGGCCAGAATATAAGATTGACTCAGAGTTAAAATTGGATGTCTTAAAACCGAGTATGCTCCATGTTTGCCTCGAGTTCAACTGGGGATAAGGAGTACAGAGGCATAGATTCAACAAAAGTTATGGCTTAAAGGTTTGGCCAATCACAAGTTAATACCCTAGTCTATCTTTAACCAAGTACAACCGCCATCCTAAACAACCATAACAGTGATCACAAACCTTTGGCATTTCTAGATCTGAATGAAGAGTTGGATCTTGACTTGAGAAAAAGGTTGGGTTTGAATTGTCTTGAGGCAACTATAGTGGTCGAGATGGGAATCTGATGGCAACGATGGCTTAGGATAATCGACGACGGTGTCTAGGAGGTGGTAGTGATTGGTTTGATTAAAGAGATCGATATTGCTTCAAAAGAGCACCGGAATAGAATGATGGAAGAACTCGGGTATGAAAAGAGATGGAGCTAAAAAGTGAGGAGGTGATAAAAAATTTTAAGTGTTAGATTTATATAGCACCGTCGAATTGATGAAGACAACATCTCGATACCAAATAGAAATGTTCGGTAACGGGATGAAATTTTGACCGAACCCAAAAAATAAAAGGTAAGGCAACTTGAAAGTAGTACATTCCTAAATAAAGCATGGAACGATCTTCAAAGTGTATATCTTGTCTTTAATGGGGAGAACAAACTTCCTAGTATATGAAGCAATCGAATGGATATCCATAGAGTAGAGATAGTGCTTTGAAGCGACTCTTGGATAACCAACTGATGTATAGGGATAGTGATATACTCTTGTTTTGTTCTAGAGCATGCTCTATTTCCAACAGAAGCATATTCTGAGGGGCAAGTGTTATTCATTTTCTTAATCACGTAGACTTTTGAAAATGATCTAGATGTCAAGATAGAGACGGAATGATCCATGGACTTGGGAACATGCTTTAAAGGATGATAGGAATGGGCTCGAGAAGTTGGAGCAAGGATGGAGCTAAGTAAAGTACTCGATAACGACCATTTTTTGGTTAGTACCAACCATTTTATTTGCTTCCTCTAGGGGCACTAAGCTATAGCACGTAGATAGTTGGCTTTAGTATTTTCCGTGGGGTCCATTCTCAAGGAATAGATGAATAACTTAAGGGAAGTTTTGAAGGAAAGCAGACAAGTACAAGTCATACCAGAACCTCTCAGAAACTACATAGTTTCTAAGGAAAAGTGCTCGAAGTACAATAAATTAAAGGTAGAAGGTCAAAGGAAGATGGGACAACCTCCATTAAAAATTCAAATTAGTACTGATTAGAAGTGATTGGTACCAAAAAGAATTTAACGATCTGAGGATTCCATCTTCCTCTCCTACTTTTTTAGATCTAAAGTGAGAATTGGTATATTAGTATCTGGCGATTCTGTTGAATGATTTCTCTATAAATACAGCACATACGGCATTAAAAAAGGACCTTTGGCACTTTGCTTTCTTTATTTTCCATCTTTCATCAACCCTGGTCACTAAGGAAGTTACTTTTGGTTGTTTTAGGCTATTAGACTTGTCAAACCTTTGTACTAGTAACTATAATTTATAATCAGTAAATATACAGTGGTCGTAGGCCATAGATTTGCCAAACCACTATAAAAATGTTTGTATTCTCACTGTTTTGTTTGTTTTTTCTAGCTTGATCTCTCTTTTTTTTTTTTGAAACTGGGTACTTATATTTACAAAGTAGGCAGCACACAAGTCTGCAAGAATCATCATGGCGCACAGTTTAATATGCCAGAGGCAGGGATCGAACTGCCGACCTTGTCGTCAACAGCCTGGCGTTTTAGGCTAAATTTGCCTTTTTCTACTACATTTATCCAAATTAAAACCTAAATTTAGCTCCACAAAAATTAAAAATTGTTTATCATCTTTGTTTTTTGTTACCGCTGCCACCACCTTTTTCATCTTCTGACTAAGCTATGCATCTATGATCTCGATTTTAAGTCATGTGCGTTTTTTCACAGAAAGAAAATAGGGTGAGTCTAGAATGAATTGTAGCAAAATTTGAGAGATATCTCCAAACCAATCGTGTACTCAAGTCCGATTATAATATTTTTAAGATTTGGTGCTACTCTATTTGATTTCTTTAAGGTTGGAGCATATTGCTTCTTCTACCAATTCGGTTTAAATTGGCTCCAATATTGGTTAGTTTTGTCGATTTTGTAGTTTCTTTAACTTGCTATCACAAGTGAATCAAATTCATGAATATAGTATCCTTTATCTTTATTGATTTATAGTTGTGTGATTATTTGAATCCAACTCTATGTACTTGATATTTTTTAGCACGTCACTAACTACATTTTGTGCTCTTTTTTCTTTTCTTATACTGGTAGTTGTGAACGCCATTGATGTGGACTAAGTGTTGACATTTCTAAATGATAAGGAATGCCTGTACATTTTTTTCAATTTCAATTTTCATTGGTAGATAGTCATCCAATATTCATATAAGATGCTTATTTGATGGTATGAAACGATCCTTACAAACATTGTTTCAGTTTCTCACACTTATTTTATTGAAAATTTGCATTGAGTATCTGATTCCATTTAATTTGGATGACTACAGGGTTTAGCTACTTTTAGTAAAAAGTAATGTCCAACTATTAAACTTAACAGATTCGCTACTATTGCACTGATTATGCCATGTATGTTATTCCATTAAGCAAATTAGCCAATTAAACATTAACCTACACAAATATAAATGTGAAATAGTGTTTTGGAAGAAGGGCGATCTTAGGTATAGTTTGAATGAAAAATTATAATAAATTCTTATTTTGCATAAATCTCTAATCATTTCACATAAAAATAGAATTTTATTTACCATTCTATATAAAGTGATGAAGAAGTAAGCTATCTAAATGTTTAATATAAATAATTACAAATTAAATTTATATATAGAAAAAAGGAATGTTGCAAGGTATATAAAATGATAAAAGGAATAATCATTTTATATAGAAAGAAAAAGGAAATTATTGCTTTATACAAAAAATAAATGAATTTATCATCTTATGCAAAAAATAAATTAATTTATCATTTTATATATAAAACTAATGAACTTATCATTATACATAAATTAATAGTTTATACAGAATACGAAACAATCTATCTTTTTATATTGGAAGACAAAAAAATTTAATATATGATGACACATGAGACTTTTGTAGAATGATACATTTAGTTACCGGTTTATGTTTCATTTTGTAAAATACATTTAGACAAAAGAAATTCAATTTTTGACAGAACGCATGCGTATTTTCATGTTTAAAAAATAGGATCATTTCAATTTGTGGATGGAAAAGACAAATAGAAAAGATAACTAAAATACGACTTAGTACAGGATTAAAGTGAAGTTGAGTTTTGGAATAAAAATATTATTTTAAATATCATTTTGAGTAAAAAATATATTATTATAAGTACCATTGACAGTATCACTGTAGATTTCATTTTGAATTGTGGATGTCGACTCCTAACTATCTCTCACCGGCCCATTTATATTCTACCACAATAGTTCAAACTATCACCAATAACATTTTTTTCGTTTCTAAGTTCTCCTTTTTGTAGTAGTTTTTTTATTTCAAGAATGTTTGATAGATATTCTCTTATTTATGTGTCATTGGTATCTAATAATTCACACAATAATTGTTTATCATCCTCACCATTTTGCACACATAGACATGTAGCCGATTAGTTTTGTGTTGGTCGCTTTTATATATTGCGGACAATCATTTTGGCTCGAACACGTTGTTGTAGTTTGTTACCCACTAGGCTTGTTGGTGGCATTGTAATTACCATATTTTGTTCTATTTTATGAGTGCTCTCCTCTCGATGTGGAAACCTCTTTACCAAAAAAATGTTAAATCAAGTACTCATATGTCGGTATTGTTTCAAATATATGATAAAAGAATTTATGTTTTCATGTAAGAGATATATGAGTAAATAATTTTTTCAATAGAGAACGCTTTGTGTAAAGAAAACAAGTTCATAAAACTCTTTTGACAAATAAATATTTAATAAGTAGAATATTTATTCAAATGTTAAAAAATTTACAAAAAATGAAAAACAATAGCAGCCCTCTATATCTAGGGTTTTGCCGGATCTATTTTTCTTCAATTCTCTTTTCCTTTTTTCCATTTCTTTACTCTCATTTACTTCTTAGACAATCTCGACATAGACAAGGATCCGGGGTAGGGAAAGAAGGTGGAGAACTCGGGGAAGGAGGAAAGATAGGAGACGGTTGGTAGCAAATGGAAGAAGGTAGTGGAAGTAGGTGAATCCTGCAAAGAAGGCGAGAGAAGGGCTTGGAATAGTGGATTGCATGATGTTTCGAAGAGGGCTTGAGAAAGGCAGGGGTAGATCTGAACAGGAAAGAAGGGTTTTCCAAATGGGGTAACTCTAGTCCAAAACTAAAAGTTAGCCTTGCTATTAATGCCTAGAAAGTATCTTATTGTGATGCAGTGAGAGGTTGATACATCCACCAGTGACACACCAACACAGCAAGGCAATGCACACATTAATACAAGGCCGAGGAGAGCAATACAAATGCCATAGAGATACTTGGATTAAGCGGGAAAATGAATATCCCGTGCATGCTGCAAATTCTGTTAGCAAATGTCAGCTTTTCCTTTTCGTTATTTCTTTTTTTTCTTTTGTTATTTCTGTTTTGCAATTTGTTACAAAAGTGGTTACAATATCGAACAAACATGCACACGTATTAATGTATCAACTAATTCGGAATAGAAGATAGCAAGACTACTAATTTTTCGAAAATTAAGAAGAAACGTTTGGGGAATATTCTGTCTATTTGTGTTCCCAATTAGGTTGTATAACCCTTAAACTTGTAACATCTCAAAGTAATATGCATTGATATCCTCAATGAATAATATCAAATTCATAACTTATGGCATATAGAAATATAAAACGTTGGTATCCCCAATGATTAATGTCAAAATCATAAGCCTATGGCTCTCCACCATTAATATAACAATATAAAGGACTTACAGCATCCATGCCGCAATAACAATATCGAACATCTATCCAAAAGTAGAAAACAATTTTTTTTTATCATAAGGCTAGCTGCTGAAATCATAGGGTTATCGAACTTCTTAAAACATAGGCTATCACGCCATTTAAAACTTCTCTTTAGTTTGCATAGAACAAGGCCTCACTGGCATTAAAATAAAGAGATGCGGCATCATACCGCACGGCATAGATTACTTAGGGCATTAACATTATAATGTCAAAATTATAGCACTTTCGTTATTATGCCGTATACATAGGAAAATTTACGGCACCATCGCCATAAAACAATTTATACTAAAATTGATAACATGCGGTATCAACCTTTAACACTTAATATTGGCTTCATAAAACAATGCCTCAACTTAAAAGTTGTCGGCATGCGGCATTACTTCCTAAATAAAGTTAACATAAAAAACAATTGATACTGAAAATAATGATGTGCGGCATTGGTGACATGCGACATCATTTAAAACCATGGGGAAGACTTGCGGCATAAATTTAAGAATGTTGAAAACTGTTGGCATTGATAACTCACGACATCAATATATCATATTACCATGAGGAGTGGTATTCTCATATCATCAATGGCATATGCACAACTCAATGCATCGCATACTTACAGCATAAGTGTCACATGCATCGCTTTATGTTAATGCCGCCTATTTCCAATGCTACTTACAACTATAAAGTGATACCATCTGTTTTCAATGTCGAACGCCATAGCAATGCCACATATAGGTGGCTTTATCGTAATTATCATAAAAACTGTTTTATTTCTGTTAAAAGCAATTTCTTTTAATCAACTTTAATTCCTTGTCAAGTTTTTATTGATTGAAAATAAAATTTACCAATTTCTATTCAAAAAACTTCCCCAAATCAGTTTTACACTTCCAAAAACATTATTCAACTCAATTAACTAATACCCTTAATTTATATTATTTTATATGCTTTTATAACATAAAAATTCATATAAATTCATAACCACTTGTGAAAATCTTTCGAAATTCACCAACAATCAAAATTAACATATTCTTTCATCTATAAATATTTCAGAGCCAAAATAATTTTTTAATTATTTTTTATAATTAAAACTCAAAATAAACACTATTTCTCCTTGGCAAATTCATGAAATATTCGTTTTAACTTGGAAATTTTTGAAATTAAAAACACATCTCCAAAATAATAATTTCAACAATATACCCGAATAGCATATCAATTGGAGATGAAAAACTTAGGTTTTACTTTTAAAACTCATCTAAAAAATTCCGTAAATCATTATTTTATCCAAGCAATGATCATACATCCATAACATGGAAAAAACAATCAAAACAATTTGAAAATTGCCTATTACCGAATGTAAACACAAAATAATAGAGATAGTTTATTATTATTCACCTTAAATTGAATGATAAGATTGAGATTTGATGAAGTTTAGTTTCTCTAGGCTTTTCCCTTTTGATTTCTTCTTCCTTTTACCTTGTTTAGTGGCCGACCTTATATTTCTTTGTGATTGTTTATGATTGTAAAATGAGAATTTATGAGAGGGTGAGGGTTTAAGGGATAAAAGGGAGATCTATTCTGATTTTTCCCTTCTCATTCATTCTTTATTATGTTAAGTTTAAAACAATCTTATTACTTAATTATTTATCACCCAACCTTGTTAATTATCAAATCTCATCTCCATGTCCCACTACATTATTCTGTTTAATTTATCCGATTAAATTTTCTAAATAATGTTAAACTAAAATTAGAAGTGTTACAGGCTCCTCTCCTTAAAGAATTTCATCCTCGAATTTCAATAAGGACTACACAAAAAGTACATCAAACATGCAACCTACTGGCTACAAAGTCTACATAATAGATATTGAACGTATCATCATAATAACTCAGGATAAGTATCCTTAATTCTTTCCTCTGTCTTCCATATACAGTCTTTCTCGTTGTCACTCCACTGGACTTTCACCAATCTGATTATCTTACTTCTTAGCTTCTTCTCATCTCTCGTTACAACATGAATTGGTTGCCTAACAAAAGTCAGATCCGGTTCTACTACCAAATCTTTCAAAGTAGTCGGAGCAATAGTAGTCTTTGGATCATGCACATACTTTTTAATATGAGAAACGTGAAAAACATTATGGGATCTGGCTAAATTGTTTGGTAACTCTATTCTATAAGCGAGTTTCCCTATCCTCTCTATAATAGGAAATGGACCTATATATCTCGGCTTTCACTTGCTAGCAATCAAAACATTGCTTTACCCATAACCCTACATCCCTTTTTATACCTTCCCCAAAAAAACTTCTCTTCGTATCCTGGTATATCTTAGTTCCTCTAGGATGAATAGCAAACTTCGATCGATGAAATTCCCTAAGAACTTCCTTCCTTAGATTACCAACATCTGAAACATGCAATCATCCTTTCTTTCTTAACCGTCCATTATGGTCAAGGCTAAAATCCTTTAAATCGTCAATCTCAATTCCGCCTTCCAATCTTCTAATCCTTTCAGCTAGCATAGGATCGTCTCTCTATTTAGAAGCAATCCTTTCGATCAATGCTGGTCGAACTTCTAAGCATGACAATACGGCGGTGCTCTGATTAGAACGAGCGGTATTATCTTAACTACACACTACAAGTAGTCGACCTCTCTAAATCTTTCCATTTTTCCAACATAGTTAACGCCACATTCTGATGTTTTCTGTTAAATGCATCGACAATTTTATTTCCTTTCCCTAGCGTATACTCAATACTGAAATTAAGTTGCTAAAACCACCAACCGTCTCTGTTATATCATATTCAACTCTTTCTGAGAGAATTAATATCGTAAGGAGTTATGATCCATATATAACTTGAATCTTTCTCCCAACGGATAATGTCTCGGATACCTAACTTCATATGGTTTGAGCTGTCGAGAAGCATAGGCGATCATTTTACCTCTTTTCATCAACACAACTCCTAATCCTGTTCCACATAAATCTGTATAAACCACTAAATCCCGATTACCATCTGGTATAACTAACACAGGCGCATTAGTCAACAAATGCTTTAACTTAAAGAATACCTCCTCACATTTACTTGATCAAATAAACTATACGTTCTTCTTGGTTAGTTTAGTCAGAGACGTTGCTATCCATGAGAAATCCTTGATGAATCTCCCATAATAGCCAGCTAATCCAAGAAAACTCCTTATCTCGGACACCGTCTTGGGTTTCTTCTAATTATCTATAGCTTCAATCTTAGCTGGATCTACAGACAACCCTTCTTCTGAAACTACATGACCAAGAATTTTACTTCTCTTTTCCAGAAATGACACTTCGAAAAATTTGCTTTAGTTTATGTTGCATCAACGTCTTAAGAACTATTCCAATATGAATCTCATGATCTCTCTCATCCTTAGAATATATCATAATGTCATCAATAAACACCAACACGAACCTACCTAAGTGCTCTCAGAAAACCGGTTCATCAAGTCCACAAAGAAAGCAGGCGCATTATTCAATCCGAATGGCATTACTAACTACTCATATGAACCATATCTTTTTTGAAACGTCGTGAAAGGAATACTGTCCTTCGCCACCCTCAATTGATGGAACCCTGTCACCAAATCCAGTTGGGAAAATACTTTAGCTCTACTCAACTAATCGAATAAATAATTAATTCACGGTAAAGGATATCTATTCTTTATCGTCTTCTAATTCAACTTACGATAGTTAATACACAATATCAATGACCCGTCCGGTTTCTTCATGAACACAATAGCCGCTCCCCAAGGCAAACTGCTTGGTCTACTGAAATTCTTTTCTTCTAAGTCCACCGGTTTCACCTTTAAGTTTGTCATCTCGGTAAGTGTCATTCCGCTAAATGGTCTACTCATGGATTCAGCTCCATGTACAAGATCTATAGAAACTCAATAGCTCATTTCGGTTGTATTCTTGTAATGGGTTCAAAAACATCTGCAAATTCTCTTACAATCAAAAACCAACTTATGTCATCTTCCACCTCTATTGCGTCCAATTTACCACAAACCTCTAAACTCGAATTCTCAACTGAGTATACAATTCGGTCACTACTATCAGGTGTCTCGATGATGTTTTCATATCTCGGTAAAATATCCTAGCATCAAATTTGCTTAATCAGTCTATACCCAAAATAACCCCAAAGCCAACAAAGTCAAACATAAACATACTGTAGGCAAAAGTATGACCTAACAACCCAATTTCTAACTGGTCACATATTATCCTCAGAGTTGCATACCCCCTATTGGATTCGCAACCCTTAAGTAAGTAATAAGGAATGATGATTCTAATTCTAACTTGTATATCAAATACTGAGAGATAAAAAATGTGATGCCCCTGTATTAAACAATACTCTAACTGGTATGTTATGAATCAAAAGTGTACCTTCCATCACAGACTTTCCTTTCTCAGCAACAGTCGGTCTAGAAGATGATGGTTCCAAAGCAAAGACCTTTCCTTTTTCCACCTTTGCCGCTTTTGGACATTTACTTTTATAATGCCACACCTGGTCGCAGCTGAAGCACTTTACATTCTTCTTCCTCATAACTGTCTTGTCATCACCTAATCGACAATCATTAGCATAATGCCTCTTTTTATCACACTTGTAACAGATAATATTAGCTTTCCTTTTCTTGGCAGCTCTATCCTTCTAAGCTCCCTTTCCTTTAAAGAACTTCCTCTTCTTACCCTGAGAACTCTTGGTTTCCACTGACTTTTCCTTTCCAAAAGTTGAAAGCACTTCCCTATTCCTTATCGCCATCTCCACCACTACATTACAAAAAGATGTGGTATAGTCTCCCTAGCAATCTCCGGCTTCAAACCCCGAATAAACTTCTCATTTCTCTTAATCACAGTATCAATAATGGCATAACCATACCTGGATAGCTCATCAAACTTGGTAGCATATTCTAATAGGGGCATTTCTCCTTACACCAAATTAGAAATTTCCTAAGCAAGGTTGGCTTGGCTACTTCAGATAAGCACCGTTCCTTAAATCTCCTACGAAATTCAGCCCAAGTCAAATCCTCTTCTTGGACACCTACGGTCACCTCATTCCACCAGTACAGTGCTGCTCCTTGCAACTGCCAGTAAGCTAATCTCATTTTCTGCTCATCATTCAATCCTAGATCA
This sequence comes from Allium cepa, assembly GCA_030765085.1. Classification (NCBI taxonomy): domain Eukaryota; kingdom Viridiplantae; phylum Streptophyta; class Magnoliopsida; order Asparagales; family Amaryllidaceae; genus Allium; species Allium cepa. The sequence goes on from CM060940.1 coordinate 673,661,143, forward strand.
GTAAAAATTCTCTCACGATGCAACAGCCGATTCTCTACTTCAATAGCATCTTCAATTCTAAGAAAAGGCTTTCCTCCAAGACTTAGTATAATTATGGTTCAACTTGGCATAGTTATTTCCAACCGGCACCATGGGATTAGCTCCTTCTACATTAACAGCATTACCACCAGCCAAACCAACCGCTGCTCCAACTTGCATCATGTTGATAATGAATTGATACATAGTTTCCACATCTACTAGTGGGGTTCTAGCACCTACATTATCATTTGCATTTTCATTAGCATTTTCCTATCGACCTTGGTTCCTTCCGGTATTGGACCGACCATTTCCATTGGTTGTAGTGCCTCCTCCATCTAGATTCACTCTTCGGTTTCCTACTCCAATATCTTGCTTTCTTGTAATCTACGTACGAGCCTTAATAAGATACAAAAAACGGTCTAAGAGAGATGGGAGAATACATACTTATATATAGCAAATACAAGTATATTGCAATAGCATTATCCCATACCCCAATCTTATTCTCTAATTCACTAGATTATGTTTTCAAAAATCTTTTAATCTTTTAAGTTTTACATAAACCTATGCTCTGATACCAACTTGTAACATCACCCATTTTGAGGTCCGAAACAAAGAGCTACAGATGCTGCAGTTATCCATAGTATCATTTTTCGATGATAAAATGCAGCTATGTTAACCATATCAATAATCAAAAGCACATGAATATGAAAATTTTTGAACGCAATTTAATAACAAGTTTTCGCATTTCATTTTCACAACTAAGATTTCATACTCATTACATAATCACATTCGATACCACGTTTAGAAAAAATATTTATTACAAAAATATCCTAGGCGACATATGAAGATGCCCCCTTGGTTGATCGGAGTCTACCACTACTTAACAGTTAAAATTTCTGTCATTACATCAGTTCAAACAAAATGAACTACACAGCGGATTAAATAAAACTCCTAATATAGGTAGCTTCCTTCATGCAGTCTCCAGAAGCTTATCGTCTAATTGAAAACCTAAAATCCCTTACTCCTGACCAACTAAATGAGTATCCGAGAGTCTAAGGGGAAAAAACAAAAACTTTAGGTAAGACAAACAGTCTGGTGTAAATAATAACCTACCATTTCAAACCAAAATAGATATCTTGTGAGACTACACTGCTAAGCGGAATAGATTTTCCCCTCACTAGAATCCTACCAAAACAAATCAACCATATACCATGCTCATACATCCACAATGGTTAACATAAAAAATAAAAATTTGCAAACATGCAACATACAGTGGACCATCCATTCCAATTTATTTGACTATCCATCTAAATTTCATCTGAACATCTATCTTAACTTCAAATGACTTACCATATTATATTTATGTGGACTACCCATCTTACATATAAACATTATATGGATCATCTATCCCTTGCCATATGGACAACCATCATACATGGTTTTACTATTTAAATAATATGGATTATCCATCACACATGTTCCATTTATCCAAACTAATGTGGACTATCCATCACCCGTCTCATAATTTTCATAGGATAACTATGAATCCTTTATTAACCATATAGAGACTATCCATCTTTGGCATCATGTGGGCTATCCATCATACATTCCATAGTTTTTCAAGAATGACTATGAACCTATGACATAATAATTTATAACTAGGTTATAAGTTTATTCTCCCAAGCGCTCAACCCAGGTCTAATGGTATCCCCAATTAAGTTGTACAATCCTTAAACATATAACATCTCAAAGCAATATGCATTGCTATCCCTAATGAATAATGTCAAATTCATAAATTAAGGCATATAGAAATATAATAAATTGGTATCTCTTATGAATAATGTCAAAATCATAAGCCTATAGCTCCCCACTATAGGATCGATTTCACCCTAGAGGGGGGTGAATATGGTGATGGTATTAATTATAAAAATTTATTGCGGAAGTTCATAAAATACTTTCAACACAGATATAACAATATTTTAGCAGCACAGATAATAGCAGAATAATAAATGCAGAAATAGAACGACACAGAATTTAACCAGCTTCGGCAAAACCCTGCCTACGTGCCGCCCCCAAGGTTTATACTAGAAATTAAGCAGTCAAACGCTTACATACGTAAACTCGCGACACCCGTTATCGATTAGCCTTAACTCTACGCTCAAAACCCTGCCACAACTCAGCCACTGAGTTGCGAATTCTCAAACTACGCCACGTAGTTTGTCCCCTAGTCACACGACTAGAAATTACAATTGTCTAATAAAGGAAAATACAAATTTAAAAACAAATTAAACACAAAACCCTAACTTATAAATCAAAGCCTTATATAATTAAAACCAAACGCCGGCCCAATAATCACTAAAATTAATCTCCTTTTCTCTTTTTATTTGTTCGGCCCGTTCTTTCTTCGTTAGTGAAAATGGCTTCTTGCTTTTTTTTCTTTTGTGCGAAAACTAGGGCTTTGCTGAATTGAAGAGGCCGACTTTTATTGATCGATTATAATTGCTGTTCTTTTGATTTTCTTCGGCAATCGATAGTCTCCTCGAGTTGCACTCGACTGCTTCAATCCGTCGAGATTGAATGACTTTGAATTTGGTACGTTTGTCCTCTTTTCGATTTATAGTACCCTCGACTTTGATTCGATTTCCTAATTGATTCTATGCACTGTGAAATTGCTGGAACTCGAATGCTAACTGCCGATGATGTTGATTGTTTATATATGGTTCGATCCCCTATAATTTCGTTCGTATATTGTATACGAATTCGTCGGATACTTTCATGCTTGGCCTTTAGTTTTGATCGAATGCTGTGATTTATTTTTGACTTGTTCAAATTCGTAAATTTTATGGTAGCTTGCTTAACACGGCTTCGATTCTGACTTGATTAATTTCTTGGTCATCACGGCGTTGAATTTCTTTGACGATGTTGATTTCGTTCTTTGTGATTTCAGGCTTGACTTTTATTTTGTGAAAATATGAACTTGTTTGATTTTTGCCTTGGTTATTGATTTTGACTTTTGCGTCTTCGGCACTATCACTGCAAGTATGACTTCGACATTGTTCCTCTGACTTGTTCATCTCCCTTGATCTCCACGGTATTAAAAATTGTAACTTGATTTGAAACACAGTTTTCGTTTCTGACTTGACGATGTTGATTTGGCTTCTCCGTAAACTGCCTTTGGTCATTATATATATTGTTTACATATTGAGTTGTTTCGCTGATGCATCACTTGTTGTTGCCATTCACTTGAATTTAGTTGCATTCGTCTGGTTCGGTCTCGTACCACCTGCTATTCACTTATACTGTGATGTTGTTTTGTACATTTCTTCACTGCAACCACATTGTCACTGTATGTTGTGTTGTCTGGGTTCATATATATGCTCTTTTATTTCAGTGCTTATATATGTTTACTGATATAATTCATGTTGTATTGCATTCGAACTCGTAGCCTTGTCTCACTTTCATTGTCCACTGTTGCATTGCTTCTGATCATATGTCACTGTATATCACTACATGTTGCATTTGCATGTCAGGCTTGTTTATGCTGTTTCACTGCACTGTTCATATGTCATTGTTTCGGTTTTGTTTACATGTGCATGGCTTGCTGGTTCGATGTACTTGAATATGGTTTGCACTATGACTCGAGTCTTCATTTGATAGTAGCTGTGTCAATTTGTGTTCATGTATAGTTTGTCATATTCATATTTATGTGTACAACAGTGTATGTGTTTGTATTGACTTCATGAAATCATCACTTTGATTCCACTGTTGGTCTGTCTCGACTCGAAGTCTGGTTGCTTCATGTTTTTTCACTGGTGACACTGTTTTATATGAGTCCGTGCATTCTTCTCTGGCTTGATGCTTGTGGTCTTCATTTTCACACTGCTGTGTTTTCACTGGTTTGAATTTTTTGATGGTCTGTTGCACTATTGCTTTGGTTATATGCACATGTATATTTTTTTCATTTTGGTTTTGCTGTCACTACATGTATGTATACATTGTGTCATGTCTCTGGTGCACTTGCTTATTTGAGTTTGCACCGAATGGATGCTGTAGACTGGTCTTTGCTTGAATTGATTTGTTGTTGCATGGTTTCGACATTGATTGAGTTCATCGTGGTTTGCTATTTGATGTAGAGGCCAGTTGCAGTTTAATATTGGTCTTGCAGCTTTGTTTATCATGTAGTCAAGTGTGCATTGTCAACTGCTTGGAATTTTTTGTTTTCTGACTCTTGTATTCATAAGCTAGTCTGGTTCACTGTATTGTACTGGTACACTTTGTTGTTTGAATCTGGCCATTCTTAGTTGAATCCAGCTTAAAGCTCGGGTTTGACCTTGTGTTCGTGTCGTGATTTTATTTATATTTCACTTGAGTTAAACCCGACTTTTGATTTGGTTTTGAACTTGTGCTCATCTATCCCTGTAATTTCATCAAGTGTGTATATCGGTTTGCACGGCCTTGTGGCATGTACAATGATACACTGTGCATGTCACAAGTTGTTCGTGTATGATGAATTCAAAATTAAATGATGACGAATAACCCAAATAATTGAGGCAAATAATATTTTCAAAATCACATTTTATTTTATACTGCAAAAATATTTTATTTTCAATTTTACTATGTTAGTGTGTATTTTTGCAGATAGCTCAGATGTTGGATTCAATCTGGACTGGAGTTGAAGATAAAATAGGAGTGAACGAGTGTAATGTAGTGAGGTGCAAATATATGTGAAAATTGTGTTGTAAACAAATTTGTATTGTAATTGCAAATTGTATATCTATAGTGAGAGCTCAAATTTGTACTATTCAAAATTGTAATAAATATTTGTTTGAATAAAATATCTGTTTGAATTTAAACTCTGTGTTATTTATTTTATTCAGCAAATATTTATTTAATCTATGAAAATAAAATAGTACATTAACAAATACATTTAAATGAATATATATATATATATATATGTTTATTATCATCAAACAAAAATCATATACTCGCATATTCAACAATCTCCCCCTTTTGATGATAACAAACATATATTTAAGATTTTGAATTTGTTAAATGTATTTGATCATTCAATTTTCTCCCCCTATTTGAATGCTTCCTCTCTGCACAAAGCTTCGCCTTCATATATGCATGTAAATAAAAATATGCAAATAGAAAATATCTAATCTTTATTTGTCAAAATCTTAACTTTTCTCTCCCTCTTTTGTTATCAGCAAAAGAGTGATAGTGATAGAAAAATAGAGATAAAGTGATAGACATTAATACAACATTAAAAATCAATCAAATATAAATATTAAATTTTAATAAAAATCAAACAAAAGTCATAAATACTCTGTTTGACGCATATTCCACTTTAGAATGACAGGAATGATGTCATCATATAAAAGCATATAGTTATGTCTGTTTGTGGTATATTTATTTCAGGAATTTGAATATCTACTAACCATGCATAACCGTTAGGACTTTTAAATGTGATTAGTAGTATTCCATTTTTTTCTCAAAAAATGAATTCAAGTATCTTTTGACCACACATAACGGTGAGGACTTTTAAATGGGCTTAGAATCAACTTGTCTATTTAATTAATTAATTTTGATATGCGTTCCAAACATGCATAACCGTGAGGACTTTTAAATGAGCATGGAAGCACATAATCAAAATTCCAAGTAATTCATCCATGCATAACTGTGAGGACTTTTAAATGAGAGTGAATACTTAGGATTTTTTTAAATATAAAACGAAAAACGAATGATTCCTGTTTGAAGTACCACATACTAACAAACTATATTGAATTTTGATGAGTGATGGTCGCTAGAGATATGATAGAAATAGAGATGGTCATGGAATTTTTACCAACAAAAAATTTTTATAACTCTTGTTCAAATTTCCAAAGAAATTTACTAAATATACCGTCTCAAGTTATAATATATGATTAATATCAATACACATCACTTTTTCAAACACTATTTATCTTTTCGATAATTAGTAGGGAGTCAGATTAGTCGATGTAATTATTTAAAATCAAATCCAAAAATAATTATAAGACCAAATTTTTCAAAATGACTAATCTGAAACAAGGTCAAAAATTATTTTCTAGAAGGGGTTTTATATAAAAAAATGTCTACGATTTGAAAATTATTTGAAGTGAAAAATATGCAGATATTTCTTTGAAAAACGATGCAGTTACTAAATGTCTCATCATAAATCATGTTCCACCAGTAATTTTTCTATCAACTAGATTACCAGTATAATCTGCATCTAAGTTTTTTTTCACTCAAAATTATTATTAGTTGAATGTTACAGACCAGATCATGAGTTGTGCAAAAAAAATATCTCAAAATCATTTTTAACAACTTTTTAAATGAAATTCTCTTGAATTTGAATTGAAGCCGTGTAAATAATCAAAAATCGTGAATATGAAGTCAGCCATAAAATAATCAAATGTATTATCATCAACCAATAAAACACTTTTATTAATCCAAACTAATATATATGAAGTAGTTCAAAGACTCTAGATATTTTTATAGTGTTCTTGGCATAAGAATATAACTGGCCAATAATTTTGAATAATTCAGAATCAACATCATCGTTTTATTTCATCATCACATTACTGGCTGATTTAGTTCAGATTACAGTGTGGATTATCACATTTAATATATCATTCAAATAAATATACCATTACCTGTTTTACCTGTACGATATTTTTCTTTATTGTCCATTGTGATTTTGTCACCTTTATACTAGGCTAAGAAACTTTGCTTTGTCGCTCGTTGTGTTCCTGGAACAGCCAGAATCCAAGTAACACTATTGTAGTTCCTTAGCTTGCCACCACACCTTCGCGATGAAAGATTTATGTGACCTATTTGTTTTTATAGGTCCATGGTTGTTAGTGGCAGAATATTTTGAAAAATAATTTTGTGGATACCCAAAACTATTTATATATGTTCCTTTTGACACCCAATTTTTTTTTAATTTTGAAAGATTTTATATTTGTGCCTTTTGGAACCCAAATTGGTATAGTTTTCAAGGGTTTGGGTCTATACCAGCAATTATTTTGATTGTGTCCAATTTTTTTACAAATTGTGCACATTGAATTGACTTGATTAATTTCACCTCTATCACGTTCTGATTGATTATATCCAAGTCCTTGTCTATATGTATTAACAGTTTGTTTTCCTAAAAGCATATTTAACAATCTTTCACTTTTCGAAAATTTTCCTATGGTCGTAATAATTGTTGGACTTGTGTTTTGAGGGACGCATTTTCATGCAATAATTGTGTGCACCTTTTAATCAAATTTTCTCTTCGAGTATTTTCACTTTCTTTCAAAATCAGAATTTCATTTTCAAGCGATTTAATTTTGATTTCTGATTTTTTAATTTCTTCTTCAAATGTTGAAAACTTATCACACTTAGGGATCCTACTTTGATAGTTTTTAACTAATTGGTCAAGTTGTTTATTTGATTCTATCAAAGTACCTCTTTGTGATTCAATTTTATTATATCTCTCCCTAAGTCTTTCAAAACAGCCATTTACTTCGTGGAAATATATAAGTAGTTGTGAGTGAGTGAGTGAGTTTTGATACCTTGTTTGGCTCATCATCATCGCTATTAGTTATATCACCTCGAAGGCACATATCTGCTTTCTCACTCTCTTTGTTAGTACTTTTATTATCTTCGTCACTTGTATTCCACGTGGCTGCAAAAATTTTCCTTTTTGATTTCTTTTCTTCGCCGTGTCGATTTCGAGGACAATTAGTCTTGATGTGTCCGGGTTTGTTGCACTTATGACAGATGATCTCCCGTTCTTCTGGGTTGTCTAGTGCTTTGGCTATTCTGCTTTTCAATTTTTTATTTAGAGCTGCATTTCCGTATTTGTGATCCCACTTTTTGAATTTATTCATTAGTAATGCCAGCTCAGCCGCTTCATCATCATCATCCTCATCACTATTACTTTTTACCAATCCTTTTAAGCTCATTTCTTTAACTGAGTCGATTGAGGATGATTTCTCATTGCTGTCGACTTTTGCACCATATATTGCATCAAAAGCATTCCAGATTTCCTGTGCATTTTCACAATGAGAGATAAAGTTAAAATTATCTTGATTAATATGAGAATATAATATATGCATAGTAAGAGCATTAATCGCGATAATTTTGTCATCTGTTATATTACACCCATTTTCAATAATATCCCAACATTTAAAATTAACAGATTTTAAATAAAATTCAATTTTTAATTTCCAATTCAAAAAATCCGTTCCATCAAAAACAGGAGGGATAATATTAGAACGACTCTTAGCAAAAGTAGCCATTTTAAAAATTCAAATTTTTCAAACAAAAATTGGTTTTTGAAAAATCAAAATTTTTTAAAACAAAAATGGCTTTTGTACCTAGCTTTGATACCACTTGTAGGATCAATTTCACCCTAGAGGAGGGGTGAATAGGGCGATGCTATCAATTATAAAAATTTATTGTGGAAGTTCATAAAATATTTTCAACACAGATATATCAGAATTTTAGCAATATAGATAATAGCAGAATAATAAATGCAGAAATAGAAGGACACAGAATTTACCCAGCTTCGGCAAAACCCTGCCTACGTGCTGCTCCATGGTTTCTACTAGAAATTAAGAAGTCAGATGCTTACAAACGTAAATTCGCGACACTTTCTATCGAATAGCCTTAACTCTACGCTCAAAACCCTACCACAACTCAGCCACTGAGTTGCGAATTCTCAAACTACGCCACGTAGTTTGTCCCCTAGTCACACGACTAGAAATTACAATTGTTTAATAAAGGAAAATACAAATTTAAAAAATAATTAAACACAAAACCCTAATTTATAACACTAAAGCCTTATATAATTAAAACCAAACAAGGTCGGCACAATAATCACTAAAATTAATCTCCTTTTCTCTTTTTATTTATTCGGCCCGTTCTTTTTTCGTTAGTGAAAATGGCTTCTTGCTTTTCTTTCTTCTGTGCGAAAACTAGGGCTTTGCTGAATTGAAGAGGCCAACTTTTGTTGATCGATTACAATTGCTATTCTTCTGATTTGCTTCGGCAATCGATAGACTCCTCGAATTGCACTTGGCTGCTTCAATTCATCGAGGTTGAATGACTTTGAATTTGGTATGTTTGTCCTCTTTTCGATTTATATTACCCTCGATTTTGATTTGAGTTCCTAATTGATTCTATGCACTGTGATATTGCTGGAAATCGAATGCCTAACTTCCGATGATGTTGATTGTTTATATAGGGTTTGATCCCCAATAATTTCGTTCGTATATTGTATACGAATTCGTCTGATACTTTTATGCTTGGCCGTTTGATTTTGATCGAATGCTGTGATTTAATTTTGACTTGTTCAAATTCGTATATTTTCTGGTAGCTTGATTCACACGGCTTCGATTCTGACTTGTTTAATTTCTTGGTCATCACGGCGTTGAATTGCTTTGACGATATTGATTTCATTCTTTGTGATTTCGGGCTTGACTTTGATTTTGTAAAAATATGAACTTGTTCGATTTTTGTCTTGGTTATTGATTTTGACTTTTGCGTCTTCGGCACTGTCACTGCAAGTATGATTTCGGCATTGTTCCTCTGACTTGTTCATCTCCCTTGATCTCCACAGTATTAAAAATTGTAACTTGATTTGAAACACAGTTTTCGTTTCTGACTTGACGATGTTGATTTGGCTTCTCCGTAAACTGCCTTTGGTCATTGCATATATTGTTTACATATTGAGTTGTTTCACTGATGCATCACTTGTTGTTGCCATTCACTTGAATTTAGTTGCATTCGTCTGGTTCGGTCTCGTACCACCTGCTATTCACTTATACTGTGATGTTGTTTTGTACATTTCTTCACTGCAACCACATTATCACTGTATGTTGTGTTGTCTGGGTTCATATATATGCTCCTTTGTTTCAGTGCTTATATATGTTTACTGATATAATTCATGTTGTATTGCATTCGAACTCGTAGCCTTGTCTCACTTGCATTGTCCACTGTTGCATTGCTTCTGATCATATATCACTGTATATCACTACATGTTGCATTTGCATGTCAGGCTTGTTTATGCTGTTTCACTGCACTGTTCATATGTCATTGTTTCGGTTTTGTTTACATGTGCACGGCTTGCTGGTTCGATGTACTTGAATATGGTCTGCACTGTGACTCGAGCCTTCATTTGATAGTTGTTGTGTCAATTTGTGATCATGTATAGTTTTTCATATTCATATTTATGTATACAACTGTGTATGTGTTTGTATTGACTTCATGTAATCTTCACTTTGATTCCACTGTTGGTCTGTCTCGACTCGAAGTCTGGTTGCTTCATGTTTTTTCACTGGTGACACTGTTTTATACGAGTCCGTGCATTCTTCTCTGCCTTGATGCTTGTGGTCTTCATTTTCACATTGCTTTGTTTTCACTGGTTTGCATTTTTTGATGGTCTGCTGTACTATTGCTTTGGTTAGATGCACATGTATATTTTGTTCATTTTGGTTCTGTTGTCACTACATGTTTGTATACATTGTGTCATGTCTCTGGTGCACTTGCTTATTTGAGTTTGCACTGAATGGATGCTGTAGACGGGTCTTTGCTTGAATTGATTTGTTGTTCCATGGTTTCGACATAGATTGAGTTCATCGTGGTTTGCTATTTGATGTAGAGGCCAGCTGCAGTTTAATATTGGTCTTGCAGCTTTGTTTATCATGTAGTCAAGTGTGCATTGTCAACTGCTTGGAACTTGTTGTTTTCTGACTCTTGTATTCGTAAGCTGGTCTGGTTCACTATATTGTACTGGTGCACTTTGTTGTTTGAATCTGGCCATTCTGAGTTGAATCCAGCTTAAAGCTCAGGTTTGACCTTGTGTTCGTGTCGTGATTTTATTTGTATTGCACTTGAGTTGAACCCGGCTTTTGATTTGGGTTTGACCTTGTGCTCACATGTCCCTGTAATTTCATCAAGTGTATATATCGGTGTGCACGGCCTTGTGGCATGTACAGTGATACACTGTGCATGTCACAAGTTGTTATTGTATGATGAATTCAAAATTAAATGATGACGAACAACCCAAATAACTGAGGCAAATAATATTTTCAAAATCACATTTTATTTTATACTGCATAAATATTTTATTTTCAATTTTACTGCATCAGTGTGTATTTTTGTAGATAGCTCAGATGTTGGATTCAATATGGACTGGAGTTGAAGATAAAATACGAGTAAACGAGTGTAATGTAGTGAGGTGCAAATGTATGTGAAAATTGTGATTTAGTCAAATTTGTATTGTAATTGCAAATTGTACATCTATAGTGGGAGCTCAAATTTGTACTATTCAAAATTGTAATAAATAATCGTTTGAATAAAATATCTGTTTGAATTTAAACTCTATGTTATTTATTTTATTCAGCAAATATTTATTTAATCTGTGAAAATAAAATAGTAAATTAATAAATACATTTAAATGAATATATATATATGTGTGTGTGTGTGTGTGTGTGTTTATTAACATCAAACAAAAATCATATACTCGCAAATTCAACACCCACAATTAATTACTTCTACAAAGGACTTACGGCACTCATGTCATAATAATAATATCGAACCTCTATCCAAGGTTAGAAAATGCAATTTTAAATTTTTATCATAAGGCTAACCGCTGAAATCAAAAGGCTATCGACATTTTTAAAACATAGGCTATCACACATTTAAAAGTTCCCTTTTGTTTTCATGAAACAAGGTATCGCAGGCATTAAAATAAAGAGATGTGGCATCAATACCGCACGGCGTATTTTACTTATGGCATTAACACTATAATGTCGAAAACATAATACTTTAGCTATTATGTCGCATACATAAAAAAATTTACGACACCATCGCTATAAAAAATTTATACCAAAATTGATGACATCCGGCATCAACCTTTAACACTTTAATATTGGCGTCATAAATGCTATAACTTATGGGTTGTCGGCATGCGGCATTACTGCCTAAATATAGTTAACATAAAAAACAATTGCTACTGAAAATAATGGTGTGCGGCATTGGAGACATGCGACATTATTTAAAACCATGGGGAATACTTGCGGCATAAATTTAAGAGTGCTGAAAACTATCAACATTGATAACTCATGACATCAATATATCATATACCTATGAGATGCGGTATTCCCATTATATTAATGGTGGATGCATAACTCAAAGCATCGCATACTTACGGCATAAGTATCACATGCATTGCATCATGACAATGCCGCCAATTTCTGATATCACTTACAACTGTAAAGTGATACCACCTGTTGTCAATGCCGAATGCCATGGCAATGCCACATATCGGTGGCATTGTTATAATTATCATAGAAACTATTTTATTTCTATTAAAAGAAATTTTTACCAACTTTTATTACTTGTCCAGTTTCTATTGGTTGAAAATAAAATTTACCAATTTCTTTTTTGAAGGCTTTTGCAAATCAGTTTTACACTTCCAAAAGCATTAATCAACTCAATTAATTAATACCCTTAATTAATATTAATTTATATCCTTTTCTAGCATAATAAATTCATAGAAATTCTTAATCACTTGGGAAAAATTCCCAAAATTTACCAAAAATCAGAATTAATATATTCTTTCATTATAAAAATTTCAGAGCCAAAATAATTATTTTTTACTAAATAAAACCCGAAATAAATACTGTTTCATCTTTAGAAAATTCATAAAACATCCATTTTAACTTGGAATATTTTGAATTAAATATCCATCTTCAAAATAATGTTTTATACAACACATAAGAAAATCATATTAATTGGAGATCAAAAACTTAGGTTCTACCCTTAAAACCCATATAAAAAATTTCATAAATCATTATTTTATCCAAACAATAATCATACATCCATAACATGGCGAAAACAATAAAAAAAAATTGAAAATTACCCATAACCGAATTTAAACACAAAATAATATAGATGGTTTATCATTGTTCATCTTAAATTAAACGAAAAGATTGAAATTTGATGGAGTTTAGTTTCCCTAAGCTTTTTCCCTTTTGATTTCTTCTTCCTTTTACCTTGATTAATGGTCGGCCCTTTATTTCTTTGTGATTGTTTATGATGTAAAAGGAGAATGAATGGGAATGTGAGGGTTTAAGGGATGAAAGGGAGAACTGTTTCTATTTTGCACTTCTCATTTATTCTTTCTTATGTTAAGTTTAAAACAATTTTATTACTTGATTAGTCAAAGCCCGACCTTGTTAATTATCAAATCTCATCTCCATGTCCCACTACACTATTCTATTTAATCTATCTAATTAACCTAAATAATGTTAAACTAAAATTAGGGTTGTTATAGCTGGCATAGTTCCAACAAAAGCAAGCTGTTTAGTGTTAATTTCTTTTGTTTTAGAGGAAGAATTTGGGAGTATGCTTAAAGATTTGGTTCCTCTAGCTATAAGTTTTGGTTACAACGTAGCTAATGGCCTTAATGAATTTGTATTCGATTCTGAGTAAAGATTGTATGGTTAGTAGAGAAAGCTCGGTATTTTTATTAAGTTGTTTGAGAGAAACGAGGACATGATGGTAAATTCTATGGATGTTTTCTTGCAGATTTTCCTATTAGAGAATTTGATCATGAAAGGGAGAAGGCTGTATTTTTATCAAAATGTTGATGATGTAATTTGGATACTTCTGAAATAAAAACATATTTATGAAAGTGCTACTAATTGTTATTTACTCAATGTTTGATATGTAATCTTCGGTAGCCTCTATGCTCAGATCCAAGTCTCCTTTAAACAAAATGGTTAAGGCATACTATGAGGTGACTTAATGCCCTAAGGCACTAGGTGCTCGTCATACTGGGTGGTGAATTTGTAAGTAAAATGAACCTTTCCATAATTACTTATTTATTGTTTTATTTTTAATGCATTGTGTATGTATAGCCCCCCCTCCTTCCCCAAACCTTCATCCGGATCTCACAAACTAAGAAAGTGTTTGCACTTGATCTTAATTTTAAGGAATGAATTGTAATATGTTCTTACATATTATATATGGTTATTGTCATTCTTATACAGAGGGATGTGATGATGGGTGCAAAGGTCAGGGCCGATGAGGCCTATCCTGCTAGCTTCATAATTGTTGTCTAGATGCCAGAAAGAAAATGAGAATTTCAGACTAGTGCATCATACAAGTGGTTGTTTTCATCTTTACACCATTAGGGATGATGAAGAAAAGTTCAAGCAATGCACAAGGTTCGATCATACCAATTAGGGCATAAAGGCAGACATTCCGTACCTCAGCACATACAACGGTTGCACTATCTGCAATGGTGCAATCATTACAATGACAAGGGTACAAGGGCATGTGCAACTCTAACCTAAGGCTCAAGGTAAGATTACTATGTTGAGCATTATTTGTAAAAAAACTATGGATCGAGACAAGGAAGATGACGATAATGTTATACTTCTGACTTGAAGGATCTAGTGTATAGATTCTTTTAGACAATAGTTCAAACCATCGAGTACAAAGGAGGTATCAAACAATTGACTTCATGATTCAATGAAGCCTTGGAACAGCGTAACCAGATTCAAGATTTGTACGATCTTGATCTGGGCAAGAACACTTTATTATAGTTTCTGATGATGCAAATTTGTATAAAACAAAATGGAGAAGAAGAAGAAGAGAACAAATTTGCAACGTTTATACATTTGCAATACCTTATCGCAAAATCTGGCTGTAATGAAAGTGTTCTGCAACACTTTCTAACATTGCAAAATCTGGGAGAAGAAGTTGTTGTTTTTGTTGCAATAGCAACAGTTCTGAACATTGCTATTTATAGTGTTAGAGAGATGTCTATTCATCTAGAGATGCGTTTGTTCAAAGCATTGCATCCCTTCCTAATGGTTCAAAACTATTGCTAACGATCATGTTCGTTCGTTCAAATATCCCCCCATCGCCAATTAATGCATCTTTTGCCAAATCTGTCCATTTAAATTTGAATTTAAATCTGGTCCGTCTCAACAAAAAATTAATTATGTCAATTTAGACCCAAACTCGGATGGTTTGATCAGATGGATGATGGCAGCAGCGTGCGCATATGTGGTGTTATGCATGACTTCCCTCCTCACAATAAATCAAACATTTGGGTGCCTAAAGGGCTCAACCTTCTCATGAGGAATCTATATTTAAACAAATATAGGTACATATTTTCAAAGATATGGGAATATTCTTCCTTCCCTCTTCTTCTCACTTTAAAACGGAAAAAACTATGGAGGTAATGTTGAAAATATCCAACATTCTCCCCTTATTTTCAAGATTGAATATTTTAAAACATTTTAAGTTTAAACGGAATGGCTGCATCACTTGAGTGATTGTCTACGTACCCAAGTGGGATCAAGCCTAACATAGTTCAAGGTCAAGGAATTGCATCATCGTAAAAACCAACAGATAAATGAAAGGTATCTTTTGGATTTGAACCTTCACTTAGTGTAAACCATTCAAAACCTTATCGAGATTCTATGGTGAATAAATCTTGAACCAGGTATCCCTAATGATAAAACCGGACACACATGTTGATTTTCTTAGGTAAAGTGTTCCGTGTTGCTCAGCATGTTAATGGTCATGTGCTTTTAATCTTGGGTTCATGAATCTACTTTAGAAAGCGGTCTTACTTTCTTAGGAAATGGCCTGATTTCCATATTCATATAGGAAGTCTCTTAGGTGTTCCTGTGATACACATTTTAGTTATCTAGACTAATTAAGGATATTTTATCCATCCTTTGTTCTTGTAGAATCCCACACCATACATAATGGGAATTTTTGATTTAGTGTTCCATAATAATCCTCTTAACTTGTTGGTACTCATTGAACCTTGTTTATCCTTTTCAAAACATAGGTTGTATTTCTGTTAAGGATGACAACCTTCATCCACAAGCCTTAGTCTCATTTTCTTTGATTTTACAGAAACCATTGCCTTTGGAAGACTCTTAGTGAGTGGGTCAGCCAAGTTTTTCTTTGTTTCTATGTTGTCAACCATTATTACTCCTCTTTTGAGTAATTGTCTTATCATTTGAAGTCTTAGACTTACATGTCTTGACTTTTCATATATGTCTTATTAAAGACATTGTATATCGTTGCCTGATTATCATAGTTAATCAAGACCGCTGAAGATGGTTCCTTCCATAGTGGAATTTCTATTAGTAAATCCCTAAGCCATTATGCTTTCTTACATGTCTGCTAAAGCAATCAACTCTAACAACATTGTTGAGTCGGATATACAAGTTTGCTTCTTGGAACCCCAAGACACAGCAGCACCTCCTAATGCAAAGATCCATCCAGTCGTAGACTTAGATTTGGATTCTACATTATTCCAGGTCGCATCACTATATCCTTCTATTACAGCTAGATATCTTTTATAAGATAAACCATAGTTAGTGGTCCCTTTCAAATAGGCTAGAACTCAAGAAATTGATTTCCAATGTTCATAACTTGGATTACTCGTAAATCGACACAGCACGCGTATAACATGTGTAATGTCTGGTCTAGTGTAATGCATAGCATACATAAGACTTCCAATAACACTGGAATAATCAAGTTGAGAAACGGAATGCCCAGTATTATTTACTAATCTAATACTAGGATCTAAAGGAGTTGGTGCTAGTTTGTCATTATAATGACCATACGTTTTGAGGAACTTCTTAATGTAATGAGATTGGGTTAGAAACAACTCCCCTTCTTTCCTAATGATTTTAATTCCTAAAATTATGTGAGCCTCTCCTTGATCTTTCATATCAAAATTAGAAGATAGAAACTTTTTAGTTTCATTCACACAAGATATATTAAAACCAAATATTAGCATGTCGTCAATATATAAACATATTATAACATAACCGATGTTATCTGATTTGCTATAAATACATTTATCAGCATCATTAACAATAAATCCATATGACAATGCTACTTTATCAAACTTCCCATGCCATTTCATAAGAGCTTGCTTCAGGCCTGGGATTTTGAAACCTTCAGGTTGTTTCATATATATCCGTTCTTTTAAATCTCCATTTAAAAAAGTGGTATTTACATCCATTTGACGTATAACCAATTTATGAATGGATGCAAGTGTTATTAAACAACTATAGAAGATATACGAGCAACTGAATCGTATGTATCAAAATAATCTACTCCGTGTCTTTGCTTATAACCTTTAGCACTTTGAAATTATCGATGGATCCATTTGTATTCAACTTTTTCTTGAATATCCATTTACATCCTATAGATTTAGCAACATGAGGTAAATTAGTTAAAACCCAAGTTTGGTTTGACAGTATGGAACTCATTTCATCATTGATAGCATCTTTCTAGAAAATGGAATTTCTGGAATTCATAGTCTCAGAATAAGTTTTAGGACCATCAACCATATTCATTACATATCTAGCCACATTGAGGACTTCATCCTTACTGCCTTTTACAAGATAAGTTATGAAGTCAGGACCATAGTCCTCTATTCTTGCTCTTTTATTTCTTCTTTGTTCAATACTATTATCTGGTACTGATACATCCTTGCTGTTTTGAGCAGGAGCATAGTCATCGTCATTGATATCATTAGTCGTATTAGGTTTTGTACTATATAATCTTGATGGAACTTCAAGTATTTGATTTTCAAAGAATTCTACATCAATAGATTCTATAACTTCTACGGTGTCAAGAATTAGGAACCTGTAAGTTATACTGTTAAGGGAATAACCTACGAAAACACATTTAAATGCCCTATTACAAATTTTGGTCGTTTAGAGTCTGGCTCTCTAACATATGCTAAACAACCCCAAACTTTAAGTCTTGTAAGATTATGTTTCCTATCAAAACCATGATTCATAAGGAGAAGCATTATTCTTTTTAAGTGGTACTCTATTTAAATTATAACATGCAGATAACATAGCCTCACCCCATAAGTTATTAGGTAAATTTGAAATTATAAGCATGGCATCAAGCATTCTGCTAAAGTTCTATTTTTTCTTCCAGCAACACCATTTTGGTGAACTAAACCATGTTGTTTACAAAACAATGTGAATTCATTTGAGAAATATTCACCACCACGATCTGAATGTAATACTTTGATTTGAACTCCTAATCGTGTTTTCACTTCAGCGTTGTAAATTTTAAATTTATCAAAAGCCTCATATTTAGTATTCATTAAATACACACAAGCATATCGAGTATAATCATCAATAAATGTGATATAGTATTTGTTACCGTCATAAGTAATATGGCATTTTAAGTCACCCACATCAGTATATACCAAATCAAGCAAACTAGTTTTCCTTCTACAGATTTAAAAGATTTTCAGTGTATTTTTGCTTGAATACATATTTCACAGTTAGAGATAGAATCGAAATCACAATCAGAAATTAATCCTAATTTATGCATATTTTTAAGAGTATAATTAACATGTCTTAATCTACCATGCCATAAACTAAAAGAATCAACAATATAAGCAGAAGATTTCTTTATTAAATTGAACTTAATCATGCCATTACAGGAGTATCCTTGTCCAATGAATTTGTCGTTCTTGGACAACACTAACTAATTAGACTCATACACCATCTTGAATCCTTCTTTGTTAAGAAGTTATCCAGAGACCAAATTCTTACATATATCTGGTACATAAAATACTTTGACTAGTGTAAGAACTTTTCAAGAGGTGAGTGGAAGTTCTACAGTGCCTTTTCCATAACTTTGCTTGAAACCTTATTTGCTGTAGTAACTTTGTTGTATTCTCCATTGTTTTCTTCATAAGTTTAAAACAAACTACGATCTTTGCAAATATGAATGGTTGCTCCAGTATCAAGCCACCAATCATTATCAATGTCACTAACGGAATTTGCCTCTTGCACTAAAGCCAACAGCGAGTCTTCGACTAAGTTCACTTTTTGTTGTTTCTTCCACAGACGGCAATTTCGGGCACGATAGCCGGGCTTGTTACAGAAATAACAAGCATCTTTCCTTTTGTTGTTCTTGGGATCATTTTTTCTTTTAAACTGTGTGTCTCATTTTTAGGCTTTAACTTGTCAGTTATTTCAATATTATTTTCCTTAGAATGGGACTCAAATTGTGGATTACCATCTAATTCTCTTTTATGAAAGTCCTCTTCAATATGATGACGACATTGCAAAACGTCTAAATCATAATCCGTTTCCGTATGCTTCAATTTTTATTATAATCATTTCAAGAATTAGGGAGTCTATAGATCATGACTCCAACAACAAAAGATCCAGAGAGATCTATTTTAGCATTTTTAAGTTGATTCATCAATAGTAAGATTTCACTTACTTGTCCTATTATGGACTTATTGGCAACCATTTTGAAATGTATAAAACTGAAAATAATAAATTTCTTGTTACTTGTCTCTGATATGCGGTATATGTTTTCCAGTGCAATCCAAAGAGCCTTCGTAGTTTTCAAGGTCCTATGTGCGTTGTAGACAGCAGTAGACAGTGCATTCAAAATGTGCCCTCTACACAAAAAATCATTTTCTTTACGCTTTGCATGTTTCACTTTTACAGCATCTGTTATAGTTTCCTCCGATATCACCTCTAAGCCATCTTTCAAAATGTAGAACGATTTGACGGTGATAAGGAAGAACTTCGTCGTCTCTTGCCAACGAGTAAAATTATCTCCATCAAAACGCTCCAATCGAGTTAAGTGTTGATTCATGATTTGCAGGGCACTCAAACTTTACATGGTTGAAAGCTGCTATCTAAAATTTGTTAAAAATTTGTGGTTCAAAACGAGGAAGATGACGATAATGCTGTATTTCTGACTTCAAGGACCTAGAATATAGATCATTTCTTACAATAGTTCAACCCACCGAGTACAAACGAGTTATCAAACTATTAACTTCAAGATTCAATAAAGCCTTGGAAGGGCCGAGAGTCAAGGTTTGTACGATCTTGATCTGGCCAAAAATACTTTATTAAAGTTTGTGATGATGCAAATTTGTAGAGAACAAAATGGAGAAGAATACTTTATTATAGTAATAGTTCCATATTTTTCAAAATGTGGAACTGTTCTTCCTTCCCTCTTCTTCTCACTTTAAAACAGAAAAAACTATGAAGGCAAATGTTGAAAAAATCCAACGCTATTGAGGAGGGCAGGAAGAGGAATGTTGCCATCCTTGCTGTTTGATTTTTGACTTATATAAATGCTCTTTTGGTAGCTTGTTTTGATGACGGTTATTACTGAGTATGATGTGGTATTATTTTTTGTATGTTGAATTTTATTTTGGGACAATTTTGATGAAGTTTTGCAGTTTTAGAATGTGTGGGCTTAAGATGCTTGTTTACTTTACAAAAACTACAAAAACGGACATGTGGTCTTTACTGTATTATATGTGGATTTTTTTGATCTGTTGTTTTATGTAATTATGAAGGTCTAATATAACAGAAATTTCATTAACTTTATTATGAAATAAGTTTTAGCCATGTAAATAGAAATCTGATCAATGTCGAGGATTGTGATTGATTATAATCTTCCTGAATAATCTCTATTGTCCATGTGAATCTTTGTCTTTGAGGAAAACCATAAGTTTTGTTTCCTTATTAGTCGATTGAATCTCTATTGTCCATGTGTGTTAGGCTATTAGTTTTTGTAACAGAGTTAATGTTACTTTAAATAAATAATAAAAGTTTATATATTATAAAGTGGAGTTGTATTACCTTGGAGAAAATAATATCATATGATTTTGGTTTATGTTACTTTTAGTTTGAGTACATTCAGACGCACTTTAAACAACATGAAGATTCCCAAATCATATACTTAAGAATTACTATCGTAAACTAGACTAGATACAGATTTCGATACCAATCAAAAGAAATCACATACTTTAATTCAAACAAATATACACTCAAAAAGCTCAAGTAATTGGCTAGAGAGAAGCTAAAACTCCAAGACTTCCTAAAACTATTACGAATAGGAACATCCTCGAAATCAACCAAACAACCACTCCAGTACAAACTCATTACCTACTTCCTCCTCTCTAGTAATGTTGAAAATTCCTTAGATCTAATTCTTAGCATAATGAGAAGCATTGCTAACATGATGGTCAATATCATCCACTTTCTCTCCCAGCACCTCCTCACCATGACCGTCCTGTTAATAAATACCTAATGTCAATCCCAGCAAGCTAATCTACTCTATCTCCTTCACGGATTCACACCTTTCCTATACCCATGTATCGCATAAAACAACATCAAGATTATTTTATACAAACATTAATATGTACATAATCATGGTGGAACACCTAAGTTCTCTTACAAATATTTCATATTATATCATACAAGATATGTATATTTGCAAATAACAAATTTCAAGCACAAAGAAAAGCAGTACTACGCTTGTAGATAATTATTACCCCTCAAAGCTACCAAAAATGACATAAATGGGTGTATTGTAAGAACGCATTTTTCTTTTAGTTGAAATAATAAAAAGACCATGTGCTTGTCTTAAAATAATAAAAATATAAATGCACTTTTTGTAGAAATGATATACCAAATTAATTTCTTTTAGGTCTTGCTTTTGTGGAACAAACCTGTGTTAAAATGATAATTTGATACCTGTTTAGTATTAAACCTAAGCATGCATTTCCTAGCTATCTACAAAGAGTTGAATTTAAAATATCTTTTAGAAAATATATATATATATATATATATATATATATATATATATATAGTTATTTTAGAAGGACGGTTAATTGTGTTAATGTTTTCAAATATAAAGATGAATCTTTTTATTTTTGTTTATACAAAGCGTTTTTATAATCTAAAGTAAAAGGATACCGCATGTATCTTTAAACGAAAAGATCATTTCGTTTATCATTTTATAAAAAAGATTAGTTTTTATAATTGTTTGCATAAAATGATAAATCCTTCTATCCTTTTACTAAACCAATCTATACTTTATCTCTTTTTTCCTTGAATATACTTTAGGAGAACCCGGAGGACTGGTAAACTCCTGAAAGAAATTAAGTTGTACATGCCCGCTCCAACTCATGGCATCTATAATCCCCGGATACTTTTTTACGAGAAATGTGTGCAATGCAGGGCTCGAACCTGAGTCTGTTATCAGGCCTAGGCATCCCTTTCCATTGCGTCACACCTGCAAACTACTTCTAAAGAACACAGTATTTCGAATTATTTTTAATCAAAGAACTAATTTGCATTTATATTCACATTTCATTAATCTTTTTTCCCAAAAACATGGTTATCCACACAAATTCATTCACCTTTTTTTCTTAAAAAAGATAAACTCGTTTCTTTTACTTCTTAAAAGTATACGAATACATTTATCGTTTTCTTAAGCAAAATAATGAATTCTCGGTAGTCTTAAATTGATAATTTCATTATCCTTTTGTTTTTACAATAAAGTTTTTTTAGTTATTAGATGGTGTGGAAGTGTTTTTTCTTTCTTTCTGAAAACAGGCAATTCATTTACCTTTTTTTTCAAGATAAACTCATTCATCCTTTCTTAAAAAAATCGATTTGTGATACCTTAAAAAAGGCGTGTTCAATTATCATTTTTGCAACAAGCAAAACTCTTTTATCTTTTTCAAAATTGAAGTTTTTTGTAATGATGATTAAAGCATACTAGTTTGAATTATTAGATGTATGTGTAGTTGAATATGATAAAATAGAGAAAAGCTAAAATATAAATTGTAAAAATAAATGATAAAAAAATATGTTAACAAATTAAAAGATAAAATGTATAAAGCTGAAACTTTAAAGCAAAAGGGTGAAAGATAAATTATAAGAGATAAAAGTGAAAAATCTAAAGTTACAAACTCACAAAACTTAAATTTTTTAAGATTTGTTTAGAAAAAAAATTTATCATTGTAAAATTAATAGGAAATTTAGTTATTAAATGCAAAAAAATAAAAATAAAAATAAAACACTAACTGAAAAGGTTGGAGATCATATGAAAATTATTTTGTTAACTTAACCACAAAAACCATCAATAAATATTTATTTTTTTGTAAAAGAAAAATTCATTCGTCTTTTTACAAAGAGTTAAACGCATCTATCCTTTTATTAAAACCCAAAGGCTTGTACATTATTTTTATGTATGGTTCATTTAATAACTTGTTGGCATTTATTTATATGTTAGTATAAATTCAAATATGTGTACTAAAAAAATAAAAGCATTCGACCATTTTTAACAAAACATATGCAAAAGGATAAACAAATTTCTCTTTCATTCAAAAGGTTAACTGAAGTATTTTTATAATAAGTGTAAATTTTAGCTGAAGAAACTTAACACTATACTAAAGTTCACCGAAAAATTTCATTAAACTAAAGTTGAAAAAACTTAGCACCATACAAACAGTACATTACAATTAATAATTTTACTGAGATATTAAAAGATAATAAGATTTAGTTTTTGTGCATAATACTAAAATCATTCATCTGTATCCAAATTTTCAAGTATAATTGAAAAGCATCCTTGAATAAGGTACAAATATGTCACTGAACCTAGTATTAAATAACACGTTGTGGTGTGTGGCTACAACATACTCTCAAAGAAAAGAGTTCATTTGCAAACAGCACAGTCACAACCTTGTCTTTCTTTTGTTTTTTGGTACATTTGTTGCCACAATTTTGTGGAGTCTGCATTTTTTAAGTATAATTGGGTTATTAAGGTTTTGTCCACGTTAAGATTTTAAACAAAATGGAAAGGGGGAATTAATTTAAAGGACAAAATTTTCTGTATTTTTTGCCTCAAGGACACGACCTCAATATTTTTATCATAAGGACAAACATTCTTCTAAAAATTATTCACAAGGACAAACATTTTCCAAAATTATTCATAAGGACAACAAAACTGATACCGAGCTAAAAACTGATATCTAAAAACTGCTACCGATAACTGCAAACTGATACCTAAAAACTGCTATCAATAACTAAAAACTGATACCTACAGAGAATTGTCCTTCAGGATAAAATATTGAAGGTCTGTCCTTGAGGCTAAAAATCTGTGAAATTTTGTCCTTGACAATAATTTCCTGAAATGGAAAATAAAATAAGCTTTGAACTCTTTTTTTAATAATATATCATTTTAGATTCACATATAATTGCTCAATGTTGTAGAAACAAAAGATGCAAGTCGTCAATTCTTTTACATAAATTAATTACCTGTTTTTAGTAACTGAATATTATAAACAGATGAAAAAGATAAAGAGAATTATCTTTACAAAAGTTAATTTATGTTGAAAATAGTCGAATTCATGATTAAAAGAAATAGTAAATATAATTATATTTTTATTTAATATCACAATAGATAACATTTATAACTTCAATTTTTTGTCCATTTTTAATTAATTATAAATAAAATGATAAATATAAAATTTGGAGGATAAAATAGAAAGAGTATAGACAAAGGATAATATTATAACCCATCTTCTCTTCGTATAAAAGGTAAACGATAAGTTAGTTTATCATTTTGAACGTTTAAAGTATAGAAACAAAATTTTGTTGTTTTTGAATAAAGAAGTTGAATATTACATAAATATGAAAAGCTCCGCAATTTGTTCTTCATTTAAAATTACTTTTTATATATGAAATGATAAAAGATACATTAAAGACATTAACATAAAGATAAAAGATAAAAAGAAAAGGATAAAAGATAAAAATTATAACTATGGAAACATAAATCAAAATACTAATTTTATAAGTGAACATTATAAGCAACAAAATACGATTAAATTTTTTTAATAAGTAATGCTAAAACTTCGTTTAATGCCTTATCATATCTAGGTTAAGTTAAGAAATTAATAGGGATTAAAAAAGTTAAGGTGAGGGATAACAAGTCAATAACTTTGCTAATGGGTCAACGTAGATAAGTTAAGCAGTATCATGAACCATTATATTATATGACTAGTGTTATAAGGTTGTGAAATCACACATCAAACTTCAATTAAAAGCATCGATTACTTAATTCAACAAATAGTCGCCCAATTCTAGAATAATGATATATATACATACACACAGACGCATATTATAGAAAAAATCTATTGAGACACAAAATGGTGACACAATTGGTGACACAATAAAATTCAAACATCAGATTGCCTCTTATTTCAACATCATGTGTGAACGCAATGACATCCAAATGTCCAAAACTATTGTATTATTGTGTTTTATTTTGTGTTCAAATAGTCAACCTTGTATACGTGTATGCATGCGCTGCAAAGTAACAAATATTGCCTAAAGTTGAAAGAAGTTTCTCCCAAATAAAAGCCAACTGTGGTAAAACTAAATAAACTCAACACTCGAGCTATAAGTCCAAATTACTTGGTTTAACAATAAAAAAAATTCTAAAACAACAATGTAAAAACATAAATAACTACTTTTTATATGTAAACTGTATGTTGCAAAAGTTAATAATATATATCTTTGCAGAGGTAAGTTTCGCTATGAGCAATCAAAAATTTAATTGAATTAAACGATGGCAAAGGGTATCTTTTCATTCAAAACCATAAAATATCAACATAACTTCAAATTTTGTTTATACTATTAGTACCGAATTAGGTTTAACTGAATTGAATCAGTACTTGCTGAATTTGAATTACATTTAATTTGTACAAAATCAGTACTGGTTTAAATGGTTAGGGATATACCTTTGGCACAGGCTGCTTCCCTAAACCAGTACATTAAACTAGATAGTAAAATTTTGGTTTTGACGCAAGGAGGAAACCCTAGTTTGTCGAGTGGCAATGGTAATAGAAGGGTGGGAAGAACGTAAGTTTAATGAAATAAGGAATGACAAAGTAATTTCAATTTTTATGTCCTGCAAACTATTTTTTTTCTTCTTGGGTAGTAAATTCATTGTATTGTGCCGTGAGTCGCTTGTTGAGAAAATCCCCTATATCTAATTATAATATTAATTGACTGTTGATAAAGAGATAAGAAATGAGGACCGTACACAAAAAAAAAATATAACAATTAATACATAACCACTGAGGCGGTTATTTTTTAAAGTAATGCTCAAAGAGAGATGCAGTAGAGCCTATTTTTCAATCATCTTCTTCATCAGTTTCACTTTCCGATAATTTCATGCGATTCAAATTAGCTTCTAATGGTGGAAGTCCATCCTCCGAATCATAGTCAGAATCAATATCGGATTTATGAGATGACTCTGCTGTTTCTGCAATTTCATAAGTTCTTAAAGTAATTTTTATCATATATATAATGTCAAGGTACTACAGGGATATATGATAAACCTTTTGTGTCTTGAAGCTGTTTTGGGATCTTTGCATTATTTGAAAGCCAAGAGTTTTGGGCCGAGATTATCTCTGCGCCTGTCTCACATTTGGAGTATGCCTTCAGTAATTCTCTGCATGTTGAAACAAAGAAGTTGACAATTACCGGTACTGCATAAATATATGGAGGGAATGTTATCTGAACTTCATTTTGCACTACCACACTCCACTTGTATATATTTCATAGTGGGTAACTTCAGCGAAACTGAAGTGGATGAGCAAAAAAAATAGAATATAGATTTTAAATAACAGCATTTAGCTGTTCACCTACAGCTTCTGTGAACTTAATGCTTTTCAGATGGTTGGTAAGTAATTTCAGAGAAAGTGAAGTGAGTAAGTAAAAAACAGAGTCTACATTTTAAATGACAGCATTTGGCTGTTCGCTTATTCTAGCTATTGTGAACTTAATGTCTTTCAAATAGGCATTCACTTTATTAGCTTGAAATGGGTTTTTTTTTTTTTTAATAAAATAAAAAATAAAGGCTAAATCCATTATCGCCCACATCAATTTATTTCAACACCTCCATGTGTTGAAAAGATTGCATGCCTCATGTATTTCCTTAAACACCCGATTTTATTCAAATTTTACTTTGTATCTTTTATTTTATTATTGTATGTCATATCTCCTTTTTACCATTTTACTGCTTTATTGTCTCAAACCCCAGATTTCAACGTTACATCACATCAAATTGTGTTTAGCCTTTGTGCTTCAATTTTCGTATTAACGATTTAGGTGTTAAAAAGTTTAATTGGTTTCGTGCATAATGCTACAGTTTAGACCATCTATCAAACAATAATGATATTTCAAAACGTCTTGGATGAAACCACAAACATTTTAGTGTGGTTTTATATTCTACTGGGTCAGCACCTACCGTAGATTCTATCAAGCAATCTTTCACTATACAAGGTTTAAATCTATTACAAGTTTGCTATATGCTAGGTATCTACCAATTTCATGCTTCTTCAATAGGTTCTTGTCAATTCCAAGCTTGTTGTACGCTAGGATTTTACCAATTTCTAGCTTAATACTACATTTCGATCAACTTCTAGTTCCAATAACACTTAATTTCAAGGTAAGCGCATAACTTTGTGTAGTTTTTAAATTCTCTAAAATCAACTTATTCAAAAGCAAAATCGCCTTTCTTCATATGACGAATTTCTTTTTTTTGAAAATGAAAAAGTAAAAATTGAAATGAAGCTGAGTTTTTAGTTTATGTTTTCGAAGTGTAAAATAGTAACTAAAAGCTTAATAATAATCAAGATGTGTGGAGAAAAGAGTGGAGTGCTAATAAAATAAGCATTCTAAAAAATAATTATTAGGAAGTGAGAGTTTTCAAGAGGCTAACATAGTCTAAATCTTTTATTTACCAAAAATTCAAAGTATGTATGATGTAACAGTCAACAAAAAAAGAGTGATACTGAGGTAAACATGAGGATCAGAACCTGCAATGTGTTTGCATTAAAAGATTTATATTCCTTTTTTGTATAATATAACGGTAGTCAAACCATAAATAACTGAACATGTTAAGAATCAGGAATGCACATCTGCGCAGCAGCCTGCTATTCGAGAATAAAATAAACCTTAAAGAGCAGTTTATTGTTAAGTTACAACATAGGTGACAAAAGCAAACTGAATCAGATATCAAATATGATTTGATATTATGTTTTAAGACTAAAAACAGTGACTTACCTATTTAACGACAAGAACGAGTGTCCCCATGTGAATTTGCTTATTATAAGTTTAGCCGTGTCCTCTTCCCCACTGCCAACATGGGTCAAACTTTGAGATAAAACATGCAATGTAGTACTAAAATAGTATAACAAATAAAAAGAACATTATGCAAGAATATAGCTTAAATTATGAACTCCATGCATAAACACCTTTAACATAATATGACCACTGATGGCAAATAACTATAAATCTGAATGATACTCGAAAGGTGAAAATAATAATATGATATATGGCAATACCATATGATCAGTGCTGCTGCTAATGCTTCAACACAAGATAATTCACATGGACGGCCATAGTTTACTGGATTTGCTGCCACCAACCATGGCACTGCAATTGAATTTAGTGTTATCATCAGAAACTATGCCTTGAATAAAATTATTTGAATGCTTTCTGTGCTACAATGAAATACTTCCAGAAACTGAAGTCTTATATCATTCAAGATAGAATGAATATCATGTCAGCGCTAATGCTCTTACTTTCACTTCTAAGGTTGGATTCTGGCTCTAATTCTTTTCATCCTTTAGTTTTCATATGCACAGTATCCCACAGATGCAACATAAATAACGGATCATAGCAAAAAACACGCACGTGGATACACATACACACACATACGATGATAATAAAGTGGATATGATTATTTTATATAGTTAAGTGTCCGTGGCAAATAAAGATGTATTGACATATTTTTATCACATATCTTCTAACTGCATAGGCACAAATTTTAAAGAATGATGTTTTCAGAAGATGCAATGAAGTGGAAATGTTCAATCAGATTAGTACTTGTAATTTATCTTCATAACCAAAATGAATGAAATGTTCAACTTTTTTGCCATCATTATGTCCTTGACAACCAGTAAAATGAAAAGAACTTAACACTTTTAACAATTGCATATGAAACTTAGTGGCTACCATGTAATTTTCATTATTGATACTGGCAAATAAGCACGCACTAAACTGTGAACAATGCGCACATGATATTCATTTCGCCGATAAGTTTTTCTTGTTGTATATAGTTTATGGTATCTAGTAGTGAAAGATTTCTACCACTTAGATTTAGATGATAACGTTATCATATTAATTTTTTATTTTTGTATGATAACATTTTTCATGTATTTTGTCGAGTATCATATAGAATATCCATTAATATTTGATCAACTTAATTTGTTATAAATTCAGACATAAAATATAGGCAACAGAAATCCCAATCATATGAACTTTACCAGTACTTTATAATCATGAAGGTTCAATGAGAACCGGATATCAATAAAATTAAGCAAAGAATTTTTTTAAAGATGTTATGCATATTTTTGCATGAGGTGAAGCCTTGGCGCAACGGTTAGGTCACCCGCATCGTGATCTGGGCATCCAGGTTCGATCCGGAAGCAGCCTCTTTGCAATGCGCGGGAAAAGCTGCATACATTATCGACCTCCCCAGTTGCCGCTATCATGCGGAAGCCTCGTACATCAGGTTCCACTTTTATATATATTTTTGCACAAGAAACATAATCAACTCGTAATAGACTAAAATACATGCTATGAGAAGGCCATTACAAAGGTAAGAAATGAAATGGTTACGAAGAATTAATGTTCAAGAGGAGAAACTGTTAAATATAAAAATTGACATGGAAAAACTTTCTTGATTGAATCATCTAAAAGACTTCAACCACCAAATGCACCTTAATTATTTAACAATCAATGAGGCCGATGAGAAATAATTAGAAGATAATAAAACTGTTTTGAACAAAATTTCTAAGCAGAGAATAGGATACCCACATAGGCGAGGAGCAGGACACCGAAGCTTCACGAAAGGAACATCACTTAGGCGGGCCCATGAGCAGTCCACTACAGCAATCCCTTTTCTTTTTATAATCTCATGATCTTCCTTAGATACACACTGAGTTCCGACTGGGCTTAAAAATCGAAAGAACAAAACATTCATTAAACAAACAATAGCTTTCACAGAAAAATTCTAAGCATTATAGTGATTATTACAGCAAAAAAAAGGAAGAAGAAAAAAACCTTAGAGCAATTCCACCAAAACCAGTAGTCACTCGTAGTTCCTGTATAAAACAATTATAATTTCATCAGTAACTGCAATACGCCCAACTAATACTCTTAAAAATAAACACAAATATTAACCTTCAAAAATCCAAATCGAGCAAGCTTTCGACCTGTGCATCTTTTCACATCACATTGCCCAAAATCCTGAAGGAAACAGAGAATTGGATAATCAAAAGGACATATGACAAAATTACACCGCATATTCATAGATAACAAAAAACATACCCACATAGCCAGTTGAATAGCTGGAACTTGAGATTGATTGTTTTCTTCTTCCTCTGTAGAAAAAAGAACAAGAAAAAGGAAAAAAATAAAAAATCCATCCGTTTATTAGTTTAACACAATAAATATTTATCATGAAGTTAATTACATTAGCTTGTCTATCTGTACAATCTTATAGACCTAATTATTGCAGAAATACAAAAACATTTCAACCTTGTTTTATGTTGTAATCAACAGTATGAAAAAACAGAGACTGCAATAAAAAGAACAATTCAGATCAAACAATACCTTCACTGATTGGAAGAGAAGTATCATGATTGTCATTCCTGAAATATTACAAAGTACAGTCCTGTTAAAAATAATTAGAGCTGATTACTGCAAATTGTCGATAATAATTACTCTTTTCTACTATCCCGCAGTCAAAAATTAGGATAACAGCAGTACCATGAGAGATCTCGATTATTACTGGAGGAGGAGGAGCGGTGACCATACCGCCTTGACCGATTGTAACCCATCGTCTGCTGTGATAGATGATCGGAGCCGCCGCGTTATCGAACGTAAGATTTGTGTTCTGACCTAAAACCCCTAATTTAATTTCAAGGCAAATTTAGATAACAGCCCTATTAGTGACATATGAATCCAATAGCCAAAATTCTGAAATCTGTCCGCGTATGTGACATGAATCCGGTGTTGGACGTCTGCTAAACAAAGATATGCTAGTAAGGTGTAAAAACCAACCGTTGTTTTTAATGTACGTATTTGTTCAAATAATTTTGTTATTATTAATTTGATGAAAAATTAACTGTATTTTTTTAAAAATAAAAATGATTGAAACTGTGTAAATTCAATTATATCAATGATTGAAAATGTGGATCAACTTTATACTAAGTATGTGCTATCAATGTATTGATATAAAATACCCACAGACACACACACATATATGTATCAAGAATGTTCAATATACTTTTAATTTTGAACATATTTATAGCTCAAACGTATTAATGAATATGGTAAAAAAATCAAACAAATGTCACCTTAACATACATCATCATATTTTTGAATACCTATTTAAAGAAGATGAAAAATGCAAAAATTAATGTAATAAACAAATCTCATATTATTGAACTGCAGTGTTTAAATAAAATACCTAAAAGTACCATTTGAAAAACTAATATTGCCGAAGTAAAAATAAGAAAAAAACTAAGAGTACTGAAATTAAAAAAAAACTAAACTTTGGATTCTACCATTGTTGATATTTCTTCTAATAAGAAGTTTGATTCAAAGCCACATAACCAATAATTGATTGAGACATAACATTAATTTTTTGTTTTTTTTCATTCATGTACTCAATTTGGGCAACACCAACTCTAAAAAGACGAGGGTTGCATAACAACTCCTTTAATTTTTATTCGTATATATCTTCACCTTCATCATTCTTAATCTTAGAAAGGTCATCAGCACTGCAACCTATGATTTCCTCTGCTGGTTCATTGAAAGCAGCAATCCAAGCTTCAGCGGTTGGATCATTAATTTTCATTACCATAATATATCTGCATTAAACAAACATATTATTACATATATTACTGATTACCATAAATAATTAACTCAGCTTTGGAGACAGAGATCACAAGTTCGAAACTTGCGT
This sequence comes from Allium cepa, assembly GCA_030765085.1. NCBI lineage: Eukaryota > Viridiplantae > Streptophyta > Magnoliopsida > Asparagales > Amaryllidaceae > Allium > Allium cepa. Next base: position 673,693,123 of record CM060940.1, read on the forward strand.
AGCGTGATTCGAACATTTATTCACATGTGATATGTTATCCCAGTGATATGTTGTATATAAAGTACCATTTGAAATAATAATAATAATAATAATAATAAGCTTTTAAATTTTTACCTCAAAATACAAGAGCTTTCATTCTGTTGGCATACTTCACATAGCCCGATCCTGCAGATTCAGTTACTTATTTTTTGCAACTCTTACAAACTTGATACCACATTTTCTAACTCTTAATATAAGTTGTGTAAACAAATACACTGAAGAATGCAGATTGTGTATGAAAAAAAAATCAGTGTGAAATTATTAATGTACAATATAGTTCGAAATGCTACGGACAAACTTTGTCATGACCCAATATTGGATCATTTATTATATGAGAAAGCATAACTCTATCGTAAGTGGTAAATGAGATTTTTGTATTTTTGCCTTCATAATTGTACCAACTTCTAAGCTTTTTACCTTCTGGTATGTTTGGATTTATATATAAATTGTTTTTACTCAATGTTGATAAAGATAAAACTGCAGTGAGATTAAATAATTTTAAAAAATGATGGCATGACAAGGGTAAAAAATAGAACAATTTTTACCTTGAAAATCTTCAACTTTGACATATTTAATAGCTACTATAGGACATTCGTCAACCGTTTGTAGCAGCTCAACACCGACTTTCATGGCAAGTTCTCCCTATAAAGTCACATTAACAGTTTTACTTCTGTAATTAAAATCTAAGCACAAATTTTTGAGTAAACAAATTTATTGGTTTAATATGTTTACTTACGAATCATCTGCAATGGTTATATCACGTTTTGGAATAATCTCATTGTTGATTTTTCTTCGAATGTCTTTGATTGATGAGACACTTTGAACAAGGCCGCTTACTTCTAAATGATACATATGTTAAGCAAACATATAGTGATTTATAAAAAATTAATAATATGGATGCATTACCTATAACTTCCTTTCCTGCAATATATTTTTGAAGTTGGTTAATTTTTACAAAGTTGTATATGGTATCGAGTATACTAGAGTTCGCATCATCCATCCAATTGACTAATGAGTACTCATCTATAATAATCTCATACTCGTTTTTTATACTACTGAATTCTTTATTCGCAGGCTTAACGGTTCCTTTAGAAATATAATAAACTTTTCCACATTGAAACGTAGGATAGTACTTGTCTGCAACTTTATTAAACATTGTAGCTTGAATTTGGATACCCTGTGAATTTGAAGAGAACAATTATTATAACAATAACTTAATGATAAAACAAATAGAGAAAATATTATTGAAAGCATTAAGATAAAAAAAAACTTACATCTTCATCGGTGAGTTCTATACTAAACACGCAACATTCTCCTTTAATATTTCTGTAAGATCTCAAATTGCATTTATTTGTCACTAGAACTCTGATGATCCAATTACGATGGTGTGGATTCAGTGGTACAAGAGGAAAAACATTTGTACCCAAATCCATTTGAGTAATAGAGCTAACATTGATTAATATAATATTAGAAAACAGACATAATACAACTTTAAACAACGTTAGCTCAACAAGATTATATAAAAGATAATGCAACAATGACATCTTAAGTGTATGAAATAATAAAACTATCAAGTGTATGAAATATCTTCAATTTCTTTATATATGTTTAGAGGAAGAATACAAGAATTGAATAGAAATGTGTGTTGTCTAATTAATGAACAGAATAAAGTACTTACCAGTTGCTTTATTCTATTCTTCATAGTAGAAGTAACACATAATTCGGTTAGCTGCTACATCATTTTAACACTGCTTGATGTCTACCTATTTCTTCTACTATGAGCACACATGATTTATTTTACAGTAGACAAAAATACATAAGCCAAAGCAAGTAAATAGTGCCCCTCAAAGTATATTCTTATTTACGTTTAAAAATAAAAATTTCACAGTTCAATATATAAAACTTATAAATAAGATGTGAGAAACATCAAAACACGTTAAGCTGAGTGATTGATAGTTGAAAGTTTAAGAATGCACCTTATAAGTGAAGTATAATTCTGTTAACTGCTACACTATTTTAATATTGTTTTATAAAACAAAAGCTTCGCATTTACAAAGAAATAGAATATGATTTTAAATTTTGAAATATCGCTCAAAGTTAGCAAATAATTAAAAGTTAATGATTTCATCTCAAGTGTCAACCGAAAAAACCAAGCAGATCAACTTAACTGCATTGAAAAACCAGCCTTCTTCCTTTTTATCTGTTTCATTTTTCCTATTTATGTGTGTGTAGTAACGTAAATATTTTGTTTCCTGCACCTATAGTAGGTAGCCCAAGATTTCACTAGAGTTGGACTTGGCTGGGCCATACTAATATTCCAAGTAGGTAATAACCCTTTATTTATACTTTATAAAACCACACTTAATTTGCATACTTAATGCACAATATATTTTGTAGATAAATATTCATCTGCCTGCAAAAGTAAAAAAGCCAAAGAAAAGACATATTACTGTCGTACTGATGAACGTATATGTTCTAAATCTGATCCTAATATAATTTTATAATCTAAATGGATGTTAAGAATAAGAATAGTGCAATGTCTCATTATCATAAAGTTCATACTTCATAATAGCACGGATGAATATTGTGTAAATTGTGCAAAATATATTAACCAAATTGGACTGTTTTAAGTGCTATTCATCGTTTTTATTTTTATTTTCCTTCGCGAAACTCTTTAATCAATAGAATATATTAATCAAATCGGACTGTGTTAAGTGACTATGCGATCGTGATTTTGCCTATGAACCGAACTTAGAATCCCAAATAAAGGCTTATATGCTTTCATGGTTAGAAACCAAATCGCTTAATTAACTATATAACTTGGTAAATTATGTATATCATAAAATGTGTGAAAATAAACCTTATTTTCGGTATATTTGGTGTATAGCCGCTGTGGAGACAAGGGAATACTGCTTTCAGAAGTCACCTGGTCTGCAATAAGGAATTAACTTATCTTATTGGATACTATAATATAAAACTTCAATGTCCAACTTATATGCAGAATATAGATGATAGTAATGATTGAAGTATGCTTGAACAAAAATATATCAGGCTTAAATTATTTACATGACTAGCTACAACAATGTGTGCGAATGAAATTCTAGTGTAAGAAAATAGTTCACTGTCAGAGTTTGAAGGGAACAACACCCAAAGCTAAGCTTAGAAAAAAATCGGATAAAATTTTATGTACATCGACCACGTAGCAACAAATATGTGATTTAAGAAATTCAGAACTAATCTTAGATTGTAGTGTAAATTTTGAACTTCAGTCAAAGAAGGATATGAAAAGGAAAATAAAACTATTTTTTTAATGTTCACTATTTCTAATCAAACGTAAAAAGAAAACGTTGGAACTAGAAAAACTACTCAAATTAGTAAATTTGATGTTTAATATTCATTTCAATGGTTTTCATCAGACATAACCACCATCCCATGTAGTGGAAACAAGACTCAATATTTTAATTATCACTATTGCTAACATAAAATTTCTCCTAACAACAAATAATTGAAATACTCTGATATGTTCATCTATGGTATGAAACATGAGTTGATGGCCTACTTTGTATGGGATGGGACAGAGAACTAGTCTGAAAATTGAATTGTAGATCTATAATATCCTTGTGATAAATCTATTACATTTTGCAGCTACAACGGTATATACAAAAAAAACCTAAAAATATAATATTATACAGTTGAATAGCTTGGGGGCAATTAATCATATAGGCAACAATGAAAACCAACATAATTAGTCAAGTAGCAGTTGAAAAATGAAAGCACATATGTCTAACAGAAAGATAAAAGAAAGAGAAATATAATAATACCGAGAAAGGTACCTCTATGCAGTCTACAAATAATAATGAGAAGTATTGGCTTTTATAGCATGCCCGTAATGAGGATGGGTACAGTTTATTTAGGCTGAAAAAATATCTCTGATCAATTCCGCTTTAATTAACATATATATTTTGGGTCAAGTAAAAGACGTTCACAAGGATGAAATAGCATAGATTTTTTCTCCTAATTCGTAGGCTACTTTTTGAACAGGCTTTTAATAGTTAAAAATAGGAGATATTAAAATACTTCAATCTGTACACGTCATTTACTGAAGAGGAAATGATGGACAAAAAGAAAGAAACGGAAAGATATGAGAAAGGTATCTCTATCAGTCAAACTTCGCCTGGCCAGTTGCTATGAAGAGAAATAAAGCGTGATAATTTTAGCCTTTCTGTTTTGACTTTTCTATCCTTTACCAATAAATTAGCATGAATATCATATTTGCATATATATACACAATATACATATCGTAGCATGAATTAGGTATGACTTTAATCTGTACACATCTTATCATGTTTTTTCTTACTCTTCTCATATTGATGAAAATAAAGGTTTAGACTTGATATTTTGAGCTCCTATTGTTGACTATGCTACTAAAAAAATAAGTGTTAAGCAATTAACCAATATTTCCTTTGAATGAATCAGGCAGCAGCTATGATGCACAGAATTGGGTTGGCATTTTCATACACCTTTACAGTTTTATGTTTATCCAGTAGTACTTGCTATTATTCCGAGTATAGAGTATTTCCGCTGGTTTACTTTCAAATCAACTGCAAACCTTATGTTATTTTACGAATGTTATGAGTACATAGAAGTATGTAACATTTTATGAAAGCTTTGAACGAAAAGACTGTTAAGTGTTTTTGTGAATGTTTCATTTAGATTTTTGTATCTGCATTTTTTAATATCATAAAAAGTTGAGTATTTGGTCGGTTTATATTGGTTTCCGCATCTTCTTTTGTTTCTAAAGGTGGAGAGGTGTTGATTTCTGTTAAAGCATAATTTAGTAATGTGGCTAATATTTTGCTTGATATTGGTCAAATGACTGATTTATGGTACTTTGATGTGAGGGGAAATAATCTCATAGGAAACTTTCCAGATGATATTTACAAATGTACCAGTTTTAAGATATTGGATATATATATATATATATATATATATATATATATATATATCTTATATTGATATCTCAGAAGGAAATTCCAGAGGAAGAATTGAGATAATTTGGAATCGTTCTTCTTGAGTTGCTTACGGATATAAAAAGAATTGGATAGTGAGGTTAATTTGCATCAAATTAAACTGTTGAAGTATTGGTCACTTGCATGGGCATGGGCATGAGTCATTTAGTTGTACAATTCTATGCAGACTTGTATTTTACTGCTTTTTTGTATGGTGTAATTTTGTAAACATGAAATGTTGTATTTGTTTATAATGAAACTTTGAATATGATAAGAATAAAGCATAGCCTTGCTTTCTTATCTGTATAGTCGTACTTCCAAGTGGATGCATTTTTAAGTTCCATATTCTAATCTGCGACTTTTACTAGTCAAACTACGACCATGTTTAATCATTGAAATATGTTATTCCAAATCAGAGCACTGACCAAAACATTAATCGCTGAAATATTAGATGAAAAGTTACACCATACAAGCTTCATAGTAAATTTACAATCAACATGAACAACGCAGATGTACAATAGCAAGTAACAAGTTATCCCTTATACTTATATTCAAACTGTTCCTCGTTGTTCTTCTTCCAACTCCAATATTTTCCTTCAGCATCATAACAACAAATTCCCTATATTCAATGCGTCCATCCTATATACAGAAAAAAGTATAAAAAAATAAAACACCATCAACCTAAAATGCATTGTATGCAAAATGAATGAAGGTGGAAGGTTTGTAATATAAAATAAAATTGCACTATTTTGATCGACGTCGTTAATAATATCCTCAAGAAGAACATCTTCCATGTTATGCTCCTTACAGCTTGCTGCAGCTCATCCACAGTGATATAACCGCTACCATCTTTGTCAAAATATGCAAATGTTGCTGCCAAACGCTCCTTTCTATCCAATTTATTGAGATGTACAGTTGCGGTAATGAATTCCCCAGAATCAATAGTACCGCTGTTGTAGAACTATATTTTCTAAGTATTTCGGTTTCTTTTCAATGTAGAACTGTATTTTCTATTACCTTCTTTGAGCTGATCAACTGTAACTGCACCACTGTTGTCTGCATCCATTGCTGTAAATTTATCTCTTAGTCCAGCAATCTCCTCCTCTGATAAGCTTTCTGCTACCACCTGAAAAAATATCATATAAATATATCATCATCTGCTTAATCAAAAGTCAATGGGGTAGGCCACATGAATTTTTATTAATATATTATACAATTGTACATTATGGTAAAAGAGTCACCTTGATCATTAGTTTGTGTCTTTTCTAAACTTTCTTCAAATAGTGCGGTAACTACTGATGATCTTGGATGTTCTTTACAAATTGATTCAACCAGATTCTAAACATTTTAGTGCAAATATCATCAAAAAATTAATCATATGGCAGTCGAATAATCATGTATCGTAAAGATTACAAATAAAACATAAGTTTGACAGAAAGACAAATTAAATAAGAATTACATAAAATTTATCGTATGGAAGTTCGACTGCGATGTTGATACCATTTGCATATGATCAATACGATCTTCATATAATTGCTCGTCGTTACTAGACAACGGCAGTGCATTCAAATCAATAGGATATATACTATGCATCCCATTTTTCGAAATATGTGAAATAAATTAGTGGGCATGATTGATCAAAGTAGAATTATCAGTACTACAAAAATATATGTTTATCAATTATTCTACATGGCATGCATGTTTTTTTTTTGACAATAGGTTCATTGAAACAAAATAAATACATTCATACTCACAGTATGAATTATCAATCATTACTCATATATAAGTGTTATTGTAATACGTTAAGAATGATACTCATATACAAGCTTCATTATAATACACTTTAATAATAAAACATGAAATTATTGATAGATTGATAATGAAAATGATTACCATATCAAATATTGATGTTGATACCACATGCTTATCATCGTCATGATCTTTAAATGGTTCCTCATCATTGTTCAATGAAAGTGATGTATTTAAATCAATATGATACATATTATTTGTCATATATGCCTGAAAATGGTAAAAGGTAGTGAGTAATTAAACAAAATGAATACTTTAACTCGGTTGACCAAACAATGGAGTTATGGAAAATGATACAAAAAAGTATGATCTAATTTGATTTCCACATTGTCTGGCCATACTGTAAATTTGTGCACTTTAGTTAAGGTACAACTAGATAGAATTTCATGGATTTAGTCTTTGTTTAGAAATTTATAGAACGAAGAGATATAGGACATGTAAATTGTTCCTCTTTTTAGACCACTTCTAGCACCTGGCTTAGTTGAGGATTGTTATAAAGCATTGACATTCAACTTAATCTTGAATGACTGAAGGATGTGAAAGATGAGACCCGAGTATTTAATGTTGGGGGTTTTGAGAAGTGTTAGTGAGAAATGCTTGATGTAAAAGAGAAATAATTCTGTTTATTTCAAAATAATATTACAGAATTCAACTCTTTTAATAACCCAAAATAGCAAGTTCAAGATGTTAATATAATATTGCACTAATGTAATTGAAATAGCTGTCAGTAGATAGTGTAGATTCTACCAAAGTTCATACGCTATCAATAAAAGTGTAAAGTGTATTAGCCAGAGAGATATTCACTGTTACCTAAGGGTGGTAGAGTAAAAAAATTACATGATTTAGACCGGTAGAGTAAAAAAATTAATTATTGATTATGAGAAAGTACTTTAGGCTGTGGTCGGGAGTTTCTATGATCATGTGGTCCAAGTATATTTCTACATCCAAATGCAACTTTTCTATTGATAATTTTACATGTAATGTAAGTTGGATAAGGACCTACCGCTCCAGCTAGTTCAACATAACCTAGATGCATTACTAAGGTGCATGTTAGCTGTAGCATTATCCCATTAACACTTTTTTCCTTTAAAGAAAATAAATATGCGATGTAACATATGAAGAATGCAACTAAGTAAATATAATTAATTGATTCCCATATTAACATGGAATAAAATTCTACACAAACATCAATTGTGTGGATCATCAATGCATGCAAAAAACAGACAATGATTCTAATTTACAGTAAAAATCCAATAACTGCATACCATCGCCTCTGTTTTTTGTTGAAAGACCAGATTTATTCCTTAGGAATAACATTTGCCAATTATGCTTTATTATGTTAATGAGTACAGAATTTTGAAAATTAAATCAGATTTCCAAATATGAATTGTCAAGCACAACTATTGTTATTTAATGGTTCCAAATTCAAATCTTTTATAATTTTCATATTTAAGTTTCAAGTTTAAAATTTGATTCTCAAATTCTAAAATTTTAAATTCAAACCTTCAATTTTGAGTATCCTGGCTAAAATTTAAATTTGAAATTCAAAATTTTTGGATTTTCAAATTTAAATCTTAGTTTTTTAGTTTCTTTTTTCAACATGTTAGCACTAAATGTTTAAGTAATATTAATGAAAATTTTCTTTTTTCAGCATGCTACCATTATTTGATTGTTGAAAGTAATAAAATTATAACAAGATGTCTTAAACTATCAAATTGATGGTAAGCATAATTTTAATAGGAAAAAGAACCTGCTTAGGATTTGAATTAGCAGTATTCAGGTTGGTATCTAAGGAGTGAAAATAAAATTACCTTAAATCACCTTAGATTGGAGCAGCCAGCTTGAGTGGAAAGCGATGATGTGACCACTTTTGATTTTTGGAGCTTAGATTTACACATTGTTTAAATAAAATAGATTCCCAGCTTTAGGTGGATAAGCTGGTTGCATTTTTTGGTACTGAGAAGGCAGGTCCTGCTTCAGGTGCAGAGGACACTAGTTGCGATTGTGTTGATTTAGGAGCAAATTCACGAACCGAGGAGGTTGGTGGAGGCTACAATATAATAAATAGGTGACATAACATATTAAGAACGCAACTAAGTAAGTATAATTAATTGATTCCCATATTAACATGGAATACAATTCTACACAAACATCGATTGTGTGGATCATCAATGCATGTAAAAAACAGACAATGATTCCAACTTATAGTAAAAATCCAACAACTGCATACCGTCGCCTCTGTTGCTTGTTCAAAGACCAGATTTATTCCTTAGGAATAAAGTTTGCCAATTGTGCTTTATTATGTTAATGAATACAAAATTTTGAAAATTAAATCAGATTTTCAAATATGAATTTTCAAGTACAACTATTGTTATTTAATGGTTCCAAATTCAAATCTTTTATAATTTTCAAATTTAAGTTTCAAGTTTGAAATTTGATTCTCAAATTCTAAAATTTTAAATTCAAACCTTCAATTTTGAGTGTCTTGAATAAAATTTAAATTTGAAATTCAGATTTTTAGATTTTCAAATTTCAAATTTAAATCTAGTTTTCTATTTTCTTTTTTCAGCATGTTAGCACTTAATGTCTAAGTAATATTAATGAAAAATTTTCTTTTTTCAGCATGCTACCACTATCTGATTGTTGAAAGTAATGAAAATTATAACAAGATGTCTAAACTATCAAATTGATGGTAAGCATAAATTTAATAGAGAAAAGCACCTACTTAGGATTTGAATTAGTAGTATTCAGTTTGGTATCTAAGAATGTTTTCAACAACAAAATAAAAGGACTATACTTTTATAATTTAATCCAAATACTAGGTAAACTACAGATACATTGCAACAAACAACAATTATGGTCATTTAGTTTCTCTTTCAAATAATTACAGCAAACAAAACCATGCACAGACTTGAATCAAGAAAAGTCAATAATGTTTTTAAATCAATTCAAACAAAAATATTTCTAAGTTAATCTATGTAGAACCGTGAGAAAAAGTACTAGCTTCAAATCATTAGCTTAAGCTTATAAGTAATAATCGATCGCAATAACAAATTCAATTACCAATAAAAAAAAAGGAAAAAACTGTAAGAACCTGGTGATGTATTTGTAAAATAAAGAGGAGCGAGAGGAGAAGCATGTTTGAACAACCAGGGGAGGGTCGAGATGAGGAGCGTTCGAGAAGAGGGGCGTGTCGAACAATAGCTGGCAGTGGATTTGGGTTTTATTTGGTTTAGGGCGAAACGTAAGGGAAAGATTGACCGACGAGAATGGAAGCTAAACTTTCGAAGGTAGAAGACGCGGTCAAGAAGAGAAAAAATTGGTAGAAAATTTGGGGGAGGAGAAGCATAGAGGAAATACAATAGAAACATCGGTAGTGTTTTTTTTTGTTTTAGAAAAATTGATTCTGGACAGTGACAGTAAGCAAACATCCATAACGATCGGTTTGATAAATTATATTCCCATTTTTGTACAACGACTATTACAACAAAAGTTACCAAGTTTATGATTTATTTTTCTATAGATTGTATATGTTAACATATTGAAAGAAAAAAGGTTTGTAAAAATATTTGGTCATACTTTTACAATGACATCATTATTATTAACTAATAGAGAACAAATTTTTAAAATAAATTTATTTGTTAGACTCTATTCTGAGGTTTTGTTTATTAGATCGTATTTCTAAGTCATAGCAAGATTAGGTAATATTTATAAATGGATATTTTGAATTTATAATGAAGCTTATTTGTTATATCATATTTCTAAGTGACATTGAGATGTGGTGATACCTATAAAGTGGCGTTTTTGGTAGTTCACACTTACATAAAAAAAAATGACAATAAAGGTATTACAACCATTGTTAAAGATTAAAGATGGGTGGTTTTTTCATAATAAGAGGTATTTATCTATTATATTATTAAATTAATTATCAAAACTATTTATTATTAGCGTTTGTTTATTTTTCATACTTTTGTAGTTTATAGGATTTAATTTTTTTTATGTTAAGCCAAAAAAAATTATTATGTTTTTGGATTTATAAGTCGTTAGTGGATAGAATAAATATCTGATATTCATCAATATCCGCAGATACGGATATCCGCAAATGATTTTTTATACGGATGCGGATATGGAACTGTTCGTATCCAAAATTATTCGTAGATGAGCCTAATTATTAGAGTGGTACTCTCTATGCAGTAAGACCCCGTGAAGGCCCCGCAAAATCCACGCTATAACACGCAATGCTCTTCGACCACTACGGTTTTTTCAATTTAGCGCTAATAAACATTAGATCTTTTTAAGCCCTATTTTTTCTGCTACATCTGCTAAATCAATGTTGTTCAACATCTGTTTTAGTAACATCAACATAGAAATGTTGATTTGACCAGTTCTCTTTTAAACCAAATCAATAAAGTTAGGGTCAAATCCTAATTTAATGGTTCAGTGCTCAATATAAATGAGAAAAAATTATGGTCATCAAATCTGGATTGCATAAATCATGGTATTTTTTAGTTTTGCTATATCAGATTAAACCATATATTTTTTCCAATACAAATGAAGTAAGAATGCAAATAAATTAACTTTAAATATTTGGTTTTATATTTCATGAAGCTTGCAACTTTGTTATTTTATTTTATATCTACATTTTATCATCGTTACAACCTTTTGCATTTCCACCACTGTAAAACTACTAAATACTTTAACTTTACATGCTACATAACATCTCCCACTTCGAGATCCAAAAATAAACGCTGATGATGTTGTAGTCATCATCAGACTTATTTATAAGCGACAGAATGGGATCAATTTTTTTGACAACATTAAATAAATAGAGTAGCTAAATTTTTTTTTTCACTACATAAGTTGTCTTTACATATTTATTTCCAAAACATGCCCACGTAGGGGTAAATTATAACAACCTGCTTTCTACGCCGTAATAATAACATATAAATTTAATTAAAAGAAACCATTTAAATTCGATTTTAATAACTATTATTTATGGAGATAATATTTTACCTGATTAAATTATACTCGATAAAAGGTTTTATTTTAATAAATTGAATTAAATTAATAAATTCCTTTTGGATAATTTATTGAAATCAAATAAACAATTTTAAATGATTAGGAAATATTTTAGAATGTAAATAATTATCATGTGATTGAAATAGTGACGTAAAAAAATAAGCGGACATCGAATTGAGGGAAATTGTCATCATCGTAATATGATACGTAGAATGAAGTGTAAATTTATTTATACTAGATTGGAAGTTTATTTGCAAGTAAATAAATAAATAAAGGAAGAAAGAATTACTTAAAAGAGAAGTAAAAGAGCAAATATACGAGCTAAATACAAAATTTAAAACTATTCCTTAATAAAGAAAAGCCCAAGCCCATTTTAAACAACACATTTCTCCTTTTTTCACGAATCTTCCTTCCCACTTCAATATACCAGCCCATTACCCAATCTCGACTTGAGCCGAACTCCCCAAAAGTTAAAGTTGTGACCGCATATTATAAAAAGAAAAAAGGAGAAGAAAAATTGAATCATGTTTGATTCAACGGAGCAGCAGGGTAGGAGCAGCCGTTGATGAGTGGAGTCGCGGCCTGGTTGGACGATTGGAGGTGTGCATGCGATATCAGGCCGAGCGACGCAATGCTGGGTCGTGTGATTTAGTGTATGGCGTGGGCTGTAGGGTGATGGCAAGGCTGAGCTAGTGGTTGCATGCGATGCAATTCGGGGAAGACAAGCGCATTAACCTGGTGATGTATGGATGTCGCACAATGATAAGGGGATGCCGTGCTCATATTTTGAGGTGTCGATGAAGTGAAGACTGCGATAGTTATAGGTCGAGATGGAGGTGAATTGAGTGAGGGCGAACTATTAGAGATAGTGCAGTGGTGCGGCGCTTGTGAACTGGACATGTGTGTAAATTATGGGAGGCTGAGCGAGCAGATTCAACTTCGTAGAAGAAGGCGAATTGTTATGTCCAAGGTTGTAGTGACGTGGTCATTAATTTGGGAATTTTGAATTAGGTGAGTATTTCTCACTCACAGCTATATTTACTTCCACTTCCAACTTTGTATATATTATTATCCCGATTAAATTGCTTGCTTGAAATGTTATTTGGGTTATTGGTTGAATTAGTTATTTTTGATATTGGAATGATTGTAACGACATTAGACATGATTTTAGAGATTAATAATGGAGTTTTATGTTTGTTGGATGACCAAAATGCAAAGGAGATGTTGTCTGTTTGCATTTTAAATTGTGTTATTTAGTTGTATTATGTGCACAATGTATCGATGGATGAAATTCGATGGAATTCGACTCGACCACATGATAAAATTTATATTATTATTTATTATTGATTTTATATGATTTTACTCCATGGATTTTATTTAGAAAATTGAATTTTTCGTTTTATAATATTTCTGGAAGCATCGGGGAATCATTTTTGGGAATTGTGTTAGAAATACAAGTTGATTTAAAAATGAAATAGAGAATTTTTAATATATTGGGATGTACGGAATCTTATAAGTATAAATGAGAGATTATTAATAATATTTTTAGGAAGGGAAATTCTGTTGTAAATGTGTATATTTAATAAAATGGATCTAGGAAAATTTTAAAAGGGGATTTTGAGTTTACAAGCTTATTTTGAAGATAAGTCAAATTGTGAAATATTTTAAAAGATTTTAAAAGTAATTTCAATAGGGGATTTTGGTTACAAAAATATATTTAAATAGTTTTGGAAAATATTTTTTCTTTTTATGAATTTATTGGTTCAGAATTAGTTTATTGATGATTTTGTATAATTGAATGGTTTCAATAATATACTCAGAAATGAAATTTTTCTATAAAATGATTTTGAATTTTATAGAAATTTATATTTGAATATTTGATTTAGTTGTTTAAAGAATTATTTTAATGATCCTTATTATTTTTATTACAATGTTTGAAATAAAATTGGGATTTAAGTATAATTTGTATATCTTTTGATTTCTCGTATTTTATATAGATTTTAGATATAGGAGTAAATCACCATTGAGTTGATTTGATTGATGAGTTTAGTATGATACAGTGATGACATCCTTGATATGATTGTATTATATTCCATTTCTGTCTAACGAGAAATTTGAATAAATGGATTAGTAATACCATTTGGGATGATGCATTCGGTAATACTTTTCTAGTTATTCATCGGACTTGTCATATAGAGACATCTAATGTGAATTGAGTGTAGTTTATGAGAATCGAATGATTATTCGAATAACATACGGTAGTATTGGATGATGTTATGTTATTTGTTTGATTATTCATTGCAAGTAAATATCACTCAAATGGGGATTACACTCATGTGTAAATATGATACTCGGTGAGGAGTATCGTATTGTTGTATGTTGGCTTATGAGAGCCGCGTGTTGGCCTACTTCTAGAGATATGTGTAGCTATAAGGTATGAGTACTACATGACCATCTATATTGTGTCCAACTTCCTTTATTTTTCAAGAGTAAACTAGATTGGCCAGTATTCACCCTAGCGGCCTAATCTTGGGGTCGCGCCCCAAATCCACGACACCATAGTTATATGTCCTTTTGATGCACATCACAATACTAGTAGTAATAGATGGGTTGTTGTCCATAACCTTTTGTGTTGCTTAGGCTAGCATTCCGTTACCACTAGGGGCAAAACAGGGTCGTGACCGGAGCTATGTATAGACGAGCCACTGGTGGATATCTGTTGAGGTAATTGAAGACTGTAGCGGTAGGCGAGTAAACATGGGTTCTTAGAGCAAACTTGCGGTAAGCGACTTTTAGTCTCCCTATCTAGTTCAAGATATGTGAGTGTTTAGGTTGGCATATACTTTGAAATTATAAGAATAGAAGGATACTCTACGGTTGGCAAGTAGACTATGTTCTCAAAGCAAGCTTTTGGTAGGCGACTATCAGTCTCCCGTTAGATTCATAGTATATGTGTGTGTAGTGGATTGACATATATATCTCATTTCTATAATGAGTCTACACTAGAGACTGGATAAGTCCAAATTGTAGTCAGCCATCGTATATCCATACTCTTTGATGAATTGGTATTTTTGAGATGGCCTTGCTTTATCATTGGTGTTTTACATTGTCGATGATTTACATTTATGGTTTGTGTGATGTTGGACATGGTTTTCATGATTTTATAGGCTATCTTACATTATATATCGATTTAGATGATGATTTCTGGATATGGATGATTCATCTGTTTGATGTTGCTTCATGATTTCTCATTTGACAAGTTTTTTTATATGTGAGTGATGACATTTTTATACTAGGTTTTATAGCATATTTACATTATATGATGTTGGACTGTTTGAGATGATATTATTATATTTATATCCGGTATATACATAGTTTCATATGTTATTGACCTTGGACTTAGATATAGTCTGACTCGTTTATTATTGTTATAATACTTGGGTCAGTCCGAAACATTTCGGGTACAAGGACTATAAGACCAGCTAGTATTTTCTGGGTACAAAGGAGACTAGATAATTTGTATTTTAGATTATCATTCTGTATTATATAGTATCTTGTACGTATAGTATTGTGACGCGTATTGGACACATATAGAATATTAAGTGCGTGTGTGTGTATTACTGCTGTGATTGACTGTGATCTTTAATATTTTTGTATATTGTATATTGTTCTATCCCGGAGGCACACGTGTTTATTTCTTTGTGTCGATCTTATATATCTTTATTGGTGAGTTGCATTCGATGTTTAAACACATACCAGTGTTAGCCCAAGGGAATATTCATGTGTGCACCCCGTGTCGTCTTATTCTCCTATTCGATAGTGTTACTTTGCAATACTCTTAGATAGAGGTGGGAGTGTTACAATTGGTATCAAAGTGGGTACAGAAAAATACATCTTATACAAGAGACACGAATATTCTTGACCTTGTGTG
Organism: Allium cepa; assembly: GCA_030765085.1. Taxonomy (NCBI): domain Eukaryota; kingdom Viridiplantae; phylum Streptophyta; class Magnoliopsida; order Asparagales; family Amaryllidaceae; genus Allium; species Allium cepa. The sequence continues at coordinate 673,708,930 of CM060940.1, forward strand.
AGACTTAGAGTCCCTAACCTCTTGGGTGTGCTGGATAGTTACCCTATGTTAAAGGAATGGTAGGAGTGTATGATTATTACTGGAGTAATCATCTGGGATCATACTTGTTATTTTTCCGATAGATATTAATATTTATATCTCTATTTGTTTTGTGTATTTGTCTCCTAGTGAGATTTAAGTTATTGATGGAGATAGGAAACAAAGAGTTGTTAGCCTGACGAGTAGTGTCGGTATAAATGATGGTGAATAAACCTCGGTGTGGCAAGTTGTACGATCCAGCGATGCACAGCGGATGCTGATATATGGTTTTCCGCTGAAGGCGTTTATTTGTTTGATTAAGTTAATAATTTATATTTGGCGTAGTCTAAAAATGAAGGATGGAAAATTAAATTAATAAAGTTTTGTTTGATATTGTGAATGTGGGGTGAAGTGTGTTGTTATTAATGGTCGTTGAATGGAATGTAAATATAAATTTTTGAAAATAAACATTTTTATTCATATAAGCAAATAATTTGATAAAATATGAGTTTTTATCGAGCGGTTGAAAATGTTTTAATAGTTTATTTGGTGTTAATTTGTCCGTTCAATGCTTTAAGAATTCTGGTCAATGTGCCTAATCAACGTTATCGATATGTATTCCTAAACACTAAATAACGATTCTTAATCAAATTGCTTTGTAAGCTAAAAAGATTGCTGGAAAATAATGAAAAACCTCAAATTTAAAAAGATGATCAAGGCTCCAGACTTGAGAAATAAGCCAGCTTAACATCATTGCAAAGAAATTACAAGTGCGATTGGATTTCAAGGAGCAATGAACAAGAATTTTTCATCTGGCATGCTAATTTATAGGACTAAATATACATATGAGTAGAGCTTAGAAAGAATCAAGCCCTGCTTTAATAAATCGTTGCACTGAACGTGCATTTCACAACTCGGTCACCACAAGGACATCCACTACTAAGTGTGAAAATTGGATAATCACAACATTTTGGATATTTGTAACAAATCATTGCAAAGAAATCTAGGTAATGCCTCAAACTAAGCTTCAGAAATGTGTTGCAGTCTGGCACAGACCAAACTTTGAAACAATTGTAGTGAATTTTGTTTTAATTTGAGTCGAAGCGATTTATTCGTTCAGGATATAGTATTGCCCATTTAGATACTAATGACACTTAAGAATTCAATTATGCAGTCTCAAAGAAATAATAACAGAAATAAAAGACACAAAAGATTTAATGTGGTTCAGATATGAATATCCTACATCCAGGGAGACCTAACAACTTCTTTTATTTCACTGAAGAAAAGAGTACAAAAGAGAGGGAAGAATAATGGTGGATACTCTCACACACTTTCTTACATATGAAGATGAAATTTCTTCATTTAAATAGACTTGATAATGAAGGGATGCTTGGAGATTAAGAAAATCAGTTTCCTGGTTACCCAAATATCTTTCCAAATTGCATGATTTGATTTTAGTATAAATAGATGGCGTAATCTTGGTTTCCATATCTTTCCTTTGATTGATTTATTCCCTATGCCTAATCATTTATTTCTTCATGTAGAAATACACTGACTAATTAATTAATTGATTAATTAATTAGTTTCCTTTAAAATATCCTTCCATATAGCAGCCAAATTAATTGATTTGTATGAATCAATTAATCAATTTCTTTCCTCTTTAACAAATATTTGAATCATCCAAATTTAACACTCCACCTTGATTCAAATATAACAATCTCTCTTCATCATTTTATCATCCAGCAATCAACATAGAAGTTGTTAGGTCTAGCGTCCATGGCGCTCAAGTAACAGGTATCAAACTGATCAAGCTTGAGCAGTGCTCAAACTTGTCCTTTGGAAGTAACTTAGTCATCATATCTGAAGGATTATCCAAAGTACTCACTTTCAACAATTTGATCTTGCTTCATTCTTCCTCAAGCATAAGAAAGAAACCTCTAACATCAATGTGCTTCATCCGTGAACTATAAGCTTGATTTTCTACAAGATGAATCACACTCTGACTGTCTAAAAATAGCTCTACTATCCGCTGCACCATTGAAAGATCATCCAACAACTGAAGGAAGTATAATCCTTCTTTTGATGCTTCCACAATCGATATCAACTCTGCTTCGGTAGTCAATAAAGTTACGATAGATTGCAGCTTTGATCTCCATAAAATCGAGCCTATGCCAAGTGCAAAAACATAGGCCGACACTGACTTCCTAGCATCTCTATCCCCAGCATAATCAGAATCACAGTATCCTCTAAGAAAGATATCACCATCTACTCCACCATATAACAAGCCCACCGAAGAAGTGCCTCGAAGATATCTAAGAATGCACTTCACAGCTTGCCAATGCTCTTTTCCTGGGTTAGACATATATCGACTCACGACACCCATTGCATGGGCCAAATCTGGTCATCTACACACCATCACATACATAAGACTATCAACAGCATTAGGATAAGGTATATCAGCCATATACCTCTTGTCTTCTTCCGATGAGGGAGATAAGTCTTTTGACAACTTAAAATGAGAGCCTAATGGAGTGCCAATCGGTTTGACTTTCTCCATTCCAAATCGAGCGTGAACTTTCTCGATGTACTGCGCGTGAGTGAGTCTTAACTCTCGCCGCTTTCTATCCTTGCTTATCTCCATACCCAATATTCTTTGTGCCTTTCCCAAATCCTTCATGTCAAACTTTCTGCCGAGCTTCGCTTTCAACTCCTTAATTCTGACCATACTCTGAGATGCAATCAGCATATCATCAACATATAACAATAAATAAATCATATCACCATCACATCTCCTGAAATAAACTGTAACGACCCGTAAATTTTCGATAATTAAAATAGCTAATTTGATAAGATTTCGTGATTTAGTGTTAGAAAAAAATTTAATTCGTTTGGAATAATAATTACTGGAATGAATTGCGACAACAATTATCCAAGTAATGAAAAATAAATGCTACTTAGTGAATGCCTTTGAAATCAATAGTTGAATAGGAAAATAAATGTTGAAATTCATTGGGTATAATAGAGTAATTGATTGATAAGTAAAATCTATTTAAAATCAAATATTGAATATTGAACCGGTAAAATTTTTAAATTAATATTTGGAAATTATTGAATAATTTAATAATGGGAATTGAATAACCGTATAATGGAAATAGTTGTTCTATAATTTTAATTCGTTTCAAAAGTTAAATTTTATAAGTTCGTTTTGAAAATTTCAAAAGATAGTGATTTAAGAATAATCAAATTTGTTAAATTTAATATTACGAATGTTTGAATAAATTAAATTCCGAATTTGATATGGTTAATTTGATATTGAAATTTAATATATGAAAATAGAGTGAATAATTGAAATTTGATTTAATATGATTCAAATTGGTTTCCAAAGTGAATGTAAGTTATATTTGGATTTTAATAGAGTTAATAAGATTTTAAAATTGGAATTTATTGGATAAATTGAATAACGGGTTTAATATGATTAAAAATGATTTGTAAAATTTTATTTTATCATATTGGAGTCATAGTGATGTTATAGAACTTTTAAAACTGAATTTAAAATTTATTTGTGAAAATTGAATATTTTAATATTTAATTAGCGACTGAAAAATAGCCAATCTTCGAACAGTCTCAGAATTGGACGAAACTAGTTCCATTGGATCCGTAATAGTTAGTTATTATCGGATTTCAATTTTCGTAGCAATCAAAGTTGTCGGTTGACCGTGGCAGCTCGAAACGCGTTGAAATTGTTTTAATATTAATTTGGCGAGTTAAAATAGTCATTTTTCAAACGGTCTCGGATTTCTACGAAACTAGTTTCATCGGATCCGTAATGTCATATTATTTTAAGGTTTCAAATTTCGAGTCAATCGGATTTACCGTTTGTCCGGGGCGAGCCCAAACGCACAGAAATTTGATTAACCGATTTAATTTCAAATCGACCGTTTATTGGCGTAACTCACACATACGATCGAATTAGCTTCCGAAACCTGTTCCATCGTGTCCGGAACGTGGGGTAAACCCTAGAAACGCTGGTCACTGCGCATAAATCGGAGTTCGAAAAACCCGGGTTGAATAGTGTTCGTCGTTTTCTATAAAGACACCTCATTATTTTCTTTTTTTGTTGAAAACGAAGGCAAACCCTAATTATACTTCAGAGCCGCCATTATCATATTCTACGGCCTGAAATTCATTCTCATCTCCCCTCGATTCCTCTCAATCCCTTCATTTTCTCGCTCCGACTTCTACACGAAAGTTGGAGAGCTTCACGAGCTCGACAACTTCAACGGTGGAGATCAACTTTTACGAAGCCGATTGGCGGCAAATACAGGTTGAAGGGCCGGCAGTTTTGCGCGTTTTTTGAGCTACATATGGGGCCGAGCTCCATGTTGTTTGGGCCGAAGGTAGAGGTGCGTGAGGGCTTTGATTTGGCGGGGGTATGATAGAGTTTAGGGTAGCGTGGTGGTTGCGGCATGTAACCCTAGAAGGAATGACAATGGGTTTCGAACGGACCTGGAAAAAAAAAATTGCGTACGTGAGGAAGAGAAAGATGGGCGGCCTGATAGATGGGGATGGAAATCAACGACTGGGATGGAGGTTAGGAAATAAATAATAGAAATGTTAATTAATTTATGTTTTAATTCGTTAAATCTTTAAAGTACCATATCTTGTTCGTGCGAGGTCGGAATTCGACGAAACAAGTTGCGTTGTCTTCGTTACGTCGAGCACTACGCTATGGAATTGGATTGGAGTCGTTTGGAGATAGAGAAAATTTTGGGTTAAATCGAACGTCGTTCGATTTGATTTAAAATCGGAAAAATCAAGGTGAGTGTTTTATAACGCTCACAACGTACTAAATATCTTTATGCTAGTTAAATTTGACATTATGAAGTGTTATGATTTTATTTGTCGTTGTTTGATAGAATTTAATTGTCATATAGATTGTCATTTGAATTAACCGTTGAAAAATTAAATTGACAGTTAAATTGAAATCAAAATTGAATTGCGATTAAATTACCTGACATTGATAATTATGAAACTGCCATGAATTGTATTGTTTATTAGATGATGTATTTTGATGGATGCTATTGGTTGATAATTGAATGTTTGGATGTTTATTTGCTTATACAGATCCTGTTATGCATACATATGATACTGTGATTTAATTTAAGTAATATATACTCATCCCTGACATTTAATTGAAATAAAAAAATTACTTGGCCATATGATAGAAAATTATATACAAACACCGAACTGGCTAAATTAATAATTTTTGAAATCGTCAATTTGAAATTTATTTAAGTGTTCGATTTAAAAGTTGTAAATAGAAATAAATTTATAGAAATCGAATTTATCGGGAAATTGAGTTTGGAATGTTGAAATAAATTTTGGTAAAAGAAAATTGTTAAATAATTTAAGTTGAGGCTTTGGGAATAAAATTTGGGATATGATTGAATTTCGAAAATCTATTTGATTTAAAGATTGAACATTATTTCGAACTTTGAGTATTACTACGTAAAAGCAACATAAGAATGATATTTTGGAAATGAGCTTGAAATTGAATCATATTTGAAATTTAGGTTTAAATTTGAGTATTGAAGGATAATTAATTAAAAGTGAGATATAAGCGATATTTTGAAATCGAGCTTGGAATCAAATCATGTTTGAAATTTGGATTTAAACTCGTATATTGATGGATAATCTTGTAAGTGTTCTAAATGGATATTTTGAAAACCAAGCTCTAAATCGATATAAATTGAAATTGAATTAATTGAAAGTGGATATAAAATTGAATAAATTTGAAGTCAAAGTTGACATTGAATTGAATTGAAATTGAAATTGAAATCGGTAGAATGGAAATTGAAATTGATTTGAATTGGGAAGATGTAATTGAAATGGATTGGTTTTGAAGCTATTTTATTTTGTTTTCCAAATTACTCAGTTATACAAACCATTTTGAATACTTAAACTATTTTAATCTATTTTAAATCTACTTAACCCAATTTAAATTTCTTTAAACTAATTTATCTATTTCAAATCCATTTTAAGATTTTAAGTATTTTAACTATTTTAATTATGTAAAACTACTTTTAAACTACTTAAAACTATTTTCTAAAATTCTAAGCTGGTCAATAAAGTGGAATGTTTATATTTAAATCTTGAATTTAAAATACGAATTGAGTTAAGCGAAGTTGCAACCTAAACTGAAATTCGAAATGATTTTGAAATCGAAATGAGATATTGATGCGAAAATTGATTTTTGAAACGGAATCTGACATTTTAATAGATACGATGATATTTGAAATAGATTTGATTTTTGTAACGAATATGATATTTTGATACCAATTATGAATCGATTTGAAATGTAAAAGAGCCAACGGTGTAATAATACGTAGTTATTAAAGAGACCGAGATCAGATATGGACATATTCTCTGTCGATACCGAACACCACTTTAATAACTATTATACGTGGAGTGTTGATCCAGAATGAAGAGGATGGTTTGGTGAACGCGTTGACTGAAGAAAGAGAACGATATTGGATGACCCCTGACATGACTAAAACAGGAGCCGCGCCGGGCCATTGAGGTTCGCCACCTCGAGCGGACACACTTCTTCGATACCATATCTATTACATTTGTGATGCGATTTGGGTGCACCCCTTGATTTGGGAGCGTTGTTTCGCGGTGTTGGGGTAGCTGCTGGCTATGCCCAACATCAGTCCGGATCACGCAACTACTAGTATCCTAGTTGGTATCGCCTCATGTACCTTGTCATACTGATTATCCTATTCGTGACCACTACGTTTTGATTTGTACCTTGAGTATATGGATTGCCCTCTGGTGACTTCCGGTTTTGGGGAAACTACGGTCTTGTATATGCTTTTGGGAATATAAAAATGTGTTAAGGGGGATTATGGTAACGCCTTAACGCTATTTTGATACTTTATATTACTGGTAGGCATTATCTACTTAGCGTATATTACTACATAGTTGATAGTTTCACGGATCCTTGAGAGATGGAAAATCCCGTAACATCTCTTGAGTTATTGCACGCACGTTGACACTGGATAGGAGACGTCAAACCCCGTAAATATATCTGACGCCGTTGCACTCATATTTATTCATGATTGATTTAACTTTCATAAGGATATTTTAGTCCTGACTCGAGTGTTTTGTCTTTTCATTACGCTCGGGTCAGTCCTGAGTTTTTCAGATTTTGAAGATCTATTCTGGAGGATAAAGACGAAGATTTGGTATACTATTACTATTATTACTCTTGCATCATGCTATCTGCTGCATTATTTTATTTGTTCTGTTGAATATGTATAACTCTGATAAATGTTGTATAAATAATGATCAAAGTATAGTAAACAACTTCATGAACTGTTTATTTGATTATTATATTTTATCGTTCCGCTGCAAGATTCTGTGTTGTTTCATTTCCCTTATTTCTCTTTCTTTTCTTTTCTTATTTACCCCAATAACCATCTGCCCTTTTGAATGGTTTGAAATCGGCATGTGTATTTGATCGTCGGTTTAAACTGTCCAAAAGGCGGGTCGTTACAGTTGGTATCAGAGCTTTGGTTTAGCGATAAACCTTGGCTCTAGGGGGAATAACTCATTGAAATAGAGGTAAACTATATAAATGAGTTGAGTGTATATGAGAGAGCGTACTTGTTATTTGATATAAAATGGTTTTATATTGTGTTAACTTTGTTCCGTTGAGTATTTATGAATTCTGGTCGATACTTGGGACGCCAAGGCGTCGATAGGAATTTCTAAACACTCGAATAGGACAAACCAACACAATATCGTTTTGGAATATATTTTATATAAAAGAATTATTCGAATATTTATTCATTTTGATTGAATTGATTGTTAGGAGATGATAATATTAGATTATTATCGTTATTGTTTGATCAGTCAATATTTACAAAAAAATTGATTAAATAATAATGGATTTAGGAAAATGAAATCAATTGATAATGAATATAAATGAATTTTAACTTGGATTTGGGAATTTGAAGTCCGGTGTTTGAAATTGACTTACGAGAATTTGAAAAATATAATATGAGTATTATATGATAGTATAATTGAGTTGAAATTGTTTTCGAAGGATTTTTTCTTTTTTTTAATGATAAGTGTTATATTCCCTTCTCTTGACGCTAGAAAATGATTTCGGTGATGAGTGCACGCATCATCGGCGTTTATTTTCGAGGGTCCGAGTGGGGGAGACCACTTAATAGCTTGTCTAAACCTTGTTTTGATTCAACTTTTATTTTATTTTGTACTCTCTATAGTATGATTTGATATATAAATTATATAAGTATATATTATTTCAAAACTTGATTGAAATGAAACCGGGATTGGAATTCTTAAGTCCTTTAATAATTAATGTTTTTAATGATTGAAATGAATTTAGACTTGAATCATTAAGGAACTTCTGAATTGTGAAATGAGAAATGAACCTAAGAGCTAAGTGAAAATATCAACTGAAGTAGAAATCCTTAGAATTAGGAAATTATGAACTTAAAATAAAATTGAAACTGTAAAACTCGCATAGTATTAAATTTCATTCTATAGCATAGATATAACTTATCAAAATATTTAAGAGGTTCGAAAATGTTATATGAATTGTTAATTGGATAATATACAAGTATAGGTTTGAATAATGAAATTGCAATTAATTAATGGTTTGCAAATATAAATAAAATTGTTAGTACACAATTGGAATTTAAATTAACATTTAAAGGTGATTCATAATTATGTTAATATAAAATGGAAATACTATATGTGAATGTAAATGTGAAATTAAATTATAGTGAAATTTAAGTAATGACCTAAGAATAAATTAATTGAAAATTCAGCTTTAAATGAAAAGAAGTTGTATGTTGTTTAACTACATTCTATTTGCATAACTATAACTTACCAAATACTTAAAAGGTTTAAAATGCTAATAAGGATTAGTAGAGAAATAATATACCAGTGTGAGAGTGAATAATAAAATGTGAAGATCTATTTATAGTTGTAAATATAAATGAAATTTAAGCTGTAAAATGAATGATATATATAAGTGAATGAATAAAATTTAAATTAATGAAATATATAAAATTGGTAAATGAAAATTAATTAAATTTGAATATAACTAAATGGTAATAAACTTGGAAGTGTATGAAATTAAAATTGACTTGGAAATGTATAATTGATTTAGTGTAGATTTTGGATGGATGTTAATGTTTGATATGCATTGGTTGTTAGATGGATGAAAATTGATTAAGTTAAATTCATTAATGTTAATGGAATTGAATATACGGAATAAAATTTTAAAATGATTAAATTCAAATTTGAAGCATAGTGAAATTAAATATAATTGAATTCAATTTAAATTGAAGCAAATTGACTTGAATTTAAAATGTGAATGAAACAAACTTGAATAAATCGGAAACAAATTGAATGTAAACCTATTGCATGGATGAATAAGAAAATAAATGACTTTGTGTTATGATTGTTCTTTAGAAAATTTGAAGTTTTGATGGTTTGCACTTTGAAATAATAAAAGCAAATTTTTGGAAAAAAATCCAAATTTGTCCAACATATGCTGAAACGAAAACAACCATAACTTTTAAATGGCTGAACGAAATTCGATGATCTTAGACTTTTCAGAAAGCTTAGAAACTAAATCACAACTTTTGTTTAGATAGCTTGAGAAAATTCCTTCATCTACTAGGTTAAAAACTTGAATGTTACTCGCTGTCCTGTGTAAAAATAAGTAAAATATGTAGTATACACCCTTAGTATTTTTGCCATATCTTTTGACTGGTTTATTTGATTTTGATGATCTTGTACTTTCTGGAAAGCTAAGAACATAAGCTAAAACTTTTGTTTTAAGTGTTTTGTGTTTTCATGTCGTTTAGAAGGTCGAAAACGCGGGTGAACGTCGCTGACCTGCGCAATTCATTGCCCAGGCTGAGGCGTACCCTCTAAGTAAAACGGCCATAATTTTTGAACGCATGGTCCGAATTCGATGATTTTGGACATTCCGAAAAGCCTGAAATGAATGCAACAACTTTTGTTTAGATTCTGTTACCGAATTTTATCGTTTGTATGTCCTAAAACTAAGATTTGTTTGCTGTCCTGAAATTGAAATCTCAGTTTTGAAGCTAAATATGTTATATATATGTTGTGTAGGCTAAGTATATCGATCTATCTTTATATGCATAGTTCTAACTTAGTTATTGAGTGTTTAGTAGGTGCGGATTGCGCTTGCTTCGCATTTGGAGCTCGCTTTCGCGCTATATTAGCCGTATATGTTCGCTAACAATATATAAGGTACGTATATCGGATTACATACAGTACTTTTACACTTTTTCCCTGCGGAATGCCTCATCACTTGGTGAGATGTATATTTGTGATATATATACTGTCATTTTTTTTTCCGATCGAGCCGCGCAAAGGAGACTCTGCCAAAATTTTCCGTAAAATTCGGGTGTTAGAAATTTTTTCAAGTTTTAAATTTTTTTATAACTTGTTTTGATTACTAACTTTTAAAGTTAGGAAGCCGTTTGGAGTAACTTAGTGGAAGCGTAGGTATGACTTTATAAATGGAATTTCATTGTTTATAAGTGGATAATTTTTAATAAAATATATCAAATGTTGAATTCTTTACTTAGTTCCTTTTCCCTTCTTTTTCCTTTTCGGGGATGAAAAGTTTTGAGTGGGGGAGAGTGTAACGACCCGTAAATTTTCGATAATTAAAATAGCTAATTTGATAAGATTTCGTGATTTAGTGTTAGAAAAAAATTTAATTCGTTTGGAATAATAATTACTCGAATGAATTGCGACAACAATTATCCAAGTAATGAAAAATAAATGCTACTTAGCGAATGCCTTTGAAATCAATAGTTGAATAGGAAAATAAATGTTGAAATTCATTAGGTATAATAGAGTAATTGATTGATAAGTAAAATCTATTTAAAATCAAATATTGAATATTGAAACGGTAAAATTTTTAAATTAAATATTTGGAAATTATTAAATAATTTAATAATGGGAATTGAATAACCGTATAATGGAAATAGTTGTTCTATAATTTTAATTCGTTTCAAAAGTTAAATTTTATAAGTTCGTTTTGAATATTTCAAAAGATAGCGATTTAAGAATAATCAAATTTGTTAAATTTAATATTACGAATATTTGAATAAATTAAATTCCGAATTTGATATGATTAATTTGATATTGAAATTTAATATATGAAAATAGAGTGAATAATTGAAATTTGATTTAATATGATTCAAATTGGTTTCCAAAGTGAATGTAAGTTATATTTGGATTTTAATAGAGTTAATAAGATTTTAAAATTGGAATTTATTGGATAAGTTGAATAACGGGTTTAATATGATTAAAAATGATTTGTAAAATTTTATTTTATCATATTGGAGTCATAGTGATGTTATAGAACTTTTAAAACTGAATTTAAAATTTATTTGTGAAAATTGAATATTTTAATATTTAATTAGCGACTGAAAAATAGCCAATCTTCGAACAGTCTCAGAATTGGACGAAACTAGTTCCATTGGATCCGTAATAGTTAGTTATTATCGGATTTCAATTTTCGTAGCAATCAGAGTTGTCGGTTGACCGTGGCAGCTCGAAACGCGTTGAAATTGTTTTAATATTAATTTGGCGAGTTAAAATAGACATTTTTCAAACGGTCTCGGATTTCGACGAAACTAGTTTCATCGAATCCGTAATGTCAGATTATTGTAAGGTTTCAAATTTTGAATCAATCGGATTTACCGTTTGTCCGGGGCGAGCCCAAACGCACAGAAATTTGATTAACCGATTTAATTTCAAATCAATCGTTTATTGCCGTAACTCACACATACGATCGAATTAGCTTCCGAAACCTATTCCATCGTGTCCGGAACGCGGGGTAAACCCTAGAAACGCCGGTCACTGCGCATAAATCGGAGTTCGAAAAACCCGGGTTGAATAGTGTTCGTCGTTTTCTATAAAGACACCTCATTATTTTCTTTTTTTATTGAAACGAAGGCAAACCCTAATTATACTTCAGAGCCGCCATTATCATATTCTACGGCCTGAAATTCATTCTCATCTCCCCTCGATTCCTCTCAATCCCTTCATTTTCTCGCTCCGGCTTCTACACGAAAGTTGGAGAGCTTCACGAGCTCGACAACTTCAACGGTGGAGATCAATTTTTACGAAGCCGATTGGCGGCAAATCCAGGTTGAAGGGCCGACAGTTTTGCACGTTTTTTGAGTTACATATGGGGCGGAGCTCCATGTTGTTTGGGCCGAAGGTAGAGGTGCGTGAGGGCTTTGATTTGGCGGGGGTATGATGGAGTTTAGGGTAGCGTGGTGGTTGCGGCATGTAACCCTAGAAGGAATGGCAATGGGTTTCGAACGGACCTGGAAAAAAAATATTTGCGTACGTGAGGAAGAGAAAGAAGTGCGGCCTGATAGATGGGGATGGAAATCAACGGCTGGGATGGAGGTTAGGAAATAAATAATAGAAATGTTAATTAATTTACGTTTTAATTCGTTAAATCTTTAAAGTACCATATCTTGTTCGTGCGAGGTCGGAATTCGACGAAACAAGTTGCGCTGTCTTCGTTACGTCGAGCACTACGCTATGGAATTGGATTGGAGTCGTTTGGAGCTAGAGAAAGTTTTGGGTTAAATCGAACGTCGTTCGATTTGATTTAAAATCGAAAAAATCAAGGTGAGTGTTTTATAACGCTCACAACGTACTAAATATCTTTATGCTAGTTAAATTTGACATTATGAAGTGTTATGATTTTATTTGTCGTTGTTTGATAGAATTTAATTGTCATATAGAATGTCATTTGAATTAACCGTTGAAAAATTAAATTGACAGTTAAATTGAAATCAAAATTGAATTGCGATTAAATTACCTGACATTGATAACTATGAAACTGCCATGAATTGTATTGTTTATTAGATGATGTATTTTGATGGATGCTATTCGTTGATAATTGAATGTTTGGATGTTTATTTGCTTATATAGATCCTGTTATGCATACATATGATACTGTGATTTAATTTAAGTAATATATACTCATCCCTGACATTTAATTGAAATAAAAAAAAATTACTTGGCCATATGATAGAAAATTATATACGGACACCGAATTGGCTAAATTAATAATTTTTGAAATCGTCGATTTGAAATTTATTTAAATGTTCGATTTAAAAGTTGTAAATAGAAATAAAGTTATAGAAATCGAATTTATCGGGAAATTGAGTTTGGAATATTGAAATAAATTTTGGTAAAAGAAAATTGTTAAATAATTTAAGTTGAGACTTTGAGAATAAAATTTGGGATATGATTGAATTTCGAAAATCTATTTGATTTAAAGATTGAACATTATTTCGAACTTTGAGTATTACTACGTAAAAGCAACATAAGAATGATATTTTGGAAATGAGCTTGAAATTGAATCATATTTGAAATTTAGGTTTAAATTTGAGTATTGAAGGATAATTAAGTAAAAGTGAGATATAAGCGATATTTTGAAATCGAGCTTGGAATCGAATCATGTTTGAAATTTGGATTTAAACTCGTATATTGATGGATAATCTTGTAAGTGCTCTAAATGGATATTTTCAAAACCAAGCTCTAAATCGATATAAATTGAAATTGAATTAATTGAAAGTGGATATAAAATTGAATAAATTTGAAGTCAAAGTTGACGTTGAATTGAATTGAAATTGAAATTGAAATCGGTAGAATGGAAATTGAAATTGATTTGAATTGGGAAGATGTAATTGAAATGGATTGGTTTTGAAGCTATTTTATTCTGTTTTACAAATTACTCAGTTATACAAACCATTTTGAATACTTAAACTATTTTAATCTATTTTAAATCTACTTAACCCAATTTAAATTTCTTTAAACCAATTTATCTATTTCAAATCCATTTTAAGATTTTAAGTATTTTAACTATTTTAATTATGTAAAACTACTTTTAAACTACTTAAAACTATTTTCTAAAATTCTAAGCTGGTCAATAAAGTGGAATGTTTATATTTAAATCTTGAATTTAAAATACGAATTGAGTTAAGCGAAGTTGCAACCTAAACTGAAATTCGAAATGATTTTGAAATCGAAATGAGATATTGATGCGAAAATTGATTTTTGAAACGGAATCTAACATTTTGATAGATACGATGATATTTGAAATAGATTTGATTTTTGTAACGAATATGATATTTTGATACCAATTATGAATCAATTTGAAATGTAAAAGAGCCAACGGTGTAATAATACGTAGTTATTAAAGAGACCGGGATCGGATATGGACATACTCTCTGTCGATACCGAACACCACTTTAATAACTATTATACGCGGAGTGTTGATCCAGAATGAAGAGGATGGTTTGGTGAACGCGTTGACTGAAGAAAGAGAACGATATTGGATGACCCCTGACATGACTAAAACAGGAGCCGCGCCGGGCCATTGAGGTTCGCCACCTCTAGCGGACACACTTCTTCGATACCATATCTATTACATTTGTGATGCGATTTGGGTGCACCCCTTGATTTGGGAGTGTTGTTTCGCGGTGTTGGGGTAGCCGCTGGCTATGCCCAACATCAGTCCGGATCGCGCAACTTCTAGTATCCTAGTTGGTATCGCCTCATGTACCTTGTCATACTGATTATCCTATTCGCGACCACTACGTTTTGATTTGTACCTTGAGTATATGGATTGCCCTCTGGTGACTTCCGGTTTTGGGAAACTACGGTCTTGTATATGCTTTTGGGAATATAAAAATGTGTTAAGGGGGATTATGGTAACGCCTTAATGCTATTTTGATACTTTATATTACTGATAGGCATTATTTACTTAGCGTATATTACTACATAGTAGATAGTTTCACGGATCCTTGAGAGATGGAAAATCCCGTAACATCTCTTGAGTTATTGCACGCACGTTGACACTGGATAGGAGATGTCAAACCCCGTAAACATCTCTGACGCCGTTGCACTCATATTTATTCACGATTGATTTAACTTTCATAAGGATATTTTAGTCCTGACTCGAGTGTTTTGTCTTTTCATTACGCTCGGGTCAGTGCTGAGTTTTTCAGATTTTGAAGATCTATTCTGGAGGATGAAGACGAAGATTTGGTATACTATTACTATTATTACTCTTGCATCATGCTATCTGCTGCATTATTTTATTTGTTCTGTTGAATATGTATAACTCTGATAAATGTTGTATAAATAATGATCAAAGTATAGTAAACAACTTTATGAACTGTTTATTTGATTATTATATTTTATCGTTCCGCTGCAAGATTCTGTGTTGTTTCATTTCCCTTATTTCTCTTTCTTTTCTTTTCTTATTTACCCCAATAACCATCTGCCCTTTTGAATGGTTTGAAATTGGCATGTGTATTTGATCATCGGTTTAAACTATCCAAAAGGCGGGTCGTTACATAAACACACTGGTCTTGAAACTTCTGGAGTATCCCTGTGAAAGCATAAACTTATCAAACCTCTTATACCATGGTCTAGAAGACTGCTTCAGTCCATATAGAGATATGTTGAGTTAACAAACATAGTCTGGTATGCTACTATCAATGAACCCTTCCGACTGCTTTAAATAAATCTCCTCATCCAGATCACCATGCTAGAATGCAGTTTTGACATCTAGTTGCTCTAATTCCATATCATAATGAGCAACTAATGCCAAAAGAATATGAATAGAAGTATGCCTAACCACTGGAGCAAAGATATCATGATACTCTACCCCCTTCTTCTGAACATACCCCTCTGCGACTAATCTTGCCTTGGATCTGAGATCACCATTTTCACCGTTTTTCACTCTATAGATCCACTTGCATCCAATAGCTCTCTTGTCGGTGGGAAGAGGCACCGAATCCCAAGTATGATTTCTCTAAAATGATTTAATCTCCTCCTCCATGGCAACTAACCAACTGGAACTGTTAACCGATGCATTAGGTTCTCTATAATCATAGGGCTCATCATAGACAACATTCAAAGCATATGTTGCCATATCATCGAAGTTAATATCTTCGATGCTCAATCCAACAAACTCATCAAGCCACTTAGGCTTTCTTTTTTGTTTGACAGGCCTAGGTTCCGAATGAGCTCCACCTTGAGTTTGATCCTTTGTACCAACATCGATATTATCCTCATCAACCACGGTGTCATCGGAAACACCATTCGAACGTCTATGGAAAGAATCAACAGATGACTTGATTTGTGTCTGGCATTCTTCAGATGTCCTCTCATTGTCATCTGATGAGGAAGGCTCCACCTTCAATATAGCATTCTCATCAAAAGTCACATGTCTTCTCATAACGATCTTCTTGCTAATAGGACACCACAACCTATATCCCTTCACTCCTCTCCTATAACCTAGAAAAATACACTTGCGAGCTCTAGGTTCCAGCTTCCCTTTGCTCTCATGCACATAAGCTGGGTAACCAAACACCCTGAGAAATGAATGGCTAACAAGATCTCCTTTTCATACTTTTTCAGGGATCTTCATATCTATGGCAGTAGAAGGTGTGCGGTTGATGAGGAAAGCAGCCATAGATAAAGCTTCAGACCAAAATCCCTTCTTCAATTTAGCAGTCAGTCTAAGGCATCTTGTTCTCTCCAATAATGTCTGATTCATCCTTTCTACAACTCCATTAGGCTGGAGGTCGCCTGATGCAGTGTAATGCCTCTTAATGCCTTTAGACTCATAATAGTTGATGAATTCCTGTGATACAAATTCACCGCCATTATCTGAATGGAGAACTTTCAATTTCTTTCCTGATTGCTTCTCAACCATAGATTTACACTTTAGAAGCTTGGCAAAGGTTTTACTCTTTGACTGAAGAAATTATATCCATACTTCACGAGAGAAATCATCTATAAATGAAACAAAATATCTGGTTCCACCGAAAGATTGACAAAGGGAGGGACCCTAGATATCTGTATGAACATACTCCAAGACAGCTTTTGCTTTATGCTCTCTTATCCAAAAGAAATATTCGTCTGCTTTCCAAGAACAAACTCTTTACAAAAACCAAGTTTTGAATGATGAACTCCATCAATCAATCCTCGTTTTCTCAGCTCATCCATGTTGCAATCATCGATGTGACCCATTTGTAAGTGTCATAATCTAGAAGAATCTGAATCAACCAATGTAACATAAACCGATTTACCAATTATAGTAGTTCCCTTTAATAGATAAATATTTCCTACCCTCACACCTCTCATAACAATCATGAAACCCTTTTATATCTTCATTTTCTCTCCTTCCACTACAATCTTCAAGCCAAGTCTGCTCAATGTCCCAACAGAGATCAAGATCCTCCTCAAATCAGGTAAATGTATAACATTGGTGATCGTACGAATAACACCATCAAACATCCTAATCATCACGCTACCAACACCCACCATACGACAAGAAGCATCATTACCCATCAGAACTTCTCCTCATCAATTTCACGGTAGGTGGAAAAGCAGTTTCTATCAGGTGTCATATGATAGGATGCGCCAGAATTAATCAGCCATAAATCGCTCTTTCCAAAAGAGCCAGAAGTTGTAAATACATCGGTGTCACTTTCTGTATCTGATTTCTCTACTGTAGAAGCTGAGGCTTGCTTTGGATCTTTTCTTCTACCTTCAAGCTTGGGACATTGTGCTATGAAGTGCTCTGGTTTCTTACAATAATGACAAGTCAAATTCTTAGGCCCCATACACTGAGACCGTGAAGAATTCCGTCCTCCACCTTTCTTCGACCTGCTTTGGCCTCTACTTCTCTGAACAGATAAGCCTTCGGTATCACTTTCCAAGCTAGTGCTCGCCAATCTACCTCTTAATACTTCATTATGAAGACCAGCCTTTACATTAGACAGGCTAATTTTACCGCGGCCACAAATCATGGATCTACATGCTCCATGAGATCAGCTCCAGGCTTCATCTTGAACGAATAGAGTTGTTGCTGAAGAATAATCCGATTAGTGAGAGACTTGTCTGGATATGCATCCGATAATGCATCTCAAAGTTCCTTCATCGTCTTCTTCTGAGAGAATTATCTAAGAACTTCATCTGAAAGGCTCAACTAAATTGTTGTTAGAGCTTCATCTTCCATCTCTTTCAAATCAGCTGCATCAATACCTTTCAATTTCTCAGGCGCAAAAACAACCTTATAAGTCTTCTCCTTCTTTAATACAGCCTCCATTTTCAACTTCCAAGTATCAAAATCTCCTTTTCCGTCAAAATGTATTACTCCATAATTAACATCAGATCTACCAACAAACTTACTAGAAGTAGCCATTAATATCTAAACAGGAACAATAACACTAGCTCTGATACCAAACTGTAGTGAATTTTGTTTTAATTTGAGCAGAAGCGATTTATTTGTTCATGATCTAGTATTGCCTATTTAGATACCAATGACACTTAAAAATTCAATTATGCAGTCTCACAGAAATAATAACGAAAATAAATGACATAGAAGATTTAACGTGGTTCGGATATGAATATCCTGCATCCACGGAGACCCAACAACTTCTTTTATTTCACTAAAGAAAAGAGTACAAAAGAGAGGGAAGAATAATGGTGGATACTCTCACACGCTTGCTTGCATATGAAGATGAAATTTATTCATTTAAATAGACTTAATAATGAAGGGATGCTTGGAGATTAAGAAAATCAATTTTCAGATGAAATTTATTCATTTAAATAGACTTGTACTGTCTTATTACCAGATGCTCCTACTTAGTATGCCCGGATTTCTTACAGTAGTTGCATAGAATATTTCGAGAGTCAGGTTTGCCTACATTCTGATTTTTCCAGTTCATATTCCTAGAGACAAGGGCATTATTGTGAACAGAGTTATTACCCGAAGAAGTCGACTAAACACATCATGTAATGAAGACATGTCAGTTTCAGAAAGGATTTGTATTTTAGCAGAATCAAACTCAGAAGGTAATCCACCAAGAAAACTCATGATCACCATCTGCTCGCGCTGTTTTTGTTGAACCTTTACGTATGAACTTAAGGGGAGAAGCAAATTAAACTCTTCATAGGTCTTCTTGAAATTCTTGAAGTAGGTCATCAACGATTGTTCATTCTTCTCAACTCGGTAAAAAGATTTACAGACCTCATACATACGAGACAAATTTCCTTTTCCAGAGTACAAAAATTCCAGATAATCTAATAGTTCTTTAACGAATTCACAGTGGTTGATTAAGCCAATTATCTCATTATCAATCGAATTTCGAATTTGAAGGAAGAGGCTAGCATTATCACGAAGCCAATTCAGGTGGGCTTCCTCAGTTGAATCTGGTTGTAGTGGGTTGTCGGTTAGATGATTATCTTTCTCAATGCTCCTGAGGTAGATGCGCACAGTTTTGCTCCACTCTAGGTAGTTGGCTCCGTTCAACTTGTGATCAATGATTTTTGATAATATTGGCACGACGTCTACCATAGTCGATACCTTTTCTTCACCCATTTAATCTGAGAAGAACACTAAATACTTGATACGATATCCCAAAATTGATGGAGAGGAAAATTTTCGAAAAATTTCGAAAATACTCAAACCCGAAAATTAACACAGCAGGAAATCGTTGGAACCTTTTGTGCAATCAGTTTCACCTGGAAATTATTGAAATTGCTGCTAAAACTTCACCTGGAAATTAACCATAGTCTAGGAATCGGTGGAACCTTTTTTTGATTCGGAAATTTCTTGTAATCCCTCCTTTTTTTTTAACGGAGAAACCCGATACACTTGCAGAAACAAAATTAAACTCTTGTTCTCCTCTAATGAATCCACCTCAACCCACGAAACAAAAAAGAAGAAGAAGAAATTGCAAATCAAATTCCGCTTTGTTTCGGTGGTTCTCAGTGATTGGCGATGCGGTTTCGAGGGAGGTTCGTACGTTCAATTTTGGTGATAGATGGGTTTTGCAAGTTGGGAATTGGGTTCGCGGTGGGTGGTGAGTCAATTGGGAAGGTTGTCGGCGACGGTGATGCTTTTATAGGTGGCGTTCGATGTGGCGTTCAGGTGGAATGGCTTCAGTTGTGTTGAGGCAAGTGACTGGAAAGGGAGGCAGTACGAGATTGAATTTTCTGATTTTCTGGAATCGGGATTGTAAAGGTTTTGATTAATTTTCTGATTTAAGGTACTTTTCTAAGAAAGCTCTGATACCATATTAATGGGTACAGTATCAAATATAATTTGTAAGAATAGACATAGAGGAGAAAACAAAAGCAACTTCTTTTATTTATTTATCCCGTCTCATTGATATACAAGAAGAGGTGTTTATATATCACACCAAATAGTTAAATCAGGAAAGTTTATAATAGGAAAGTTTATATAGGAAAGTTAATAAAAAGGAATTAATTACTCCCTATATTTAACAGAGATTAAGAAAATCAATTCCCTGATTACCCAAATATCTTTCCAAATTGCATGATTTGATTTTAGTACAAATAGATGGCGTAATCTTGGTTTCCATATCTTTCCTTTGATTGATTTATTCTTCATGCCTAATCATTTATTTCTTCATATAGCAAATATATTGACTAATTAATTGATTGACTAATTAATTAGTTTCCTTCAAAATATCCTTCCATATAGCAGCCAAATTAATTGATTTGAATGAATCAATTAATCAATTTTTTTCCTCTTTAACAAATATTTGAATCATCCAAATTTAACAACAATAACGTACCTATATTGCCCTCCTTATATCACTAAGCCAAAA
Organism: Allium cepa; assembly: GCA_030765085.1. Classification (NCBI taxonomy): domain Eukaryota; kingdom Viridiplantae; phylum Streptophyta; class Magnoliopsida; order Asparagales; family Amaryllidaceae; genus Allium; species Allium cepa. The sequence goes on from CM060940.1 coordinate 673,729,719, forward strand.
GAATGCAAGAAGCTTTTTATTGTCCATGTCTGAAGAGGTAGTCCGCCCCAAGTATGTATTCTTTGACGTTTGTTAGTATTTTTCATTTCTTGCTATACCATTCAATGTTCCCTTTTTTTTAAAAAAATACTGCCAAGTGGAAATCAGTTTTAAGATCCGCTTTTTCTGTTCATTTAATTCAAAGGCCTTAGTTAATTTTATGGTTTTTATGTTGAAGTCTTTGCCTGAAAATATTAAATATGCACTTATCATGTATCGTAAAGAATAATAGTTGGTAATCTTCAAAACTATGAATTGGGAATCACTAAACCCTTAGTAGGAATTTCAACTTGTATACACAAGCTATCCTTATCGAAATGAGATTTCCTTGACTAACTAAAGTATTTTTCTATCTATTTGCCACATTCGGAGTTGCCATTGAAGAAAAAAGATTTAAAAAAAGATAAATGTTGAGGCCATGGAGTTGTACTAACAAAGCAAACAAAACGATGGCACAGTTAGAAACTACTACATTGTATCTAAAATATGACAACCAAGTAGTTGTTGCATGCTTGTAATAGTTCCAAACACTATATTAGGCAGCGACTTCCAAGAATAGTTAGCCCTGTTTGTTTTCATTTTTTTTTTTAGTTTTTGAAGTCCATTTTCCATTTTTCATTTTGAGTGTTTTTAATATTTTGAAAATTGTATTTGGTTCTATAATTTTGAAAAATAGTTTTTAAACTAAAAATCAAAAATGCTATACCAAAACAAAAAACGACAATTTCAAATTTGGTTGAAATTCGACCATTAAATATAAAAGTGGGAGGAGATATTGAATGAGACTAAAAAAAAATGTCATTAAATTGGGAAAATCATAAATTAACAAAGATCAGAAAATGATAACGACTATTGAAATGTGAACTATATTAAAATGAGACTAACTCATATTGTGCTATAAATTAACTATCTCAGCTCAAAACCATTACAAGAAAATCATTACAAGATAGATAAAATATATCAATTGTATCACTATTGAAAGGGGGGAAAAAGGTTTTGATGTATCTTATAGGCTAGTAATCTTTTCTGACAAATACAAATATACAACCATATCAATATATATATCAGCATCATAAACTTTTTGAATACTCGATTACATCTATCATTTCAGTATAAAAGGTAATAGATTGATGGAAATAGTGTTATCAAAGGAAATATTGAAATAATCATTTGCTTGGGAAGCGACACTATGCAAACATGATAAAATTTCCAATATTGACCCACAAGTTAGCAATAAATTATACAAACATTACACAAATCTAATCAAAATCATTAGTGGAATCAAGAATTACCTAAGCGCACATCGAAGCAAGCAAGAGAACTTAACCAATTAAAAAAGGTAGTAATGTAATAATGCACATTAAAAAAGTTAAATAGCTATATATAGAGTTTTATTATAGAACTCTTGTTATAGTAAGGAAGGAGTGACTTAAATCATTTGTTGTGTGCCAACAAACATGCTGTAGTTTACCTTAGATTTGACAGAGGGGAAACTTTACACTAGCTCTGAACTATGTACCAAATCCACTAGCTCTGAATTTTTCTCTAACCAGCAAAGCATATCGGTATAAAAATGTATATTAGTATACATGTATTAGTATACAGTCTTGGCTTTGCTAGGACTGTTGAATTAGTGCACTTCAGCTATATTTGAAAACTAGACAGAAGACATCTTAAGATGCAAATCTTTTTTGCTTATGCTGCTATTTGAATTCATATTCAACTAGTTTTCACAATACATGTTTATATTTATAAACATTTCAGCACTAATATAAACTCTTTTATACTCCATAATATCAAATGACAGATCTGCCTTCATAGGCTTTACCCAAATTACCTTAAATCATATATTCACTCACTTAATACCTCACAAAATAAATACAGAACCAAGTTTGTAAAAAAAAAAAGCATCAGTACAACCATTACCAAAGTACAATCGAATCCGCCCATATCATAGAGGATTGTAATAATTATCAAAACTGACTATGAAACAGATAACGTATTACCTGAACTAATATATTTAACAATACACGTTAAGCAACAAGGTGCAATTCTATTTCTAAAGGATTGTGATATTCAAAATTGCTTAATGTAGATGGTAATTGCATCATCGCCTGGTACTACTAGCACATTTGCGCAAATATGTCCATAAGCATACGAAATACATCTTATCATTGCATAAGTGGCATGCTTCTCAATGCTGCAACATTTTATTCTGACTTTTGGATACAGTTAAGCACACTTGCAATGGGACTTCAGATCAATGATAAAAATGGTTAGCAAATTATATCTATCACACTTTAATATAACCAATATAATTAGTACTTTTTTTATAATTTATATATGTATATAATGTTATTAAAACTCTAAGAAATTCTAAAAGGACCATTAATGTTTAAATGACAAAAATAAAACTTGTAAGTACAACTAGGAAAAGACAATTAGTCTGCCTACATAGGTCTTTAAAGGAACCAAAAGCATTAAAGATTGTGATTTAATCTCAAGGACTTATACAAATACAATCAAGGATGGAGGAGAACTAGTTTGAGGATCAGGTGGTTGCTTTGTAAAAATGAAAAAGCTCTAAAAATAAGAACAAAATTTTGCTGAAAACTGCAATAACAGTTGTAATAGCAGCTGCTTAACATGTTTTGGGAAAACAAATCTCTCTAGCAATGGAGACAAAGCACTCTACAATGATGACTAGGAAAATCAATTTGTCTTTACACACAGTTTTTTCTTGTACCCGTAGTAAATAAATCCATAGGCATCTTTTCAACGTTTCACTATTTTTAGAAAAATGTCTCTTGAATATACAATGCATATTATATTGATTATTTTGCAATCCTTTACATTTTAGATTATCTGATATATACATAATTGTAATAAATAGTAAAGCTATATGATTCTACTTGGCAATACATATAATATAAAATATGATTCTACTTGGCAAATCCAAATGCAAAGCTATATAGAATATATATTTCAAAGTTTTAAATTGTTTGATAATAATTGTTATGCATATATAAATGCAAGAAACTTAAATTGACAGGTAACAAAATAAGACCACATATAATCTTCTAACTAAAGTGATTTAACTTAAAAAGAAAGAAGAAGAAAATAACAGAACAGAACATACAAGTTTCAAAGTTTTCAATTGTTTGGTTATTAAGGGTTGATTTTATTTTCACTGTTATATACCACGAAAAAAATAACATAACATATTCTCACTGTTATCTACCAAGATTTTATTTTCATTCCTGGCTGGATTAGGATGTAGAATAAACTACGTTATTGCAGCACAAAACAAGTGTCAAATTTTTTTTCCTCTAGCCACTCTATCTAGTAAACCTTTTCTGGTTAAGTGTATATTGCAAATACCGATTCAGATAGCATATTATTTTTCTATTACAAGTTACTTAACTTGAAATCATCCTAGTACAACTGTTTTTCGATACGCAATCATAAACATACAATTTTATTTCACTATACTACATTTTAATTTCACTTCAGCGAAGCTATCAGAATATTGTTTTAATAAAACCTAACATCTTAACAGAATCGAAGATCATTCACGCTTAACCCTAGTTCGCAAAAAATAAATCGACGGGATCGTTAAATAATTCGCGCTTAACCCTGGATATTACTAGCTTGAAGTAAACGAGATAATTGAGAAATAAAAATCGAATTTACCTGAATTTGGGATGATATCTAAAGAGGACGGCGATTTTCCTCATGATGGAATTTCAGAATGTGCATTCATCGAATAGTAATAGGGTTTTGAACGTGTTTTCTTTGTGTTTTGAGTTTCGAATTTTCGAGATTGTAATTTTGGTCCGAAAACCGAGAAAATAAAAAAAATCAGTTTTCAATTTTTTGTGTTAAGTCCATTTTGAAAAATTGCCGTTTTCAAAAATGAATTTTACAAAATGACAAAGAAAACAAGTCTCAACATTTTGCAACATTAAAAACTAAAAATACTTTGAAAATAGGTAACCAAACAGGCTCTATAATTTGCGATTTTTTCAAACATCTACATGCTAAAGTTTGTTGGGCCAGAAGTAGAAACCAAGGGCTCTTAAATCTAGTAGGCTATGATATTTGTAACTACTCAAAATTTCAGTCATTCAAATTTAAAATATTTAATTTATTTTATATATTGAAAAGTTAATTTTATAGGTTAAATAACTTGAATTTCATATATAGCGATTATTTGATAATTTACTTGTTAAATTCAATATTTGAGATTGTATAAATAATTGAATCTCGAATTTTATGTGAACGAAAATGATTTCTACAGTTGATTTAAATTCTAATTACATAAGGAGGGTAGTGAACTTTTAAATTTGGATTTAAAAGTGACTTAACTAATTTTGGAAATTTCTCGTTTTAAATAACGTGTAAAAATAACCTTCTGGAGCACAATCTCAGATTTAGACGAACCCAATTTCATTGTATCTGTAATAGTAAATTATTATACACCATCGAAGTTCGTGGTGATCGGACGTATCATTTGGTTGTGCGAGTTCGAAATGGTAGAAATTAATTAAAGGAATTTATATTAATATAATTCGATTTTGGAAAGCTAACTTCTGTACATAATGGAGTTGGCTTTCGATATATATTCCATTGTGTTCGGAATGACGGTTAACATATAGAACGTCAGGCGGCATGCTTCGTTTGGTGTTCGAAATTTTCATGGATGAATAGTGCTGTGAAATTTTCTATATAAGGACAAAAAATTTAGTTTTGCAATCCAAAATCTTAATTCTATCCAGCCGCCACTTTAAAATTTCAATGGCCGAAAATCGCTGGCCTTCTTACCTCGATTTCTCTTCATCCACATAGTTTTAGCCTTCCGACTTCAACTAAGAAGATGGAGAGCTCTACAAGATCAATGATGGGATCGTGCTATCGTCGACGATGGGAGGCTACGTTAGTTCGCGCTAGGGCATGCCATAGGCGGCATTGTGGTTGACTGAGCTTGGCCTGGAGGATGTCGTTGGTGCGGCAGCGATGATGAAGGCAGCAACGATGTTGGACAAACTTCGGTGGAGCATAGAGGCGATGACAATCGTAGAAAAGCATCGACGTGATAGGTTTTCTCGCCCGGAAGCGTAAATGAGGGAGAGAGGGAAATTTAATAAAGGTTAAAATTTAAATGTTTATTATTTTAAGTTAATAATATAACTTAATTTTACCGTATGTTCATTTATCTGTAGCTTCCTCGTACGAGGTCCGCTTCTAGCTTAAGTCGCGTTTTGATCGTATTGACAATGGCTACAGTATGAAATTGGACTGGATGAATTTGAAGCTATTTGGAATTTTAGAATAAAATTGGACGTTCATTCAATTTAATTTCAAATCATAACGTTTGGACGACTATTAAAATCAATGTGAGTTAATCTCACCTTTTTGGTTAATCGAAAAATTTATATAGTCAATATAATTATTTACTGGATGCGTGGATATTTTATTATTGGATGTTTTTGACTGTTTGGATAATTTACTAATTATTTTAAGTTGAATTGGATATATTACCGCCTATTGAAGCGGATGAGACCCTATTACATTCAAGGGTATGAGCGGATGATCCTTTGTATACGAATCCCGTCTTGAAGCGGTTGATTTATATTTTTATGATTATATACCGTATGTGATGCGGGGGGAGAGATTAGAGAGATCCAACGGGATCCTTAAATATTGATTTTATTTTCATATGCATAGCGATATATAACTTGTTGAATGCCATATTGATGACATTGACGTGATTTGCTTAATTAGTGCTTTAGTAGCACCGGGCCTCATTTTTGGTATTTTAAAATACTATAAAATATTGATTTGATTTAAAAAGATATTTTAAAATGATTTTGGGAATGTTCTATGTTTTAAATAATTTTACAAAAATGAAAGTATGATCTTAGATATTGTAAATTGTAGTTTTATAAAATATTCAAAATAAAGATTTCCGAACTGTACATTATAGATTTTTAAAATCCTGGAGAATAAGTTTGTCTTTTATAATAACGGGATATGTTTTAAAAAGGAAGTAGAAATATTTTTAATATAATATTTATTAATCATTTTTATAGAGTGATATATATGTATGTAGGTACATATATTATGTTTTATTTATAAATGCGGAATTTATAAATGGGATAATTTATAAGAGTGATATTTTCACAAAGGAAGTAAAGATTTGTAAAAACGTATATTGTAAATAAAAGTTTGAATTTATGAACGAGGTTTATAAATTAAAGGAAACTATCATCATTTAATAAATTGGAAAATAAATAAAACAGTGGATTTATTTTAAGATTCGGAATGATATTTTAGAAATAGTTGACTCTATTTTTGAAATTGAAGGCGAGGATAAATTTGAAATGTTAAATGATTTTATAAATAGAAAGGAATTTATAAAATGAATTTATCCGTATGGAAGTAACATTAAAACGGATGGTGATTAATGTTTTAAATGAGATTTATGAATAAGTGAGATTCATAAAAAAATCAAGTTATAAATGGAATTCATAAATAAATGGGTTTTATGGAAGGAAGTTCTTATAAAATGGAAAGAGATTCTTAAATGTATGTTTACAAATATGGAAATGAGTGGATTGAAGAATTAAGAATGGAAATCTGTCAAGGGAATATACTATGTTTTAAAGTTGGTTATCCATGATATTATTGCTTAAAATAGTTTATAAATATTTAAATATTTTTGAAAGTTAATTATTTAAATTATTAATATGGTTTCAAATTAATAATCATGATTATTAATAGTATTTTAGTAATTATTTTTATTGTTTATATGGTAAAGATTAATGATTATTTTATCCATAATGGTTTGAATAATTAATTGTTATTTTTAAGAAGTTAAAAGTTAATAATAATTATTTATTTATGGCGTTTTTGAGATTCATAAATAGAATTTTGTAAGCGGACTAGGATTTTTACCAGAGGAGCTTGTAAAATGGTTTGAAGATTTAAATAGAAATTATTTACAAGGTAAAGAGGTTTAAAAATAAATGATATTTATAAACAAGTTCTAGAAATGGATTTATAGATCATAAAATGGAATTTATAAATAATTGCATGGTTTTATAAGGGTTTAGAAATGACTTGAGGAATAATTTATAAATGGTTTATAAATGGTTTTAGGAATTTATAATAGAGTTTGTAAATGATTTTATAATTTGGTCAAAAGGAGATCTTTCTTGGTGTTTGGCAAATGTACTTATACCATTGAGATAAGTATATGGATATTCTCTAAGTATTGAAAATAAAAGGGTTTGTGAATATATCTTTGTAAAAATATTTTAATACAAGTATTTACAAGATGGTTTTAATTAATGAAAAGATTAATTAAGGAGGCTTAGTGTTGCTTGGTGCTTAACCAAATGGATTTCCCCTACGGGATAAATCCTTGATTTGAATGTTGTTATTTGGTGGTTAAATAACCGACTATTGAATTTGGAACCAAAAGTAACTTTGGAAATATCTAGAAGAAACACATGAGTAATGTGGCACAGTCATCTCCGATGATGTTGTGTCGTGCATATAAATCTTATTTCGTTCTCCTAGGACAATGATAAGGAAATCTGTCCACTAACGGTTAGGAGGTGATCTTCGATCTTATCTTTGACTGTTTACTTCCTAAAGAGCCGCCAGGGTTGGGTTTACCAGAAACTATCAAATGTTATTTCAAAGAGACCAAGTTCGGATATGTTATCCAAAAACCACTACGATCCAACTTAAACGTTCGAAGTAATGACATCTTGAAGATTATGGAATTGGAGATGAAGTTCTCAAGCGTTTCGTTCAGTCCCAAAATGAACTTATATGGATGAATGCTGGTATTGCATTGGTTACCTGGAGGGCGATATTAGCATTCTAAGATGGTTTGCTAGGAGGAAATGGTAAGAGCATGGCCTCTTCGAGCCTCACCTCGGAAATTGAATAAAGCAGGGACACGCGGCAGGGCTAAGTGGGTCGCATTAAAGTAGGGTATGGTCATCCCAAGTCTAGAGCGATATTCATGTATGCTTTGGGATCCCATTGTGTGGTTGTTGTTTGCATCCAAAGGGTGATCATATTCGGTGATAGTCGGAAAGGGGGTAGTGCCGGTCCTGAGTAGCATTTGGATGAACACTAATTTTTTGATGGTTCTTTAGTTGCATTTGCTACATTTGCATATAGATATCGTATTAGTATATGTTAACATATATTGATATTACTTTCCATATATTTTTTCTCATTGTTGTAGAGTGATTAGTAGGTTCGAACGGCGTATACTTCGCATTTGGAGCTCGCTTTCGTGTTATACTGATTGTATATGCTTTTTAATGCTAATAGTAAGGTACAGATCTCAGATTACATATCGTACTTTTACATTTTTTCCGACAGGATGCCTCATCCTCGAAGATAAGATGTATATTTATGATTATATATATACAGTAAAATTTTTACGATGGAGACGCGTAGAAGAGACGCTGGCGAAATTTTCCGTAAATTTAAGGCCTTGGAAATTTTTTGTGAATTTTGGGAAAATTTTGATAACTAAAATTTGATTTTTGGTTTATAACTTGAAGCGATATTAGTTGATTTTTAGAACATATTAATTAATAACTATGAATGAATTTGAAGATTTAGAAAATGGTTTTTATAAGAAATTTTAACTAATTGATTTCGGAAGTTAAAAGATAAATGAATTTGGTAATCTATTTCAACTAATTATTTTGAAAAATTTATGGGTTTGTGTCACCTTTCTTACTTGGTAATTTTAAGGACGAAATTCCTTTTAAGAGGGGAGAGCATAACGACCTAGAACATCGTTCATTTAAATTTGAAAATTTTAATTGATTTTAAATATTAAAAAGTTAATTTTATAGGTTAGATAACTTGAATTTCAAATATAGCGATTATTTGATAATTTAGTTATTAAATCTAATATTTGGGATTATTTAAATAATGGAATCTCAAATTTTATGTGAACGAAAATGATTTATTAAATTGATTCAAATTCTATTTGAATAAGAAGGAGGATAGTGAACTTTTAAATTTGGATTTAAAAGTGATCAACTAATTTTGGAATTTCTCGTTTTGGATAACGTGTAAAAATAGCCTTCTGGGGCACAGTCTTGGATTTCTATGAAACCAGTTTCATTGGATCCATAATAATGAATTATTATATATATCGATATTAGTGGCGACCGGACGTATCGTTGGTCGTGGGAGTTCGAAATACGTAGAAATTAATTAAATGAATTTATATTAATATAATTCGATTTTGGAAAGTTAACTTCTATATATGATGGAATTGGCTTTCGATGTATATTTCATTGTGTTCAAAATGGGGGTATAACATATAGAACACCAGGCGACACGCTTTTTTGGAGTTTGAAATTTTAACGGATGAACAGTGCCACGAAATTTTCTATATAAGGACTTGAAAATTTTAGTTTTGCAATCCAAAACCCTAGTTCTATTCATCTGCCACTTTAAAATTTCAATGGCTAAAAATCACTGGCATTCTTCCCTCGATTTCTCTCCATCCACACACTTTTAGCCTTCAACTTCAACTAAGAAGACGGAGAGCTCAACGAGCTCTACAAGATCAATGGTGGGATCGTGCTACTGTCAACGATGGAGGGCGTATGGGGGCCAGATTCATTCATGCTAGGGAACACCGTATGCGGCGTTGTGGTCGACCGAGCTCAGCCTGGAGGATGTCATAGGTGCGACATGTGATGATGAAGGCGGCGACGACGTTGGATCAAACTCCAGTGGACCATAGATGCATCAATGATCGTGGAAAGGCATCTGATGGGTTTTCTCGCCTAGAAGCATAGATGCGGGAGAGAAGGAAATGTAATAAAGGTTAAAGTTCAAATTTTTACTATTTTAAGTTAATTATATTAATTAATTTTATCGTGTGTTCATTTATCTGTAACTTCCTCGTACGATGTCCGTTTCGAACGAGATAAGTCGCGTTGCAATCGTATCGATCAAGGTTACACTATAGAATTGGGTTGGATAAATTTGGAGCTACTTGGAATTTTGGACTAAAATTGAACATTCATTCAATTTTTTAATCCAAAATGGAACGTTTGGACTAGTATTAAGTTTAATATGAGTTAATCTCACCTTTATGGCTAATCAGAAAATTTATATAGTCAACATAATTATTTATTGGATGTGTGGATATTTTATTGTTGGCTGTTATTGACCATTTGGATAATTTACTAATTATTATTAGTTGGATTGGATATATTCTCGCCTATTGGAGTGGATGCGACCCTATTACGTTCCATGTAAGAGCGGATGACCCTTTGTATATGAATCTCGTCTCGAAGCAGTTGATATATATTTTTATGATTATATACTACATGTAATGCAAGGGCACAGGTTGGAGGGATCCAACGGGATTCCTCACGCTGTTGATTTTATTTTCGTATATCTAGTAATATATGACTTGTCGGATGTCATATTGATGGCATTAGTATGATTTGCTTAATTAGTGCTTTAGTAGCACCGCGTTTCATTTTTGGTATTTTAAAATACTATAAAATAGTGATTTGATATAAAAAGAGATTTCAAAACTGTTTTGGGAATTTATATGTTTTGAATAATCTTCTAAGAATGAAAGTATGATTTCAGATATTGTAAATTGATAGTTTTATAAAATATTCTAAATGGAAATTTTTGAACTGTACAATATAGATTTTTAAAATCTTGGAGAATAAGTCTGTCTTTTATAACAAAGGGATATGTTTTAAAAAGAAATAGAAATTTTTTTAATATAGTATTTATTATTATTTTTGTATAGAGTGATATATATGTATATCGGTACATATATTATGATTTATTTATAAACACAAAATTTATAAATAGGATAATTTATAAGAGTGATATTTTTACAAAGGAAGTAAAGATTTGTAAAATTGTATATTGTTAATAAAAGTATGAATTTATGAAGGGGTTTATAAATTAAAGGAAACCTTCATCGTTTAATAAATTGAAGAATAAATAAAACGGTAGATTTATTATAAGATTCAGAATGATATTTTAGAAATAGTTAACTCTATTTTGGAAAATAAAGGTGAGGATGAATTTGAAATGTTAAAGGATATTTTATAAATAGAAAGGAATTTATCCATACGAAAGTAACGTTAAAACGGATGGTGATTGATGTTTTAAATGAGATTTACGAATAAGTGAGGTTCATAAAGAAATTAAATTATTAATGGAATTCATAAATAAATGGGTTTTATGAAAGGAAGTTTTTTATAAAATGGAAAGAGATTCTTAAATCTAGTTTTATAAATATGGAAATGACCGGGTTGAAGATTTAATGGATATTTATCAAGGAAATATACTGTGTTTTAAAGTTGGGTATCCATGTTAATATTGTTTAAAGTTGTTTATAAATGTTTAAATAATTTTGAAAGTTAATTATTTAAATTACTAATATGGTTTGAAATTGATAAGAACGATTATTAATAATATTTTGGTAATTTATTTTTATTGTTTATATAGTAAAGATTAATGATTCTTGTATCCATAATGGTTTGAATAATAATTATTATTTTAAAAAGTTAAAAGTTAATAATAATTACCTATTTATGGTGTTTTCGAGATTCATAAATAGAATTTTGTAAATGAAATTGGATTTTTACCAGAGGAGCTTATAAAATGGTTTGAAGATTTAAAGGAAAATTATTTACAAGGTAAAGAGGTTTATAAATAAATGGATATTTATAAACGAATTCTTGAAATGGATTTATAGATTCATAAAATGGAATTTATAAATAATTTAATGGATTTATAAGGGTTTAGAAATGACTTGAGGAATAATTTATAAATGGTTTATAAATGGTTTTAGGAATTTATAATAGAGTTTATAAATGATTTTAGAATTTGGAATCTTTCTCAGTGTTTAGCAAATATACTTATACCATTGAGATAAGTATATGGATATTTTCTAAGTATTGAAAATAGAAGGGTTTGTGAATATATCTTTATAAAAGTATTTTGATACAAGTATTTACAAGATGGTTTTAATTAATGAAAAGATTAATTAAGGAGGCTTAGTGTTGCTAGGTGCTTAACCAAATGGGTTTTCCCTACGGGATAAATCCTTGATTTGAATGTTGTTATTCGATGGTTAAATAACCGACTATCGAATTTGGACCCAAAAGTAGCTTTGGAAATATCTTCGAGAAACATGTGAGTAATGTGACACGGTTATCTCCCATGATGTTGTACCATGCATATAAATATCGTTTCGTTCTCTTTAGGACAATGATAAGAAAATCCATACACTAACGGTTAGGCGGAGATCTCTGATCTTATCTTTGACTGTTTATTTCCTAAAGAACCGGGGTTGAGTTTACTGGAAACTATCGAATGTTGTTTCGAAGAGATCGAGATCGGATATGTTATCCGAAAACCACTTCGATCCAACTTAAGCATTCGAAGTAATGACATCTTGAAGATGATGGAATTGGAGATGGAGTTTTCAAGTATTTTGTTCAGTCCCAAAATGAACTTGTATGGATGAATGCTGGTATTTCATTGGTTGCCTGGAGGGCGATATTAGCATTCAAAGATGGTTTGCTAGGAGGAAATGGTAAGAGCATGGCCTCTTTGAGCCTTTCCCTAGGAATTGAATAAAGCAGGGACATGTGGGAGGGCTAAGTGGGTCGCACCCAAGTAGGGTATGATCATCCCAAGTCCAGAGCGATATTCATGTATGCTTCGGGATTCCATTATGTGGTTGTTGATTGCAACCAAAGGGTGATCATATTCGGTGCTAGTCTGAAAGGGGGTAGTGAAAGTCCTGAGTAGCAGAGGTGCCACGTGTTGTAGCCTCCCATACATTTTATCAAGATGTGTACGAAATTGGTGGGTAGACCCTTACCCTTTCATAGTTGGAATCCATTCTCCAATACGTGCCTTCGTTTTTGGTTGTAGAACCTAGTTTGCTTTGAATTTAGTTAATGTAACAATTTCGGCTATGATTAATAAGTATTTGTATATTAGACACTAATATAACATTAGAAGATTTCATATCAAATGTTTTGTTATCATAAGGTTAAAACTCGTGCATATTTATATACGGTGTGGTCTTACAAAATACCTTTGATTTTGAAAGGTTTCTATAACTTAAAAAATCCAGTTGGGTGTGTTTCTCATGTTGGTTTTCCAGACTGACTCGGGTGTTATTTTATTATAATGTTTGGGTCAGACCGAGCGTATTACAGATTTAGTTGGAATGCTTTGGAGCTTCAAGTAGGAGCTGAAGGCCCAGAGACGTATGCACCTATATCTTTATTTCAGCTATTTTGTATAGAAATCATCAACATTATGGGGACATGATGTTTTAACTGTCCAGGCTGATGATTGTGATTGTTGTTGTACTCTGATGGATGTTTGTGTATAACAGTTTCTCTTTTGTAAAGATCATTGATATTATATTATAGATTGTTCCGCTGCGACCGTGAGATTCCATTTTGTTTAGTTTCTCTTCTATTTGTTCTTCTTTCTTTCTCTTAACTATCCGCCATTCTCTTTTATTTAGGTTGGACATGTGTGGTTTATTGTCAGCTTGAATTGTACGGAAAAGCGGGTTGTTACAATATTAGAGAATAAATTTTGTAATAATGTAACGTAAATTTTTGAAAACAACACTGATTTAAACATGACTTAAAAGTAAAATATGTTGCTGTCTAGAAATTGAAATTTCCATAAAACAGCATTGACTTTATTCGACCATAACTTTCAAACGGTTTATCCGATTTCAAAGGTTTTTCCTATTCCAAAAAGCTAAGAGTGTAAGCGAACAGCTATTATTTATGCATTTCACAAAATTCTGATGTTTTGATGGTCAAACCGCGATTTTCATAAATGGCCCGTGCCTTAATGTAAAAATTTGAATTACATTTCGATGCAAAAGCTCTCATAACTCATGATCTACTTTACATTTGGGCAATTTGAAAGATGGTTTTGAAAGCTAACGCACTATATAACAATTCACTCTTTATATTGTTGTCTAATTTTGTGATTTAGACCTTTGAAAGTTTGTCGGAAGTGGCTTACACAACAGAAAATGTAACATGTTTTTATAGTTAATGGCTGTATATACTTATCGTACCCCTTTACCATATGAAGCTAATGCTTGTGGTTTGAGATAGGTACACTTGAAGCACAATTGGACTATTTGGCAAGATCTGCTCACTTTTGCTTGCTTAAAAAATAAGCAAACTTGCTTAAAATGTTAATAAAGAAGTATGTATTTATGATAAATTGGTATATATGTGATATATATTATTATCCTTTTTTTGGACACCCCATTGATTGGGATGTGTGTGTGTGTGTGTATTATATTGTGTTATGATTTTTAGAAATGCTCTCCGTACAAAAGTGATATTGTCGAAATTTTTTGAAAAAATTGACATTTATAATATTTTACAGTATTTTTATCGTATGCGAAGAATAGAAATTGTTGAATTGAATCAGTTTAAATGTAGCATACGATAAGAAAACTGAAAATAGAGCCACGTAGAGGATTGAGTAGTATAATTTGAAAGAAAATCAAGAATAAATAGGAAGCCGGGGTATGAGTTGTGGACGTCTTCCTATATGAAATTATAAGGACGCAATTTTCATATGGAGGGAAGTCTGTAACAACTCTGCTTTCTATGCTGTTACAATAACATATAAATTTAATTAAAATAAAACGTTTAAATTTGATTTTAATAACTACTATTTATGGAGTTAATATTTTACATGATTAAATTGTACTTAATAAAACATTTTGTTTTAATAGATTGAATTGAATAAATAATTTTTTTTGGATAATTTGTTGAAATTAAATACATTATTTTATATGATTAGGTAATATTTTAGAATGTAACTAATTGTTATGTGATTGAAATAGTGATGAAAAATAATAATAAGTGGATATCAAATTGAAGGAAATTATTATTATCGAAATATGATTCGTAGAATGAAGTATAAATTTATTGATAATAGATTGGAGCTTTATATAAAAATAAATAAATAAATAAATAAAAGAAGAAAAAATTACTTAAAAGAGAAGTAAAAGAGTAAATATATGAGATAAATACAAAATTTAAAACTATTCCTTTATAAAGAAAAGCCCAGCCTATTTTAAACCACACCTTCCTACTTCGACATACCAACCCGTTACCCAATCCTGGACTTGAGACGAATCGTGACCACGTATTATTAAAAAAGAATTGAATTGCGCTGGATTCAATGGCATACAGGAGAGGAGCAGCCGTCGATGAGTGGAGTCGCGACCTTGTGGGGTGATTAAAGGCGTGCATGCGATATCAGGCCGCGCGACGGAATGTTAGGTCGTGTTATTTAGTGTATGGCGTGGGCCATAGGGTGATGGTGAGGCTGAGCTAATGTTTAGGTGTGATGCGATACGAGGAAGGCAGGCGCGTTAACGTAGTTATGTGTGGATGTCGCACGATGATATGGGGATGTCGTACTCAGATTTGGAGGTGTCGACAAGGTGAAGACTGCGCCAGTTATAGGTCAAGGTGGAGATGAACATAGCGCGGGCAGACTATTGGTCACAGTGCATGGTGCAGCGCTTGTGAACTGGACATGTGTATACATTATGGGAGGATAAGCGAGTTGATTCAATTTCGTAGAAGAAGGTGAACTGTTTTGTCTAAGGCTGATGTGATGTGGTCGCTAGTTTGGGAATTTTGAGCATTAATTTGGTGAATATTTCTCAATCATAGCTATATTTAATTCCATTTGCAGTTTTATATGTATTATTATCCCGATTAAATTGTTTGCTTGAAATATTGTTTGTGTTATTGGTAGTATTAGTTGTTTGTGATATTGGAAGGATAGTAGCATTGTTATATATGATTTTGGAGATTAATAATGGATTTTTATATTTATTGGATGACCAAATTGCAAAGGAGATGTTGTCCGTTTGCATTTTAACTTGTGTTGTTTATTTATATTATGTGTACAATGTATCGATGACCGAAATTCGATTGAATTCGACCCGACTACAAGATAAAATTTATATTGTTATTTTGTTATTGATTTTAAAGAATTTTACTCCATAGATTTTATTTTAGACCAATTATAAGCTTTTTCGTTTTTATAATATTTTTGGAAGCATCGGGGAATCATTTATGGGAACTGTTTTAGAAATAAAAGTTGATTTAAAAATAAAATAGAATTTTTTTAATGTATTTAAATGTATGGAATCTTATAAGTATAAATGAGAGGTTTTTAATAATACTTTAGGAAGGGAAATTCTATTATAAATTTGTATATTTAATAAAATGGATCTAGGAAAATTTTTAAAAGGGTATTTTGATTTTATAAGCTTATTTTGAAAGTCAAATTATGAAATATTTTAAAAGATTTTAAAATCCAATTTCAAAAGGTGATTTTGATTATAAAAATATATTTAAAGAGTTAGAAGTTATTTTCCTTCTTATGAATTTATTGGTTCAGAATTAGTTTATTTGATGATTTTGTATAATTGAATGGTTTAATAATATTCTCAAAAATGAAATCAATCTATAAAATAATTATGAATGTTACAAAAATTTATATTTGATTATTTTGATTTAATTGTTTGAAGAATTATTTTAATGATCCTTATTATTTTTATTACAATATTTGAATTAAAATTGGGATTTAAGTAATTTGTATATCTTCTGATTTCTCATATCTTATATAGCTTTTTGATGTATGAGTGATTCGCCATTGAGTTGATTTGATTGATGAATTTAATATGGTACGGTGATGATATCCTTGATATGATTGTATTACATTTCATTTTGGTGTAACGAGAAATTTGAATAAACGGATTAGTAATACCGTTTGGATGAGGCAATTGGTAATACATTTTCGGTTATTCGTCAAACTTGTCATATAGAGATACCCAGTGTGATTAAGTGTAGTTTATGAGCATTGAATAATTATTTGAATAACATATGGTGGTATGAGACGCTGTTATATTATTTACTTGATTATTCTTTGTAAGTAAATGTGACTTAAATGGGGATCATACTCATGTGTATATGTGATACACTGTTAGGGATATCACATTGTTATATTTTGGCTTAGCAGAGCCGCGTGTCAGTCTACTATTAGAGATGTGTATAACTATATGGTATGAGTACAGTATGGCCATCCATATTGTGTCTAGTTTCCTTTATTTTTTGAAAGTGAACCGGATTGGCCAGTATCTACCCTGGTGAGTGGCGGCCTGATCTTAAGGTCGTCTCCCAGATTCACGACATCATAGTTATATGTCCTTTGGATGTGCATCACAGTATTAGTAGTAGTAGATGGGTTGTTGCCAATTGTCCTTTGTGTCACTTAGGCCAGTAGTCTGTTGCCATTAAGGGCATAGCAGGGTCGTGACTAGGGCTACACGTAGACGAGCCACTGGTGGATAGGGTCATAATGTCCGTCGAGGTAACTGAAGACTGTAGGAATAGACGGTACTCTGTGGTAGGCGAGTAAACCTGGGTTCTTGGAGCAGGCTTGCGGCAGGCGGCTGTCAATCTCCTTTTCTGGTTCAAGGTATGTTTGTAGTAGATTGGCATATACTTTGAAACTATAGGAATAGACAGATACTTCACGGTTACTGAGCAGATCTACATTCTCGGAATAAGCTTGCAGTAGGCGACTATCAGTCTCCCAATAGATTCATGGTATATGTGTGTGTAGTGGATTGGCATATATGTCTCATTCCTATAATGAGTTGACTAGACTAGAAACTGGTTGAGTATAAAGTGCATGTAATCAGTCTCCGTATGTCCATACTTTTTGATGATTTAGTATTTTGAGATAGCCTTGCTTTATTTTTGGTGTTTACTTTTTGGATGATTTACATTTATGGTTTTGTAAGATGTTGGATATGGTTTGGGTGATTTGATAGGCTATCTCATATTATATATTGATTTACGTAATAATTTCTGGATATGGATGATTTGTTCGTTTGATGTTATTTCATGATTCCTTATTTGACGAGTTTTTTTATGTACAGGTGATGACATTTTTATACTGGCGTTTATGGTGTATTTACATTATATGATGTTGGACTATTTGAGATGATATTATTATATTTATACCCAGTATATACAGAGTTTCGTATGTTTATTGACCTTAGATTTAGATAGTTTGATCCATGTATTGTTAATATAATACTTGGGTCAGTCCGATATATTTTAGGTACAGGAACCGTGAGACCGGCTTATATTTTCCGGGCATAGAGGAGATAAGATAATTTGTATTTTAGATTATCATTCTAGGTTATATAGTCTCTTGTATGCATACTATTGTGATGTGTATTGGACACATATAGAATATTGTGCGTGCGCGTGTGTGTATTATCGCCGCGATTGACTTTGTGATCTCTAATATTTCTGTATATTATGTGTTGTTCTATCCTGAAGGTACACGTGTTTATTTCATTGTGTTGATACTATGTATGTTTATTGGGTTATATTTGGTGTTTAAATATGTACCGGTGTTAGCCCAAGGAAATATTCACATGTGTATCCCATGTCGCCTTATTCTTCATATTATCTAACAGTATTACTTTGTAATACTCTTGGATAGTATTGGTATAGAGGTGGGGTGTTAAATAAATTTAATACGGCATACATATATATGACATGTACGGCATATTAAGATGTCAACATGTTTACTTAACCTACTACAGAACATGGTTTATAATAACGGAACAAAACAAAACACTAGTAGCTACTTAGCCACATGCTTCATCTTGGGAGCCTTATTCATCTTCAAGGTAATCTGACTAACTCATAACCTTAGCCTGCTTGCATGAGTAATAGAGAGTTTACAAGGAAAATAATAATAATAACACGGATCAAACATAAAGCTCGGTATGAGTAATATATTTTTCTAAACACAAAAATATAGTTGGACCATGTTGCGTAGCAGAACAGGTATTCACCTCACTAAAAAAATCAACAACAACTACATTGATTCATAAAAAAATAAAAGCATCATATCATGAACATCATCGATCAAGCATCACTTCAATCATAGCTATACTCTATACATAACATCACACCGTGCATCATGTCATGCAATCATCAATTCCAAGCACAAGTATCACATACACTTATAATCCACATACTGTGAACCATGTCATATTGATATCATTCGTGTTCACATGCATCATCTTGACTCTTATTTAAGTGTCATTTATAAGTTATCATTAAATCTACCTAGTGATTACCGCACAAGATTTGTCTATCACTTAAGTCATCTTTCTAGAACAATGTCATCGGTGAAATTTCACACATCCACCTTGAGAGTCGCCCTAACTCTCTTAGAAAATTGAATGTAACCACCCTAAATACATTCTAGCATGTCTCCTTACTAAGCGTCAATAACCTCCCATGGTCCTTGAAACACTTTCATTTCACGTTGTCGATTCATTCGCTGCATCCATTTTGATGTTATTTACTCATACAAGAGTTATTATGTTGAATTGAATCCATTAGACTTCCCAAGTCTTGGTGTCATATGTCATATACCTATTGAATTTAGGCCTCACTAAATTTTGGCATCCTTCTATTTAATATCTATGCGAGTGTGTATATTTAAAATCTTTCGGTTTGTCCTATTTATTCAACTATTGATTTTGTACCCTAAACATTCCACAAACCTTCATATTTAGGTCAAAATGATTCAATTCTTTTTAATAAAACAATTTTATCTTTCATATTAAATGATACGACTTATCATCTCTCAGCTTGCCCTAAGTCTTAGTCATTACCGTCTTTACGTAAGTTATTACACCTTTAACTTATCGTTATTTATTTTATAACTTTACATGTTATAAATTTCAAGTTAAGCATCATGGAAATCGGCTTTCAAAATGCTTTTAACATATATTTTAATTAACAAAAAATATAAAACGCTAGTTATCGTCTTCATAATTATGTGTATGAATAAGTTATCGACCCTATAGCCATCGAGTATATAGACTAATATTGGGGTTATAGATATCAAGTATAAAAGTTATTTTTATTAGGGTTATATCTATCGAGTTAGTTATCGTGTTTATAGCCATCGACTCTATAGTCATAGACTATATAACTATGGAATGAATACTCTATCGTACGGATGAGCTATCGGCCCTACAACTGTCGAGTTCACCATTAATTTTATTATCCGATTCACACACTTTGGTTATCATATTTGCACGCTATCATATTTATATGATAGGAAGCTATCGTGTCTATACGGTAGGAAGTTATTGCTATACGATAAGAAGATATCGTGTCATAAAAAGCTATCGTGTTTATCAATAGAAAGCTATAAAACTATTGTGTCTATATAATAGTAAGTTACCACGTCTATAAGCTATCGGATATATGAAATCACATATATAATGGCAATTTAGTTAGTAAGTAGAAAACTGCTATATTACTTATTTAACCACTTTTGACTTAGTCTTTACACATGTCGCATTTCCATTTGTTACTTTTAGATTTGTGGCCAAACTTTCAGAATCAACCCATTATTATCTCATTTCATTATTCCCTAGTTAATATATTTCTTTAATTAATTCATTAATTAAGGATATTTTCTGTCTTGCCTTTTAATTCACATTAATCCGAAAGATTGTAGGAAAATTTCCTAAAAAAATTCATAGAATCACTTTCCTTTACCTTTAGTAAAAATCTCAGATCAATATATTATATTTTAAAAAAATTGGATATTATTTTATAGCCAAAACTACCAATTTTCATCCAAGAAAATTCATAATAAATAAATCTCTCATCTAAAATTTTAAAATTTGAAACCCACCTTAGATATAGTATTATGAACATTATATCAAAATTTCAATTCATTTGGAGCAATTAACTAGTGTTTTACTCTTAATTCGTCATCAACTTTGCCATATTTCAAAAAACAAACTTAAATAAGATTATGCTGATATTATTAAAACATGTTTAATATCATTATAAACAACAAAAACACATGAGATCCAAATCGAAACAGATATAGATACACACACACATACATATTATACACACACACATACACACACATACATACATAAATACATATATGTATACACACACATATATGTAAATATATATATATGTATGTATGTATGTATAAAGGTTAGTATTGCTCACCTAAGTAAATAGCTTGATTAAAATCTTCCCGTCTAACTTTTTTAATTAACCTTGATTAGTTTTCTTTCTCCTTCTCTTGTTAATGGCAACTTAGCATGTGTTTGATTTTGTTTTTGTATAACAAGAGAATGATATATTTTTAGGATACAGGGGTTAAAAATTCAAGATTGCAAAAAAGCCCTCCTTTCTTAATCTTATTAATCCGTAGCCCATTCTTAAACCAAACCCCTTTCATTCATTTAACTCTTTTATAAGCAAATTATACAATATTTGTTTTTATTCAACTCAATTAATCTTTCAAGTGCTCCACGCTTATTAATCAAATTTCTCTTTGAATAATTATTTTATTAAACTCCTTTAATTATTATTTAATCATCTTTATAATTAATTAACCTCATAATATATTATGACACATCAAAATATGAGTTGTTACAGTCTCTCTTCACTGCAGAACTTCAATCCCCAAAATTCAAATAACGTAGAGTAATAACCACTGTCATCAATAAAAAACGTGCACACAAGTATAATAATTACTGATGTGCACGTAAATGTGCATATTTTTATTTCTATATTTAATCTACTTTAATTAAATAAATGAGCATATATGGTGCTTTAACATGTTTAAAACAAAATTCAAATTATTTTCAAATTATCATTTATTCATCTTCATATAGGGGCAAAATGGTCATTTTTGTGCATATATTAATTTGACAAAATTTACTTGGGAATTTTTATGTTATTTTGTAGGAATTTGAATTCAAATTACAAGAGACTTCATGAAGAAGTATCCATGCACAAGAGAAGACAAGCAAATGAAGATGAAATAAATCATTTCATGCAACACGGAAGACTCCACCTACCCACTTACCATGATCCCCTATTAAGAGCTAATGCACATGTTAATGACCATTAAAGTTACATGCATATTTAAGTGGAGGATTAATTCATGCGAATGATAACTTTGCGACCATACTTCCTCAAAGGCAATTTGGGTAGTCCTCAGAAATATGATTATGGTTTCAAAACATGTATAAATACCCCATATGTTCATGTAATTAAGCTCTTAGCCTCCTCTTTAGTTAGTTTAATTTTAAGCTCAAAAATAAATTATAATCTCTCTTTATCTTTTTCATGGCTACTTAGCCATTTTCTTTTATGTACTTTTCTTTTTATGCAATTTCAATTCATTCTTTTTTTATTTACATACTTTTTCCTTTCATGTTAGTAGTGTAGATCTTTTTATTTATGCAAGTAGATTAACTTTTATTTTATGTTAATTAGCTTTCTTCTTACTTAACTTGCATTTTCCTTTTGTTTTTGTTTCATGTTGAACTTTACGTTTGTTGAAATGATAACAAATATGAAAGACTAAACCTCCAATTTAGGAGCAATAAAGCTCTCTATTTATGTAGATTCAACACAATTTGCTCATTTATGTTCTCTTTTTGTGCTTAATGAAGATTTTCATGTTGATGTAAGTTTATTAATGAATTTGATAGTCTATGATGTTAATCACATGTAGGCTATTCTTACTCAAATATACATAATTTACATCATCATCTAACTAATTTATTTTGGTAATGGAAGTGGATTTAGAATCAAAATTTGATGGTTTATTTTACTAATTCAATAGTAAATAAGACATGATTAAAATAGATTTTATTTTTAATTTCATTGTCAATTTCATAAGAGTTGAACAGTGAGTTTGGCGGGTGTGTTATAGTTTGATGGTTTATGTTGGGCTAATTAATAGCACAAATGTTTCATGCTTATGATAAACACATCAATTAAATTAACTAATGACCAAAAAGAGAAATCATAATTTCATGTTGTGATCATGAAAGTGGATTTATCTCTAAATTGTCTTTTAATCTCATAGTTTTCATTCATTTGTAGTAGTTAACAACACTTTCAATTCTTGGTTTAATTTGATTGAATAGAAAATTTTAAAATCAACACAATTCCCTGCGGATCGACCCGTGCTCGCCACGTTCTTGAATTATACGCCGTGCACTTGCAGATATTTTTAATTAAAATTTGATTGGCTATTTTCTAATCTGTTGGAAAGCAAGCTGGTTGAACAAGTTTTTGGCGCCGTTGTCGAGGAACTAATTTGATTTTATTTCTATTGTTTAATTTTATTGTGTGTTAATTTGCATTTAAAAAAAATTATGCTGTGTGTTTGTGTGATTTTTGTTTTAATTTTTGTTTGTGTGCTCGTAGCTTTTCTAGTTACTTTTGCATTTCTAGTTATAAAAAAAATATACACAATTTCAAAACAAAAACAAAAACATTATATTTCTTTTTTTTGATTTGCATTTCATTTTATATATAATTTACACCTTAATTTACATTGCCTTTTATTCCCTGTCGCACTTGCAACATCCATCTCCGCATAATCACTGCCAACCACTTGTCTGCAACCACTTCCACCCTCTGCCTCACAATAATGCAACCCATACTACAACTACAACACCCTCGACCACACAGTGCTTGCCATACCCTCTCCACCGAGTCTGTTCACCAACTTCTGTCATCTCCTCATCATTCAGTCTCCACATCAAAGCCAAACACTGTCAAATTGTGCTTCACCTAACTGTAACACCCCCTCTGCACTGACTATCTCTATTGTAAACGTTTGTAAAATGTTTGTAAAATCAAATAATAAGAAAAGGATAATTCATATTATTCAGCAAGACGACTGAGCAAACAAAGATTGATTACGTTAGGGTTACAGAGATAGGTTTATATAGATAGAAAACATAAACAATAAAAAGGCTAAAAAGCCCAACCCAGACGGGAAATGAATCAATATGCTAACATCCCCCCTCAAACACGCGATGGTATGGCAAGAAGCATCGAGAGTTTGCCAATGAAAAATCTATGACGTTCAATAGTGTGAGCCTTCGTGAAGAAATCAGCAAGTTGCGTCGGTGACGAAGTAAAAGGCAGAGAAATAGTTCCATGCAGCAAGTGATACCGAGTGTAATGACAGTCAATCTCAATATGTTTGGTGCGCTCATGAAAAACAGTATTGTGAGCAATTTGAATAGCGCTCTTATTTTCACAATACATAGGAGTGGGAGAAGAAATCGAAACACCCATATCCTCCAATAGCCAACGTAACCAAATAATCTCAGATGTAGTGGAGGCCATAGCACGATACTCTGCCTCAGTGGAAGACCGAGAAACAACATCCTATTTCTTGCTCTTCCATGAAATAAGGGAATCACCTAAAAATATACAAAAGCCAGTTGTGGATTTTCTATCTGTTGAGTCACCAGCCCAATCTGCATCAGAGAAGGCACGAAGCTCCAAAGATGAGGTCGATGGGAACAAAAGACTCTGATAAAGTGTTCCTTGTAAGTAACGAAGAATGCGCATAACAGCAACCCAATGAACAGAGGTAGGGGAAGATACGAACTGACTAACAATGTGAACAGCATAGGCAATATCTGGACGAGTGATGGTCAGATATACAAGGCAACCAACAATAGAACGATATAAAGTGGGATCAGAAAGAGGACTCCCATCGGTCGGAGTATATCGGGCATTTACCTCAAGTGGTGAATCAACATGACGTGTATCAGTAAGACCGACACGATGAATAATGTCAGTAGTGTATTTGGACTGGGAAAGAAGATAGCCTTTTTCTGAGGAAGCTATTTCACTCCCTAAAAAAATAACGTAGATGACCCAAATCCTTCATATCAAAACAACGAGACAATGTGGCTTTAATACTCACAATACCATTACTGTCATCACCCGTAATGATCATATCATCTACATATAGTAGAAGAAGAATACGGCCTGCAGAAGTCAATCTGACAAAAAGTGCTGAATCATGGGGACTAGAGGTAAAACCAAGTGATGTAACTACATTCAAAAATCTCTCATACCAAGCACGTGGTGCTTGCTTAAGGCCATATAGAGCTTTTTTAAGCCTACAAACCTGACCTGAAGCATGAGGAACACCAGGTGGGGCAACCATGTAAACTTCTTCCTTAAGATCTCCATTAAGAAAAGCATTTTTAACATCCATTTGAGAGATGTCCCACTTATGACTGGACGCAACAGCAATAAGAACCCGAACAGATGTCATCTAAGCCACAGGAGCAAATGTTTCCTCATAATCCATGCCATACTCTTGGGCAAATCCTTTAGCAACTAAACGAGCTTTGTATCGCTCAATCGAACCATCTGACTTGGTTTTAATCTTATACACCCATCGACAACCAATAGTTTTCTTCCCAGTAGGAAGGTATACAAGATCCCAGGTACCAGTTTTGTCTAAAGCAGACATTTCCTCAGACATAGCACATTGCCACACAGGAGAACGAACAACCTCCGAGTAAGAAGAAGGCTCATAGAAAGTGTCAATGGAAACAAGAAATGAAGCAAAAGCCCGAGAGTAACAAGAGTAAGCAAAATCAGATAATTGAGTAGATTTACGTGTGCGAGCGGGATAGCGAGGTTGAACAGGATCAGTCATCACAGGAGGTGTTTGAACAGTCGTAGTAGCAGGGGATAAAGTGTCACCTGCAGAAGGAGGAGGAACAGAGTGTATGGATGACGGAGTATCAATGATAAGAGGTGGTGAATCAGAGGAGTTATCAGCAGGAAATGGATCAATGTGAATAAGATCAGACTTAGCCATACTATGAGGACTAGCTGGAATAGAGTAGAAGGGAATATGTTCAATAAAGGAAACATGACGAGAAACATATAGTTTATTTGAAGAAGGATCATAACAACGATAGCCTTTTTGTCTAATACCATACCCAAGAAAAACACATATAGCAACACGTGAAGATAATTTTGTACGTTCTACGTGTGGACGAAGAACGAAACAAGTGGAACCAAACACTTTTAGGTGAGAGTAATCAGGAGTTTGACCAAACAACTTGGCATGAGGAGAAATACCAGAGTTATGAGAAATCAGTATCTTATTAATAAGATAAACGGAAGTGAGAACAGCTTCTCCCCAAAAATTTTTTGGAACGCTAGCTGAAAGAATCATAGAACGGGCAGTTTCAACAATGTGTCTATGTTTTCTTTCAGCAACACCATTTTGTTGCGGGGTATCAGTGCAGGAAGTCTGATGTAAAGTACCATCAACCGTGAATATGTTAGAAAGGTCTCCCTTAGTGTATTCCCCCCTAAATCAGAACGAAAGCATTTAACAATAGCAGAGTGTTGTGTTTTAACATATGCTTGAAAGGCGGTATATATATCAATAAACTCAGAACGACGTTTCATCAGATAAATCCAACAATAACGAGTATAGTCATCGATAAAAGAGACATAATATCTGCACCCACCTTTTGTGGGGATGGGTGCTGGACCCCAAACATCAGAATGAACTAAATCAAAAGGTGCAGTGAAAGTAGAAACACTTTGATTAAAGGGCAAAGCAGAAAATTTTCCAAGTTTACAACCACTACAATCTGAAATATCATGAGAACGTAAATCTCCCAAAACACCAGAATTACACAAGAATTTAAGACGAGGGCTTGAAATATGACCAAGTCTAGAATGCCACAAATAAAACTTAGAAGACAATGGAGTTAAATGAAAAGAAGAAAGGTCAATACTAGCAGCAGCGGCATGACTTGGAATGTGCAAGTCATCCAAAACATAGAGACTGCCCTACCTACGGCCTGTCCCAATCAACTTCTTGGAGTAGGGATCCTGCACAGAGCAAGTGGTAGAAGAAAAATGAACAAGATATCCAAGATCACAAAGTTGTCCGACCGACAAAAGATTCATAGTTAATTTAGGAATACAATAAACATTTGGGAGAGAAACGTGTGTGGTTTGAATTGTACCGATTCCTGTTAATGGCAAAGGTGCGCCATCAGCAGTCAAAATAGAAGGTGAGCGAGAATCAAAAGACATAGATATAAATGATGAACAATCATGGGACATATGATATGAGACACCAGAATCCAAAATCCACAAAGGAGAATTCAAACCTGATATGGAGGGAGCTGACATGGCAAAGTGCTGAGATTGAGGAGCAGTCATGTTTTGAGACAAAGACCGGCTAGTAAGGAACTTCTGAAATTGTTCTACAAGAGAGTCCATAGAGGAATCCACAACTGATTCACCTGAAGGATGTACCAATGCAGCAGTCCTAGGCTGGGAACTACCTTGTGACTGTCCATGTCCTTGTGCAGTAGAGAGGGACTGTTGTTGGCTACCGCGTTGTTGCTGTTGTGATCTATCACCTGGCTTAAAACTTTGGTTTTTTTGATGAGCCAATAATTCAGGACATTGATTCTTCCAATGGCCTGGTTGTTTACAATAATTACAATCATGACCATTCTTGATATTTATCTTGTAGCGTTGAGATGGGATTGGTAAAATCCCTGTAGCAAAAACAGATGCAGAAGAAGTCCGTGCAACTTTCTCAGTATGAGACTTCAAGCGAGTTTCTTCAGCTAATAATTCATGTAGAACAGAATCAACAGAAGGTAAAGGAGTGCGATATAGGATGGACGCACGACAATGCTCGTACTCTGGTCGAAGAGCCATCAACAATTGAACAAGACGTTGGTCCTCCCTACGAGCGATATATGGAGCAAATGACCTAAGCTCAGCAACCTCAGTCATAGCCAATTGATCCCAAAGAGCAGTAATTTCAGAATAAAAATCTTGAATATTTCGATCATTATGAGACAATGACCGAATATCAGCCTCTAATTGATATTGAATGGCAAAGTTAGAACGCACAAAAAGTCGCTCCAAATTGTCCCAAACTTGCTTAGCACTATCATACTTAGCCAATTGCATACCAATTTTATTCTCAACAGAATTATTAATCCAAGTGATGATCTTTGAATTGTTAGTATCCCATTTCTCCATCGATTCAACATTAGCAGCTTCAGAAGCCACAATAACACTAGAAATATATCCCCACATCTGTTTTCCTTTCAGAAAATTTTTCATGACATAACTCCAATAAGAATAGTTTTTTCCATCTAAACGAACACTAATAGCCTGTAATGAATCATCACCCCCTGCCATATTTTGAAGTCAGCGACTGCTTCAGGTCAAGACAGGTATCGATTGGGCTAGAGTTTTGGGGAACTAGGGTTTCGGGTTGATCAGCAGGCTAGGGTTTCAGGACAGGGAGATTGGCAGCTGGGTCAGGGAGATTGGCAGCTAGGGCAGGCTGGGGACTCGGGTTTCTGCAGGCTGGGGACGGGGCTCTGGGGTTTTGGGACAAGATCGACGACAGGCTAGGGTTTCGGTGGATGCTAGGGTTTGGAGCAGGTGATGATACTAGGCTAGGGTTTCGGGTTGAGGCAGGAAGACAAGACAGCGACGAAGCAGCAGACAGAAACAAGAACGAGGCTCCGATACCATGTAAACGTTTGTAAAATCAAATAAGAAGAAAAGGATAATTCATATTATTCAGCAAGACGACTGAGCAAACAAAGATTAATTACATTAGGGTTACAGAGATAGGTTTATATAGATAGAAAACATAAACAATAAAAATGCTAAAAAGCCCAACCCAGACAGGAAATGGATCAATATGCTAACATCTATCATATATAACTTCTTCTCATTAATCATCTCTGTTCATCATCTATCACTGCGGTGCACATAATCCATCACTATTGTGCACATTGCACAGTGCACAAACAAACATCACAGTGCACACACATCGCAGTGCATAAACTCTCTGTTAACCCTCCTCTGCTGCACTCTCCTTCTCTGCCAGAACTTCCTCTGTCCATCACCAGCTGTAACCACAAAACACATTCATCATACGACAGTACCATAACCACCACAGCAACACCCTCTCCCCCTACCCAAAACTGACAGCACTTCTCAATCCCTCACTGCATAGTGCATATTGTCACTCCACATACATCAACCAACATACTTCTACACCATCCAGCCAACAACAGAGTTCTTCATACTTCTACATCATAACGCACCTCCAAACAACCACCTTCCATCCCCTTCAAACTATGCATTATGCACATTCCTCACCACATATACAACTTCCCATATATCAAGTGCACACAAATATAACCGATACACATTGCTGGTGCTTAAACACATTCTGCCTTGCCATATCAAGTGCACATATAAACCTCTGTCAATTACCTCACATAGCAACATACCTGAAACATCACCATTTCACCACAAACTTCACAATCCTCTTCACGTCCAATAAACTGTCAAAAATCCTCACTATCAAACATATCAGTGAGTAACATTCACCAGTACTGACCATAGTAATCCCTGCCTTCAATTCAAACCCCTTCCACATCCAACTTCTTACATCAAAATTCACAAAACCACAGTGCACAACTTCACGGTTCACAACTTCGGAAAGCCACAATTCACAAAACCATATCAGTGCACACCTCTGTGCCATTACTCCCAGCTCCCCAACATATTGCATCACCTCTGCAGTTTCAACCAAACCTCCTCTAGTCTTCACCACTTCTGTCATTCCTTCAACAACCTTACATCACTGCATCACAAAAAAAAAAAACCTTACCTGTTCCTCCCCAAACCACAAGAAACTGCAAACATCACACCTCCACTGCCATAATCAAACAACATGACCTCTGAACCACCAATCATCTCCAGCATACCCACTTGTTCAATCATACACTTCACCTAAATTGTTCAAGCTTCATCACAAAAACATCCACTTCACTTAACCCCATATTCAAATTCTGCTACCCACAGCAACATCTCCATCGGTGATCAACTGCCTATCAACTGTAAACAACTTACATCTACGACCATCCACCAACCTACTATTTCCAGTCCACGACCTACCACCTTGCAAACTCACAACCAAAATCACTTCACCAATCACTTCAGAACTGCTACACCACCTCGCAACCAAAATCGAGCGAACCCCAAATCACATACTACTCAAACCACTCAATCCCCAAACTTCCTGCCGTTCACCACCTCCTACTGCAAACCTCCTGTAACCCAAACAACACCAAACTAGCAATCATCAAGTCGTGACAATCCACGAACAGCCAACTCGAACAACACAATCTCCCAGTACCGTACCCTAACCTAGCATGACCAACCACAATCCGACCTCACCCGATAATCAATCGCCCTCATTCTAGTTACCATTTTCCAGTTGCCGATTAAATTGATTTGAGAACTTTAATTTGACAATTTTGATTTGGAAATCTGATTTGAAAATCTTGTTTGGGTTGAGTTTAGAGTTTTGTGTTGAGAACATGGATTATTCAGTTTTTTTTTTTTTTTTTTTTTTTTTTTTTAAAATGCGAGTGTCGTGTGTATTGGAGTTGTGTTTTGTTCAATTGGGCAGAGGCTTGGGTAATTGTTTTGAGCTGTGTTTTGTGAGTTTTAGTATAATTTTTGTATGTTTAGATTTTTTTTTATAGTAAATTAATTTTTTTCCTCTCTTTTGTTTAACAAGAAAATTTGCTTAACTTTGGGTTTGATTTTTATTTTTTTTTGAAGTTTTTTGCTTTCATTTACATTTGGATAAACGATAAAAAATACCTTGCTTTTGTTTTTGTTCTCTCTAAAAAAAACAATTATATATATCTTGTTTGAAATTTTCAGGCTGCAGTTGGCAGAAGTGCTTGCCAAAAAAAATTGCTTTGCTTGCTTATGACTTTATTCTTGTTGATTTTAAAATAAATTGCTAAATAATGCTGCATGCTTTAGTATCATGCCACATCTCTTGTTTTTATTTGCTTTGCATTGTTGGTTATTTGCATTTTATAAAAAAAAAATTAAAATTTTTTTCATTTGTATTGCATCGTTAATTCACGTTTACTTTCAGTTTACATTCATTTCATCTTATTTTTATTTTCTAAGGGCAACACCCCAATCCACATAAGATGGGTAATTTCATCACCGCTTTCTTGGCTCACAAATTGCATTTCATCTTGGAATTTGATTAATAATAATGGTTATACACTTAACTTAAGGGTGTCATGAGTTTACCTAGGGTTTAATTGTATATCGACAAGTTGTCCTCTTTCGAAAATTTGATATCTTGGTGTCTAGGCTGCGATAGAACAACAATCAGTTACAAATATTACGGTGATTTATAAATATTATACTAGTTGTTTCTCTAAAGGCACTTAAACCTTCGGCTACATTACGACATTGATTCGTGGTGCATCGATAAATCATGTCTGTTATCTGGCTGAGAACAAACTTGTTGGAATAAGACAAAGTGTGATTATACAATTTTGGATTATGAGCTATTTAGGACAGAAAATTTGTAATTAAGCCCTTGCATTTTGTTAGTTGCATTAGTTCATGCATATTTTTAAAAAAAAGAAAAAAAAAATTCAAATCCAAAACTAAAAAAAATTGTAAATATTTCTTAACTTAGTTTTCAAATCCTTTCTTTTGAAAGTTTTCAATCAAAATCAAAATCCAAAAGAAAAAAATTGAGTTAGTTTTTCTAGAAAAACAAATTTTTTAAAAAGTATAATCTTTTAAAAAACGAAAAAAAAATTGAAAAACCAAAAAAAATAAAACAAAAACCAAATTTCCATTTCTAAATAAATTCTCTTTAGTAAATATTTTTTCTTTCCCTTTATAAAAAAAGAAAAAAAAAACATTCTTGAAAATGTCCGAGTTTCCCTACTCAGATGAATTTTACGATAGTTGTGAGAATAAATATAATTTATATTATTTTACATCATATTCTTATGGATATTTCAATAACAACTATTGTATAAACAATTCGAATGTTGAACCACAAAATTTTCAAATGATGACAAACCCTCAAATCTTAAAAAAAAACATTGAAATGATTTTGTCTTTACTTGAACTCACTACACAAAATGATCAAATGATAAATGAATTATGTAGTTCATATTTGTGCAATAACTCAATTCAAGGATTTCAAAATGATCAAAATTTGAATTCACTTCAAATTCAAATGATTTCAATTATAACTCATTCCAATTCAATTTCGAACTTCAAAATAAATTTCAAAAACAAAGCGAAGATGGAAACGACTGTTTAAATGATTTTGGCAATGGGACTTGTTTCAATCATGGTGAAAATTTTTGTTCTCAACAATCACAAACTGAAAAATCTCAAGTTGATAATTATAAATTGGATTTTGTTGAGCAAATGGAAGAGATTTACAACGATCACACAGATTTATTGTTTGAAACGTATATGAAACAATGTGAGAAACAAACTCGAATCTCAACGTGTGACGAGTCAAATAATAATCCACATTTTACCCAAATTGATGATTTTCAAATAACAACTTTTGAAATTGAAAAGGACAATCTAAATGAAGTGGTTGAAAATGTGGTAATCGAGTTGGATTTCAATTCTGTTGAGAGCGTGAAACCAAATTTAGAATTCCACCTACCTTTTTTCAATTTTGAAAATTTGAATACAACAACTTTAGATTTTGAACTTGATATATGCAATGAATTTGTTGATAATTCAATAAAGAAAAATGAATTTTGTGAACACAAATTTTTTGGACTTTTCGAAGATGAGTTGTCAAATTTTAAAGGGGTAAATTTAAATCACCATTTTGAGTTTAAAAACAATAATTCTGAAGAAATTTTCAACGATAAGTTTGAACTTCAATTTGGTAAAAATAAAATTGAACTTCAACCATTTGTTTTATCAACCCCACAAATTATCGAAAATAAAATAACTCATACGATTTTTAATAAAACGACATTCGTTTTTCCAAATCAACATTCAACTTCAAATCTTTTATGGTTTGTTTTTCTCTGCTTAAGCTGTGTCTCTCGCACTTGATGAGACAAATGAATTAGTCATTGGAAGACCGTTTCATTTACTCTTTGACGATATTTCTGATGTCATGCAAATAATAATCGTTTCATTTTCATGAAATATAGGTCACATATTTTATTTTTATTTTTTCTCCTTTTACTTCAGTTGACTGTGGGGACATAGTCAAAATCAAGTGTAGGGGGAGTCGTATCTTCATTTTTTATTCTCCATGTTTTATTTTTTTTGCATTTTTTTTCTAAATCGTAAGAAAATCAAAAAATAAGGTAGTGTTTGGTTTAAAAACGAATTTTGTATTTTCGATTTTCAATATATACATCAAATACAAGAAGAGGAGAGATAACGGAGGAGAAAAAAGAAAGACGGGGGAAGGACGAAGGAGATGGAGGGACAACGAAAGAATGATTGTTTCTCGTGATTATGCTATTTCTCAAAATACGGAAAATGAAAAAAAATTATTTTTTATTTTGTATGTTAACTCCGTTTTCTAAATTGATCGTTTTCGACAATATATATAAGTTGTGTGCATTTTTGTATGGATGAAAACTCAAAACTAAAAATAAAAAACAAAACACCACCTAAACTTCTGTTTTTTTAGCATTTTGAGAAACACTATAAGATAAGTATAGGTTTTGGTTACTAAATTGAAATTTTTGAAAATTTATTTGTCTTAACAAAAATAAGAATAAAGTTTGATTACAAATAACGATGGTTTAACTAGTATATAAGAAGGTTCATACGTGTCAATTATGAGGTATATCCTAATTGAAAATCTTTGTTTAAAAAATGTGGTGGATTTAAAGAAAGGATATAATATTTTCTATCTTTTAAGTTAAATGGTGCTAAGATGATTTTGCAAAACTCTCTCTTTAAAAAAATAAAAAGTATATAAACAAAAAAACAAAAGAATAAAAATATATTTGCATATATGTAAATATTTTATTAACACCTAGAGCCATGCGTTCACACACAAGCGTGTCCACTTGTCATGCTTTGTTCCCTTCTCATGTAAGCCCGAATGGCGGTGCATGATCGGTATATCTGATCTTAGTTTATCTAAGTTAGGTGTATGTATATGAAAATTCATTTATTATATCTGGCCTTGGTTTATCTGAGTTAGGCAAATCTAAATATTGTTAATATTAATAAAATTTTCAAATAAGAGAGAGAAAGTAAGCAATTGAAAATCTAAGCACTATTTTGACTTAGCTGGTTTGACTTGTTATTCAAAAAAAATGAAAATACCACTTTGAAAAAACTTTGATGATCAATTAAGGATCCATTTCAACCGAAACGACAGCCAAACTATAGCCCTTTTGTTGTGATAACTTATTTTTTGTTGGAAATTTTAACAAGTAAAAGGACTTAAATTTCTTGATAACGACCAAAACTTATATTTAAATTATTCATGTCGATTTAAAAGTAAATCATTCATTTGTAAATATTTTTAAAAAATTACATTCATATCTCTATGAATAAATCTTACATTTAGCAATTTTCACATTGCATTCGGATTTTATGGATAGTATCTGCTGAAAACCCTCAAGGGACAACACTCGTCCTACCAGGGACACCTAGAGGTTTAACGTCTTGTTGCATACGCTCAATGCAATCGTGTTTCCTACAAAAATAGATTTATCATAGTTTTAGTTTATTCAAGGACGAATAGAAAGATAAGTGTGGGGGTATTTGATGTGCACGTAAATGTGCATATTTTTATTTCCATATTTAATCGAATTTAATTAATTAAATGAGCATATAGGATGTTTTAACATGTTTAAGACAAAATTCAAATTATTTTCAAATTGTCAATTATTAATCT
This sequence comes from Allium cepa, assembly GCA_030765085.1. Lineage (NCBI taxonomy): Eukaryota > Viridiplantae > Streptophyta > Magnoliopsida > Asparagales > Amaryllidaceae > Allium > Allium cepa. The sequence goes on from CM060940.1 coordinate 673,764,552, forward strand.
TCATACAGGGGCAAAATGGTCGTTTTTATGCATATATTAATCTAAGAAAATTTACTTGGGAATTTTATGTTATTATGTAGGAATATGAATTGAAATACAAGAGGCTTTATGAAGAAATATATAAGCATAAGAGAAGACAAGCAAATGAAGATGGAAATAAATAATTTCATGAACATGGAGGACTCCACCTACCCACTTACCATGATCCTCTATTAAGAGCTAATGCACATGTTAATGGCCATTAAAGTTACATGCACATTTAAGTTGAGGATTAATTCATGCTAATGATAACTGGTGGTCACACTTCCTTAAGGGCAATTTGGGTAGTCCTCAAAAATATGATTAGGGTTTCAAAACATGTATAAATATCCCATATGTTCATGTAATTAAGCTCTTAGTCTCCTCTTTAGTTAGTTTAGTTTTAGGCTCGAAAATGAATTATAAGCTCTCTTTCTCTCTTTCATGGCTAATTTGCCATTTTCTTTTATGTAATTTTCTTTTTATGCAATTTTAATTCATTTTTTTTATTTGCGTGCTTTTTCCTTTCATGTTAGTAGTGTAGATCTTTTTATTTATGCAAGTAGATTAACTTTTATTTTATGTTAATTAGCTCTCTTTTTAGTTAGCATGCATTTTTCTTTTGTTTTGTTTCATGTTGAACTCTATATTTGTTGAAATGATAACAAGTATAAAAGGCTAAACCCCTTGAATTACGGGCAATGAAGCTCTCTAATTATGTAGATTCAACATAATTTGCTCATTTATGTTCTCCTTTTGTGCTTAATGGAAAGTTGCATGTTGATGTAAGTTTATTAATGAATTTGATAGTCTATGATGTTAATCACATATAGACTATTCTTACTCAAAGAAACATAATTTACATCATCATCTGATTAATTGATTTTGGTAATGGAAGTGGATTTAGAATCATAATTTGATGGTTTATGTTACTAATTCAATAGTAAATAAGCCAGCTTAAAATAGATTTTATTTTTAATTTCATTGTCAATTTCATGAGAGTTAAACAGTGAGTTTTGCGGGTGTATTATAGTTCGATGATTTATATTGGGATAATTAATAGCACAAATAATATATGCTTATGCTAAACACATCAATTAAATTCACTAATGACCAAAAAGAGAGATCACAATTTCATGTTGTGTTGATTTATGTGATCATGAGAGCGGATTTATCTCTAAATTGTCTTTTAATATCATAGTTTTCATTCACTTTCGTAGTAGTTAGTTTTTGCAATTTTTTGTAGTTAACAACACTTTCAATTCATGGTTTAATTTGATTGAATAGAAACTTTTTAAATCAACACAATTTCCTATGGATCGACCCGTACTCACCACGTACTAGAATTCTACGCCGTGCGCTTGCGGTTATTTTTAATTAAAATTTGATCAACTATTTTCTAATCCGATAGAAAGTTAGCCGGTTGAACAATTACACTTGTACCTTATTAATGTGAAATCATTAATCATCAATCATATTGCATTAGTACAACTATTAAAACATAATCATATTATAACACAAGATACACTAGTATCACTACTAGTTCATATAATAGACAACGAAAGCACACTATTGTATACATACATATCTAAAACAACTTAGGCGGATATTCATAATATTATCCTCTACCTTACAGATATGATCATCTTTATCATCACCTCATTGGATGCGAACAAGTCTTATAACTTTGCTTCTTAACTCCTTTGTATCATGAACTGCTATTCCTTTCTATTGTTGAATAAAAAATATATGTCAAATACGATTTTACACATAAGTCCTCAATAGCTCTAGATTCCACTGCTATACTAGGCCATGCATACATTTCCTCAAATGCGAAATATGAAAATCATTATGCATGCGTTGTAAACTACCAAGTAACTCGACTCGGGATGTGACTTTACCAATCATCTCCATCATAGAAAATGGATCTGCATATATAGGAACCAATTTTCATGCTTTCCCAAAGAACACAACACTTTCATCAATGAAACTTTTATGAACACATGATCTCCTACTAGGAATTCTAGTTCCTTACGTCTCTTATCAAAATAACTGTTTTCCTTGACTACGTAACATTTATTTTAGTGTGGATCAAGTCTATCTTCTCGTTTACATCTCTTACCAAGTCGGACCCGTAATTGAGTCTATCTCCGATGTCTAACCAACAAACACATGACTCACACGGTCTCGCATAAAGTGCCTCGTTTGGTGTCATTATAATACTTGATTGGTAACTATTATTATAGGCAAACTCCATTGCAAATATCTTCTCAAGGTCCTCCAAAATCTAGGACGCATGCTCTCAGCAAATTCTCTAGAACTCGGTTCACCCTCTCTATTATATCGTCTATCTGTGAGTACGTAGTAAGTTGTACTCAAGTTCAACTCAGTGTCCAAAGTACTTTGTAAACTTTTCTAGAACTCACTATGAACATGTTTATATAACTAACAATTCTACTAGGAATCCCATGCAACCTCAAAACATATAGCTTCACTAAGCTAGCTTTATCCTTGTCCACTTTACCAGAATAAAATATGGGCTCTTAATTAGTCTATCATCTATTACCCATTTACTATCGTTTCCCACTCTTGAACTTGACAATCCATCTACAAAATCCATAGTAATTGAATTTCACTTCCAAGTCGATACTGATAGAGTTAGGGGTATGCCTTAAAGGCGATTTTGTAATTTATTACATATAGCTAACTCGATAACCAATCCTGTTCAAAAAAAAGGGTTTTCTTTCTATTATATGTATACTTGTTATATTGCGATACAATTAATTAAGTAATTCATTTAAAGTATATTAAACACAAAATCCTTAAATAATATGTTATATGAAAATAATTACACGTGTTGTGATCGTGAGAAATTTATCATATTAAAAATAACATAATATTTTAAATATCCCTAGTTAAGATGTTTTGAGATGGGATATCAATACATCCGTTAAGAGTGGAATGCGTAACGCTCTCCAAATATCAGATGGTGTATTGCTCATAGCTGTTGACGGCACCAAGAGATTACAGATTGATAGTTATTGGATGATTATGAAATGACTAACTTGAAAATTTTCTATTAATTAACACAACTAAGGCCAAATAGAGATCTCAAAGTGATGATATCACATAGCTCTCTTGACTTGAGAATACTGTTGAACTTCAATTTGGACACTCCATTTTGATTATAGTTAAATCGTGGCATGTCAGCCATTGAACAACTATAGTAGGGTTTGTGTTAAAGCATTTGAAGTGAAACACTATTTAGTAGAAAATTCATTTCTTTAGTTATATAGGATTAGTATCATAGTCAACCATCAACTAAAAGTCAAAACCTTTGACCGGAGTAGTATGATTAATAGTAATTATTATTATTGAACTAATGACTTTTTATTTGGATTATTCAAGTTGAATGTGGGCGATGTTGTAATTTTGACCAAAACCAAATCTCATAAGCCCTAATGTGATATAGCATTGACAAAGAGAATTGACGTAAATAATTATTACTTTCATGTATCATTTATAATAAATAAAATTTGATTTTACAAAAAAAGGTTCAAGCATTAAGTTCAGCCAAAATGTCACACTAGTAGCTAAGATGATGTGTGAACGTTAATATTGAATTGTTCGATATTAATCGCTGGTTGAATTTACATTTTTGAGTTGCACAATCGTAATGATAAATACTCCAAAAAACCAGATAATTTAATTAATTAATATTTATGAAATATTAATTATTAAATTTTATTTGATTTTTTGAATAATATTATTCGTTAATAAAGTGCATATATAAAATTCATAAACATGCATTTGGGAAATATTTTTGGCCTACATGCTTCTTATATGACTAGCTATGCATGATGAATTGGGGCGGGGGGGAGATTTTGAATTTAATTTGAAAATTCAAAGGAGCAATTAAAGGAAGGAAATAAATCTTCATTTTTTACTTTTCTTAATGACTTTCTTAAAACTCATTTATGAAATGATTTTTGCCATTTTTTATTTCCATTTCTTCTAACAAAAATATAAAGAGCGTTGGGAGAGGATTTGATTAGATTTACTAATGAATTAAATAGAGATGGTTCTAAAGGATAACATTGAAATGTCTTAATGTTTTCCTTACAGGCAAAATCTTCTTTCATTCGTTTCATTGTTATTGTTCATGACAAAATTTTCTTTCTCTTACTCTCCTCCTCTTTATCAATAGCTGAAATTATCACGGTATCCATGGTTAAATTTTTTCTAAACAAATGCAAATTAAATCAATTTATTGCAGGTGGTTTACAACTTTTGATCTTTTCAAACTATAGAGGTTGATTTAAGAATCTAAAGTTTTTTATTCATCATTCAAGGCGTGACTTTTGACTACATCATAGGTTACTACTTTAATTAATTTTTTATGCATTCCTCATGTTCATATGCTTGGATTTTTTATAATTCAACTTGCCTTTTAATTTTCATTTTGTAACATCTAAATCAAATCGTCTTTTGTCTATCTAAAATAAAAGTATGTCTAATGTGTCAGTTTGATTTAGATCTACTTCTATTTTTATCCTGATTCTCATTATGATTCTTATAATTTAGATCCTCTATTCCTATGACACTTTGTTATTGTTCTCTATATTATTTAGTTATGAATGTTCTTATCATGAATTGACGTGTGCCTAAGTTGTCAAATTTTCTTTTCTTTTGTTTTCAATTTTTTTTTTAATTTTATAATTTTATATGGTATATGTTAATTATTTAAATTTGCCTTAAAAATTAATTTCTTATGTCATATAGTTGATGTTTTGAATATAATTTTTTTTTTGGAATTATTTTATTAAGAATAAAGGTTTTTCAATATAGAATCCATATATGGACTTTTGCGTAAAATCCAATTTTTGTTTTCTTTCTAAATTTATTGTTTTGTGTTAAATTATATATCATTTGTTTCCTTTCCAAATTAAAGGTTTGATTTACATTGTTCACTTCAAATCCAAACATAGGTTATAAATTACAATGTTTACATATATAAGTTACTTTGAAATCTAAAACATTAATCGTTGTATTTATGTATGTGGAAACAATGTGTTTTACCTTAATTCAAATTCATGAGACTGATTGTATGTAATTATGCAATCTTTAATCTCAAATTTTACCCTAATTGTGAATAAATTCATTATTGTTAATTTTAGATTTTAAATCATCTAAAAGTACCAAGCATAACTTCAACATATATATTTACATATTATTTTACGGCCTTTACTATATGCGTATTTTTAATTCCTAACCTTGGACAACAAGGATATATGAAAATGGGAAACGGGTCTGTTATGATGTAAATCTCAACATCCATATATAGTCACATTAACTATATATAGTTCTTACATGTAGCATGTGCACTTCACATAAGCACTATTTGATATACTTGTAAAATAAAATTAAAAAATCAAAAGTAAAATAAAAGCTATTCAAACATATTAAATAAAATGAAGATTTTATTCAAAATATTTTAAATTGGATCTAAAATCCAATTAAGCTTTATAAGCTCAACAAAAATAAAAAAATGGATTAAAAAATTAAAATTCACTCATTTAACCCTCTTCTGACTGGCGTGGTTCCTTCGATAACATCAGAGCTCAATTTATCTATACGATCTAAATTAGTAGTGTGAGGGATGACTGATTAAAGCCTACCCATTTTGTTGGGTGTCACGAAAGGTATCATCTAAGGTTGGGATTAGGTAGCAAGTAATCTGCCTTACCTGATTACTGCGTGAACCAAAGGATGAAGTATGGCCAAATGTTATCCCTAATATAAATGCTCAAATTGATTTGATCCTTGGATTAATTTTCAAAATATATTTGAAAACCTTAAAAAATTATATTTTAGATTTAAAATTTAAGTTTAAAATATAAAAGTGAAAATTTTATATAAAAGTTATAAAATACATTCAAAATTTAAATTTTTTAAGAAATTAAATAATTAATTTTTAAATTTTGAAATGTAAATTTAATTAATATCATTAATTAAATTAAAAGCTAATTGACAAAAACATATATGTTGATATATGTGTATAACTATAACTATTATAATTATTTATTTACCTTAAATTTGTTTATAATAAATTAAATTAAAATATCAAATTAATTAAAATGTTTAATTAAATTAAATTTGTTTAATTAAATTGATTAATTAAATTGTATACATATATTAATATGCACACGTAAACAAACCACGAATGTTATGGTTGGTTAACCAATTCAAATAGTTTTAGCTGAGTAATATAAAATTTTAGAAATTTTAAGTACAATAAGCTAACTAATTAAATATGATTTAATTAATAAGAAATAAAATTGATTGACTAAGATTTAATTAAAAGAATACATGTATATATTATATAAGTAAATCAATTTATAAAAGTAACGAATAAGTTAATACTTATATAACTATATATATATATATATAATTATGTGGAACTAGAAAGAAATGCAAATGATATTTTAGAAATAAATACGTAAGTATAGTTTGTGTATCATGATTTCAAATGTATCTTACACTTGAATCGCGAGGGTATTTCACAAGAAATGCATTATGTAAATCAATATCACTTAATATATATATATATATATATATATATATATTAAAGATTGTAAATCCTTAATATATAAGTTGTCCTTAACCATTTATATATTAATAGCTCATTTGTATGCTCTTTAGTTGTTGATCTTTCCTTAAGCTAGAGGTGTTATGTGTATACTATCAATGTATTGACTGGACAAGGTTAGATACATGCAAGTATTTGTTGAGATTTTCTCAAGGTATGTGCATTATACTTAATCCATTGCGAAATGTGGTTATGAGTGAATAAAGTCTCTTGATTTGTTAACCTTTAATCAAGGTCAATAAGATTAGGAAAAAGACCATGGGTTAAAATTTGTATAGGATGGTACAACCGATAATGTGATATCCATCGAAATGGATATGACCCAAGAAATAAAACGTAAGTGTCATTCGGTAAGCATCAGGGTTAAGCAAATATTTTGAATTTCAATCAAAATGTTGCGGAATCATGCGTCTACAAAAAAGAATAATAAAGATACTAAACTATTTTTAAAATTATAAATAAACAACAAACTTATGCTTATTAATGATGCAATGAAGTTAAAACTATGTTAGTCTGGTTCTTTAATACTCAACGTTAGATTTGAAGATGACATTTTTGTAGGATATTTGGATTACGGATCTTAAGGCTGGATTAACATTAGAGGATAGAGGGGTGAATAGTGTTTAATTAATTTATGCGTCTTTCTGAAATCTTTTCAAATTAAATCCAAATAGATGCAATTCACAAACATAAAAACAATAACAATATTAGACACAGATGCAATTAGTAAATAAAAGTAGTAAAGGAAAGAACACATCGGAAATTTATACTGCTTCAGAATTACCTTTCATCCACTCCCAAACAATTTCTTGTATAGATTTCTTTTCAAATATAATGTCGATATTACAACCATGATTTCAAGGCTAAGAGATACACCCTCCTGTCTTCGAGTCCAGGGCAAACTCTCTTGATTTAACCAGGCTACAAAACCACCTAATTGATTTATGGGCTACAATCACACCCAATTGATTTACAGGCCACAATCACACCGTTTTCAATCACACTTTGATAAAGAGAGACTTGATACACTTCGATCTTTTGATCTTTGATTACAAATGATCCTATAACTCTAAATAGCACCAAGATCTTTGAGAGAGAGTGATAAAGAATCAAACTAGAGATGTTCGAGTTTGATGCACTTAGGATTTCGGCAGAGTTTTGTTAAAATATAAGAAAATATTCGAGTGGAGAAGGAGTGAAGAAATGAAGAAAAACTAACTTAAAATTTGTTGAAAACAACTTGTATTTATAGAAGAACAACAGTCAAGTCCATTCGTGAAAGGTTATGATGAATAGACACTTCATTTGAAAATTTTAAATTTGAATTTATATGGCTACCATATCGATATGGAGGGATGGGGTATGTCAACATGCCTATGTTTATTTTGAAAATTGATTTTTGTTTTTAAAAGAGATTTTCTTTCTAAAACTTGGCAAAATAATTTCTGAAGTTTTCAAACCATTTTGAATATAGCTTAAACTTACAAAAGAGATTTAAAAAGTAATCTTAAAAATATATAACCTATAATGTAAAAGTAATATTAAAAACTAAGTATAGAATATACTTTTGAGATTTAACTGCTATAATATAAAAACATGAGACAGTTTAAAAACAAGAGATGATTTTGAAATCAAAATATAAAAGATAATAAAAATAATTTAAGGCTAAAATATTTATACTGAGAGAGATGACTTTAAAATGTTTTTGGAAAAATATTTAAAATAAATCATTTTGAAAACTTCGTGGATTCCATTTCACTGGAGAAGGTCGTGGGTTCCATCCCACTAAAGAGGTCGTCGGTTTCATCCCACTATTAAAGCGAGAAGGTGGATTCCATTCCACAATTAAAATCTGAATAAAGATTTTAGTGCTATTATGAAGTGTTAACATAAGCCTCGACACTATTACTTATCTTGATATCTTGAACTATTGAAATTGAACTCTTAATACTCATAAGTCTTCAATCTTTATTTCTTCAATCTTGAATTTGTCGGTCTTGAATCTCTATACTCAGTATTGAATCTTTATATTATACGGTCTTCATTCTTCAGTACCTATATATATATATATATATATATATATATCTTGCATATACATATATATCTGGTCAAGAGTATTTATATTTAATAACAAGTCCTAAGGTTGTTGTCATCAAAACCATTATCTCAGGAACTAACAATTTTTTTTATTATCAGTGTGAAAGGATGTGGGGATTGTCCCAAATGATATACATAGACACGTTATTAAAATTATTTAATATGGAGTATGTAAGATGGGTTATTGACAACTAGGAAATTGCTTAGAATAATGTTGTCTGTTTGTATGATTGATTGTGATGGAAGCAAATTGGTTGATATTTGGATGTTATTTGTTTATTATGCATTAGCAATAAGAATTATCATCTATATTATCTACAATATCACACTCCACTCGTGTATTTGATACATAAAGCAAGCAATAAATTCGAATTAAGATTACTAAATGATAGTTTAGAGTGTTCTTGAGTATTTATGAAATACTAGAGTATTGTTTATAGAACTAAGGAATTCCTTACGAAGGAGTGCGCGAACTCAAACATCATAAGTGATATCGAGTATAATATGTCAATCTAAATTCATGTTCAAACTTAAGTTAAGAACTTTAAGTCCTAGATGTTCCAAACAATGAGCAGTGACTAATTTAACCAAAGTCGAAGTACATCACCTTGAATAGTAGTGCAATATAAGAAGTATAAAGAAATTCACAAATCTATAACTGAGCTGAGGGTGACTCCAAAAAGTTAAGAATCCCATGATATTGTTATATGATAATAATGTTGTGATACAGTCCGTAAAAGAATCTAAAGCTCACTAGAATTTGGAAAAAAACTTTAAAGGGTTCGACATGATAAAGACAATTTAGTAACGTCGAAGAGATTTGATTGATGGGGTAGACAATCAAAACAAAATAACATACCCATTCACTAAGTGATTGACCCGATTAGTTTTTTTAAGAAAGCTGATCGAAGGAGTTAGAATAAGATTCCATAATTGACCCCAAGTGTAAGTGGGAGATTGATAGAGTTAGGGGTAAGCCCTATGGAAAATTAGGTAATTTGTTACATATATTTAACTTGATAATCAATCTTGTTCAAAATAAAAGGTGTTTTCTTTCTATTATATACTTATTACATTGTGATATAATTAATTAAGTAATTAATTTAAAGTATATTAAGTAGAAAATCCTAAAATGATATGTTATGTGATAGTAATTACAATGTTTTGTGATCATGAGAATTTTATTATATTAAAATAATATATTATTTTAAATATTCCTTGTCAAGATTTTTTGAGACGGGATATCGATACATAACCATTGAGACTAGAGTGCGTAATACTCTTCAAAAGTTGGGGAGTGTATTACTCATGGTTACTAGGGGCACTAAGGGGTTAAATACTATTAGTTATCAGATAACTACATAATGACTCACTTGAGTTTACTGTTGGTTAATATAACTAAGGTAAACACAGAATCTCGAAGTGTCGATGCTACATAGTTCTCTCGACTTGAGAATGCTATGAACTTCAATAAGGACACTCCACTTTGGCATTAGTTAAATCATGGCATGACACCCGTTAAACGACTATAGTTGGTCTTATTTGAAGCATTGGAAGTGAAACACTATTCAAAAGAGAATTCATCTCCTCAGTTATATGAGGTTAAAATCACGATCAACTGTAGTCAACTCGAAGTCAAATTCTCAGGATAATGTAGTACGGTTAATAATAATTGTTACAATTGAACCAATGACTTTTTTTGGACTATTCAAGTACCATAAGTTATAATGTGAAGCATTGATCAAGGGAATTGCGTAAATAATAGTTACTACTAGGTATTGTTTATAATAAGTAAAATTGGATATTTTTATTATGAGAAGTAATATCGGATTCTACCAAAAATATGTGTAAGTGATAAATTCAATCAAAATTTCACACCACTACCTAGATGACATGTGAGCGTTAATATTCGAATTGTTCGATATCAGTCGTTGAGTGATTTGTACATTTCAGTCACACAACGTAATGATGAACAGCCTGAAAAGCCACACGATTTAATTAATTTATAAACATTGTAAATTAATTAAATTAATTATGTTATAAAATATTAATTATCAAATTTTATTTGATTTTTTTGAATATATTAGTATTGAATAAAGTGTGTCTATAAAAGTTAAAAACATGCATATAGACATACGATATCGAACGGATATTTAATTTAAATTTAAATAGATTAATTGGTAAGTAGTTTTGAGAAATTTTTGAAGCCTATGTGCCTCTTATATGGCTAGAGATGTGTAACACCTCACACCACTTAGTTACCTAAAAGGACACACTAAAAGGCGTGGTGCATTGTAGGTATAAACTAAACTAACAGAGACTAAGATTCACAAGATAGAAATAGGTAAAAACAACGAAAACTGAAATAAATTATTTAAAACAAAACTTCATAAATGCTTCATAAGTCAAAATATCAAATACAACATACGTGTCTCAAAACACAATATATCCCATGAAATAAAAACTCATAGTCTCAACAAAAATCAGAGTATGGATATCCTTCTCAAGTGCCAATACAAAAAGCTAAAATAAAAGTAGGGAAATATAATAGAAACTTCCTCCAAGAAAATCCCGAGCAATTGCAGTCCACTTTCCTCACCCTTGATTGCATATGGGGGAAAAAGGGATAAATAGAGGAGTGGGTCAGACTAAAAGTCTGGTGAATGATAGTAATTCCTAGAGTCTTTAAGCAAGATAAAAGTAATAGATTCTACAACAGTTCTAGCATATATAAAAGTAAACAAAGGAAATAGGAAAGAGATAACCTAGAAAATAATTTCAAATTTCAAATTACCAATTAATGCAATTCTTTATTGTTTGCACATGTCTTTGTTAGCTGCTTTGATTAGGCTGAACTCCTAATCCTATAATTAGGCTGAAATCCTAATTCTACCCTTTGACCGGCCTTCTATCTCTATTGTGCCACTGTGAGCTAGGCTCATCCTATGGGTCCCACAGCAAAAAGACACCTGCTAGCGCTTTGAAACTCAATAGCAAATTATATCCCTGCACTAAGGCCGCACGCATAACCACTGTTAGGCTCACACTATGTTGCTCCCTCTTATCCTAAACAACATAAGCGTGCCCACACCTCCTCCGTTGTGAGACCATCAGCCCTAGTCTGAAAGGGTCCTGCCCAGCCTCACCTAAGTGTGTTATGAGACCACCAGTCCTAGTTAGAAAGGGAATGCTGCCAATTTGGGTCCTACCAAACAAAATCTAGTTGCGCCTCTTGTCCAAATCCCCTAATTTGAACTTCTATCTATTAGCCTATTAGTTACTTTAATTATCATAAGCGTGTCTCAACCTCATCTAACCTACTGTGAGACCACAAGTCCTAGTCTAAAAGGATTATGCCCAGTTTCACCTACTGTGAGAACATCGGTCCTACACTGAAAGGGTCATGCCCAGCCTCACCTATTGTGAGACCATCGGTCCTAGTCTGAAAGGGAATGCTATTGGTTATGGGTCCTACTTCTATCTTTGCTAATTAACTTAATATAATTCTTTTTAAATAAGCCTCTTCAGTTGATTCTGCTCTATTGCTTGTTAACTTATTATAAGTCTTCCAAATAAGCCTCTTCTACCATCTCTGCTATATTTGCTTATTAACTTAGAATAAGCTGTTTAACTAAGCCTCTACGGTTATCCTTGTTGTCTTTGCTTATTAATTTATTTCCAAGTCTAAAAATAAGCCTCTTTCCCATTCTTTTTCTTATTATAACCTACGCTAAAATATTGCTTATTAACATAACCCAAGGTCTAAGAATAAAAATAAGCCACTTTTACCTTTTACTCTTTTTAGTCATGATTACAAGTTATAACTACGCCAATATCTTAAATTCAGTCCAATTTCTCATTTTACATCTTATTGTCTGTAATTTTAGTATTCTTATTATTTAATCCACATTTGCATTTTAATCTGTTCTATTCCATTTGCGTAAATAGAAAGAAACTGACAATTACAGAAGAAAATTCCAATTGTAGAAAAGATGTAAATAAAGCATAAATAACAGTAAATAATTATAAATACTTTAAATAACTGTAAATAAATGGAAAATCTATAATTAATAGTAACTACAAATAACTGAAAAGAATAGCTAAAATGAAATAGATTAAAAATAAATTAAAACTGAAAATAACTGATAAAAAGGTACTTCCAAAATCGTAGAAAAACTACAACTGTTGAAAACCCTATTATTTTAAATTACTTAAAATATCTAAAATAATTACTAATCACTCACATTTGGTCCTTAGCTCTTTCCCTTGGTTTTCCCAGATCTACCTTTAGGTATTAAAATATTTTCATTAAAAAGATCTTCTCCTTGGAAAAATATTACTCTTAGGATCCTTATTGAAAAGGTAAACCCAAGTGGAGAAAATCTAGAATGAGAAAAAGTGTTAGGCCTAGGGTCTTATTTATAGGGGTAGAAGTTAATCTTAGACTGTTAGATTTAGGGATTGAATAGGATGCAATCACGTCATAAGCTGAATAGGAGCCGTCGGATGGAAGCACGAAGGGACCAGATGAGCCAAAGGAATGAAAATGACGTGTAAAGTCGGTTAAATTCTCGGACGAACATTTGTTCATTCATCCAGGCGGGTCAACCAGACGGTCGATCGCCTCCATGCCCAGGTCGAACAACCGGTAGACCTAGCTACACACACACACACACACATATTTATATATAAGTTGTCTTGTTTAATTCAAATCTCGTTCATTTTTGCTCGGATTCTGACATCCTATATATGGAAATTGACCAGAAAATTACCACAGACACAATGGTGCAACACCCGTGGTTCAATTTTTATACTTTCACAAAGTTATTTTATTATTTAGTTAATTAACGAATTAATCATTATGGGTTAAATTTTGGGTTGTTTCAAGATGCATGATGTAAGGGGGAGAAGTTTCAAATTTCATTTGAAAATGTGATGAACCAGATTTTCGACCCTCAAAAGTCGACATTAATACGTCCATTGTATTGCATGCCAAGTAATTGAATGTGGGGAAAGTTGATAGTCATGGGAAAGAAAGAAAGAACAAGAGAAAGAAGAAGAGAGAGAATGAAGAAAAGAAAAGAGAAAGAAAAAAAGAGAAGAGAAGAAGAAACAAAAGACAAAACAGAAGAACTAAAATAATTACAGAATCTCACAATCGCAGCGGAAAACATATAATATCGTATCAATGATCTTTACAAAACAGAAACTGTAATATAATATACATACATCCATCAGAGTACAACAATCAAATCAAAATCATCAGCCTATATAGTTATAATAACATGTCCTCACAAATCTAACAATTCAAAAAAAATGCAACGAAAAATAAACATATATGTAGAACACGACCCAAAGACATCCAGCTTGTCTAATGAAGCTCCAAAGCATCCAAATATGAATCTGTAGGTATATTCGATCTAACCCGAGCATTGAAAGGGAAGACGTCCGGATCAGTTCGGTAAACCAACATGTAAAAACACATCTCAACTGAATTTATTTTAAAGTTATCAAAGCATTCTTTTATCAAAAGCAAAAGTATCTCGTAAGACACACCCATACTTAAACACGGATGGGTTTTTACCTTATGATAACCAAAATTGTTCATATTAAATCATGTTGTATTATACTAGTGTCTAATATACAAATAATAATTAAAATAGCCGAAATTGTTGCCATTATTAAATTCTAGCGTACTAGGCTCTACAAACAAAATGGCAAGCATGTATTGGAATAGATTCCATATAAATAACAAGGTAAGGGACTACCTTTCGTACAGTACATCTCTAGAAAAAAGCACTAGGGTCTAGATACTAAATGCTTAAACCAACACAGAACTGGCCTACTTCTTCCATCTGGATAGTATCGAATATGACATTACCCTGGTCGTTCCCAACCTATCCGTGGCCACAACATACAACACTTGAATATATAGGGTAATCTAAAAGGCGATGACCATATCCTTATGGGTGCGACCCACATAGCCTTGCCGCTTTTACCATGTTTCTGTCATTTTCGGGTGATGAGGCATAAGGTCATGATTACCTTTCACATAGCATGTTCCACTGTAAATGCCATATAACTATTCCTGCGATCACTGTTGACTTTCACAAAAATGAAACCTCCGAGCTCATACGTTTCAAAGAAGGGTGTTAAGCTAAGAGAAGTTGTCTTCTCCGCCACCAAACAGATGTGGTTTATAAAAGTCAACAAATAATTTCAAAAATGTAATGTCAGACATCCGTCCATACAAGTTGTCTAGAAAAAAGACAAACCGAAGGCACACTCCTACCATATCCTGTTGGGAATTACCCATAGAATTAGTAGCGAGAAGTCCTTGCATATCGTAGATTTTCACAACGAAGCACTACTGCCATCATAAATATATGATATGGTAAATTTCACCTCGAGGGACTAGTGGCAAGTAGCCCCGCATCATGAAGATCTCTGTCTTCAAAATCATAATCTTAAACCTGCACTTTCGAATGCATACATTGGTCTTAAGTGGTTCTCGAATAAATCCGACCCTGGTCTCTCCTGACCAACAATGATAAAAAGGACAATTATTTGATAGTCGGTTATTTAACTATCAAAGCAAACAAACAAATCTTGCACCTTAAGCAATCACTAGGCGATTTTATAATTCTTATAAACCAAATCATTTTCAAATATAAACATTCCAAAGTATCTTTAAAAAGATACATATTCAAAACTAATTCAACTATTCAATAATTGAAAAATATTTCCACGTACTTATCTCAACGGAATAAGCGTGTTCATAAATAATTTCATTTTCAATGCTTAGAAAATAACTTCGTATACTTAAATCAAAAATAAGTATTTATATTCTTTTAGGAAAGCAACATATTCTTCAAAACACTTAATTTGGGTCAAAACGAACGTTGCGTACAGCACCCTTACGACAACCCAAAAATACTAGTAGGGATTCAACTAGCTATATTTAATATTAATCCTTGAAATACAACTTCCTTTGTTTATTAGTTAACAACGAAGCAAATCAATTTGGGGTATAGCTACCTATCCTTGACTGAACCACATTTTTAACTTCAAAACAGATAGAAGCTACTACCTCGAATATCAACGTCAAATATAGGATATATAAATAAATCCCATAACTATATAAAATATTTTATCTCGAAAAATCACTCACTATAACAATAGTGTTATAGTCCAAGCTTCCGATTCTATTCACGAGAATGTTTATTACAACAATAAATATTGAAATCTATGTTTTGGATACTCAACACACTTTATTTCGCTTTACAAAAATCATTTATTTGTAAAACATGCTCATAACTAAATTTCTTAACCCTACACAATTTTTATTATCAAATATCTTATAGTCAAATCGTGAAACTTAATTCACAACGTGTTTGTATTTCAAAGTTATATATCAAACCATTTAATAAATTAATGATAATAAATAAACATTGTCATCCCTAGATAAATATTTTGAAATAGGTATTTAATTATCCTACCGAAATTTAATATCGGATTTAACTAATTTCTCGCTTATCAATTATCTTTATGAAACATCTTACAGTCAAACTATGAAATTCTAATCATAAGATGTTTATATATTTTAAGTTTTTATAAATCTAGATTTCGTAAATATTACTCTATTTACAAATATTGATTGCTTAATTTATAAAAATGCACTTTTATAAATCCTTAATATAAAATCAACATACAAATCTGCATAATATTATTTAAAGCTGCAAATTTAAAATAACAAAATTTAATAATTTACTTTGTTCAAATTTAAACTCCTTTTAATAATCCCAATATAATTACCAAACACAAATACTTCGAAATCACTTTAAAATCCCTTTTAAGACAAAATCACTTTTATAGTATTTCAAAAATACTAAAAACATGACCCATATACAACCAAATCAACAAACATAGCATCCAAACATATCATATATCACGTATATATTAACAAATAATCAACAAGTGTGAGGAATCCAAGTGGATCCCTCCAATCTGTTTCCTTGCATCATAAATCACATTTTACGACACATAAATAAATACACATACATAAATAATCAACAATGGCGAGGAATCTTTTGGATCCCTCTAACCTGTAACCTGCAAAAAATACGGCATATGAGAAAAATATACAATGTCTGCTTCGAGATGGACGCACGTACAAAGGGTTATCCGCTCATACACGGAAATGTATATGGCTTATCCGCTTAAATATGCGAGAATATATCCAACCAACACACACACACATCCAAATAGTCATCAAAACAACATAATAAAAATATCCCCATGTGTGGAAAATATAAGCGAGCCAGAGAGAGTGAGTTTTACTCACTTTGGTTGCATTTGTCGTTGCTGCGTTTATTTTGATTAAAAACAAATAGGTTGTCGAATGTAACCAAAACTCCTACATGCTTCAAATCAGTCTAATCCTACTCCATTGCGTAGTATTCGACAATATGAATCTGACGTCGCTTGTTTCGTGCGAATCCGACCTCGTATATAAGAGTTATGGATTTTTAAACATTCGAATTATATAATATAATTAACAACATCGTTAGCTAATTAATTAACCTTAATTAAATTAATAATCATCTTCCTCTCTAATTAAATGCGCTCCAACCGAACCTAACTCGCGCGTATGAAGATCTGATCACCTACACCTCCACGTCGATCGAGATGACGATCCGAGACTACCATGACGAAGAGCATCCCAACGTGCACCCACGACCGCCAACTCGATGAAGTCACCCCATCCTATCACCCATGATTCCAATTCGAATGCAATGCCTTCCTCTCCAGATCCTGGCGAATTCTTACCTCCAATTAACGATCCAACCAGTAGATGCGTAGAGCTCGACGAGCTCTACAAGTTTCATGTGGAAAGTTTTTGCTAATTACTTACGGATGGTGAGATAATTAAGGGAGAAATCGTGCCATTTTTTTCCATTCGCAAGTTTAGAGGTGGCTGGTGTTTTTGGGGCTAGGGTTTGCAAGTTAGGGTCCATAAATAGCCACTTAAACGACACTATTCATGCCTAATATTTCAGAACTCCCAACGAAGCGTGCCGCATGGCGTTTTATATGTTTTACCCCTATTTCGAACACAACGGAATATATACGAGAGCCAATTCCATCGTATTTATCAAATTATATAAATTTAAATTACTTAAATAAATTTCTACGCATTTCAGCTTCGTCCGACCAAACTGTAAGTCCAACCGACAAGAAATTTGGAATCCTATAATAATATGCTATTATGGATCCCATAAAACTGCTTTCATCCAATTCTAAGACAGTGTCCTGAATGGCTATTTTTACTCGTCTAATTAAAAACAAAATTTCCAATTTTTGTGTACTTACTTTTAGTTCAACTTTAAAAGTTTACTAACTTTATTCTAACTCAAATAAAATTTGAATCAACTTCCTAATTCATTTTCATTTTTATTAAATTCCAGTTTCAATTATTTAACTGATTTAACATATAAATTTTACTTTTCAACATTTAAATTCAATTAAGTATTGTAAAATTGAATGATTAAAAAACTAGGTCGTTACAGAATTCAAAGGAGCAATGAAAGGAAGGAAATAAATCCACATCACATACTCTTCTTTCCAACTGACTTAAATCTCATTTATTAATTTATTTTTGTCCTTTTCTCTTTATTTATATCGAAAAATATGAATAGTGTGGGGAGAGAATATGATTAAATTTAATAATGGAATATTTTAATGGAGGAAATTGAAAGGTTTAAATTTTTCCCTTAAAAACAAAATCTTCTTTCATTCATTTCATTGTTATTCTTCTTGGCAACATTATCTTTCTCTTACTCTCCTCCTCCCCTTCAATGACAGAAATTATCATGGCCTCTATGGCTAAAAAATTTCCAAAACAAATACAAATACAAATTAAATATATTAATCAAAGGTGATTTATTTCTCTTGATCTTTGAAAAATCTGGACATTGATTCAAGAATCTAGGATTTTTTTATACATCGCCAAATGTGTGACTTTTGGAAACATCCTAAAATACCACTCTGAATTAATTAATTTACGTGTTTTTTTGTTCATATACTTGGATTCTATTTAATTCGTCTTGCTTTTAATTTTTCATCTTGTAACATGTGATTCAAATCCTCTTTTATCCATCTAAATAAAAAGTATGTCTAATTTGTCAATTGGATTCAGAACTATTTTTGTATTTATCTCCATTCAACATATGTTCATTATGATTCTTATAATTTAGATTCTCTATTCCTATGTTGATATATTGTTCTTCCTATTATTTAGTTATGAATTTTCTTATCATGACTTTATATGGGGCCTAAGTAGTCTGATTCCTTTTTCTATTGATTTTGAAAATTTCATTTAAAAAACTAATCTTTAATTGAAAAACAATTTATAATTATATAAGTATATGTTAATTATTCAAATTTGCCTTGAAAATCGATTTGTTATGTTGTATGATTGATGTTTTGAATATAATTGCTATGGATATTTTTTTTAAGAATAAAAGTTTTTCAATATAGAATTTATGTATGGACGTTTGTGTAAAATTCAAATTTTATGTCCTTTCTAAATTAAAAATTTTATTTAATTTTTTTAATTTGTCTCCTTTCCAAATTAAAGATTATATTTAAATTGCTCACTTCAAATTCATACATATCTACATATACTATAAATTGCAATGTTTACATATATAAGTTATTTTGAAATCTAAAACATTAATTGTTGCATTTATATATGTGGAAACATATGTACGTTACCTTAATTCAAATTCAATAGATGGATTTTATGTAATTATGTAATCTTTAATCTCAAACCTTTTCATAATTTAAGTAAATTCATTATTGTTAACTTTAGATTTCAAATCATTTAAAATTACCAAGTATAATTCCAATATTTATATTTACATACTTTTTTACATATTCTACTATTATTATTTATATAGTTAAAAACCTTGAACAACAAGGGCATATGTAAATGGGAAATGATTTCGTTATGGTGTAAATCCTAGCACCTAACACGGTCACATTAACTTTGTAGCCATTTTGTTTATAGCATGTTCTGTTCACACAACTGGTACATTTTGATATAATTGTAAAAAAAATCAAAAACCAAAAAATAAAAAAACTTTTCAAACATATTGAAAAAAATGAATGTTATATCTTTATTATTAATAATGAGAATTCAATGAACGATTTTCATCTGTGTCTTTCTGAATTTCCAAAAATACCTTTTGCCTACTCTAATGTTCTTCCGTCTTTCGTTTCATTGCGCACTTCACATTTCTCTTTTCCCATTTCACAACAACGTAAAAAATCCCTGATCACCCCAAATTACACATCGCTATCACGATCGTCGGTAATTCTGTTTATTGTTGTGATTGAAATGGCGCTTATGTTCATACATTCTACTAACTTCCACTCATGTTGTCCATAAAAAACCGCTTCCATGCACCCTTAGTTCCATTCTTTGTTTTATTAATTTAGTTGATATTATATCGACTCTCAAGATTTCATTGATAATAGCATCTGACATGAAACTGTGTAGGCCTCAATAATGTCCAAACACATTGCAAAGGCCAACAAACCAAGGTAATGCTAGACACTTCTAATTATGGATCCAAATATTTGACGTCTAGAAAAAATGAAAAGTTAATAACAGTAGCAGTTGTCCATACTTGCCAAATCGACATAACAAGTAAGACAGCAAAAAAGAATAACAGTTTCAAAGGGTGATTTGTTTCACCTTACAATAAAAAGTTTGCTTACACTTTGATAACTTGGAATTGAGGATGCAATTGTCATTTTGTGTACATTCACACTTTCTGAATCAAATCTCATGCCAACAAATGCCTGCTCCACTCTGGCATTCTTCTTAATTCTTTAGGCTTAAACAAATGTTTCATTATTCATCTTAATTTCAAAAAAAAAGGAGTCTACAAATAATGGCTTCATGACAATGCTTCCAATGGAAGTTTAACCTCTTTTCTAGAAGTCGCTTCTCAACCCACTAATAATTTTAAATTTGACAACTAATATACACCTAAATTTGTTTTCCATGCAGTTTACAAATTATTATGTCCCTAACATTTGACAGCATGTCAATGATTCACATTACTATTTTTTGCCAACACTAATTGCATCAAATTTACACATCAAGATGTATACCCTACTGAAAAGGTACATGAATTCAATTTTAAGTTCACAATACTATCATATATAAATGTTAGACAATTAGTAACATTCCTTCGGTTATTTTCATATGTGAAAATTTTCTGTATATAAGAGCTCATAGGTAAGAATTACACATAAATGGTATGCTTAAGGTTTCCACATTTATACAGTTTCATATTTATTTACCAAAAATTTGTGCATTTGAGACGTGGCTGGAAACAAGTAAACCCATAGTGACTCAATGTTATTCTTAGTATTCTGATCCATTCATTTTGTTTCCCATTTTTAACCTATTCAACTTTTGTTTTCAATAGCTGATTCATATTGCATTTTTTATTGAAATTAATTGCATTAAATTGACATATCAAGGATTATATATTGATGGAAGGATATATGGATTTAATCTTAAATTCATTATTACGCCATCTGTAAATACCCTGTAATTAGTAACATTCTTTTGGTTATTTTTATATGTGAATTTTTTTTCTATATATATAAGAGCTCATATGTAAGAATTACACATAAATAGTGTATAATTATGGTTTCAACTTTTACAATTTCATACTTAGTTTCCAAAATTTATATATTGGAAATGTGGATGAAAAAAGTAAATCCATAGTGACTCGGTATCATTCTTAGTATTTTTATCCATTCACTATGTCTTCTATTGTTTCCCTATTTAACTTCTGTTTTCAGTGGCTAAATCGGGTTATAGAATGAGAAGAGATGTATTCGATACTGCTTGGATTTACACAGCCCTCTATTCTTTCCATTACATTTTTATTTACATTCTTAAATGGAAAGGTAGCAAAACAATCATTGAAATTATTTTTTCTTTCATAGTTGTTTTACCGATTTATTTTCTTCCAAGTTTTAGTTAGTGTTCCTGGTAATGAACATATTTTTGGATTCATGTTTTCTTTAATCTGTGCCCATTTTCAAATTACCTATATGAGTAGAAAATGATTCTCCCAATTGTATATTAAAATCCGAGCCTGTTTTGAACTTGAGTTGGTTTTCACGTTCATAGGAGTCTCATCTTGGCTTTGAGTGGTGGTCCTTTTATTCCATATAACACACAATTATACTATTGATATTTTCTGTATGCAGCATCTTTTAGGTGCAAATAACAATTCACAACTAAATTGAACACGTTCCTTATTTTCTGATTATATGCCTATGTATTAGTAGTATGAAGAAATAAGGAAGCATGATGGAGAATACATGAATTGGACTTCTTAAGATTATAAGGGAGCATATCAGTTCTGAAGAATCATGGAACATTGAAGATGGAATTCATGGATTATGAGGGAATGCATTTGATCAACCAACCTGCAGCGAAGTGGAATTTGTGGCTTATATCTTCTAACCAAACTGCTATATACATCATGAAAGGTTGGCTATAATTGATAAAAGGACAAATATGCAGTTATCAGAACACTGGAGCTGCTGTATATAATTGAGTACTTTTCACTTTCCTCAACCATGTCTATTTTATGTTTGCACGGTCTTTTGGATAATACTATTTTTCATATAGATACCTATGTACAAGGATAACGATTAAGTGGATTAATAAAAATTGAGTTGATTTCTATGAAGTTTTCTTTCATTTACATTGACAATTTAAACAAATTTTAGCAATGTTCTCATTTTCGTTGTAGATCTGAGTTTGTGCCTCTACATATTTCAAATTTTAGCTTAGAAATTAACATAGAAATACGAATCTAGCAATCTAAGATTATACATATTCCAAAATTTGAGACGGATCAACATGAAAGAATCATATAAACAATGTCAGCTGTAAACAAAGTCAAATACAAAATTAATCAAGGAACAACGGAAAGGAAAAAATATACAAATTATGTTACTGTTTCGATTGAATTTCTTGCTATGCTTGATTTGTTAGCAGTGGTACTGCTTTCAAACTTATAACGAGATCCGTCGATGCATGGTCGGGCAGAGAATGGTAGTACGTATAGTAAACCAATCTTGAAATTGAAGAGTGTATTTTACAAATTTCAAAAAGACATCGCCAAACCTCTATTCATTGAATTCTATTTCTTACAAATATATACAGGTAAAATAATGACCAAAATCAGGCCGGAGAAAGATACTTGCTAATTGAACAGAGGTAGTTGCCTTACTTCATTCCTTCCATTAATTTCCGATAGAAAAAGACAAAATATGCAGACTGGACAACAAAATGAATTCACGCGGTGATATTTTTTCTACGATACACATTCCACATAGTTCTCTTCGCACCCAGCCAATTTCACACCAGTTTGCCTTACTTACGTCCATCGGACGTGCCTTCGTACTTGTTTAAGATAGTGTAAATTAGGTCTAAAATCCATTTAAGCTTCAGAGGCTTAATAAAGATCAAAATGGTATTAAAAAAAATTCACCCATTTAACCAGCTTCCAACTGGCCCGGTTCCTTTTGGTGGTTCCAAGGATTGAAGTGAATCACTTGGCTTTTGATGCTTAGCCTTCATTTGCTGACATGTGAAACACTTCTTCATGCATTCACTAATATCCCTCTTCATTCCTTCCTAAACGAACATACACTTCATGTCATGGTACATCCTTTAAAACATCCTTTCAAAGATCTCCCACACTCGAGACACAAGATCTTCTATTCTTTCTAATCCATCCTTTTGAACCTATCTCAAACCTCTTTAGATCCTTTAAGTCTACACCCAATTCTGATTGTCTAATCCTTTCGACTAATAATGGGTCCTTACAGCAATCTTATCTACAAGTGTTGGATGAACTTCCAAGCTTGCTAATTCCCTCAAATCCCGATTTGATCCTGCATCTAGCCTAAAATGCACACCATATTAAGTTATCACCTCTAGGGCCTTCCATTTTGTATGTCAAAGTCTTACGTCATCGGGAATTCTAACTACCCCTATTGCTTCATATTCAAATCCTTTTGAGAGAATAAATACTTATAAGACCTATGGTCCATGTACAACTCGAACCTCTCTTCCAATAAATAATGTTTCCAAATCTTCAATGCAAAGATAACTGTTACCAACTCCAAGATATAAGTCGATGGAGAACTTCATGTGGTCTCAATTGTCAAGATGCATAAGCTATCACTCTTCCCCTTTGCGTTAGTATTGCTCACGGTCTAGTTCCATAAGCATCAGTATAAAAGATCGGATCATGATTCCCTTTAGGTTTAATCAAGACATGAAAATTTGCAAATAACTTCTTCAACTCCTGAAATGATCTCTTATACCTATCAATCCATTTTAACTTCTTATTCTTTCTGGTCAATATCGTTAAAGGTTCAGCTATAAATGGGAAATTTTTAATGAATTTATGGTAATAGCCAGCCAATCCAAGAATCTCCCCCTGTTACCATCTTTAGTTCTTCCAATCATTGATGGTCTCTATCTTCAATTGATCCACTTCTAATCCATTTTTTGGAAAACCTTGACCAAGAAACTTACGTTCATGCTTCCAAAAACAGCATTTGGAAAAATTCACCTTCAAAATATGTTGTCTCAAGGTCTGCAACACCAGTCTAAGGTTGACTTCATGGTCTTGCTCATTCTTAGAATACACCAAAATATAATCGATGAAGACTAGAACAAACATATCCAACCAATGGTGAAAGATCTGAACCATAAGATCTATAAAGAATGCAGGCGCATTGGTCAGTACAAAGGGAATGACTAACCAATCATATGAACTATATCTCTTTCCAACCACAATCATATCAATATTATCTTTAGGTACCCTTAATTAGTGGAATTACATTGTAAAATCTCATTGCGAGAATACTCTAACTCTACTCAACTAGTCAAATAAGTCGCGTATCATGGATAAAATCCAGCCAACTCATTCAACCTTTGATAATCGATAAACATTCAAAGCGATCCATGCAATTTCTTCATAAATACCACAGATGATCCCCATAGTGAACTACTAAAGCCTAATGGAAGTTTTATGCTCAAGTTCCACTAATTGCATGTTTGGCTTCTTTATCTCTTTGGAAGGCATTTTGCTAGGTGGTTTATCAACAAGTTGTGCCCTTGGTGTCAAACCAATTCGAGGTGGTAATCTTGTTAAAGGTTTGAATATACCAAGAAATTCTCAAACTACTAACACCTTATCAATCCCATTTTCCTTGACCTCAAGGACATATAAGGGAACTCCCTACCTTCCCTTCGACATATCTAGTGTTACCATAATTCTTTCACCTCTTCTTAGGGGTCGTAATGCAATAACTCTATCATCATGATAAATTCTACCATTGGTACGTGCGTACAAGTTCATACACAAAATGTCCTAACCTATGAAGTAAAACATATATGGGTCACAAGAAATAGATGTCCACGCAAAACAAACTCTACAACAGTGCACCTTAACCAGAAAGTGGCATACCCACCGATCGGATTAACCACATGCAATGATGTGACTAAATAGGTACCATCTAACCTCAGTCTATCAACCAATATTTTGAAATAAAAGTGTTTATGGCCCCAGTATAAAATAGAACTCTAGGTGAAACACTAGAAAGAAAAATTGTAACTTCAAGCACCACAACTTTCACTTTTACTTAGTAGATGGTCCTCTGCTAGCCTTTTCAAACCATAATCCGTTGCCTACCTTAAATAGGGACAATCCTTCTTTTTGTTGCCAGGTTTTTTACAATTAAAGAACTTGGCTCTCTCTTTATTCTCGAACATGGTACACGTAGTCAAATAATGTCTTTTATGCCCACAATTAAAGCAAGTAACGTTAACTATATTTGTCTGTTGAAATCATGCCTTCGAGTTCTTTCCTCCCTTTAATTGGTTCTCATTTCCAATTTTATATAAGTTGAACTTCTTCTTCTGTCCCATCGTGGGTGGGTCTGACATTAAACTTTCTGTCTCCTTGGTACAATCAATCACACCTCCTTGCCATCTATACCACCAACTCTAAGTAAGATAATAAATGCGCCATTACTTTATTATTAAATCCCTTCCTCAAGCTTTTAATGAAATTCTCATTTAGCAATGTCTGAATATGTTCTCTCCCATGCTTTGAAAAAGTATTAAAGCACCGAATATATTTTGCCAAAGTCTTCTCCCTTTATTTAGTTCTAGAAACTTCCGACACAAAGCACTCTACTATGATTTAAGATAAAATGGGCATGAAATTGCTCCTTAAATTGATCCTGAGTAATTTTCTCCTTTGGAATGTTAGAGGTCAATGCCTCTAACTGGTCCATAGTGTCTTCTTAAAGCCGATGGGAACCAACCTTTTTTTAGCATCATCATACCTTATGTCTTCAAAGATATGCTCATACACATTAAACCAGTTCAACACCTCTAAGGCAAGTTCCTTCCTATGAACACCTCGCCTCCACGATCCTTATAAACTTATTTCATGATAGAAAAATCTCTTCTAACTATTGATCTTTGCTCAAAAACTTCAGCTAGTTATTGCCTCATCATCTCCATCACATACTAAAGAAAAAGAGTGTTCATGTTCATTGTGCCAGCCACCAAGGCAAGCATCTGAGCACCAATTTCAACATTAACGTTTAGGGATGCCTCCCCTCCTTAACCATTTGCCCACGTACTTCTAGTACCCCCATTGGCATTTACCCCAGCACCTCCTAACATCAATCATCAACTTCTAGTTTCCATTCTTGCTTTCTATATAAGAATTCTCTCGTAAGAAATGGAAGTAAGGAAAGTGAAAGAAGTAATATAGGGATAGATTATCCATCTATATATCCCCTTAAAAATACAAGCATATTATATATAGCATATACCCTTCCCCTAAGTGTTCGTTTTCTACTATCTAATTTCTACCAAGATTTATATTTAGTTTTATTTTACTTAAATTTCCCTTAACCTAAGATATGATGCTACATTGTGATGTCACTTATTTAAAGACCTGAAATGAACATTGACGGCTCCATAATCATTACCAGAAGTAAACAAAACATATATTCTTACTCTTTAAGAATGCATCCTTAAAAGAAAGGTTACTCGTGAAAGAATATACGGATCGTGTGTGTATATTTAATATGCAAGTGTTGTGAAATATTATCTATCAACTAGCAAAATATGATAAGTTGAGTAAGATGTTAGTCCTTGAGATGATGGTTTTGATGACAACAACCTTAGGACTTGTTATAAAATATAAATACTAATAGTTAGATATATATGCAGGATATAAACATGCAGGTACCAAGAATGAAGACTGTACAGTATAGAGATTCAAGACTAAAGATATCAAGATTGAAGACTCATGAGTATCAAGATATCAAGAGTTCAAGATTTCCAGAGTACAAGATAAGTATTGAGTTTGGAATTATGTTAAAACTACTTGAAAGCACTTACATCTTTATTCGAAATTTATTTATGGAATGGAATCCACTTCGAGCCTGTTAAAGGGATGAAACCCTAGTAGGATGGAACACACGACAATATCTTGTGGAACATATAGTGGTCCTATTTTGATATCCACTAATTTTATGAAAATGCTTTTCAAAAATAATCTCTTGTTTTTTAAAAATGTTTTCAAAACTTTCTTTTCAAAAATACATCGCTCTTGGTTTTAAATATTTTAGCGTCAAAACTATTTTTATCATTTTTTTTCTATATTTTGATTTCAAAATTTTTCTTGTTTTTAAACCATCTCTTATTTTAAATATTTAGCTTTAAAATATTTATATACTCAAATTTTAAATCACTTTATAGATTAAGATTATAAATTACTTTCTAAACTCTTTTATATGCTTAAACTTTATTCAAATATATTTACAAAGTTTAGAGATTGTTTTGACAAATTATAGAAACCAATTTTAATAAGAAAATATCGATTTTTACCTTGAGCATGTCGATATCCCTCAACCCCCCATGTCGACATGGTGTCCGTTAAATTAAAATTCAAGTTTTCTAAAGAAGTGTCTATTCATCATATCCTTTCACGAAGAGATATGACAGTTGCTCTACTATATATACCCGTGGCTTTGAAAGAATTTTAAACATAATTTTTTCTTGTTTTCTCTCCTCTTCATCTTCCACATTTATCCTTAAAGAATCCTAAACTATACTCTGCCGAAATACCAAGTGAATCAAACAAGAGATAAGTGAATCAAACTTGATTATCTCTTGTTTGATTCTCTGCCACTCTCTCCATAAGATCTCGGTGCTATTCAGCGTTATAGGATCTTTTTGTAAATCAAACTTCTGATTAAAAGATGCGGTTGAGCCTTGAAATCAATTGGGTGTGATTGTAGCCCAAGAAATCGATTAGGTGATCTTGTAGCCTGGTTAAATCAAGAGAGTCGCTATGAACTCGAATATAGGAGGGTGTACCTCGTAGCCTCTAAATCGAGGGTGTAATCTGAGAGATTATCTTTGATAAGAGATCCACACAATTGTACGGGACTGGATGTAGGGTAACATCGAACCAGTATAAAATCCTGGTGTGTTCTTTCCTTTACTGCATTTATTTAGTTTTTGCATCTGTGTATGACATGTGATTATATCTGTGTCTGTGAATTGCATTTGTTGGTGATTAAATTATAAGTTTCAAAAGGATATAGAAAATCCACAAAAACACTATTCATACCCCCATTGTTATGCCAGCCTTAAGGTCCGCAATCCGCATTTCTCACATATGGTATCAAAGCAAGGTTTTCAAAGTTTTCATAATCTGAATTTTGAATAATTTTTTTTAAAATGGCTATTTTGAGGATTTTATGAACGATAGTTTAAAATTATTCAAATCAACATTGTCTCATAAGTCTGCTTATAGTTATTATAGAAAATCAAGTTATCTACCAAGTTCGTATTCTGTACAGAAAGAAAAATGTTATATGGCCTTCGAAGAATCAACACTCAATGGACAAATTGTGCAAATCAAGAAGAATGAAAGGTACTTGATAGTGGATATTCAGGACACATGACTGGTAATCCAGATATGCTGAATGATATTATCGATAAAGATAACTTAAAAGGATATGTGGTTGGCATCGGTAATGTCGGTAACTCTAAAACTCCTACAATTTCGAATGCTTTATTAGTTAAGAATCTAAAATACAATCAGCTTAGCATTAGTCAACTTTGCGATAAAGGATACAAAATTAAATTTGAAAAGGATAAGTTTCACATCGAAGATAATAATTCAAATATTATATTTAAAGGAATTAGGAAGAAAAATATTTATACTCTTAGTATGAAAATCTCAAATGATAATCTATGTCTTTTGGCTAATTCAAGTGACCCTTGGATTTGGCATAAAAGATTTGGGCATTTGAGTTTTAAACTCTTATCTAGACTTTCTAAACTTGATCTAGTAAGATTCTTCCTAGAATGAATTTTAAAATAGATAGTATATGTGATGCCTGCCAATTAGGAAAACTTAGGAAAATTTCTTTCAAATTAAAAGATATGATTTCAACTTCAAAACCTCTTGAGTTACTTCATCTTGATTTGTTTGGTCCATCTCAAATTCAATCAGTAAATCACAATAAATATGTCTCTATAATTGTGGATGATTATTCTAGGTTTATATGAAAAAAATTTATAAAACATAAAAGCGAATAACTCATAATTATGGGGAATTTGAAAATGAAAATTTTGGGAGATTCTATAATAAAAAGGGAATAACTCATAATTTCTCTTTTTCGAGAAATCCACGACAAAACGGAGTGGTGGAACGTAAAAATAGGACAATTCAAGAGTGTGCTAGAACAATGCTTTCAAATAGTAATTTACCAAAACATTTTGGGCTGAAAACAGTCACTACAGCTTGCTACATTTTGAATAAAATATTAATCAAACCGTTAACTAATTAAACATCTTATGAACTTCATTACCAGAAGAACCAAAGGTATCTTATTTTAGAATCTTTGGAAGTAAATGTTTTATTCTAAATACAAAAGACAATTTGGATAAATTTGATTCTAAATCCGACAAAGGAATCTTTACCGGATATTCTAATAGAAGTAAAGCATACAGAGTTTTCAACAATACCAATTGTAGAAACTATGCATGTTTCGTTTGATGAAAATTTCAAAGATGTTGAACAAATTAATGATGAAGAAGATTTTTGTAACGACCCGTATTTTACGTGTCGATAGATCGTAGAATTTGCAGGTCGATAGTGTTGTTTGTGTTGCCTCTAGCTTGAGTCGTTTAGAAGTTAACCCGGGTGGAGTATGAGTTGTGACCGACTCATGAGAGTTAATGACCTATAGTGTTAGAGCGACTTAGAGAAGGAGCGAGTGTAGGTGTGGCCGAGTTAGTATGTGACCGAGTCAAGAGAGGAACGACTCATGGTCTAGGCCGAGTCAGCGGGTTAAGGGTTAGCAAAATGAGTCGTTGCCGACTCATAGTGTTAGGGATCCAGTAGTTTAGACCGACCTAAGGAAGTGACCGACTTAGGGAGTTGGGTCGGTAGATGTTGAGTCGGCTAAGGCTTAGGTCGGTGGGCCGACTTAGTGGATAAGTCGTTAGGGACTTAGGCTTTTGAGTCGTTAGGTCTCTGAGTCGGTGAGGCTGTAGGTCGTGAGTCGTGTGGCAAATAGGACCTTAGTACGACTTAGTGTGGGTCGGCTGCCTGGTGAGTCGGTTGTGTAGATAAGTCGGGGGCGACTCAAGTGTTGGGTCGGCGACGACCTAAGGGACAGCCGAGCTATGGTTGATTCAGCCTATAAATAGAGGGGTTCGGCTCACTTTTTGGCACCGGATTTCGAAGCGACGAAGTGCTGCCATTTTGGAAACTCGACTACGGTATTTTCTTCACTTCTTTCTCTACTTCCATCAAGTGCTAACATCCATTGAAGATTGAAGATCAAGATCAAAGATCAAGAGCCAAAGTTGAAGATTTTCATCCGAAGAGGCTAGATTTCACCGTTTCAAGTGAAATTTCTCCGGATCAAGTCCAAGTCCTTGCTGTCCAGATCTGTAGTTGATTCATTTTAGGTTGTTTTGGTGATTTGGTGAGTGGTAGTTATCTCTCACACGGACCCAAAGGAGTGTAGTGGATTGGTGATATGTTTATGTGTTAAAGTTAGCGTTTTCTCGCATTTTCCTTAAGTCTGCATGTAGATCCATCATTTTTGAAGATGTTTACTTATGAAAGTTATTTAATAAGTATTAGAGACAAAACCCATGTTCTAGATTTGATAGATCTATGCTAAAAACCATGATTTTATATGTGTTGGACTTTTGCTCATTTAATTACGAAATTGCCATTATAGTTGATTTTACTCAATAGATCTTGTTTGAATGGTTGAATGTTTGAATGTATGTTAGATTTGATTGCTCCAAGTTAGCTTGTAGTTGATTTGGAACAAGATGGTTGAAGATGATTCAAAAGCTAAGTGGAAAGGCTCTTGAATGGTGAAAGCTGCCGATAGCATATGAAGCGGATGTGGAAGCTCATATGGATGGATTCGAGGATGTGGGATCTTGCCATGATGCGAGAAGGCAAAGCATGGTTAAGTTGAGAGACTTTGCGATGATATGATGAGGCAAGGCTTGTGTTGAGATGGGACGGGTCATGATGACGTTCCAAGTTGAGAGACTTTGCTATGATGTGATGAGGCAAGACATATGTTGTGATGGGACGGGTCACGAAGACGTTCCAAGCACGGGTCATGACGACGTGCAAAGTTATAACTCGGTGATGCGGTCCGGGTTGGGGTGGATAATGGTTAGCTTGAGAGGCGCTTGAGCTAGTATGGAAGTGGTCGTCGAGGAGGATGACTTGGAGGCTTAGATCTCATCGTTGTTGAAGGTTCTAGCATACTCAAAGCAAGAGTACGTTGGAACGGGTCACGATGACGTTCCAGGCACGGGTCATGATGACGTGCTAGTACTCTGGGCTGATGCGTTCGGCTTAGGCACGGGTCACGATGACGTGCGGAGTTATGGCTAAACCGGGGTTACCATTAGCCCTTGACAGGCGGTCATTCAACTAACGGTGAAATCAAGGCAAAGATAACAGTGATAGCCAGAGTCATGGATGTTTGGATGTTTGGTTGTATCATCATTCGGCTTCAAGAGCGGTGTTTTCTGGGTGCTTATCTGATCTTGGTTTAGGCCTTGGGGGTTTGTATTTGGAAAACATCGTCCTTGACTCGAGTGATTATTGCTTTACCTTACTTATTTGCTATGTTATGCTTACTTCTCCTTAGTGTGTGTCTGGGGGCTATCACTGTAGAAAGAGGTGGAGTGGGATGGTTTGGTTCCTATTCCTTTATTTCCTTATGCTCTTTTGGTATGCTTGATTGTTAATTTACTGCTCACTAAGACTTTGTCTGACTCAAGGTTTTATGTCTCCTCTTATTACCTTGGGCTGTTCATCCATGTTTGGGATGGGCAGACTAGGTAGCAGGTGGCAGGTGCTGTGCTTAGAGTTTTCCGCTGATGATGACGAAGACGAGCAGGAGGCTATGCATATTATTTTCTTATATGTACTGGGTATCCGCTGCTGTATTTGATGAGTGTTTGTAGTGAGGTCTTGATGTATGGATTTGTTGAGATGATTGTATAAAACTTCTGTGATGCTTATATGATGATTTTTCTGTTATGAGACTCCACTATATATATTTCTCTATTGTATTTTATCCATGCGCTGTGAGTTACGGTAGAGATTCTGCGATTTTATTTTTCCCTGACTATCGTCCATGGCTGCCTTGCACACCTTTCAGCGCACTTTTCTCTTGTTTTGGTGCGGGAGTCATGGGCGGTCGTCACATTTGGTATCAGAGCTTTGGTTAATCGATTTCAGCCAACGCTCGCTGACGTAACGACGTATGAGAGGCGTAATTGTATTTTGATGAATGATTACTATATATAATATAGTAGCCTGGAAGGATTTGAACTCCTTATGCAGTTGTTTCTTAAGGTGTTCTAATCATTCTTATTACAGATATTAAGGATGAGTCGAAGAGGGAGACCAGCTGCAAGGGAAAGCCGTGCTGATGAAGGAGCTGTTGATTATGGAACTATGTTCGAAGCGATGATGACTTCGATCATGAGAAGGATACCAGCTTCAGGATCATCAGTGGATGTGGGAGTTCAAGTTCAAGCTCCAAGACCAGTAGATTTTGCTAAGCTTTGCAAGGATTATACTTCTCTTGGAGGAAAAGCTTTCTTAGGGACGGAGTCGACTATTGAGGTACAGAGGTGGATTGATGCTTGCCGAAGGATTTTTGGTGATCTAGGGATTGAGGATGCAACCAAGAGAAAGCTTGCATCGAGGCAGCTTCAAGGGAGGGCTGCGGATTGGTGGAATTCTATCACCATAGATACACCAGAAGAAGAGATTACTTGGGAGCAGTTCCAAGTTAGATTTGAAGCCAAGTTCATCTCTACTGCTCAGAGGTCTGTTTTGTTCAAGAGATTTGTGGAGCTCAAACAAGGCGGAAGGCCTGTTCTGGAGTATATTTCTGAGTTCGAAGCTTTGTCTAAGTATGCCAGATCATATATTGATTCTCCCTACCAGAAGAATGAAAAGTTTGTGACTGGTCTGGATGCTTATCTAGGAAGGCAGTTAGTGGATCATCTGGACGATCCATTTGAGAAGCTGGTGGAGAAAGCTCTGAGGCATGAGAGTTTGTTTCCTAGGGAAAGTTCTGTTGTTGCTGTAACCAGGGAAGGATCTAAACCACAGCAGAGTGGGAATAAGAAGAGGAAGCAGCAGCAACAGAAGGGAAAGGATGGTCAGAAGAAGCCAAAGGGCGAGGTGACTTGTTATAACTGCCGTCAGAAGGGTCATCTTTCTCGGGATTGCAAGAATCCGAAGGTGCAGTTGAAGTGTTACAACTGTGATAAGCTGGGACACATTAAGAAGGACTGTCCAGAACCGAGGAAAGATAGGCAGGTTGTGCAAGCCTATGCTTTGGGGGCTGTTCCATCGTCTTCAAAAGCTCCGACTGCTGAAGAAAAGGGGAAGAGTGTGGTGGTTCAAGGTACTCTTTCTATTTGTGGTGTTCCAGTTAGAGTGTTGTTTGATACTGGAGCGTCGCATTCTTTTGTTTGTGATGATTTGGTAAGCCGGTTAGGTATGAAACCGGATATTGTTGATAGGCCATTGGTTGTGACTAATCCAGTGGGGGGTTCGTCATGTTTGTGTATGATATGCCGTGGTCTAGTTGTGTCGAGTCATGATTGCTCGTTTGTTTGTGATTGCTTTGTTCTGAACTTTGCGGGGTTCGGAATTATTTTGGGTATGGACTGGCTTAGGAAGTATGCGGCTAGGATTGATTGTGAGAGGCTTGAGGTGACAGTCGGGAATGTGGAAGGGCGAAAGGTTGTGATACGATGTAAGCATGAAGAAGGCGTCTTCATGAGCTTCATGTATTCGCTAGTTGTTCCACGGGATGGACTGTCATCGGTGCCTATTGTGAATGGATTTGAGGATGTCTTTGACGAAGTCAAAGGGTTGCCGCCGCATAGGGAGATCGAGTTTCGTATCGATCTAGTTGAGGGAGCCAGACCTGTTGTGATGCCTCTTAGGCGGATGGCACCGAGGGAGCAGCAAGAGCTGAAGGTGCAAGTTGATGACCTTTTACGGAAAGGATTCATTCGGAGGAGTGTGTCCGAATGGGGTGCGCCCGTTGTGTTCGCAACCAAAGCGGATGGATCGTTGAGGTTGTGTGTGGATTATCGTGAGCTGAATAAGGTGACTAAGAAGAACAAGTATCCATTGCCGAGAATAGATGACTTGTTTGATCAGCTTCACGAGGCTAAGGTGTTTTCTCAGATGGATTTGGCAACGGGATTTCACCAGTTGAGAGTGGCGAAGGATAGTGTGCCGAAGACTGCTTTCAGGACACCATCCGGGTTTTATGAGTGGCTGGTAATGCCGTTTGGGTTGACTAACGCGCCAGCATATTTTGTGGATCTTATGAATAGAGTGTTCAGAGATCAGTTGAATAAGTTCGTGCTTGTGTTCGTGGATGATATTTTGGTTTATTCCAGAACTGAGGAAGAGCACAAGACGCACTTGAGGATTGTTTTGGATATATTGCGGAAACATCAGCTGAAGGCTAAGTTTTCGAAGTGTCACTTCTGGAAGAATGAAGTGAGGTTCTTAGGTCATGTTATTTCTGGAAATGGAATAGCGGTTGATCCCGCTAAGGTGGCAGCAATCCAGGATTGGGTTAGACCTAAGAATGCATCTGATGTAAGAAGTTTTCTTGGATTAGCAGGATATTATCGTCGGTTTATCAAAGACTTTTCCAAGATAGCTGCACCGTTGACAGGATTGACGAAGAAGAACCAGTTGTTCAAATGGGATGATAAGTGTGAGCAAGCTTTCGTGATCCTGAAAGAGCGACTGACGAGTGCTCCTGTTTTGACTATTCCAAGTGGGAATGATGAGATGGTGGTTTACACCGATGCATGTGGTACTGGACTTGGAGCGGTGCTAATGCAGAAGGATAAAGTTGTTGCATATGCTAGTCGACAACTGAAGCCGCATGAAAGGAATTATCCGACTCATGATTTGGAGTTAGCGGCGATTGTGTTTGCTTTGAAGATATGGAGACATTACCTATTGGGAGTTAGATTCGAGTTGTTTACAGATCATAAGTCGTTAAAGTATCTGTTCTCCCAAAAGGATTTGAATCTTCGACAGCAACGGTGGTTAGAGTTTCTAGCATCTTATGATTTTGGTATAGCCTATACTCCGGGAAAAGGAAACGCAGTGGCTGATGCGTTAAGTCGAAGACATGCAGGATTGGGAGCCATGTTTTCGGAATGGAAGAGTCTTGAGTATTTGGCTGGATTTGATTTCAGGCCTAGATGTGAATTGGAACCTGAAATGTTGGCAAACTTATCAATAAGGCCTACTCTTGTGGAAAGAATTGGCAAGAGCCAAAAGAAAGACGATAAGCTTGTCAAGATTATCCGTGATTTGGAATCTGGATTGGAACCAGAGAAGGATAAGGAATTCGAGGTCGATCGAGAGGGTTGGCTTCGAAAGCAAGGACGATTAGTTGTTCCCGATGTAGATGGATTGAGAGATGAAGTTCTGAGGGAGAGTCATCACTCGAAGTTGACAATTCATCCAGGTGGAAATAAGATGTATCGGGATATGAAGAGAACCTACTACTGGGAAGGTATGAAGAATGATGTTGGAAGTTTTATTTCCAAGTGTATGAATTGTCAGTTGGTGAAAGCTGAGCAGAAGAAGCCCAGTGGATTACTTCAGCCATTAGAGGTTCCTACGTGGAAATGGGAGCAAGTGTCGATGGATTTTATTGATGGTCTACCTAGAACCAGGGCAGGGAATGAAGGGATTTGGGTCATTGTAGATCGTTTGACCAAGAGTGCAAGGTTCATTCCCGTTCGATCGACTAGGACTGCATCGAAACTGGCTGAGTTGTATGTGAAGTGGATTGTTCGATTCCATGGTGTTCCGAAGAATATAGTGAGCGATCGAGACCCATTGTTCACTAGTGGATTTTGGAAGAGCTTCCAGGAAGTTTTGGGAACTGAGTTGTGTTTGAGTACAGCTTATCACCCTCAAACAGATGGTCAGACTGAGAGAGTCAACCGGGTTTTGGAAGATCTTCTTAGAGCTTGTGTTTTGGACTTCGGAGGATCATGGGAAGATCACCTTCATTTGGTGGAGTTTGCTTATAATAACAGTTATCAGTCGAGCATTGGTATGGCACCATATGAGGCATTATATGGAAGACCGTGTAACTCTCCGACATGTTGGTTGGAAACTGGAGAAAAGCTGATACTTGGGCCAGAGATGATTCGACAGACTTCGGATTGTATAGAGATCATTCGGCAACGAATGAAGGCAGCCCAAGATCGTCAGAAAAGTTATGCAGATAATCGTCGAAAGGATTTGGAATTCGACGTAGGTGATATGGTTTTTGTGAAGATTTCTCCTCTGAAGAGTGTCATTAGATTCGGAAAGAAAGGAAAGTTAACTCCGAGATTTGTTGGACCATTCCCGATTATCGAGCGAATTGGAAAGCTCGCTTATAGATTGGAGTTACCGGAAAAGATGGCGGGTGTGCACAATGTTTTTCATGTATCTTATCTACGGAAGTATGTGCACGACCCAACTACTGTGGTTTCTGCTGATAGCTGTGAAGACTTGGAGGTTTATCCAGTTGTTTCGAGACCTCGTAAGCCGCTTCGTATTGTTGAAACCGATACGAAACAGCTTAGGAGGAAGACGATTACGTTGCTCAAGGTACAATGGAGTGATGATGTTAACGACTGTACATGGGAGGAGGAAGAGAGGATGAAGGCAGCTCATCCCGGACTCTTCGAGGTATGGCCCTAAAGTGTCGTGACATCTCATGAATTTGTAGCTTGTTCTGAGTCTTAGAATTCTGCATGCTAGGCTAGAATTGGTTGCATGGTTTGTTGATTGCTTTGGATGGTAGGCATGCGGAATATCTTTGATTTCTGATTGTTTGCTTGGAATTTCGGGGGCGAAATTCCTAAGGGGGAGAGA
The DNA here is from genome assembly GCA_030765085.1 of Allium cepa. Lineage (NCBI taxonomy): Eukaryota > Viridiplantae > Streptophyta > Magnoliopsida > Asparagales > Amaryllidaceae > Allium > Allium cepa. The sequence continues at coordinate 673,801,962 of CM060940.1, forward strand.
ATGTAACGACCCGTATTTTACGTGTCGATAGATCGTAGAATTTGCAGGTCGATAGTGTTGTTTGTGTTGCCTCTAGCTTGAGTCGTTTAGAAGTTAACCCGGGTGGAGTATGAGTTGTGACCGACTCATGAGAGTTAATGACCTATAGTGTTAGAGCGACTTAGAGAAGGAGCGAGTGTAGGTGTGGCCGAGTTAGTATGTGACCGAGTCAAGAGAGGAACGACTCATGGTCTAGGCCGAGTCAGCGGGTTAAGGGTTAGCAAAATGAGTCGTTGCCGACTCATAGTGTTAGGGATCCAGTAGTTTAGACCGACCTAAGGAAGTGACCGACTTAGGGAGTTGGGTCGGTAGATGTTGAGTCGGCTAAGGCTTAGGTCGGTGGGCCGACTTAGTGGATAAGTCGTTAGGGACTTAGGCTTTTGAGTCGTTAGGTCTCTGAGTCGGTGAGGCTGTAGGTCGTGAGTCGTGTGGCAAATAGGACCTTAGTACGACTTAGTGTGGGTCGGCTGCCTGGTGAGTCGGTTGTGTAGATAAGTCGGGGGCGACTCAAGTGTTGGGTCGGCGACGACCTAAGGGACAGCCGAGCTATGGTTGATTCAGCCTATAAATAGAGGGGTTCGGCTCACTTTTTGGCACCGGATTTCGAAGCGACGAAGTGCTGCCATTTTGGAAACTCGACTACGGTATTTTCTTCACTTCTTTCTCTACTTCCATCAAGTGCTAACATCCATTGAAGATTGAAGATCAAGATCAAAGATCAAGAGCCAAAGTTGAAGATTTTCATCCGAAGAGGCTAGATTTCACCGTTTCAAGTGAAATTTCTCCGGATCAAGTCCAAGTCCTTGCTGTCCAGATCTGTAGTTGATTCATTTTAGGTTGTTTTGGTGATTTGGTGAGTGGTAGTTATCTCTCACACGGACCCAAAGGAGTGTAGTGGATTGGTGATATGTTTATGTGTTAAAGTTAGCGTTTTCTCGCATTTTCCTTAAGTCTGCATGTAGATCCATCATTTTTGAAGATGTTTACTTATGAAAGTTATTTAATAAGTATTAGAGACAAAACCCATGTTCTAGATTTGATAGATCTATGCTAAAAACCATGATTTTATATGTGTTGGACTTTTGCTCATTTAATTACGAAATTGCCATTATAGTTGATTTTACTCAATAGATCTTGTTTGAATGGTTGAATGTTTGAATGTATGTTAGATTTGATTGCTCCAAGTTAGCTTGTAGTTGATTTGGAACAAGATGGTTGAAGATGATTCAAAAGCTAAGTGGAAAGGCTCTTGAATGGTGAAAGCTGCCGATAGCATATGAAGCGGATGTGGAAGCTCATATGGATGGATTCGAGGATGTGGGATCTTGCCATGATGCGAGAAGGCAAAGCATGGTTAAGTTGAGAGACTTTGCGATGATATGATGAGGCAAGGCTTGTGTTGAGATGGGACGGGTCATGATGACGTTCCAAGTTGAGAGACTTTGCTATGATGTGATGAGGCAAGACATATGTTGTGATGGGACGGGTCACGAAGACGTTCCAAGCACGGGTCATGACGACGTGCAAAGTTATAACTCGGTGATGCGGTCCGGGTTGGGGTGGATAATGGTTAGCTTGAGAGGCGCTTGAGCTAGTATGGAAGTGGTCGTCGAGGAGGATGACTTGGAGGCTTAGATCTCATCGTTGTTGAAGGTTCTAGCATACTCAAAGCAAGAGTACGTTGGAACGGGTCACGATGACGTTCCAGGCACGGGTCATGATGACGTGCTAGTACTCTGGGCTGATGCGTTCGGCTTAGGCACGGGTCACGATGACGTGCGGAGTTATGGCTAAACCGGGGTTACCATTAGCCCTTGACAGGCGGTCATTCAACTAACGGTGAAATCAAGGCAAAGATAACAGTGATAGCCAGAGTCATGGATGTTTGGATGTTTGGTTGTATCATCATTCGGCTTCAAGAGCGGTGTTTTCTGGGTGCTTATCTGATCTTGGTTTAGGCCTTGGGGGTTTGTATTTGGAAAACATCGTCCTTGACTCGAGTGATTATTGCTTTACCTTACTTATTTGCTATGTTATGCTTACTTCTCCTTAGTGTGTGTCTGGGGGCTATCACTGTAGAAAGAGGTGGAGTGGGATGGTTTGGTTCCTATTCCTTTATTTCCTTATGCTCTTTTGGTATGCTTGATTGTTAATTTACTGCTCACTAAGACTTTGTCTGACTCAAGGTTTTATGTCTCCTCTTATTACCTTGGGCTGTTCATCCATGTTTGGGATGGGCAGACTAGGTAGCAGGTGGCAGGTGCTGTGCTTAGAGTTTTCCGCTGATGATGACGAAGACGAGCAGGAGGCTATGCATATTATTTTCTTATATGTACTGGGTATCCGCTGCTGTATTTGATGAGTGTTTGTAGTGAGGTCTTGATGTATGGATTTGTTGAGATGATTGTATAAAACTTCTGTGATGCTTATATGATGATTTTTCTGTTATGAGACTCCACTATATATATTTCTCTATTGTATTTTATCCATGCGCTGTGAGTTACGGTAGAGATTCTGCGATTTTATTTTTCCCTGACTATCGTCCATGGCTGCCTTGCACACCTTTCAGCGCACTTTTCTCTTGTTTTGGTGCGGGAGTCATGGGCGGTCGTCACAATTTTTCTACCCTAAATAATGAATCAATTAAAACAAATAATGAACTTAGTCATCCAAATAAAAAGATTAAGCTTTTGGAAGATCATCCTATAGAAAATATAATAGGAGATATTGATTCTGCAGTTAGAACTAGAGATAAATTATATAACATGAGTAATGTAGCTTTTACATCATCTATTGAACCTAAAAATCCAAAGGAACCATCATCTGATGATTCATGGATTCTGGCTATGCAAGAAGAACTGAATCAATTCACCAGAATGATGTTTGGGAACTTGTTCCTAGACCTGAGGATAAGAATATAATAGGAACTAAGCGGGTTTATAAAAATAAAATGAATGAACTTGGTGAGGTCTTTAGAAATAAATCTAGATTAGTCACACAAGGTTATTGTCAAGAAGAAGGAATAGATTTTGATGAAACATTTGCACCCTAGAAAGTTTAGAAGCCATTAGAATCCTATTTTCTTTCACAAACTGTAATAATTTCAAATGGATGTTAAAAGTGCTTTTCTAAATAGATTTGTGAAAGATGAAGTTTATGTTGAACAACCTTCACTCTTTGAAGATAAAAAATTTCCAAACTATGTTTTCAAACTTAAGAAAGCTCTATATGGTCTGAAACAAGCTCTTAGAGCATGGTTTGACAGACTAAGATCTTTTTTATTTCAATCAAATTTTGAAATTGGTAAAGTAGATAATATTCTTTTCATTAAAAGAAATAAAAATGATATCCAACTAGTATAAGTTTATGTAGATGATATTCTTTTTGCTTCAACTAATCATGAATTGAATAAAGAATTTTTTGAAATAAACACAAAAGAGCTTGAGATGAGTCATATGGGTGCACTTACTTTCTTCTTAGGTTTACAAATAAAACAATTAGATAATGGTATTTTTATTAGTCAAGAAAAATATGCTAGGGATCTAGTTAGTAAATTTGATATGACTACTGCAAGTGGAAAACCATCTCCCATGGCAACCAATGAAGATTTAAATAAAGAAGATCTTTCAAAAGATGTAAATCAAAAATTATATAGGGGAATGATTGGATCACTACTCTATATCACTGCGAGTAGACCTGATATCATGCATAGTGTTTGTCTCTGCGTAAGATACCAATCTCAACCCAAAGAGACTTACATAGAAGCTGTGAAACGTATCATAAGATATGTTAAATACTTTTGAACATGGTTTATTTTATCCTAAAAATGATTCATTTTATTTAATCTCTTATTGTGATGCTGACTATGCTGGTTGCAAATTTGATCGAAAAAGTACAAGTGGAACTTGTCACTTTTTGGGGCATTCTCTGGTTTCTTGGTTTAGTAAAAGGCAAAAACACTATTTCTTTATCAACAACTGAAGCAGAATATATCTCTACTGCTTTGGCTTGCTCTCAAGTCGTTTATATGCAATAAACCCTAAAAGATTTTGGATTAACGATTTCAAAATCACCAATTTATTGTGTTAATAATATCGCAGTAAATTTATCTAAAAATCCTACTCATCATGCTAGGACTAAACATATTGATATTAGACATCATTTTCTCGGAGATAATATAAGCAAAGAGATTATTTCTCTTGAATTTATCAACTCCGAGAATCAAATTGCTGATATTTTAACCAAACCCTTAAATCAATTTACATTTGATAAGTTAAGAAGAGAGCTAGGCAATTGTTCAATAACCGAGATATAGAATATAGATATAGTAACATATATTTTTAATAAACGGAGATATACAAGAAAATCAAATTTTTCATAGGGATGTCGACATACCCCTACCACCCATGTCGACATACAACGTTAAAATTTGAAAATTTTGATTTTCCCTCTAAAATCAGTTTGGTAGTTATATAACGCTATGTATTTCGAATTTTTCTGTCTTCTCACTTCTCTTTTTGGTCCATTCCAACACACTACATTTGCACGTGTGATAAAGATTGAAGAATCTATTAAGGATGCCATGCAAATGTTGACTGAACTTCAAGTTGTGCAAATAAGGATGGAAAAAGAATAAGAAAAGCAAGGAACAATTCTTTGGAATTTGCGAAAATTCCTAATGGATAATCATGCAAATCCTATTGCGATTGAAGAAGATTCTACCAACATTCAAGTGCATAACCCCTTAGAGCACAACGAAAAGGAAGAAGAAGAAGAGGAAGAAGCACCTATAGAAGAAGACAACAGCGTGGTCTGCGTAGACGAAGTCTGTTTTGACAAAGATGGGAAATTGGTTGAACAACGCGGAAATTTTGTTTTCCTTATCCAAATTGTTTGATTCATAAATCTCCAATTGTCAAAAACTCTCTTTAGTAGTGTTATTCTATAATTTATGTACTTAGATATATTTTTGTGTTTATGTCCCTATATATATGTAAATATAACATCGTATATAATAAAAAAAATTGTTTCACTTATTATGATTCCTTATTAGTATCTAGTTTAGACAATATTAGATTAAGGGGGAGTTATATTAGTTTAGGATAAGTTTTTGTTGATGATAAAGGATGAGAAATATAAAATAGAGTAGTTAGAGTAGTTAGGCTTAGATTATGGGGGAGTTATTAGTTTTAGGGGGAGTTATTGTGAAGGAGTAGTATATTTTATAAACATAGGTTGTCATCATTAAATAGGGGGAGATTTTTAGTCCTTGAGATGATTTTGATGACAACGACCTTAGGGCTTGTTAAAACATATAAATACTAATAGTTTAGATATATATGCAGGATATAAACATGCAAGTACCAAGAATAAAGATTGTACAATATAGAGATTCAAGACTAAAGATATCAAGATTGAAGACTCATGAGTATCAAGATATCAAGAGTTCAAGATTTCAAGAGTATAAGATAAGTATTGAGTCTAGAATTATGTTAAAACTTCTTGATTGCACTTACATCTTTATTCGAAAGTTATTCGTGGAATGGAATCCACTTCGAGCCTATTAAAGGGATGGAATCATAGTGGGATGGAACCCACGACAATATCTAGTGGTCCTATTTTGATATCCACTAATTTTATGAAAATGCTTTTCAAAAATATATCTATTGTTTTTTTTAAAATGTTTTCAAAACATTCTTTTCAAAAAGACATCTCTCTTGGTTTAAATTATTTTAGCCTCAAAACTATTTTTATCATTTTTTTATATTTTGATTTCAAAATTGTCCTTGTTTTTAAACCATCTCATGTTTTAAATATTTACCTTAAAATAGTTATATGCTCAGATTTTAAATCACTTTATAGATTAAGATTATAAATTACTTTCTGAACTCTTTTATATTTTTAAACTATATTCAAATATATTTACAAAGTTTAGAAATTATTTTGACAAATTATATAAACCAATTTTAATACGAAAATTATCTTTGGTTAATTGTTCAGTTAAAATCATTTCTAAAGTTCTAGCCAATAGACTTAGTACAAGAATGCATGATTTAATTGATTGTTCACAATCAGCTTTTATTAAAGGGAGAAATATCACCGATGGAGTAGCAGTTGTTCAATAATATATTAACCACTGTTATAAGAATAACATAACTTGTGCGATTTTAAAATTGAATTTTGCAAAAGCTTTTGATTCGGTAGATTGAGATTTCCTTGTAGATATGTTTCATGCTAGAGGTTTTGGTCATAGATGGATCGGTTGGATTATGAATTTGCTTAGAACGGTAACTCTAGTATTATGGTTAATGGTATTTTAGGTAATAAAATTCAATCTAAGAGAGGTTTAAGGCAAGGGGATCCTTTATCGCCTTTATTATTTAACTTAGCTGCTGATGTTTTTGTTAAGATATTAAAAGAGCAGTGGATAATGGGTCTCTAGGATATGTAGGCAATGACACATCGCGTAATGGTATATCGGTTCTCTAATTTGCCAATGATACCATGCTTTTTTCTTTCCAATTGCATAGATACATTATTATCCTTAAGTTTATCTTATACAGTTTTGAACTTCTATCAGGTTTAAAAATAATTTTTGACAAAAGTTCTGTTTCGAAAAAGTTGAAAACTTAGTTGCTAATACTCTAAATTGCAAAAGTATGAATTTTCCTTTTGATTATCTAAGTTTTGTGATTAGACCTACCAAACTCAAACATGATGATTGGCTTATTATCATTGATAAAATCAAAAATAAGATCTATAACTGGAATGTGAGATTTTTATCTGGAGCAGGTAGACTAGTCTTAATAAATTCGATTTTATCAGCCCTTTCGATTTATTGGATATCCACGCATCTATTTCCAGATTGGGTTATTGATAAAATTGATAAAATTAGAAGAGATTTCTTATGGAGTGGGGAAAATCCTAATAATAGTTTAGTAAATTGGGAAACAGTTTGCAAAGCCAAAAAGGAAGGTGGTTTTGGAGTTATTAATGTAATATGAATTTGTCCTTACTAGGTAAACGGTTATGGAAGTTTAAGGATATAAATGATAACGCTATTTGGAAAGAGATCATTTCTAAATATTACTATAATGGTAATAGAAATTTATATCAAATTGCTTCTCAAATCACTCAAAATCTATCTAATTTTTGGAAAAACATTTTGAAACGTCACGAGTTTTTTAACTTAGGTATTAATACGATAGTTCATTCTGGTAATTGTACTTCTTTTTGGCATGACCGTTGGATTTCGGTCTTGCCTCTTAACTAGGAATTTAAAGAGCTTTATGATATCTATAACTTTAAGTTTGCTTTAATTAATGAAGTTTATTCTCCTGAAAACGATCCTCCTTGGAATTTTAGTTTTAACAGAATTTTAGTAGGTTCAACCCTTTGGCAACTTTCTTTGCTTTATGCTAGATTAAATCTTTATAATATTGATAATGATAATGATATTATTAGTTGGGAATGGAATAAGAGTAATAAATATACTTCTAATTCTTTTTATAGATTTATTAATTTTTCGGGTACAATAAACAACTCTTTCAAATTTATTTGGAAATCTAATGCTTCTCCAAAATCTAAAATTCACATGTGGTTAATACTGCATGGGAAACTTAATACAATAGAATTTTCAAAGAGAAAAAATATTCAAAATGATAATAAATGTTACTTTTGTAATCTGCATCTTGAAGATATTAAACGTATGTACTATGATTGTGTGGATTCTTATTACATCATAAATAATAGTCTTAAGTTTTTTAACTTTAATATAATAAATAAAATTTCGGATTGCGACTTCTACTAGAATAATTTTAGATTTAGGTTCAAAATGAATATTAGATTCTTACTTGACACTTTATTCATTATTATTTGTTGGTATATTTGGTTTGAAAGAAATCAAAGAATTTTTAATAATAACAATAGTCATTTTAACAAATTGATTTTTACTATTTCTTCATTTTGTTTTAATTGGATTTCTAATCTCCAATATAAATTAGCTAAAAATAACCTATTTAAAGGGTACGTTAACAAGGTTAGTTATAATATTAACTTATTTAAACACAATAAAAATATATTTAACATTCACAATAGTAGTATTAATATTTTTTCAAATTTATATGATGATTTCACTGTTAATCATAACTTACTTGTGATTAAAGGTTCAAAAGAATTTTTTTATGATTTGTTTCGATTATTGTACTAGTTATTATTGGTATTAGTTTATAAGTAATTTAATTCTCTAGTAGTCCAGTTAGTCTTATTTAGGTTTTTATTTCCTACCTCATTAATACATACATATGTATATAAATTATATAAGTATACAAATATATTTATCATTCTAACTTTTTTATTAGTCATCCTTCAGACAAGGTATGGGTGATAGGGTGTCAGGTTCACTTTGTAGGTACTCATGTCTTCAGATTATAGGATTTTGGATTGTAGAGAGGTCCTCAGAGCAGGTCTTCCCCTCAGGATCACTAGTAGTTCCACCACAGATTCTGGACACTTTCATCTCCATTGTGGCATACTATTTTCAGGAGGATATACTCTTCTGCTTGGCACTTCTTCCTTTTGTACAGAGTCTTCAGAGTGGATTTTCCATTCAGCATCATATTCGGTTTCCCTTTAGAGTAGTTGCAATTCCATTCCTTCCGAACTAGATGCATGGAGCTTCCTTCTTAGTTTGTGATGACATCCAGTATTATTAGATTTTCATTAGTTTTTTAGGTACTTCTAACACCTTAATATCGGGCGGTGGCCATGCCGGAGCTCGATATAGGGGTGTGATGGGTGGTGGCCTTATTAGAACTCATCTTAGGGGTACTCGAATTTTTTTTGATACTTGTATCTAGTTTTGTTACCTGCCAGACATGTTGGCAGTGCCTTATTTTTGTGATATAGATAGTTGCATGTGTGCTCTCCTTTATTTATAGAGAATCACATTTTTCTCAAAAAATTTTAATAAGAAAATCAAAACATCAATCTTTACCTTGAGCAAGTCGACATCCCTCAACTCCCCACGTCGACATGGTGTCCGTTAAATTCAAAATTAAAGTTTTCAAAAGAAGTGTCTATTCGTCGTATCCTTTCACGAAGAGATATGACAGTTGCTCTACTATATATACCTGTTGTTTTGGACGAATTTTAATCATAATTTTTACTTTTTTTCTCGCCTCTTCATCTTCCACATTTGTTCTAAAAGAATCCTAAACTATACTCCGCCAAAATACCAAATGATTCAAACTTGATTATCTCTTATTTGATTCTCTACCGCTCCCTCCATAAGATCTTAGTGCTATTCGGAGTTATAGGATCCTTTGTAAATCAAACTGTTGAGTAAAAAGTGCGGTTGAGCCTTAAAATCAATTGGGTGAGATTGTAGCCCCGGAAATCAATTAGGTGATCTTATAGTCTGGTTTAATCAAGAGAGTTGCCCTGAACTCGAATACAGAAGGGTGTATCCTGTAGCCTTGAAACCGAGGGTGTAATCTAGGAGATTATTTTTGATCAGAAATCCATACGATTGTACGGGACTGGATGTAGGGTAACTTCGAACCAGTATAAAATCCTGGCGTGTTCTTTCCTTTACTACCTTTATTTAGTTTTTGCATCTATGTATGATTGTGTGGTTATATTTGTGTCTATGAATTGCATTTGTTGGTGATTAAATTACATAAGTTTCAAAAAGATTTAGAAATCCACAAAACATTATTCACCTTCCCACTAGTGTTATTCCAGCCATAAGATCTGTAGTCCGCATTTCTCACTTAAGAAAGTGATCACACCCGAATTTTTATACTGATTCCGATCTCTTGTCCTACATCCAGTTCCCGATGCTCCCCTTCGGACTCCAACTACCAAAACTACCCTCGCTTCTCCCGGAGGAATAAGTTTACAATAAAAGAACTTTCTTTGACAATAATATGTTCTTGACAACACAATTTTTTACTGCTTAGTACAATCCTTCCTATAATATTCTTTAAGTAGTATGTAATTTAAAGCTTTGATAGAAGGAAGAAATAAAATACGCTTTTAAGTAACTTTAGAAATCAGAGAAAGCACAGGAATATTAGAGAATAAAGAAAGAAGAGTTCAGAAAATCAAATAAGTTTTACTTCTCGAATTCATATTTATTTATAGATGTTGGAGAGTTTCTTTAAGAAGTAACGACCTTTGGTATATTCTATTTCAGTCCAAGAGTTGCAATGTTTGAGGAGGAAGAGCTATGACCAGAGATAGTGGATGCAACTCTTTGATTGAAGAAGATGTCTGTTGAGAAGTGCTGGACATTACCCAGGTCAGACGTTTGGTCATTTAGGTCAGATGTCTGGCCTATTAAATAAGTTTAAAAAGAAAACATTACCAGACATCTGAATAGATAATCCAGATATCTGACACATGTACAGCCTGATAATTTACCTTCTTGAGCTTGTAAAACCTTTTTAATAGTTTGTATGTGCTTATGCTTGTAAAAACTACTCAAGGAGATTGCGCATATCATCTATTTAAGACATTAACACAATATACTATATTTCTTAATTCAATGATCCTCTGGTGTTTGTCTTCAAGTCTTGGTCACGATAATTTACCTACATATGGATGATATATAAGCACACATACACACACACCCCTATTGCATGCTAGTGATTGTACAGTTGTTGTCGTCGAAATCATAGAATAAAGATTCTAACATTGTCTCCCTTTTTGATGATGATAGCTATACAATCAAGTTTATAACAATGCTTCTCTTGAGTTTTTTGATCTCCCCCTATCGATATGTAGTATAAAATCTCTCCCCCTTTGTAACTATAAAAAAGATTATATGAAAAAATATGAGGAAACATCACAACAGCATAATGTCACTAATACAATGTCATAGCACTAAACCAAAATATCACAGTCATACACAGTAGGAATTTAGAATAAATTTATTCAACATTGTTAAATAACTTACTGATAGGAAAAATAACCCTATAGGTTATAAACGTTTTCATCGTGGTCGCTATTCTGCCATTGCAATTGATCATAATACTCTTCATCTTCTCGAATGGAAAGTCCCTGAAATGATTGTAATGGTCGTAATGTGGGGCTTCCTGTAGAGGACATGACATGTCTTCACTCTCCTCAGTGTCCACATTTACTAGATCTTTTCTAGAAGCATGGGTTTGTAAAGACTCTTCGGTTGTGCTTGGTCTTGGTGGATATTCATGAGATGTTGAAGGTGGTGTAGGAGACGGAGACGAAGAAGATCGTGAAGAAGAACGTCCGCGAACCTTTCTCATAACCTTTCCAAGAGTAGAAACAACCTTTTATAAAGTCTTTTCTACTTTAGTCATTCATGTAGAAAAAGATCGTTCAAGTCGGGAAACTTTCTTATCCATGACCTTTTGATTTAGAGATAGGAGACGGTTGTTTTGAAGTGTTATGTCTCGAATACTTTCTGCTTGTCCTGCTGCAATTCGAGCCTCTTGAATTTCAGAATCAGAGTAATACCCTGTTGATTCAGAAGGCCCTGGTGTAGTGGTAGGTCATGTAGGAGTACACTGTTGGAGTACGCTACTGCTGTTGGTGTTGGTATTGGTACTAGGAAAAGGATGTAATACTTGGTGGATTTTCAAGAAGACGCATCAAAGATAGGAAACGAATTCCACTTTCCTTCACAGGAAGTTCTTCATATTGTGATGAAGGAACGTTATGTACTCGAAGAATTCACATAATATATGGTGCATAGATGATTGTTGTTTGATGAACTGGGGTCCAAAAACCTTTAATTTGGTCAAAAATATATTGAGTCCAATTCACTTTGGTATGGCCAAAAATAGCATATAAGGCTTTATGGTCATGGTCGTACACTTGCTCATGACTGCCTAATCGAGGGAGTACAGTATTTATAAGCATGTGGTTAAGTAATCTAGCTTTTGAACGAAAATTGAATGGTGATAATTTCCACATGTCATCCTCCCAAATAAGATGTGTAATTGCATCTGTTGGAATGTGTCTCATATCAGGAATATCTTGCAATCTAATTCCTGTATATAAGAACCGTAATATTTGTCCAAGCATTTCAACTTTGAGTTTATAACTTCCGCATAACTGCTCGTCCAAATCCAATATTCCAAATCAGATGGATTTCAAATATTAATTGAACATAAATTCATAAAGAATAAAAATACCACAAATTGATCAATTTGACCGGAGTTAGAATCATAATCTATGAGATAGTGCACCTCATCATCGCTAACCAAATCGTCAATTTCGTAATTAAAAAATCTTCGGAGTAGGTAGAATGGACCGCAATGTATCTTCTTCTTTTTCGATTCCCGAAGTTTATATCTTCCATCTTTTTCAACCATCCATTGATCAATAATTTCATCGGTGACAAATTGCTGAGAAGGGGGTTGAGAGCTGGAGCCTTGACCCATCTTCTTGCGCTTGGGAAAGGGTTTCTTGGCATTGGGTGCCACTGATTTGAATTATTTAAAAGAAAAAAATTGATTTGGGGGTTTAGTGTTTTGTTCTAGGGTTAGAGATGACGGTAAAAAACTATATGAGATGATTTATAGGTGAGGGTGAAATGGTGAATTCCGAGTACAGTCAGACATTTGTATTTTGAATCAGACGTTGGTCGTGTAGGGAATTCCAAGGAAATGTCTTGATCCAGACGTTTGAGCATAAAATCAGACATTTGTGCCGAGTTTGGTAATTTTACAGAGAATTGGTCCAGACATCTGGTTAAACCGGCAGACGTCTGAGCTGAATTCGAAAAGTTTTTTAGGATTATAGAGCCAGACATCTTTTCATAATACCAGACGTCTGTTCGGTATCTTTTTAGTTCAAACACTCCCCCTTTTCTTAATCAAAAATGTTATTTTTTTTCATTAAAAAATATACAGATCGTATGCATGAATAATCTGGCTTAGTATGAAAAATATTACATATAGTTTTACTTGTCCAACGGATTTGGTTCAACCCTTGTACCCTCTTTCAATGGTCGTAGTGGAAACTAGTAAGGAGGTACGGGACTCGGTTGAGCTTCTGACATGCCTTCTCCCCATAATTTCCATGGATTGATCCGATGAGCACGTGGAGGGGTTTCCTTTGCACAAGGAGAGCGTAGATGAACACAATCTTTTGTAGGTGAATGTCCGCATATTGCAAGGATGCATTTATCTAGATAATTTAGATGAGATCCTTGGCGCCTTTGTTCATAATACATCTCCTTTTGTACATCCATCATTTATTTTTGATAGTGATGAATTTCATCGGCTTTGTCAGAAAGAGATGTTGTTTGAAGATTATTACCATGCTTGGCTTTCTTTACTTTTAAAGAATAGCCAGTATGATATGTCGAGGGTACAATGTTCAGGGATGGAGATGATTCAGGAGTTGTTTGTAGGAGAGGTATATGTACTACTAAATGATGGAAATGAAAAATCAATGGCAGAGTAGGTGGAGTCGTGGTCGGACGGCATGTTGGAAAATTTCTTTTAGCTTAAAAAGATATATAATAGAAACTTTTGTCTGTGATTTGGTAATAAATTTTCATACATACATACATACATACATACATACATACATATATATATATATAAGATTTAGATTTTCTATTTTAAAAGGCTGTTTGTTTTATTTGTTAAAATAGTAGTTGCTTTAGAGGGATTTTTTAAAAAAAAAATGAAGGGTATAGAAATTATATTGGACATTAATATTGAGAGGTAGAAAAATAAACAATTTCGAATATTGGTCTTGTTCTTTTTAAAGTTCAGATAAAGAACATATTCCCAGTTCTCTTGTAAGTTTTATAAATGATGCTTCACATAAAGGTTTTGTAAAAAAGTCTGCTATCTAGTTTTTGGTGTTGATGAATTCTAAAGATATGACTCCATTTTCTATGCCATCTCTAAAAAAATGATGCCTGATATCAATGTGTTTAGTTTGAGAATGATTTATAGAATTCTTAGATAGATTAATTGCATTTGTATTGTCACAATATATTGGAGAATAAGTTATAGTTTTACCCAACTCTTGAAGCGATTGTTGCATATATGTAACTTGTGCATAAGCCAGAGCAACAAAAATGTATTCTGCTACACAAGTTGAAAGGGAAACCGAATTCTGCTTTTTACTGAACCATGATACAAGGGATTGATTAATAAAATGACAAGTACTACTCGTACTTTTTCTTTCTGTTTTGCAACCTCCAAAATCAGCATCACTATATGACACGAGTTTGAAAGAGCTGCCTTTAGGATCAAAAAAGACCATAATCTGTAGTGTTGGTTAAGCATCTCAAAATATGTTTAACTGCTCTATAATGTGATTCTTGTGGTTGTGCTTGAAATCTTGCACACAAACATACACTCATCATAATATTGGGTCTACTAGACGTAACGTATAACAAGGAGCTATTATACTTCAGTATAACTTTTGATTGAAATCTTTCCATTTTTCATCTTTATCCATATGAATACTTGTGCTCATTGGCGTTGACTTACTAGAGGTCTTCTCCATTCTAGATCGTTTAAATAAGTCATGACAATATTTTTCTTGATATACGAAAATACTATTTTTTAATCATTTAATTTGTAATTCTAAGAAAAATTTGATTCTCTCATATGGGACATTTCAAATTCATTTTTCATGATATTCGTAAATCGTTACATAATTTTTCATTAGTTGACCCAAAAATTATGTCATATACATATATTTGAACAATTAATATATCGTTATGATCTCTTTTTATGAATAGTGTTGTGTCTATTTTACCAATTTGAAAGCCATAACTAATTAAATGAGTTTTCAATCTATCATACCAAGCACGAGGTGTTTGTTTTAAACCATGTAATGCTTTCTTTAATTTATATGCATATTCAGGAAATTTCTCATGTATGAATATTGGTGGCTGTTCAACATAGATTTTTTTTTCACAAAACCATTTAAGAAAGCGCTTTTTACGTCCATTTGAAAAAGTTTAAGATTATGATGACAAGTAAAACCAAGTAATCTTCGGATGGCTTTTAGTCATGCTACTGGAGCAAAATTTTCTTCATAATCAATGCCTTCCTCCTGATTGTATCCTTGGGTGACAAGTCTTGCTTTATTTCGAACAATGTTTCCATTTTCATTAACTTTATTCTTATAGATCCATTTTGTTCCAATTACAAATTGATCTGTAGGTCTAGTTATAAGTTCCCATACGTCATTTCTTTCGAATTGATGGAGTTCTTCTTGCATTACCATAACCCATGATCCATCATTCGAAGCTTCTTTGTAATTCTTTGGCTTAAAGTTTGAAATAAATGCAACGTGGCTCATTTGATTATGTTGGTGTCTAGTGGAAACTTTTGTGTTTAAATCACCAATTTTGTTATTATGGATGATTTTTCAGAAGGCGAGGAGGTGATCTCAACATCTTTTCATTGTTAATGGAAGTCTCATTAATGTTACTTGAAATAGTAGTATTTTTTGTAGGTTTTATTGAAATTTCATCATCATCGCTGTTTTTGTTAGTCAAAAGTTTACATTAAATGAGACATGTAAACTTCTTCAATATTATTGGTATGTTTATTAAAGATTCTATATGCTTTGCTACGATCAGAATATCTGATAAAGATGCCTTCATCGGCTTTTGAATCGAATTTCCTGAGATTGTCTTTAGTGTTTAAAATAAAAAAAATTGAGCCAAATATCCTAAAATAAGAGACTTTCGGTTTCCTGCCAAAAAACATCTCATAACAAGTATTTTTGGTTAGAGAACGTAATGTGACACGGTTCAATACGTAACATGCAGTAGCTACAGCTTAGGCCTAAAAATTCTTTGGTAGATCACTATTGTTGAGTATTGTTCGTGCACATTCTTGAAGTGTGCGATTTTTCCTTTCTACGGCACCATTTTGTTGCGATGTTCGAGGGAATGAGAAATTATGTGAGATTCCTTTTTTGTTACAGAAATTTTCAAAAATTTCATTTTCAAATTCGCCTCCATGATCACTTCTTATACTTTTTATTTTAAGATTCGTTAAGTTTTTAATTCTTTTAGCAAAAGTATTAAACATCTCAAAAGTATCACTTTTATGTTTTAGAAAAAGTGTCCATGTATATCTTGAAAAATCATCTACAATAATTAGTACATACTTATTATGGTTTATTGATCATACTTGAGTAGGTCTAAACAGATCTAGATGTAATAACTCTAATGGTTGTTTAGTTGAAATTTCCTTTTTAGATTTAAAAGAACTTCATTCTAATTTTCCATATTGACACGCATCGCATAGATTCTTAACTTTATAATTTATTTTAGGAAGACCTCTAAGTAAATTATGTTTATCTAACTCGTTTAAAAGCTTAAAATTTATGTGACATAACCGTTTATGCCAAATCCATGGATCATTAAAATCTACGGATAGACATAATTCACTTAAGTTATTAACTTTCATATTCAAGACATAGATGTTTCTATTTCTTAATGCTTTAGAAATCAGATTTTCATTTTGATCAAATTTTTTATATCTATTCTTTTCAAAATCTATTTTAAATCCTTTGTCACAATGTTGACTAGTACTTAATAAATTATGTTTCAAATTCTTGACTAAGTGAACATCAGTAATAATAGATGAAGTGGATATATCGATATTGATAACATATTCGATCCCAATGACAAATCCTTTAGAATTATCTTCAAAATTTACCGTCTCACCATCAATATGCGTTATATTTGATAGCATATCTGCATTGCCAGTCATGTGTTTAGAGCAGCCACTATCGAGTATCTATTTCTCCTTATTTTTTCTTTTGGATACCTATAAGATAAAAATAATTTAATTGGTACCCACTTCCTTCATTAGGGTCCTAAGTGTTAGAAGGAGAAGGTAGACATACCCAAGAGGGTTTGGGACCTTTAAAAACATAAATTGCTAGTCATAAATTTTTCTTTGCAGAGAAAGATAATTTTTTTATATTTGGGAGCTTTAGTGAATCCTAATCCGTTGCGATTACCAAATGGTTTAGAATTTTTGATTATGTTATCTAAATTCTATTTTCCTTTTTTAAATTTCAAAACATTACTGTAATCTTTTCCAACTTATTCTTAAGACCAGAAATTTCGGATTTTGAAGTTTCTAGATTATCTTTTAAGATAATGTTTTCATTGCTAATTTTATTATTTTCCAGTTTAAATTTTCCTAATTCACAAGACAGAGAATCGTTTTCAATGGAAAGATTCTTGCATTTTTCTTGAGTAATTTCTATTTCTTCTTCTAAAATAGATTTCTCACCTATTAGTAACCCTATTTCAAGTTCCGTTCGATTTATCTTAGTGACATGTTCCTCATTTAACTTCTTAGTTTCTCTATATTTATCATCAATTTCCATGCTTAATTCTAATATTTCATCATAAGTAAGATCAGGACATACCACTTCGGTGTTTTCCATAAAGCATACATTTTTGCTCATTATCACTGTTGTTATCGTTGTCTGACGGTGATGATGAATCTGAATCATCCCAAGTAACATAAAAATCTCGTTTCATTTTCTTGAATCTTTCGAACTTTCTTTTCTTTTTGTTGAGTTCTGGGCATTGCTTTTTCATATGCCCAAACTTATTGCATTCATAACATTTGATTGATGTTTGTCCAAATGAGTTTGAATTTCCTTCGTTTTCAGACTTGTCATTTTTTGAATTTTTTTAATTTGTTATAGTTTTTGGCAATAAATACTATCTCATCTTCATCCAAGTCAGAATCTTTATCATCAGCTTGAAAGGCTATATTCCTTTTCCTCATGATTTTGTTCTTTTCTTCCCTGCAAGTTTGCTTCATACGACATCAAGTTTCCTATCAATTTTTCAACTTTAAGTTGAGATAGGTCATTAGCCTCTTTAATGGACAATACTTTTCTTTCCAATCATTTGTTAAAGAATTCAAAATAAGTGTAACTAAATTAAAATCTATGAACTTGACTTCAAGAGCCATGAGATCATGTTGAATAGTTTGAAACCTAGTGTATATGTCACTAATAGACTCATTTGCATTCATTTTAAATGAAGAAAATTGATTTCGCAAAATTGAAATCTTTGTTTGTTTGATTTTATTTTTGCCTTCATGCGTGACTTTTAAAGTGCGCCAAATATCATATGCAGCAGTGCACAATATGACACGTGAAAATTTGTTTTTATCTGGTGAACAGAAAAGAAAATTCATGCCTTTAGCATTGTTAGTAGCAGTGTTCTTTTGTGCGTCTATCCAAGTGGTTATGTCTGTTGTTGGTGTTATATATTGAACTTGTGTTGCTTGCCATATTTCTAGACCATTTGTTTCCATAAAAATACGCATACGTGTAAATCAATAAGCATAACTTGAACCTGTGAATAATGGAGGACGTGCAATAGATTGTCCTTCTTGAAATATGCTTTCCATATTGAATAAGTTTGAAATACGTGTTACTGTAACTTGAAAGAACTTAGCTCCGATACCATATATGGATCATGTGTGTATATTTAATATGCAAGTGTTATGAAATATTAGCTATCAACTAGCAAAGTAAGATAAATAGAGTAAGAAAACGATTACACCATAATTTTTATACTGGCTCGGATATCTCGTCTTATATCCTGTTTTCGAAGCTCCCTTTCGGACTTTCAACTACCAAAACTACCCTCGCTTCGCCCAAAGGAATAGGCTTACAATAAAAAAACTTTCTTTGAGAATAATGTGTTCTTGACAACACAGTTTTTGACTGCTCAGCATAACCCTTCCTATAATCTCCTTTGAGTAGTATGTAATTTGAAGCTTTAATATAAGGAAGAAGTAAAAGTATGCTTTTGAGTATTTTTAGAAATCAAAGAAAGCACAGGAATATTAGAGAATAAAGAGAGAAGAGTTCCAAAAATCAACTAAGTTTTACTTTTCAAATTCTTTCTTATTTATAGATGTTGGAGAGTTTGTTTTGAGAAGTAAAGACTTTTGTTATATTTCATTTCAGTCCAAGGGTTGCAATGTTTGAGGAGGAAGAGCTATGACCAGAGAAAGTGGTGCAACTCTTTGGTTGAAGAAGATGTCTATTGAGGAGTGCAGGTCGTTACCCAGGTCAGACGTCTGGCCTGTATTAAAAAGTTTAAACAGAAAACATTGCCGGACGTTTGAATATATAAGCCAGACATTTGACATATGTACATCCGGATAATTTTCCTTCTTGAGCTTGTCTTTGACGACCCGACTTTCTATTCCCAGAAATTCGCATCATCAATTAAGAAAGAAAGGGATAGAAGAAGAAAAGAAAGAAGAGAAAGAAGAAACAACACTAGAATCTCAACAGCGGAACGAATAAATTATATTAATAACATAAAATATTACATAGTTTACAACCACTATCAGAGTACACAGATATACAACACATACTAGACAGTTATAAACACCTGTCTAGCATTTACAATATAATACAACTCAGAGATAATCACAAATCACACAGCGGAATACTATATATCTAACGCAGAAGCCTCCTACTCCATTACTCCTCCAATATTCGTCAAAGCTAACCTGAATCCCTTGGCTACTCGTAAAAATTTGAGTACCCAAGAGTTTAAGAAAACAAAAGATAAACTCTGGGTCAGACATGGGTCTGGTGTGAGTAACAGGTTAAAGTTGCTTAACTTTGAAAATCCTTTTAAAAGAAAGGTATCACGTAAGACTTCCCACACATAAACATGGAAAAAAATTTACCTTGCGCTAACCAAAACATTTGATAGGAAATCCAGTGATATTATAATAGTGTCTAGGGTTTTCAAGTAAATAAGAAATAGCCGAAATTGTTACATTTATTAAATTCCAGCTACTAGCCACAAAAGTGGGTAATACAATCAAAAACGTTGGCACTTATTGGATTTTGGATTCCATACAATGGCAGGTCTACTGGGGTACCGTCCGTCACAGTACGTGGCCTAGATCACCGTACCGAGGAGCCACCCTAACTCCCCTGCAACACAAGACCGGAACCATCCCTTACTGGGCAGTCCCGAACAAGAAAACCCCGCAGTTGGTGTACATCCAACTGCCCACACAGCCGAAATAAAAAGGGACCTCTAGACAGGGATCAATCTTGCTCTCCAGTGGGAGCTACCCACGAAGCCTTGCTGCACCTCCCCTGTTTTAGCCATTCCCGGTTGATGAGGCTTGAGGCTACGATTACCTTTAGAGAACACATCTCTTAGAATGCTTATCGTCCACTTGACGATGTTCTGAAAGCATTCAATCCATACAAGTTCGTTCTGGGTTTGAACGAAACCGAAGGTATTATCTCGTTCACTCATTTTGGAATCACCCTCAGAGTTAACGACGATAACCCTTGCACTCTAAATCACCATCTCGAACCTATAAGCACTATTCCGTCAACTCATTACGAAATCACCCACAGAGTTATACCGACGTATAGCCCTTACACCTCGAGTCTTCACAAAGCTCCACTTTGATTCACGACCTAACGTTATTTGGAATCGATGTGGTTTTCGGATATCCAAATATGGAAACCCGATCCCGGTCTCATCGAAATCCAAAGCGTGTCTTTTAAGGCCAAGTTGTTTTTAAAGTTTAAAACAATTCAATTATCTATATACACAGATAGATAAATCACAGATTCACAACAGAAAACCAACATTATCATCATATCAAATAAACCATATTATCATTATCCAAAAAGATAATCTATATCAACATCACAATGCAACCAATGCATCCAAATCATTCAACATTATCTATCTCATATCTGAGATTCAAACCATCTAAAGTAAACAACATCATCCATCTATATAAGCCATAATTAACCACACCAAATATAATTAATTTAAAATGAATTAAATTAATTACATCATTCTATTAATTTAAAGTAAATTAAATTAATTACTTCACCAATATCAACTTGCTCATATCACTATTGATAATTTATCAATCAATTAATTAATCACCAACCAATTATTTATTTCAATTAATCATCCCTGATTAATTAACCTTTAATTACATTCAAGTAATTATTCACTAATTAATTTCTTCAAATTAATTATACTTAACCAAATATAGTAATTAACCTTTAATTACTTCATTAATTAATTAACTATAATTAATTACATTAATCCTTAATTAATTACCTTAATTAATTACCTTTAATCACTTATTATTGATTAACTAATCTTAATTAATTAATCTTAATTACATCATTAATTATATTAATTAATGATTTCTAATTACAATTTAATTAAGTACCTTATTTAAATTAATTACATTAAGAAATTAATCTTAATTTAAATCATAATTGTTAATCACCCATGATTAACCCATTCAGTAATTAAATACCCTTAATTACTTTACCAAACAAATTAATTACTTCATAATTAATTATCTCAAATTAATCCCTTGATTAATTCACAAAGTAATTATACTTAAATTACTTTTATCCACAAATTACCCTTAATTAATTACATCCAGTAATTATTCATTAATTACTTTAATAAGTAATTTCTCTTCATTTAATTACATTAAGTAATTATACTTCACAAATCATCAAATGATTATTTTAAATTAATTAAACTGAATTAATTAACTTAATTTAATCAAATTAAACTCAATTAATTGCAATAAGTAATTAATTCCTTAATTACTTACATAAGTAATTATACTAAATAATTTACACAATTTAATTACCTTTAAATTAATTAATCTAATTAATAATTAAAATTAATCACATTTAATTATTAAATAATCTTTAGTTAATGTCCTTCATCAACTATTAACAACTCATTAATTATTTTCTAAAACAATTAACTTATTTTAATCATTATTAATTACAATTTAATTAATCATTAATTAATCCATTAATTAATTCAGATTAATTAAATAATTAAGTATTAATTAAAACTTAATTAATCCATTATTACTTGATTAATTAATTATTAATCATTAATTAAAAACTAATTTTATTTAATTAATTATTCTTAATTACAAGTTAATTATTCAAAGAATAATTAATCTTAAACCCTTAAGATTAACCCTTAATTACTTTAAGTAGTTATTTATTTCATTAATTTATTAAATGAATTAATTATTCATTTAATTACTCTAATAACTAAATGAAATACAAAACTTTATTATTAACTTTAACAAGTTTTAAAATCAATCTAAAACCCTTAATTGATAATAATACTTTTAATTATAAAGGAAATTTTATAAAAGTTAAAATAAATTTCTTTTTAAATTAAAACCATTAAAATTTTTACATTATCATTCAAATTTGGTTTAAACACTTAAATTTATAAAACTTAAATTCATTTTAAACCAAAGATTCAAGATTAGATTTGAATCAAATTTAAACTTTATTTAAACATTATTACATATTTCAATTTCAAATTTAAATTTAAATTCTTTAAAAACATTTAAACAATAAACTCTTTTAAAGTTATTTTTAAGCAAATTTGAATTTAAATACCTAATCATTTCCAACTTTAAGATTCAATTCAACTTGAATCCATAATTTAAATTAGCTTTAAAACTTACTTTAAATTCTTGCTTCCATTTTTAAATTTAGTTTAAATTAGTTTTAAATTTTGAAAACAAGACAAGTTTTCAAACTTCAACAAACTAACCCGAGCTAAACTAAACTAACTCGAGTAACACATTCACCTTAACATCAAATAAACCCAAATAAAAATCAGGTTATACAAAACCTGTATTGACAGTTTACCCAACTCTGTAACTAAAATTAAAACACCCGAGCCTCACACCAATTTTCTTCGAGTTCCCAAACCAATTACTTCGAGCAAAACATAATACAATCCCGATACAAACGCGAGATCTTTCTTCCCCAAAACAGCTGACACGCCATTACCACCATACACCTGCACACCCACGGCCACTCGCGATCCCCTACGCAAGTCACAAATCCCCTCCAAACACCAAATCAACCCCCAATTCAACTATAGAAACCCTAAATTGATTTTAAGCATTTGAGTTCCCAATACTGGAAAAATGTCGAAATTACGATCATCAACATTCTCTCTCCTCCGACCACTAAAATGGTACCACCTTCGGCCATGGACTCCCCCACACCCCAGCTACCATCATCTCAAAATAGGTAAAGCTCGGTTACCTAATTTGATCACAGTGATCCAATTTCTTAAGCACGGAAAAAATAGGGTTCAAATTTTCAAACCCAAATCACTTCTTCCTTATTGCTTTAATCCATCATCTATTATTTTTCCTATAAACTACACACATTACTCCATCAACAAAAGAAAACACAAGCAACTTCAAACCCCTAGATTTACTGCACCAAACCAATTTGTGTTTTCAGGTTAAACCAAAAATTTTCAGTTGAATGCAATCTAAAAATTCATATTATAGTTTTAAAAATCAAGTTAATAATCAAGTAACTTATTTAAAAACTTAAATAAATAAATCTGAAACATTCAAATATTGTTTACAGACATTTTGCTCTGTTGCTTATTTTGTTTATATAGAGACATCATAGTTTTATCCTTATTTCATTTTTTTAATAAGATTAAACTCTAACTTATATAACATACTATGCTTAAAAACCTTAAACTATAACACTGATTATAGAATGATACCATGAATATTATCAGAGTTTGAATCTGAACCCTAGAACAAGTAAAAACCATAGTTTCAAACAGCAGGCATTGATTCATACATCTATCAAAAATAAACTTGAAATATAACAATACAAGCACACTTATTTCCAGGAATAAACAAGCAACCAATTTATTACTCAAGTTTATTAAATATAAATTGTTACTCACCTGATATGTTATTAGCAAAGCACCTTTTGTTTTAGATAAGCCTGACCCTGAGTTGCTCTGAACTTGAAAGCTTCAAATTGCTTTTAGATTTGTTTTTTTTTAAACTTTAGTTTGCCTCTAAAATCATCCATCTTATTTTTATTGAAATGCTCTACTCCTTGATGTATGCAGTTCCCAGATCCATTTTAATTTACTGCAAATGCCTTTGCTTCCAGAAAATAATGCAGGTTTGGTTGATGAAGCTCAAAACTTTGCAGGCTTTCATAAAAGGAAGTGCATGCAGTTCTATTGAGTTGTAGATTGATTCAGGTTGATGAGATTGAAGAGCTACAGGTTTTAAATTGCAGAATGATTTTTAAGTTACTGATTTTTGAAGAGAGCTTCAGATTAAGAATGATTTGCATTTCAGGTTAATGAGTATGATTCAGATAGTTTTTAGTTTTGAGGGAAATAGATTTTGCAGATTTATTTGAAGGTAGATGAATTCAGATTTTTAGAGTCTGAATGATTTTCTTAAGTTTGAAGAAGAAAAGGAAAAAGAAAAAAATGAGGTTAAGAAGATATGTTTATATAAACAAAATTCTTGATTTAATTAAAATAAAGAAAAAGAAAAAAATTAAATAAGACACTTGTATTTAACCATGACATTTGTCACATGGTTTATTTTATGGCTCAACATGTGTCATTTGAGTGTGTTAAGAGACTAACACATGTATTAAGAAACTTACACATGTATATTAAAAGTGTTTTAAATTTTAATTTAAATTGTTTATAAATACTTTAACTTATTTTATTCCATGTATATATAAATGAATTTGTCTCTTTTTAAATTGAAAAGAAATGAAAACAAACAAATTAAAAATATAGCTTATTCAAAAATATTGAAGTATTTATTCTATTAAATTTCAAAACATCAAATTCAAATTTAAAATTAATTTATCAAATCAAAATTTTAAAGTCAAGTTATATATATATATAGATGCATACATAACTCTTGTAAAAATTAAAAATAACAAATCCTATTACTACAAATCTATTTATGTTCAAAGGAATTTAAGTATTATATTTTTTATTCAAAAATAACAAATTAAGCAATATCAAATAATTTGTTAAAAGAGATTATAACAACTAAGATCATTTGTAATTTACATTGTAAATTCTTATATATATATAAATCCCAAGTAATATAAAATAAAAATTAGCTTTTATATTTATCTAATTTTAAATTCATATATTTTAAAGTTAAATAAAATTTCAAAACAAATAAGATTTATCATAGTATAAATCATAACATTATTTATTGGATTGTGTTGAAAAGTTAAATGTCAAATTTAAATCAAATTTCCAATTTATCAAATATAAATTAGAGTTAGAAAATTAATTCATTTACTAAATTCAAAATCAAAGTTTATCAATTTACAATATATAAAATTATACATTATAAACAGAAAACAATTTATTTATTTAAAAAAATAAATCTTTTAATTTAAATATTTATTAAAACATGATTATTAAATCAAATTCCAAATCAGTTATTAAAATTATCAAATCAAATTAAATTCATAACACAGATTATTAAATTTATATTGCCCAAATTTTCGGGATATCACATTGTCAAACCTTTTTAATATTTTATATGTGCTTATGCTTGTAAAAACTACTCAAGGAGATTGTACATATTATCTATATAAGATATTAACACAATATACTAATATTTCTTAATAGAGTGATCCTCTTATGTCTGTCTTCAAGTCTTAGTCGCGATAATTTACCCACATATGGATGATATATATATATATGTATGTATGTATGTATGTATGTATGTATGTATGTATATATGTATAGTGCATGCTAGTGATTGTATACTTGTTGTCGTCAAAATCATAGAATAGAGGTTCTAACAAATCGGCTTCACTCATCATCGATTATAATTTGTCTAATAAAATTTGATTACACCTTACCAATAAATCATTATTCAGCCTAAGGAGTGATTTTTGAGAGATAATCATATTCTCTTTTCGGTACACTTGGAGCTCATATCGAAGATGCTAACCTCTTCGATTGAAATGAAGTATTTTATTTCTGTTGCATGTCTTATTTCTACTTTTGCTTTATATTTTATGAACTCATATCAAAATACATATGTTTATATCTATATAAATCTGTTAGAACCTTATATTTCAATGTTTTGATAGTGACATCTATACAAGTATACATTATATATACTAACCACTTTTGCAGGAAACAATATCAACTTTACAAAGAGAAAATTGTATCAAAATGAAGACCAAATTGACGCTACAAGAATACAAAGTATTGTTAGTCATAGTGTCGATATCTAGAGTTATAAAGTTGTTAAAATCTCTTCTATGTAGTATGCACACACACATATACTCTTTTAGAAATTGAATTTTCAAAAACATCACAACAAACTTAAAATTCTGCCGGCTGAACCACCCAGGTCAGCCGACTGAATCTGTGCATGTACACATGAATATATTTAAATATTCAGCCGGTTGAAAACTACCTAAATCGAAATATTTCCTTACTGATTTCAAAATCGTCGATTCAGCTGGCTTTCATACTCTATTCAGCCAGCTGAATTTGTATAACGGCTTGTTTTCTAAAAGGGTGCCTCTTCTTCACGAAAGGTTACATATCTTAAATCAAGAGTTGCAGTTCTAACTTTTCATCTTTTCTTTTCACGAATGATTACAACTATTAAACTCTATATAAACCAAATTATTTCATTGTTTCCATCATCAATTCTATTTGCAGTTCTCTCTATCTTTACTATTGACCTCTCAAGCATTCAATTTCAAAATGCTCTATATTTTTGTTTACATGATCATTCAATAATATTTTCTTGTGATCAAAATTACTTCCTTTCTTCACAAACTACACGATATATCACAAAGAAAAAGATTATAGGAAGGGTGTATGTTATTGACTTATCGGTGCTATTCAAGAGCATACTTAGTCAAGTACATTTTGCTTTTTACAGTTGAAGTCCTATTGTAGTATCCTAAGGCGGTTGAAATCCTATTCGATCTAGGCGGTCGAAGTCCTATTCAGTTGCTCAGGTGGTATAATACATGTTCTTCCAGGTTAAGTGAGGGTTTCGATTAAATCCAAAAGGAGTCTAGAACTGGACGTAGTGCAAGAAGTTCGAACCAGTATGAAAAATCTCTGGTTTTATTTACTTTACCACTTTTACTTTTGTAGTTATATTTCGCACAAGTAAATAGTTTAGTTAATGTTTCATATTACATGATCCTTAGTCGCTTTCATTTGGTATCAGAGTGAGGTCATCATATAACCATAAACAACATTTTTGATATTCAAGTAATATGGAAAATAACATGACATCAAATTTTATTGAAGGTCGATCCATTGCATGACCACCACTATTTAATGATTAAACTTTAATAATTGTCAACTAGGATGAGAATTTACATGCAAGCAAATGGATATGACACTTGAAATTTCACTCAACAAGAATATTTTACACCTACTACTCCTTATGCAAAATGGTCAAATACATATAATTAGATGCTACTGCAAATGCTAAAGCTATTATTGTGCTATTTTATTCCTTAGTTAAAAATGGGTTTAGTAGGGTTAGTATGTGTACTTCAGCATATGAAATTTGGCACACTCTTAATGTTACCCACGAAGA
Source organism: Allium cepa (assembly GCA_030765085.1). Lineage (NCBI taxonomy): Eukaryota > Viridiplantae > Streptophyta > Magnoliopsida > Asparagales > Amaryllidaceae > Allium > Allium cepa. The sequence goes on from CM060940.1 coordinate 673,829,483, forward strand.
TACTAATAAGGTTAAACAAAGTAAGATATCCATGCTTAAGAATCAATTTCGGAATTTTAAAATGAAGCAAGATAAAACCATAAATGAGACGTATTCCATATTTTAAGATATATATCACTCACTTTTAGCATTAGGAGAAAAATATACTGATTTTGATATTGTTTTAAAATCCTAAACTCTTTAACATATGAGTGGGAACGAAAAGTCTTAGCAATTGAAGAAGCTAACGACATAAATAAAACCAGAAGAGTTAATAGAAAATCTCATGTCATGAAGTTAATTTTCTAGCAAAATGAGTTCAATCTCAAGATAGAAAAACAATAGCATTCCAGGCCAAAAAGAAGAATCCAACGAAGATCAAGATGATATGGCGTTCATAGCTAAGAATTTCAAAAAAAATTCTAAAATTTAGAAAGAACGGAAATTTTGAGAATAACAAAAACAAAAACTATCATCCTCAACTCTTGAATGCTATGAATGTCACAAAAAGGGACATATGAAGAAAGACTGTCCAGATCGCAAGAAAGATAGAAATCACTACAAAAGCAAGAGAAACAAGTCTTTTCAGTTACATGGGATGATTTACATTCCTCTTCCTCATCAGACAGCGACAGTGATTCAGAACAAGCCAACATATTCTTTATGGTTACAAACGATGATATGCCCAGTGAGAAAAGAGGAAAATGGATACTTGATAGTGGTTGCTCAAAATATATGAAGGGAAATAATAGATGTTGATAAACATTATCTACTCAGATGGAGGATCTGTCATATTTGGAGATAACTCCAAAGGATATAACATCGGCAAAGGCGATGTAAGCAACGACAGTACATCTAACTTACCTCTTATTACAAATGTTCCATTAATTAAGAATTAAACCACAATCTCTTAAGTATGATTCAACTCTATGATAAATATTTCAAAATTACTTGGGAAAAAGATAAATGTAATATTTATGGTAAAGATCAAATTTTAATTTTTGAAGGAAATAGTAAAATAAATGTATACGTTTTCAAATACGAAAATTAATCATAACATAAATTTATGTTTAGTAGCCAAAGAAAATGATCCTTAGTTATGACACAAGAGATTTTGTCACATAAATTTCAAAGCTATAAGTAAATTATCTAAAATTAATTTAGTGGAAGGATTACCAAAAATGAATTATAAAGTAAATAATATTTGTGATACCTGTCAATTAGGGAAACTAACGAAATCATCTTTTAAATCTAAGAAAATTATTTCTACATTACAACAACCACTTAAACTATTACATTTGGATCTTTTTGGACCTACTCAAGTTCAAAATAATAATCATAATAAGTATGTATTTGTAATTATGGATGATTTTTGAAGATGTATATGGACAATAATTTTTAAAAATAAAAGTGATACTTTTGAAAATTTTAAAATCCTTGCCAAAAGAATACAAAATTTCAGAAATTCAAAACATTAGAAGTGACCATGTCGGTGAATTTGATGATGATTTATTTGAAATTTACTGTTATAAGAAAGGATTTTTTTTCATTTCCTAGAACTCCACAAAAAATGGAGTTATGGAAAGGAAAAAACCCTACAAAAATGCATTAGAACTTTACTCGCGGTAGTAGTTTGCCAAAACATTTTTGTGCAGAAGCTGTAGTAACTAGCAACTGCCTGCTATGTTCTAAATCGTGTCTCTATTCGACCCTTAACTAAACACACACCATATGAGGGGTTTAATGAAAAGAAACCTAATATCTCATCTTTCAAAAAAATTGGTTCTAAATGTTTTTTATTAAACATAAAGATTAACTTGGGAAATTCCATCCAAAATCCAATGAAGGAATACTTATTGGATATTTGGAACGAAGTAAAGCATACATAATATACCATAAAAGAACAAAAATAATAAAAAAAACAATACATATTTCCTTTGATGAAAATTAAAAAATTAAAAATAATGATGAAGATGATGAAATAATACGAAGCAAAGTAATTCAGAGGATGAAAATATTGGTAATAATGTTGCAAATAATATTGAAAATTTATCCATTGAAAATGAAATACGTTCTCCACCTAGAGTATTAAGAAATCATGCCATCAAAAATATTATTGGAGAAATAAATACAAATGTAAGGACAAGAAGTCAATTAAATCAAATGGGACATGTTGCTTTTATTTCTAATATTGAGCCTAAAAATGTAAAAGAAACTTCAACCGATGACTATTGAATTTTATCTATGCAAGAAGAGCTAAAAAAATCGAACGGAACGATGTTTGGGACTTATTTCTTAGACCTAGTGATCAGACTATTAGTTATTGGTACAAAGTGGGTTTTAAGAAATAAAGTTGATGAGCAAGGAATATAATTCATAATAAAGCTAAATAAGTCTCTCAATGATACAATCAAGAAGAAGGAATAGACTATGAAGAAACATTTGCTCTCGTTGCTCAATTAGAAGCAATATATGTCTTGTTATCCTTTTCTTGTAATCATAATTTCAAATTATATCAATTGGATGTAAAAATGCCTCTTTAAATGGTTTTATAAAAGAAAATGTCTATGTAGAACAACCACCTTTGTTTATACATGAAAAATATCCATATTATGTTTATAAACTAAAGAAAGAATTAAATGGTTTAAAGAAGCACATCATGCTTGGTATGATCATATCAATAGCTATCTTATAAACTCACGTTTTGAAATTAAAAAGGTAGATCAAACACTTTTTATTAAACATGATAAGCAAGGTATTTTAATAATTCAAGTTCACTTCGACGATATTATTTTCAGCTCTCCGAACGAAATATTGTGTAAAGAATTTTCTAACATTATGAAAAGAGAATTCAAGATGCCAAATATGGGTGAACTCTCATATTTTCTCGGTTTACAAATTAAACAATTAAGTAATGATATTTTCATAAATCAAGAGAGAAACTGCAATAATTTAATAAAACATTTTGATATGGAAAACAATTCTGCAAAATCAACTCCAATGAGCACTACGGTACATCTCGATCGAGATAAAAATGGTAAAAGTACGGACCAAAAACTATATCGGAGTATGGTCGGTTCTTTAATATATTTGACCGCTAATCATCTCGATATAATGATGAGTGTGTGTCTATGTGCACGACTTCAAGCAAATCCGAAAGAATCATATTTGCGAGACGTGAAACTAATTTTGAGCTACTTACGCAACACTAGATACTACGACCTCTTTTATCTGAAAGGATGACCTTTCGAATTAGTATCATACAGCGATGCTGACTTCGGTGGATGTTAAATAGACCGAAAGGGTACGAGTGGTACATGCCACTTCATTAGACAGTCTCTAATATTGTGGTTTACTAAGAAGAAAAATTGTGTCTCACTCTTGACGTGTGAAGCAGAATATATCTTTGATGCTTTGGCGTGTGCACACACAAGTGATATGTATGCAACAAACTCTTTAGGATTTCGGTATAAATCTTTCTAAATTAGCAATTTATTGTGATAGCACAAGTGCAAGTAATTTGTCAAAAAATTCGATAAATCATTCACGAACTAAACATACTGATATCCGACATCATTTTCTACGTAACAACATAGAAAAATATATTATTTCTCTCCAATTCGTATTTTTAGAAAATCAAATTGCAGACATATTTATCAAGCCATTAAATGAGAATGCTTTTATAAGACTAAGACAAGAACTTGGAATTGTATCACTACTAGAATTATAATTTTTTTATTTCCATAAGTAATAGAGAAATAAGTGAATAAAATGTTCAACCAAATTGGCACATCTTCTCTTGCATTACGAGCTACTATTTTAGGTGAATCATGTAAGGACATAAAACTTGTGTTTATATTAACCATTAAATAAATATAGATATATATAATTTACAGGTTACAAATCAAAAGGAGATATTCAACTCTCAAAATATTTCTAAAAATAGAAATCACTTATATATAAGAACAGAATGAGTGTAGATGAAATAAATATTAAAAAAATCATCTTTTTGGATAAAAACAAAAAAATAAATTAAAAATGTCTTCCTAAGTGAATTCTGCATACCCATCCATTGATTTCAGCTCATCCACTACCACACCTTCTAATAACTCAACTCCTATATATATTATCGTACACATTACATCTTCTTTAAATCTTGACATTGGCTAAACTTCGAATGGAAAACGAGTCAGAAGGAACATAGATTTTGGTTCACCTTCTACACAACATCAAATAGACGATATACATCATTTTCAACAAGAAATAATTAGCATTCAACGCGAAATGTACTATGAACAGAAAATCAAAGTGTAACAACCCGTACTTTTCCGATAACTAAAATATGGAATTAAAGAAGATTTTATAATTTAACATTTGAGGAAATAAAAAATTATGATTTATTTGTGAGAAAAAAAATTAGAGTCGAATTTAATAATGTTAATTTAAGGTGGTTGCTAACTATTTTAATGCAAGTCCAATAAATTGAAATGATTGTAAAGTTACAATTGGTTACAGACTGTAAATAAGAAAATAAATCAAATGTTGTAATAAAAAGAGAAATTATACGTATTTAAATGAAATTGGTTAATATAGAATGGTTAACACGTATGTGAATTTATTAGCTTCGCTTGTAAACAATAAACATAGAAATATATTTGAATTGGTAAATTGTAACTAAGGTTTAATTATAAATTCACTATTTAATTCTTGAGATAAATTGGAAATCGATGCAATTAATCTACTGAAATATTGGAGTTAATGAGAATTAAAATGATAAATGCAGAATAATTATGTAATAAATGGTAAACAAATGTTAATTTTAACATAGATTAATAATGGATTGAATAATAAAATGAAAAATCAAATAAATGGATTTATTGGAATCTAAAATAATAATCAATTGAATTTATTACTATTGAAATCGAACATCGTAATTAGTGCAATATTTAATCAAAATTGGCTGTGTAACATTGGATTTGGCATGGAAAATTTGTTTTAAAAGATTATAAGTTTATAGGTAATCAAAATGACAAAAATTAGCTAACTTTTGAATTTGAATTAAAAAGTGATTTAATCAATTTAATAATAATTTGTTTAATTAACGTGAAAATAGCCATTTTGGCTACTGTCTCTGATTTCGACGAAATTAGATTCGTCGGATCCGTGACCGTGAATTATTGTAAGATTTCAAGTTTGGTAGCGATCGGACTTGTCGTTTGATCGTGCGGGCTCAAAACGCTCCAATTTAATGAAATTAATTTAAATAAGCTAATTTTAAAAGCTAACTTCTTCATACGATGGAATTAGGACTTGAGACATGTTCCATTGAATTTAAACATATTGAAATATCTATTTCAATATATTGGATGAACTACTTTCGACCCTGAAACGGAACGTGCTTTTGGTTCATTATTGTCATTTCAAATCGATTCGATATGTTCATTCTTTCTTATTGGGCCTTGCCTATATAAATAGATTCTTCTAAACCCTAGCAGCCTTTCTATTTCTCATTACATTACGTACAATTCTATCTATCTGTGCCTCCTTCTCAAATGGAAAAAACCCTAATTCCTAGATTCAAATGCAAATCAAAATCAAATTGAAAAATTAAATCTGCTCAACTATATCATATTTTATACCGTTTTGAAGCTCTCGACCATACAAATCTACGACAAGTGTTCGTTTTCTGAAATAGTGATCAAGTCAATGACAAATCACAATCAAAGTTGAATTGGGGGTTTTTAATCTAGGCATCAATCGACGAAATTGAGATATGAGTTTTGTAGAGCTCATCATCTGGAGTTCATTGCTTGTTGTTGCTTGGCCTAAATTTTGTCTTTGGTGGTAGAATCGATGAATTAGGGTTCAAAACCCTAGAAGTTGAAGGCGGCGACACAATGTCATGGGGATCCCGGAGGACTCGAGAATGGGCCAAGGAGACGTAGCTCGTACAGGCGGAGAGGATGGTGTGGTCGGCGATCGCTAAGTGGTTGGAGGCATGGGTTATGGGTGGTCAAAGTTGTGGGTGAAGGTGGTTAGCGTGTTTTGTGCATACGAGATTGAAGGGTTGGCATGACTGTAGCATGGTGAAGAAGGCAAGTAACGTGGCAATTTTTTTATTTTAATTTAAACTTTAAAATTCAATCATTCTAACTTATTTAACTCTTTCACACGAGCTTGGATTCACATGTGGTTTTCTCTGCTACAGTCATATCGAAATTTTGGACATTTTGGAATTAGTTTAGACGAATTATGAGACTGTTCAATTTTGGGTCTCTAATTGGATTTTAAATCGAATTAAAATCATAAGTGAGTGTTTTAACCCACCCACAACTACTAAATTGTCTTAAGTTAGTTAAATTGAATTTAAGATATGATGAAAAATTGATTGATTGATGTTTGGTATACTTAAATTATCGTTCTAGTTAAATCTGACTTTTATTGTATTTAATCACCATTAATTTAATATTAAATTTTAAATTGCCAGTTAATACCTGTTATTAATAATCAGCCACTTGTTATTGATTGGTTTGAATGATGATTGTGATGGATGGTTAATTGTTGATATTGGATGACTGGATGTTATATTTATATTGTTATAACACTGCAAGTTCCCTTAATTTATTGTTAGAAAAATCCCTGTGGGTTGAAATGATACAACCCGAGCGATCTGTAAATTCGGGAAAATCAATAGGTGTTGAAATGATAAATCCGAGCGATTTTATGGATTTTGAATTTTATTCGGGATTGTAGGTTGAAATGATATATATCCGTAAATATAAATAATTACAGATTGAAATGATAAATATCCCTATCACTTGATTATAGGGTAGAAAATTATATACAGACACCGGATTGGTTAAATTAAATAATTTTAAATCCTTAAATTTTGAATTCAGTTAAATGATATTTTGAAATAAAATTGGATTTTATATAAACTAAATTATTTTCGAAAATCCACGCTTTAAATGTTCAAATTGGAATTGGTTTAAATAAATTGTTTAAAGAATTTAAATTGAAAATTTAAAGTTGGATTTGAAGTATAAATGAAATTGATCAGAATTGAGCTTTTGAAATACTTGAATATTCAGACTTTGAAATCTATTAAATTTGAAATAGTTTAAATTTATATTTAGAACATGGGTTTGAAATCGATATTGATTAAACGATTTTAAATGAAAATCTGAATTGAAAGAAAAATTTAAACTTGTTGATTTGAAAGCTGGATATGGTCCAGATGTGTTGAAATGAAAGAAATAGCTTAATTTGATATTAACTTCAAATTAATTATTTTAATATAGACTGTTTAAAGATTTATTATTTTAAAATTCTGATTATTAACATTTTCAAACTATTAAACTATTTTAAAATGTTTTAACCAATTTTAAAACTATATTAAACCGTTTTAATCTATTTTAAACCATTTTAATCTTTTTTAACTATTTAAACTATGTTAAACTATTTTAATCCATTTTAAACCATTTAATCTATTTAAACTATATTAAACTATTTTAATCTATTTTAATATATTTTATGCCTTAAAATATTTTAAACTATTTTAAACTATTTTAACTATTTATGACTCTTTAAACTACTTTCTAAACTTTCAGACTGTGTAAAGTTGAAGTGTTTATATTTAAATCCTTCATTTAAAGCGAATATGGTTAAACAATGTTATAACCTAAGTTGGGATTTGAAATGATATTTCCTAGTGAAATGACATATTTGAGTAAATATGATGATTTTGAAATAAGGATTTGATTAACCTATCTTATCGATATGATTTCGAAAATGAATATGATTCGAAAGTGAATATGATTTCAAAAATGAACATGATTTCAAAAGTGATATGGTTTTGAGAATATGATATTTTGATAGTAATTATAAATTGGTTTTGGAAGTGTAAAAGAACAATCTGGTGTGAAATAAGCATTTGGTTGTTAAAGAGACCGGATCAGATATTGTCATACTCTCTGCCAATACCAAATACCACTTTAACAACTGTGTATGTGGTGGAGATTCTAGCATAAAGTAGGATGGTTTGGTGAACGTTTTTGTATGAGGTATTTACTTGGTTCTGAATCCCGTTTGTCAGCTTGATGTGGCTAAAACAGGGGCCATGCCGGGCCAAGTGAGGACGCACCTCCGATCAGACACATTCTTTCGATACCATATTATGACTTTGTGATTGATTTGGTGATCAACCCTCGATTTGATTTTAGGAGTGTGTTTCGAGGTGGGCGGTAGTAGCTGTTATGCGTTACCACCAGTCTAGATCAACAAAATGGTAGAATCCTACCTTGGACATTTCCTCATGTGCCTTGTCACATGCCTTATCGCGCCCACTATGAGTTTGGTTCGTACCGTACCTATGAAGTGCTCACTGAGTAAACCACCGGTTTGGTGGAGCGTACAATATATTTATAGACTAAGGGAATACATAAATGTTAAGGGAGATATGGGTAATGCCTTAACACTATTTTAATACTTGCTTTACTATAGACATATTATAATAGCATATTATACTACATAGTGGATAGTTTTACGGATCATTAGGGATGGCAATCCCGAACATCTCTTAAGTTATTGCACGTACGTTAGACACTGGATAGGAGATGTGAAATCCCATAAACATCTCTGAAGCCATCACATGGATATTTATTTACTGTTGATTTAACTTACATAAGATATTTTAGTTCTGACTCAGTGTTTTGTCCTTTCATTACGCTCGGGTCAGTTTGAGTTTTTCAGTGTATTGAAGACTAATTTCTGAAGGATGAAGACGAAGATTCAGTATATCTTTATTATTTATTATATTTATCCAACTGCATCATATTGTTCCGCTGCATTATTTATTTATTACTGCTATATGTGCTCTGATATGTATTATAAAAGTGTAATCAATGTTATTTGTAAAACAGCTTCATGAACTGTTTATTTGATTATTATATTTTATCATTCTGCTGTGAGATTCATTGTTTTTGTTTTTCTTTCTTTCTCTGCTTTTTTTTAGTTACCCATAACAACCCTCCCTTTCGAATGGTTTGAGTCTGACTGTGTGGTTTATTGTCGATTTAAATCGTCCAATAAGGTGGGTAGTTATACAAGGAGCTCGTTTGGGTTTCCTCGAGAAATTTGGTCTTAAGATTTGTGGTAATCCTCCTACGAGTAAGATCATCTAGAGACAATCACCTCATATCACAGAAGCACATCCTCGTAATTCATGGGAAAAGGTCCATCGACCAAATTTACTCATGTTCGTAAAAACTTTTTGTCCCCTCTCAAAATATTGAAGGAGAAGACAAAAGTTGAACCAGATTCATTTGAAGGTTGCTCAACAGAAGAATCCAAGTCTTCTAAAAATAAATAAATTCATGTACGCTGAAGTGTCTACATAATATATACATATACATATACATATATATGTGTTTCCATATAGTGAATATTCTTAAAATTTATTGAATAAAATTGTTTACATTGTTTAATATGAGAATAAATCTCTTATAAATATGCATGTATATGTAATATTCTGATTATGTTTGGATATAAGCTGATTTGTGCAAAGATAATAGATTAAGCCGCTTAACGCCCTAGTTCAAATGGCTGAATCTTCAAACACCCATCAATTTTTCCCAGCATTCAGCCGGCCGATCCAAAAAATTTAAACGGCTAAATCGATCCATTTTTGGCCTATTTCTTTATTGGTTTCATTTTTAAAGTATTAAGCGGGCTACCCAAGCAACGCATCCGGTTGAACATTCAACCAAGCTATATCTCCACTCTATAATCAGACGGTTGAATTGCTCCTACCAACCGGCTGATGCATCAAATTTTTATTTTTTTCAAATAACCGGCGTGCCTTTTAGGGCACCCATTCAACTCTCCGCCAAACAATATATCTATACAACCCTTTATTTCCTTATCACTCTTCAATTCAAAAACAAAAACCCATTCTCCTTAAATCAAAAAATCACTTTTTTTAACATCAAATCTCTCTTCAAATCAAACAATGGCTCCAGGACCCAAAAGATTAAGACGGGTATCCACTTCTGCTAGCCCATCTCAAGACCAAATCAGGGCATGACTTCATGATGATACATCTGTTATAAGATTCAATAGCATGAAGAATTCGAAAATCTTTAAAAGAGCTTTAATGAAATTCGCTAATTTCAATGTGTATGGAATTCAGGAGATCGTGAAGGCAAATAATTTTGATTCTCTTACAGGGTATGATGCTAACAATGTCAAGACTTACCCTCTTCTGATTAAACTTTCTTTGCAAATATGAACTTAGATCATCAAAATCCACAAAATAAAACTGATTGATTTTGGCAATGGTTTGTGGCGTTAAGATTTATCTTCCCTTACAATGTTTAGAACATATTTTAGGATGTCCATCTCAAGGCTTAAATATTGATGAAACTGAAGTTGACATGTTTCATCGAGATGAAGTGCAACATAGATTTCTATCCGACAATATGACTGAACCAAAATCTAATGCATTGTGTCTAAAAGCTAAGTTAATTCATCGTGCTCTTATTTGATCACTTCAACTCGAACCAATAGCTGAGAAAAGGTTTATAAAAGGGATTTTCAAGCTCTGTATGCGATTTACTCATCTAAACCATTAAATTGGTGTGACGATCCACTCTTTCGACCCTTAAAAAATTGACATAAATACACCCATTATATAATATGCCGAATGATCGAGTGCCGGAAAGACAGATTGTTGAGGGAAAATAAAGTAGGTAGAAGAAAGAAGAAACTAAACAAAACAGAATCACACAGCGGACAGAATATCATATAATATAAGCAGTTCTTCACACAAATCAAAACTGTGACGTACATATCTCACATCAGAGTACACAAATCAATAATTACCAACCTGGATAGTTATAACAACCTTCCCTAACAATTGTTGGTAATTTCAACAAAACACTGCAGTGGAAATAAACAAGTACGAGAATACGTCTCGATCTCCAGCTCGTCTTCGGAGCTCCATAGCATCCTAACCAGAACCTGTAATAATCAGTCTGACCCGAGTATTAAAATAAAATAACGCTCGAGTCAGTTTGGAAACCCAACGTAATAAAACACACTCAATTTGAATTATTAAAGTTTTCAAAGTCCTTTGAAAATCAAAAGTATCTCATAAGACCACGCCACTCATAAATACGAAGGGTTTTTACCTTACGATAAGCAAAACATTTCATATCAAAGTCATCTGATATTATAATAGCGTCTAAGTACAAATACTTATTCAAATAGCTGAAATGCTTGCATCTCAAATTTCAGCATAGTTGGTATGACGACCTGACCTTCTCGATCCTCGAAAATCAACACAAAATACGCCAAAATATAATATGCCGATGATCGAGTGCCGGAAAAGACAGATAGTTGAGGGAAAAGAAAGAAGATAGAAGAAAGAAGGAACTAAAAAATAACAGAATCTCACAATCGCAGCGGAACAAAATATAATACATAATATCATATCTTTACACAAAATGAAAACTATATCTGTTTTTATATAATACATCATTAGAGTATCACAAACAAATAACAATTACCAGCCTGACAATTTCATACAATTACAGCAGCGGATATAAACAAGTACGGATAATACATTTCGGTCTCCAGCTCCTCTCCCGAGCTCCATAGCATCCTTTCCTGTAATCTATAATACTCGGTCTGACTCGAGCATTATGATGAAATAACACTCGAGTCAGTCTGGAATACCAGCGTGAGAAATCACACTCAAATTGGTTATTAAAGTTTCAAAATCTTTTGAAATCAAAAGCATCTCGTAAGACTACGCCACAAATAAACATGTCGGTTTTTTACCTCACGATAGCCAAAACACTTTTTATTAAAATCCTTTGACATTATAATAGGGTCTATTTTCAAATACTTATTAAAATAGCTGGAATTGTTACATTTATTAAATTCCAGCTACTAGCCACAATTGTGGGTAATACAAACAAAACCGTAAAGGCACGTAGGAAGAATGGATTTCCAACTAATGACTAGGCACTGTGGTACCACCTGTCATAGTACGTGGCCTAGATCACCGTACCGAGGATTACTTCCAATCCCCTACAACACAAGACCGGGACTACCCCTTACTGGATAATCCCGAGTAAGATCACTCCACGGTTGGGATTAACAACCGCACCACTAGGCCAAATAAAAAGGGACATCTAGACAGGGAAGACCTCACCCTAATGGGTGCTACCCACATAGCCTTGCTGCATAACCCCTGATTCTCAGTCATTACCGGTTGATGAGGCTTGTGGCTAAGCGTTACCTTTTTAGTTTCACTTAGAATGCTCACCGTCCACTTGACGATGTTCCGAAAGCATTCATCCATACAAGTCCGTCCCGGGTTCGAATGGAACGAAGGCACTACTCCTACTACATCCATTTTGGAATCATCCTCAGCATTAGTAGCGACTAACCCTTGCACTTCACTGCCCCATCTTCGACTCCGAACTCTTTTTTCCCACGAAAACGTACAAATCGGATCGAAGTGGTTTTCGAGAAATAAATCCCGATCCCGGCCTCTTCGAAACGATCAACGCATTGGTCGATATTGATAGTCGGTGATTTAACTATCAATTAACATCCACAACATCCATCAAACAATAAATAATTACCCAAATTATTTATTAATATCAAAATATCTTCACAAGATATATTTCCACTTTTCAACCCTTTTTGAAAATAGTTTCCAAAATCGCACTCTTCTCATGGAATGGATTCCCATATATTTATTTCCACTGAAAACACAAGTATAAATACCTTAGATTTCAAAACGATTAAATCACTTTATTCTAAAATATACCTTAAATATTTAAATTTGGCTACTTAAACATTTTATTCAAAACTATATTTTTAAAATATTTAAAGCAAAACTATTTTATAAGATATAAACCAATTATATAATAATGGTTAAGTTACACTAAATTTTAAAAGAGGAGTTACAAAATTCTATACTAGTTTCGAATAACTTTAACCAAATTATCTTTAAAATAAATCAATTTTATAAAATATAAATATTAAAAATATTCTTTCAAAACGTAATCCTAATTAATCCTTTAAAATAATTATTACTATAACTAATTTGATAAATATTCACTTTTAAAAATTTTACCACTTAAATAATAATTTCTTGAAACCATTCTTTTAAATCAACTTCAAAACTTCTTACTTTCACTAAAAAATCTTCTTTAAAAACGTACTTGGCTTTTCAAGGGAATACACTTCCATTTTAGAATAAACCAAAGAATTCTTTCAATAAATCCCGCTGGATTTATCTCAATTTAAATTTATGTTTAAATCCCGTAGATTTCTCCCGACACTTTAAAAATAAACCCTTTTTGTTTTTAAACTCATTTCCCATTTCCTGGAAATCACCCCCAACATATACTTAAATATTTAAAATATGATCACTAAATTCTTTATCCAATTATACTTTTGAAATCTATAAAAGTTTCTTGAGTAACTTAAATCAAAAATTTCCTTTTTATATGAAGTTATTATATCAGATATTTATATTAAAATTTCCTTTTTAGTACCTAGTAATACTTTACCTTTAAGATAATTAAATACCATAATTACTTAAATAAATGTTTACTTACACTTTAAACAATTATAATATTATTTTCTTTCTTAAATATTCTAAAACACATTTTAAACTGTCCATTTATATTTTGAAAGCTTTTCTTTAAAACATACTAAATTTCCAGGAAAAGGTACACTTTCCATCCTTTAAAAACAATCTTACTATTATTTTTAAGCAATTTGCACTTTTTATAGAAATTCCCACTGGAAACCTATATTTTCAATATTTATCCCCGATAAATATCCACTTCATTTATAAACCCAGTTTATAAATTTTCATTTCACGTTTCCTTTTAGATCAAAATTTCAAAAACACTTTAACAGACCCCAAACCAATTTTCGAATTTAATTCCTTTAAATTCTTTACTTAAAAATTTCCTTTATTTCCTTTTAAACCCAATTTATTTTATTTATATTTTAAATTGCCAGATTGTATTCATCCAATCATAGCACAACACAATTTAATTTTCAAATTAATCTATCACGGTATATAAATAAAACACATCATCAATTATGAAAATAATTTCTATATTGCGAGGAATCCAGTTGGATCACTCCAACCTATTTTCACTGCATCCACAGACGTTAGCATAACAGATAAAATATCATATCCAGACTGATAATAATATTCACATTCAACCAATCAATTATTTATTTAAATTTTAACTATTTAAATTAACTGAAAATTCCAGATGTGAGTGAGATTAACTCACCTTGAGTTTCGACAAGTGTTTTAAATTTTAAATTAAATCGAACCATTCAATTTAATCCAAAATTTATACTTGCCCCAAATATCTCCAACCTGCTGCAACGGGTAGATCGCGTCGCTGAGATTCCGGCGCTTCTTGTTTCGCCCAATTTCGACCTCGCATGCATTAGTTATGAAATTTATTAGTTTGAATTACAAATTAAAACAAATTTTTTATAATACCGAACAAAAAAAAACAGGCTGCAACCTTCTTCAACAACACGCACGTCTCCAGGGTTTGAACGAACCCATTCACGCCGCCGTTAGGGTTTGAAACCGCCTCCTCCTCGATTGCCTAGGCCACGATCAGCCACCACCACACGAACGGCCTTCGAGAGCTCCACCAAAACCCTTAACCCCGATGAACTCGAGCTCTCCATTAACATAGAAATCATGATCGAACCGAGCACAAACACAGACAAAATCCGAGCGATCCACTACACAATACAACATCTCGGTAGTTGGATTTAAAGCTTTCGGCAAGCTCTTGATTTTTGTTGTTGAAGGTTTTTGAAATTAGTTTGTGGATTTGGAGAAAATTCAAGGTGAAGCTCAAGGAATTTCGGCCATTGGAGCTCATGCTGGCGGCTAAGGAAAGGGACCAGGGTTCTCTTGCGCTTGAATATATATATATATATATATATATATACACACACACACACACACGTATTCTATTATTTAATATTATTCTCAATTTTTACAAGATTTCGGAACGGACTCCAAATAAGACACGCCGCCAGGCGATTTTAAGGTTTTATCCACGTTCCGAACACAATGGAACGTGTTTCGGAGGCTAATTCGAACATATGCGCGAGTTACGGGAATAAACGATCAATTTTAAATTAAATCGATTAAAATGGTTTCTATGCGTTTTGAGCTGTCACGGTCAAACGACAACTCCGATTGCTACGAAAATTGAAATCCGATAATAAGTAACTATTACGGATCCAATGGAACTGGTTTCGTTGAATGTTAAATTCCGAGACCGTGCCCCGGAAGGCTTTTAACTCGTCGATTAATTCGAGCAATTTCCAAAATCGTCGAAATCTTTTAAAACTTCACTTTTAAAATTTTACTAACTCAAAAATAAATCATATAGAATTTATATTCACACTAGAAATCATTCTGATTCATTTCGAATCAAAATATGATTATTTACATTATTTAAATATTAAATTTCATTATTAAAATAATATAAAATTCCAAATTTAACTTATCGACTTTTGATTCCATCCAAAGGTTCAATATTAGAATTCAAATCAAACTAGACTTAAAATAAACCTTAGGAACCATTTTCATAACCATTTACATCCAGATTTACAAATTATTCCAGTTCCAAATATTTAATTATTATCATTATCCAATTTCAATTGAATTGCCATATTTGAATTTTAACTAATTCTATAAATTCTATTAATTTAACAAAAATCTTCTAACTTCAAAATCAATTCAAAATCCACATTTAACATTTAAAATGAATTAAATGTTCAAAATCTAACGACCAAAATTCTGGATCGTTACAGTTGGGCACAATCAAAACCGTTCGACGCTTATTAGAGATTGGATTCTATATAAATGAATAGGTATTGGGGTATCACTTGTCACTGTACACGTCTACAAAAAATGTAACGAGTACCATGCTGGAATCACCAGCCACACAAGATCGGACTATCCCTAACCTAGATAGACCGAATATGCTATCACCCCGGATGTTCCCACCCTTTCTGAGCTCCTTCCATAAATCGTAGTAATAATATCCGTGGGTTTCTAGAAAGGGGATAAACATACCCTAAGGGTGCTACCCACTTAGCCTTACTGCTTCTCTCATTCTTTTTAGTCATTCCTGGTTGATGTGGCTAGAGGCTACGATTACCATTTTAGAAAATTTCACTTAGAATGCTCATTGCCCTCATATGACAATGTACAGATTGCATTCATTCATACAAGTCCGTTCAAGGTCCAAACGGAACCAAAGGCACTATTCCTACTACATCCATTTTGGAATCACCCTCAGGGTTAGTAGCGATTAGTCCTTGCACTTCACTACTCCATCTTTGGCTCCACGCTCTTGTTTTCACATCAAAAACGTACTCATTGGGTCGAAGTGGTTTTTGGATAACTTACCCTATCCTGATCTCTTCGAAACAATGTTCGCTTTTTTAGGTAAACTCAACCCGGTTCTCTAGAAAGTTAACAGGCGTGAATAAGATCAGAGATCACCTCCTAACTGTTAGTGGACGAATTTCCTTATAAACACCCTAGAAGAACAAAACGAGTCTATATGTACAGTATAGCACCACGAACGGTAACTGTACCATATAATTCCCGTATCTCTCCTAGATATTTTCAAAGTTATATTTTGGGTCCAGATTTGATAGTTGGTTATTTAACTATTAAATAAACAATCATTCAACCAAATATTTCTTTTCCATTGAAAAACTCTAGGTATTATTTAATTTAAAATTTTAAATAAATTAAATCTCTTTATCCAAAAGCATGTACTTATCTTATCGAATTCATTATATTCACAAATTAACCTTTTTCAAAAATATTTGAAAACCCTTTTAAAACAATATGGAAAGTACCACTGTGGTATCAAACAATAGATTCACAACTCAATCGTTACGTCTCTATCCCAGGGAAATCTAAAACTTAACTGCAACACTCACTGCCTTCGATTACGCCATGCGAGTATACCATTACTTTCCGAAAACTTTATTGAAAAATTATCTCAAAATAATGCTTATAAGTTCTAAAATAAATTTCCAAGTTTAATCTAGATAAATATACTTAAATAAAAAGTTATTATACAAATCCATATTAATATTATAATAATTTATCTTTTAAAACCGCAATGTTGACTAATTCTTAAATAATAATAATAAATCTTTAACAATTATTATAAGGTAACTAACTAATAATTAAATATGTTTTAAACAATTTAAAATAATTAAATAACTAATTTCTAGAATACTTAACACTT
Organism: Allium cepa; assembly: GCA_030765085.1. Lineage (NCBI taxonomy): Eukaryota > Viridiplantae > Streptophyta > Magnoliopsida > Asparagales > Amaryllidaceae > Allium > Allium cepa. The sequence goes on from CM060940.1 coordinate 673,846,813, forward strand.
TAAAGTTACCTAGTCAATAATTAAAAATCCTCTTTTTAAAACAAGCCCAATTTCTCGATCCTAAATTCATTTCGTAAATTTGGAAATCTTACTTGAATCCAGTATAACCAATTTTATACTTATTTCCAAATCCACTTCTATCATTCCAATCTATAAAAATCTCAATTTTTAAATCTTTTATATTTAAACAAGTACCACTTAAGAATTTATTATTTAAAAATCCTTTTATATATTTTATTCGAAAATCTCTGTTCACAATATCCCAAATTAGTTAAGTACAAATTTTTAAAACCATTATTTTATCAAATCAGTTAACCCAAAATCCAATATAAATATTTTACTTCAAAAATCTTGTAAAATTCTTTTTTTCAATTCAAACCATATTTACTGGTTCTTAAAATACCAAAAATCTAGGCTAAAATGCCTTAGCATCCAATCAAATCACACAAAAATCCATCACAGATTATTCCAACAAAACATATATCACTATATATGAAATTAAATTCAACATTTTGAGAAATCCAGTTGGATCCCTCCAACCTATTTTCCAGCATCCATAGCTGTTAGCACAACATAAAAATACCAATTCCGCTTCGAGGCGGAAAATCGCGGTATATAGGGTCATCCGATCTTATACGGGGCACGTAGGGTCTCATCCACTATAAATATGCGGGAATATCAATCACTCCAATATATATATACACACTACTATATATAATATCACATTCAACTGATTAAAATATATTAATTCAACCAATCAATCATTAATTAATTTTAACTATTTAAAATTAAAACCAGCAGTCCAAAATTGAATGAGATTAACTCACATTGAGTTTCAACTCGCCAGACGTTCAAATTTTAAATTAAATCGAACACGTTTGATTTAAACTAAAATTTTAACTCGCTCCAAACGTCTCCAGATCTGTTCCACAGTATAGTGCTCATCGCCACGACTCCAACGCCACCTGTTTCATCCGATTTTGACCTCATATGACGAAGATATGAGTTTTTTTAAAGATTTGAATATAAATCACATGAACAATTTCTTTTTTCATTTAATAACCTAAATCGAGCCATATATTTCGAATGAGCCGATCTGGCCGCTCCTTTTCATTTCCCTCCATCCTCTTCGTTTCTCAGATTACGAACGAAGCCATCATCACATTCAACCCCTGTCATGCCGCTCCTCCTCAAAGCCGCTAGAAATGATCGAGCTCTACCACGACGAAGAGCATCGCGAACCCTACCATCGGCTATGGCCGCTTGAAGCTCGGCTCTTCCCACGGATAGAAAAAAGTGCACAAATGTACGCCCTCCATAGCCTAATTTCATCCTATCTGTAGCCTTAAATTCGATCATAGTCGTTGGATGCCTCGATCTCGCTATGCTCTACGATTTTTGTTTTAGAAAGTTTGGAAAATATTGCACTGATGGAGAGATAAATGAGGGAGAAGGAAGGAGTGTTTTGGCCACTAAACTATAAAGGAGGCGCGACTACATGAACAAGGCCTAGGGTTAACTGTGTAGGGGTGTATATATGCGTATACAAATTATTTTAATATTATTTTTCACAATATACATACTTTTTCAGACGAACTCCAAACGAAGCAAGCCGCCTAGCATTTATAATGTTTTACCCTTATTCCGAGCACAATGGAACATGTTTTGTAGCTTAATTCGATCGTATGTGGAAGATAACTTTTCGAATTGAATTAAAATATTAAATTCTCGATATTAAACTCAATACGTTTCTATTCCGTATGACCAAACGGTAACTCCAAAAGCTACAGAATTTGAAATCTGATAATAATACACTATTACAGATCTAGTGGAATTGGTTTCTTCAAATTCCAAGATTATGCCATGGAAGGCTGTTATAACGTGTCAATTGAATCGAGCGATTTTCACAATTAACGGAACTGCTTGAAATTTGATATTTTAAAATCCTACTAACTCAATTATAATTCAAATAGAATTTATATTCATATTATAAATTATTATAACTTATATTAAATCAAAATTCAATTATTTACGCCATTACCATATATTAATTCCACCATTAAATTTGTATATAAATTTTAAACTTTAAATTTATTGACTTTTAATTCCATTTAAAAGTCTTTCACCATCGCTCTAACTCAAATAGAGTTTAAAACAACTTAAAAATCATTCCTATTCACTAACTCCAAGTTCCCATATTTACCCAATTTCAAATATTAATTTACTGTTTACCAAATCAAATTGATCACTATATTTGAAATTTTAACCCATTTAACTAATTCAACCAAAATCTCCATATTCAAAACCAATTAATATTTCAGATTCAACATTTAAAAATGAATTAAACGTTCAAAATTGAATGACCAAAATTCCGGGTCATTACATTCCTCCCCCTTATAAAAATTTCATCCCCGAAATTACTAAGGTAGGAAAAATGCTCCTAAATCCATTTATCTTTAAAACCCACTTACGTGAAATCCTACATACACTTTCTCTAAACTCTTTTAGTTTTTATCCAAAACAATTTGTTTCCATTTCTAAACTCAAAAACCTAGATTCCTAATACAATTCAAAAATCAACATTTCTAGCCAACAAAAGTTTTCCTAAATTTTTTTTCATAATTTTCTAACTACCTAGATTTTTCGAAAATTTTGACAGAGTCTCCTTTGTATGGAGAGCCTTTTGCAATCTCACAAATATGATAAAAATATATACATCAACCAACATGATCGGAAAAACAATATATATATATATCAATATATTATCATTTCGCATTTAATGCGTAAGCATACCTTTATTGTAGTAGTTTTAAATGAGCGGCTTATTTTGTATGCATTTACACAACCATAATCTATCCAAAAGTTCCCTATACCTGTACTTTCTCAAAATAAGCACATAAGTTTCATAAACATGAAATTTTAATAACATTTCATTTCTTTAACTAGATATACATATAAACTCCATAAACCGAACATGCCAATCATATATTACAAGAAATTTTAAGGTTCCAACACTAATTTAATTTTCTTTCCATGGGTCCATATATCATTTCATTCAATTCGAAATGATTTACAACCAAATTTATTGTATTCAATTTATATTTATAATAACCAAACTCATATCCATTCCAAATTGATTTATATGTGCTTTACTTGTCTAAATTCACCTCTATTTAAATTCAAATTGATTCACAATCAATTTATTCGCATTCCATTTATATTCACTCCTACTATATGCAAATCCATTTTATCAAACTTCAATTTAACCCTTTTTAAATTGATTGGAATCAATCTTTTCTATTTTCCATTTGATCCTTAGTCAAGTTATCCACCAAACTTTGTTTGCTTTATTATATTACACAACATTCCTATCCATGTTAGTTTATTGATGAATTCATTTCATAAATAATCACTTAATTTAAGTTTTCATGGCAACCAAATTCTAATTCATTTCAATTTGAATCTCACTCAATTTATTTTCTTTCATTTACTTAGTATATTTAATTTATATTATCGCTTTGGAATCGTTTCATATAGATCAACTCTTGAATAATTTATTATAATATAACATGGTTCCTGCACTTGCATCGTATTAATTCCATTCTCAACTTATATTACATCTTTTCAATTCACTTTCATTTTATAGTGAATGGAATTTCATTTTAAGTTAATTTATTTATAAACCATTTCATAAAGTTATTTCTAGGTTTTATTATGAACATTCCATATCGCTACTTAAGTTCATATTTGATTTTATAACTTAAGTCCATATCCAACCCATACTCCAAAATTATATTCAATTTATTTACCCTTAAATTGAATTCATTTCTTGTTATCTGATACTTAACCTTTTTAACTTGGTCGTACCTTCTTCACTTTTCCAGTTTAATAAGTTATGCAACTTATTTATTCACAATTCCTTGAATTTCCACTTAAGTTTACTGACATTCAATATTTATAACATATAGTTATATAATTACATCACCATTCACATTTATATTCAATTTACTCCATTTTAATTCACTCTCCATTAAAAATTCAAAATTTTGAATTTCCTTTTCTTTTACCATAATACCGAATCATTTTCATTTCGGTTTACTAATCTATTTCTCAGTTCATAAGTTCAAAAACTTATTTACTTAATATCTCGCAATACTTACTTGAGTCCATTTACATTTTATAACCATAACTCTGGATTATATATATCACTTTATAACTTAAGTGTATCTATTCCATTCAATAATCATAAATTATAATTTTATAATTATTCTACATTTTCAACATTGATATTCAATTCAAATCAATCCTACATAATTTTATTTAACTTGTCTTAAGTTAAATTTCAACCCATCTTATTCACTTTAACTTACTCAAATTAAACTTTAATTCCAAGATTAAAATTTACACTTTCCTTTTCTTATCTATACCAATTCCAAGTTGTAAGTTCAATAACTGATTCTTTTTAACTTTACAAATCATCTAAATAGAAATCCCAGAATTCAATTACCCGATTTTATTTCAAATCATTTTGAAATCATAATATATATATATATATATCACTTCGGTATACCAAATCATAATTTCATGTTTTCAAAACAACTTGGTTTTGGCCAAAACAATTTCCTTTTGGAATTTCTAAAACAAAATTTATCTACCAAACAAGTCCAAAGCCAATAATCATAGTCAATCAATATGGTAGCAATCCGTCACTTAGAAACTCAAAAATAAATACTGATGATGCGTCCGTTTTCACCCGAATTATTTTCCAGCGACTGAAGTGAGTTCAGTGTTTCCTTAGTTCCAAAATTCATTTAAAAACAATTTTCTACTCCAAAAATATCTCCAAAGTAATATCACCATCCTTCCTTTCAACCATTTTGGAAAACATTTCTAAAAGCTCTATATCATTTAAAACAATTTCCCAAAATTTCAGGGTCTTACGTTCTGGTTTAAATCAAATTTTAGTTATACTCCTTTTTACATAAATCATACTTATACAATTTCTATTTGGTTATATATATAAAACCATTACAAATTTTACAATCTATTCTAACTACAATATTAACCACCAAACATTCCAAACATATACACCATAATAATTTCATAAAATTATTTCTTTTATAACAAAATATAGTTTAGGTAAAAATTATTTCATTTACCCACTTTAAAACAATACTATGTCGGTTTACCTTGTTTGAGAGTATAGAAACCCCTATCGATACGGTTGTACTTTCCGTACTGGCCAAAATTCATAAACACTCAACCGATAAGTCAATACAATATAAAAAAATTACATTCACCAACAATTAGGTGCTCATATCTATTAATACACTCAACTCATTATAGAGTGCTACTGACTCTATCTCTCACGAGTAATCCCCCACCAATGCCTAGGTATAGCGCCAACCTAAGCTCTGATACCAACTATGACAGCCCGCCCTTTCGACCCTCGAAAAATCGACATAAATACGCTCATTATATAACATGCCAAACGATCGAGTGCCAGAAAGACAGATTGTTGAGGGAAAAGAAAGCAGGTAGAAGAAAGAAGAAACTAAACAAAACAGAATCTCACAGCGGATTGAATAACATGCAATATAAACAGTTCTTTACACAAATCAAAACTATGATATGCATATCTCACATCAGAGTACACAAATCAATAATTACCAGCCTGGATAGTTGTAACAACCTGCCCTTACAATTGCCGGTAATTTCAACAAAGCACCGCAGCGGAAATAAACAAGTACGAGAATATGTCTCGGTCTCTAGCTCATCTCCTGAGCTCCATAGCATCCTAACCTGAGCCTGTAATACTCGGTCTAACTTGAGCATTATAATAAAATAACACTCGAGTCGGTCTGGAAAATCAGCGTGAGAAAACACACTCAATTTGAATTATTAAATTTTCAAAATCCTTTGAAAATCAAAGGTATTTCATAAGACCACACCACACATAAACACGACGGGTTTTTACCTTATGATAACCTAAACATTTCATATCAAAAACATTTGACATTATAATAGTGTCTAAGTACAAATACTTATTCAAATAGCTGAAATGCTTGCATCTCACGTTTCAGCATAGTTGGGCACAATCAAAACCGCAATGTTGACTAATTCTTAAATAATAATAATAATAAATCTTTAACAATCATTATAAGGTAAGTAACTAATAATTACATATGTTTTAAACAATTTAAAATAATTAAATAACTAATTTCTGGAATACTTAACACTTTAAAGTTACCTAGTTAATAATTAAAAACCTTCTTTTTAAAACAAGCCCAATTTCTCGATTCTAAATTCACTTCGTAAATTTGGAAATCTTACTTGAATCCAGTATAACCAATTTTATACTTATTTCCAAATCCCCTTCTATCCTTCCAATCTATTAAAAATATCCATTTTTAAATCTTTTATATTCAAATAAGTACCACTTAAGAATTTATTATCTAAAAATCCTTTTATATATTTTTTCCAAAATCCTTGTTCACACTATCCCGAATTAGTTAAGTACAAATTTTCAAAACCATTATTTTATCGAATCGGTTAACCCAAAATCCTATATAAATATTTTACTTCAAAAATCCTTTAAAATTTTTTTTTCAATTCAAACCATATATTACTAGTACTTAAAGCATAAAAAAAATCTAGGCTAAAAATGCCATAACATTCGATCAATTCAAATCACATAAAAATTCATCATAGGTTATTCCAATAAAACATATATAACTATATGAAATCAAATTCAACATTTTGAGGAATCCAATTGGATCCCTCCAACCCACTTCCCTGCATCCATAGATAAAAATACCAATTCCACTTCGAGGTGGAATATCACGGTATATAGGGTCATCCGCTATTATACGGGGAGCATAGGGTCTCATCCATTATATATTGAAAGTGTACGTGTAGTACTAAGGATCGTGTAATATGGTATATAAATGCGGAAACTGATAATAGCAGTAAAATAAAAATTAAAGTAAGCACACCAGGAATTTTTATACTGGTTCGAACTTCCCGTTCTACGTCCAGTCCCAGAATACCCTCTGGATTTAAACTAAACCCCTCACTTCACCCGGAGGAATAGGTATACGACACCTGAGCAGCCGAACAGGAATTTTTCCGCCTCAACAGCCGAAGAGGACTTTAACTTCAATACAAATAGTTTGTTGACGAATGTGTTCTGAATAACACTGATTGTCTTTTGATAGTACAACTTTCCTATAATCAAATCCTCAAGAGTATATATGTGTGTGAAGATTTAGAAGGAAGATAATCACGTAGAATCGAAGTTTATGATTTAAATCAAGGATTCTAGTGATATTAAATAAGAATGAATGCTTTTATTTGCAGAAATAAATAGAGAATAGATTTCAGAATTATAAACAAGAATCGGTGATTGTAGAAGTGATTTGAAGATGTTTATATAGTTGTAGAAGAGTTACAATCTTTCGTGAAGAGTTTCAATCAAAAGTTGTGTCCGTATCTCTTGAAATAGAGGACATTACTCTTCATGAAATGATCGCATCTCTTCAGAAAGTAGCCGTTATTGTCAGGTCGGCCGACCGTAAAACTTGGGCCGGTCAGCTGAGTTTGAAAACGTACACAAAACAGAGAGTATATGTGCACTGACTACAGGGTCGGTCGACCGAAGATCCTGGTCGGTCGGCCGACTTGTTGTTAAACAAAAACAGTAGTAGCTCATTTGGTTAGAGTACTTGCCTTTCAAACTATTGACCCGGGTTCGATCCCTGCTCCATGCATTTTTTGTAAACTTGATTTTGATTAAAATATGCAAGCAAGTTTATTTGAATGTGAATGATGATTCTTGAGGAAAGATTTTAACAAAGCACTAAACTAGACTCTATATACATATTTGACGACTCTTGTTAAAATATATAACTATACAAACCAAATATTGAGCCGATGAGTCTGGATGTTACGTAGTCGTAGAATCGTGAATTGTTGTGTATTGTCAGCAATCAAAACCTATGATCCAACATTCTCCCCCTTTTTGATGATGACAACTTCATTTGCTACGAACGAATCTTTGAAAAGCTTTGTTGATCTTATCTCCCTCACTGAATATATTCATGTAATTGTGCTTTCGATTTCTCCCCCTGAATCTATGCTATATATTCCTGTAAATAATTAATCTTTTCTCCCCCTTAATCTGTGCTTGCATGATTTATTCCTGCAAATAGTGTTAGAGCAATATCTTTCTCCCCCTTTGTCATCGACAAAAAGGAGAGTTTATATGATGATATAAATTATATTTCTCATAAGTGTTAACATAGAACAATATAAAACAAAATAACTACTACTTATAATGTAAGGTATCAGAAATATTAACATTTAAAGCATGTGATGCCCAGGCTTCTTATAATTTCCTAATTTTTAGGAAACCATACCCATTTGGGTGTGGTTGAACCATTATAAATATAATTTTCATTATTAACTATCATATTAAAATAATTATAAATGTATTTTTCTCTGTTTTTCCAATTAACAGGAACCCAAATACTTAGATAATTTTTATTCATATTTCCTGTTAATGATTTTGTACTTCTAGAGAAATTATCAATAGTATAGGTCATAGTAGTATTTGAATTTCTATAAAAATTGGATTTAGGCTTTACAGGAAATTTAGTATTAGCACTATCATTTTTACTATACATGAAAGCATATCTAGTGCTATTTCTACGATTAATTTTATTATATCCTAAACCACTCTTATCACTGTGAGCTTTTGAATTCTTAACATAACCTAATCCTTTTTTATTTGAAGTAGGTTGAGAATTTTCAATAATCCTGGATAAATTTTCTCTCCCTTTATTAAAATTGGAAATATTTTAGTAATGTCATCAAGCTTAGTTTTGAGACTAGTGTTATCTAACTCAACAATTTTAATTTTTGTTTTTAACTCATGATTTTCAGAAGCTAGAGCATTATTCTTTTCTTTTTGAGCTTCTATTTCTTGACTTAATAGAGCGAGTTGAGAATTGTCAAAGAGTGAATTTTGAATTTTCTCAAGTTCTTCTTCTAATATTTTCTTCTCGTCTTTAAGCATATCTCTTTCGAATTCTGCTTTCTTCTGATTTTCCAGAGCTTCCTTATATTTTCTTTTGAGACTTTTTAAAGTATCTAGAAGTTCTGAATTTATTTCTATCATATCATCAAAAGTTAGATTACTAACCTCATTATCTTTTGCCATGAAGCATTTGTTTGTTTGCTCCTTTGATTTTTCTTTATTGCTCTTCCTTTTCTTATTACCTTGACTAGATCTCTTTGTAGCCATTTTATTCTAGGATGTTGTTACGATCTCTAGAAAACCAGGCTCTGATACCAAATGAAAGTGTACGTGTAGTACTAAGGATCGTGTAATATGGTATATAAATGCGGAAACTGATAATAGCAGTAAAATAAAAATTAAAGTAAGCACACCAGGAATTTTTATACTGGTTCGAACTTCCCGTTCTACGTCCAGTCCCAGAATACCCTCTGGATTTAAACTAAACCCCTCACTTCACCCGGAGGAATAGGTATACGACACCTGAGCAGCCGAACAGGAATTTTTCCGCCTCAACAGCCGAAGAGGACTTTAACTTCAATACAAATAGTTTGTTGACGAATGTGTTCTGAATAACACTGATTGTCTTTTGATAGTACAACTTTCCTATAATCAAATCCTCAAGAGTATATATGTGTGCGAAGATTTAGAAGGAAGATAATCACGTAGAATCGAAGTTTATGATTTAAATCAAGGATTCTAGTGATATTAAATAAGAATGAATGCTTTTATTTGCAGAAATAAATAGAGAATAGATTTCAGAATTATAAACAAGAATCGGTGATTGTAGAAGTGATTTGAAGATGTTTATATAGTTGTAGAAGAGTTACAATCTTTCATGAAGAGTTTCAATCAAAAGTTGTGTCCGTATCTCTTGAAATAGAGGACATTACTCTTCATGAAATGATCGCATCTCTTCAGAAAGTAGCCGTTATTGTCAGGTCGGCCGACCGTAAAACCTGGGCCGGTCAGCTGAGTTTGAAAACGTACACAAAACAGAGAGTATATGTGCACTGACTACAGGGTCGGTCGACCGAAGATCCTGGTCGGTCGGCCGACTTGTTGTTAAACAAAAACAGTAGTAGCTCATTTGGTTAGAGTACTTGCCTTTCAAACTATTGACCCGGGTTCGATCCCTGCTCCATGCATTTTTTGTAAACTTGATTTTGATTAAAATATGCAAGCAAGTTTATTTGAATGTGAATGATGATTCTTGAGGAAAGATTTTAACAAAGCACTAAACTAGACTCTATATACATATTTGACGACTCTTGTTAAAATATATAACTATACAAACCAAATATTGAGCCGATGAGTCTGGATGTTACGTAGTCGTGGAATCGTGAATTATTGTGTATTGTCAGCAATCAAAACCTATGATCCAACATATATATGCGGGAATATCAATCACATTCAACTAATTAAAATGTATCAATTCAACCAATCAATAATTAATTAATTTTAACTATTTAAAATTAATGCTAGCAGTCCAAAATTGAGTGAGATTAACTCACCTTGAGTTTCAATTCGCCAAACGTTCAAATTTTAAATTAAATCGGACACACTCGATTTAACCCAAAATTTTAACTCGCTCTAAACGTCTCCAGATCTATTCCACAGCGTAATGCTTGTCGCCATGATTCCAACGCCACTTATTTTGTCCAATTTCGACCTCGTATGACAAAGATACGAGTTTTTAAAGATTTGAGTATAAATTATTTACACCATTACCATATATTAATTCCACCATTAAATTAGTATATAAATTTCAAACTTTAAATTTATCGACTTTAATTCCATTCAAAAGTCTATCACCATCACTCTATATCAAATAGAGTTTAAAACAACATAGAAATCATTTCTATTCACGTCTAACTCCAGGTTCCTATATTTACCCAATTTTAAATATTAATTTACTATTTACCAAATCAAATTGGTCACTATGTTTGAAATTTTAACCATTTAACTAATTTATCCAAAATCTCCATATTCAAAACCAATTAATATTTCAAATTCAACATTTAAAAATGAATTACATGTTCAAAATTGAAGGACCAAAATTCTGGTTCGTTACAATCGAGGTAAGATAATTTTAGAAGAATTTGAAACCATTAACCATAGAAGAAATTACAAAATAATTCATTATGAAGCCTATATTATGCGTATTTTGCAAAATTTGGAGTAGTTGTACCAAATTTCGAGTTCACAACAATAAGCGAACTTAGCTCCAAAACATGAGTCTCATGGGTCTTCCAAAATGTGCTACAAGTGATGAAATAATTACCATTCAACAATGGGTTGCAAACCGTGACCAAGGTATTGCACAACCCCATTACACCAGCATTGCTTCCTCCTTCTAAGGATCACAAGCTCAAGGAGATGACGATGAAATTGAAGAAATCAATGTGGATGTCCCTTCCAAACAAGCTTTTGTTACCTTATCCTGAAATTAAAGTAGGCTTTATCATTATTAAACCAAAATTGAGCACACTGTGTAAAAAAACTAATAAAAAACTAATAAAAAAATCAATTCCATCCAAGGCTTCTTGAACAAGATTTGAGATAAGCTTTTATGCTCTTCATCCATGTCTGCTATTCCTCCTACTTTACAAACAGAAGTTACTAAAAATCCGACTCCTTTCACTTAGACAACTTCTGAAGAGGAGACGAAGATGAAGTAAGTAACTCTGAAAGCCAAGAGCTTTGATTGTTCTCTATATCATGGTATGTTTCTATTATCAGTTTATTACGAATCTTATTTATGTTCTATGTTTAACTCTTTAAAAACAATTTCTGTTGTATTAGTGCTGACTTGATCGCTATGTTTCTATGATTTTATGTTGAATATTTATTCATCAAGTTATTATGCATGGTATTTTCGTGACATGTCTGTGATGTTTTGTCCTCTGATCTGTGATGTTTTACCTGATGTGATGATTGCATGTTCTGTGATGTTTGAGTCTAATACTGCTTCTCGAAAATTGTTTATTTTTACGAACTTTTTATCTCTCCTATTGATATCTATTTCCTTTTTGTCGATAACAAAGGAGGTGAATGAAGTAAGGCCATATCGATAGAGGGAGTATCAAGTTAGGGGAAGAGTAACTCAATTTAAATTTGAACCTCTATAGTTGTCATCATTAAAACATGGAGAATGTTAGAACCTTATATTTTGATGTTTTGACAGTGACAACTATACAAGTATATGTTGTATATACTAACCATTTTTATAGGAAATAATATCAACTTTACAAAGAGAAAATTATATTCAAATGAAGACCAAACTGATGCTACAATGCTACAAAGTACTATTAATCATAATGTCTATATCTAGAGGTATGAAGTTATTAAAATCTCTTTTATGTGGTATACACACACACACGATCTTTCAAAAATTGAATTTTCAAAAACATCACAACAAACTTAAAATTCAGTCGGCTGAACCACTCGGTCAGCCGACTGAACCTGTGCATGTACACATGAATATCTTTGAATATTCAGCCGACTGGATTTCATATTCAGCTAGCTGAAAACTGCCTAAAATATACCATTTCCTTGCAGATTTCAAAATTGCCGATTCTGTTGGCTGCCACAATCTATTCAACCAGCTGAATCTGTATAATGGCTAGTTTTCCGAAAGGGCGCCTTTTCTTTATAAAAGGTTACATCTCTTAAATCAAGAGTTGCAGTCCTAACTTTTCACCATTTCTTTTCATGAATGATTGCAACAATTAAACTCTATATAAAGCAAATTATATCATTGTTTTCATCATCAATTCTATTTGCAATTCTCTCTACCTTTACTATTGAACTCTCAAGCATTCAATTCCAAAATGCTTTATATTTTTGATCACACGATCATTTAAGAATATTTTCTTATGATCAAAATTACTTCCTTTCTTTACAAACTAACCGACATACCACAGAGGAGAAGATTATAGGAAGGGTGTACGTTATTGACTTATCAGTGCTATTCAAGAGCATATTCAGGCAAATACATTTCAGCTATTTATAGTTAAAGTCTTATTATAGTATCCTCGGACGGTCTCGGACGGTTAAAGTCCTATTCGGTTATCTGGTTAGTTGAAGTCCTGTTCAGTTGCTCAGGCGGTGCAATACTTGTTCCACTGTGTTAAGCGAGGGTATCGATTAAATCCATCAGGAGTCTGGGACTGGATGGAGAACGAGAAGTTCGAACTAGTATAAAAATTTTTAGTGTCATTTACTTTATTATGTTTTCTTTTATATTTATATACTGCATAAGTAAATAGTTTAGTTAATATTTCATATTACACGATCCTTAGTCACTTTCAAAATTATCAGTGAATTTAGCAAAGGGTGGATCCGCTTTTGGTATCTTTAGACTTTGAACTACAAATATTTTTATTTTTCAACCCTAAAAGTTTGTTAACTCCTCTAACACTCCCATTGAGTGGGTATTTTACCACTTTGCTTATGGTTCACCTGTATCATATGATCTATAATCGTATGAATGAAGACATGCTTCATTTCTTGTGAAATAGTTTCTAATTATAGCATTTAGTCTATGATTCCAAAAGTAATTATTAAATTTAAAGCATGATGATGTATTTTCGATAGCTAACTCTTCATTATTGTTATGAAAACAAGTATATCATCGAAATACCAAATAAAATTATTGTGTAATGAACATTCATTACATTCACATGCAAAAAAAGCTGCATACATTTTCGTTTATAACATGATATTTTACTATTATTTCATAAATAAAATTTAGTATACATGAAAGTAATAATTCAAAACATAAATGCATCCATTAGCAAGTGTTACTATGCTCATACTACTCCTTCCACTATGATAGAAACATTCATAATACAATGCTCCATCAAACCTCTTATTTGTGTTTTTAATTTCTTTTACTACAATGAACTTACAGCCTAGAGTACCAATTTTATTATCTAAAACGTCAAGAATAGGTCTAATAGAGGATAATCTTCTATACTAAAAATATATTTGGAATAGAAATCTTTAATTTAGTTCATTTGTACTCAACCTTTAATTTTTTTCATTTAATGGAGGCAGGTACATTCTCACATTTCATAGTCGATCTTTAATTTAGTTCATTCAATACATTTTAAAAAATAAATAGTTTTATCGATTATATCAACTATGCTGATTTATTAAATTATGTTAGTGTAATATTACATATGTTATTAGAATGATTTATCATATTTTTCAAATAAGGCTCAATCGAGATTTTGTATCGCTTAAAAACCTTATAGGAGACACTAGAATTTTGTACGTTCCTTTAGTGGGTGTTAATACCCATTTATCATGTTATCAAAACCTCAAGTGTGCTCAACAAGTTATGATCCTCATAAATGGTGGATAATACTTTATTGTTTATAATACTTAATAACTCCAACACCATTTAAACTTTGCTTTTGATCATCTCTATGACCTTGAGTGTGCTCAACAACTACAAAGTGCATTAGTTACTCAGACCTAGCATTTCACGATTGTGTGAAGATAAATTTTATAACCCTTGAGTGTGCTCGATAAAGTTACAAAATTTCCTCCCCAATCGACGAGCCATTGGTAAATATTACCAAAATGTTATCCAAAGCTTGTGTGTGCGCAACAACTATACATAAGTTAAAGTATTTTATTGATGTAAATGATATATAGCAACACTATTAGGAGGTCATAATTACTAACATTTATAATGATGATATCGATGTTTTTAGAGATATGATCAAAGTACTCCACATCACCTGTCATTACATCATATATATACTTCCTTACATTTATGTGGGTTTATATCAATTTTTACTTTAAAATCATATTACTTTTATTTTAAATACATTTATAAATTTCTCTTATTTAATCACAACATTATATATAATATTAAATATTATATTTCTACACATACATACATACATAATATTAATCAAAGTGTTAACTAATAGTCTAATACACACACATGCATATATATATATATATATATATATATATATATATATGCATGTGTTTGTATTAGACTATTAGTTAACACTTTGATTAATATTACAACTTAATTGTAACTTTTATGTGTTATAACATTTATGATTCATATTAAAATTATAAATTGTCTTCAATTTTATTTATTTATAACCTTTTTAATTTGAAATTCCAAAAAAGTTCAAACTTATTCATTTATAAAAATTTAGATTTAAATTTATAACAACTTTAAATTAGTTTGTTTACAACCTTAATGAATTTAAGTTTAAAATAATTTCAATTTTATTCATAAGCTTTATAAATTTAATTTTAAATCTAATAACTTTAAATTCATTCAGTATTCAAATATGCTTTTTGTACCAATCCAAGGCCCAAATCTTTTAGACCTCAACACATAAGGCTTGCCACTAGAATTAGACTATGCAATGACTTAAGCAAGGGCCAAGAACATTGGGAGGTTTTTCATTAATAAGAACGTTCCTTAATTATATAACCTCTTTCATAAGGCACCTTTGCTTGGACAACCTTACAAATGAAATATTCTTAAGGACTGCCCTAAATGTTGGCTAATTATTTATGTTAACACAATGTAGGCTCTAATACCATTTTTGGATCAGGTGCATTGGATATGGGATAAAAGGGTATTTTAAAAAGAATTTTTTATTCATTATGCGCTAGATCCTTTTAATATTCTATCATGAATAACTTGTGTTTCCTTTAAATTATATTTAGTGTTGTTTAGATAAGAGGGGGATTTTTTTTGAATTTAAATTAATTTTATTGTAGTTAATTAAATTAAAATATATTTAATTCAAATAATGAACATCACATGTCTATTATTATATTAAGGAATATATATTATATTAGTGTATATAAAAACTAGTATATACAAGTATATGCACATATGATTATTAGAATTTTTTTAAGCTTAGTACTTAACAAATGGCGGGCACCAACGACTACCACATGTCTAAGGTAGTATATACATACTGTAAGTCTAAATATATCCAAGGTTTGAACTATATTATTTAAGATTCAATTTCATGACCTCATAACTTAAATCTATGCGCATACCAATAGGAAGTATCTTAGACAATTATAGGAATCATAATCACATTGTACACACACACACGCAACTCTATGTATGTTATGATATATATATATATATATGCATATATATTATAAAACATGCAGTATACGTAAATATATGTGGTTTTCTTATAAATACATATGCAAACACACGCACATACACCTATATATATCATAACATAGACACACACACACATATAATTTTCCACCATATCTATGATAATAATGCATACGTATATATGCGTACATGCGCTTATTAATATATTTGACTAATTCTTAGTTTTATAATAATCAATATAACCAAGGAAAAATTCAACAAATATACTATAATGTACAGAACTATAGTTTTATTTTTTAGATCCAAATGTCAATATTTTGGATTATTTTAATAAATTTATAAATTGATTTAATTTTATTCAACTAGTTAAGAAATAATGTTTCATTTTTTAAATCCAAAATAATATTTTTTAAATTTATTATTTCATTTTATTATTTAAATCTATTTTAAATATATAACACTATGCTTGAAATTAATAATAATTAAAACAAGTATGATAGATTTAAAATTAAACAATCATACTGCTTAGAAAACTATATAGTGATTTTCCAAATCCTAAAAAACTTTTTATTTAATATATAAATATATAGTTTAATAAGTTGCAATAATTAATCATGTGTGTGTGTGTCTATATATAATTCTTAAAATCCGAAATTAATATAAAATAATTAATGGTATATTTTTCTCTCAAAGGTACCGAGGATTAAAAATATATTTTAAAAAAATAATAATACTAGATTAAAATATAATATATATAATATATATCTATGTATGTATGTGTGTGTTAGTTAAATAATTGTATATGTCTATATATATGTGGATGTTGAAATAAAAGAATAAATTATTACCAAAAATATTATATAATATTTTATAATTAAAAATAAACCAAAAATAATTTTTTCCTAATATTATTCTTGTTAGTTGATTACACTTCGAGATGTATAAAATTCCTCTTTAGAAAAAGCTTTCTCCTTCCTCCTAGTTTGATCTACAAGATCTAGAATTACTTTTGGTTATGAGGGTTTTAATTATTGATACTTTCATTAAAATGAAAAAAAAGTCTCCTCATATTTATAATGTTAATAAGGCTAAATATCTGTAAATATTTACCTAATCTTTCTTATTAAACTTTTACTTAATGACATGGATTTAATGCGATTAAATTAATTTAATAACCTTATTAACTCCCTTTTCAATTAATAACTAAATGATGGTAGACTTGTTTCAGAAGAATGTTTATAAAAATATATAGTTCAAAGAAATATCGATAACGTGACCGAAAATCATTTTATCAATAAACGGTCTCAGAACACAAGAAATTATCATCCTAGTGCACTATCTAGGATAGTGATGAAATTTATACCATTGGCACCAGAAAAACGAGGTGATGTGCGCCAACGAGCTGCGTGGTGATTCGATATACTATGTGATCGTACGAGCTCAAAATGTGTGGCGATTTATTTAATATATATATATATATATATATATATATATATATATATATATATGTTCACACAGCCTTTAACTATCCACTTTTTCTTCTTTTCCTTTGCATTCATTTTATCCCGCTCCTTTTTCATAGCCGCCTCTTCCATTCACTTAATTAGGAGCTACAGTCCACGAAAATCGACTTGTTGCATCCGTTGAACTCATGGAAGAGAGAGCATCACATCTTTATGGTTTGGTAGGGTGTGTCATTCATGGTGGCTGGCTTATTGTAGCTATGGTGATAGGGTTAGCATTTTTCAAAGTTAAAAGCGGAGATAGGCAAGGATGGGTGTGGTGTTTCTCATGAGGAACGCATAATTTGGCGTCGAGCATTGGTGCTCCGACCGACGGTGGTGAATCGCGATGTCTTGCTATAATGGAGCAACATGTTCGCTATTTTATAGGAGGTGTCGAGCGTCACTTTATGGGATCCATCGCATAGAGCTTGCGAAGTGGAGCACGATGCGGTTGGCAATTCGTCAATTCATTGAGCGTGGAAGGATAATTTGGAGGGATGAAGCTTGTGTGTTTTTTAGTTAATATGCATGGTGTCAGGTGTGCATTTTGGGGAAGAAGAGTGATTTATAAACAATGAGGTAATTAGTCTACTAATTATAATTAATTAATGAATTAATTATTTGATTCGTATTTAATCCACATCTCTTGCATACGAGCTCCAATCGTGATGCTATCTTCGTCTTTGCACTCATAGTGAGATTATCAACGTCTTGTTTTGGCTTTGGACTTGGGCAAGCTTACTCACCATTGGAATAGTATATGTTGTGTGTGAATTTTTTGTTGCTAAAAATATAAGTTGAAATAGAGAATAATGCAAGTTATAATTTTTGGAACCCTTCTTGCTTTGGAAAGCAAGTGATAGTAGTATATTCTCTTTTGTAACCCTCTAAAACATGTAACATGGCTATGACTTGTTATTTACATGTTTGATAATGTTTATGAAAAGTTAAAGTGTGTTGTAAATGGTTGAAGCCTAATAGTCGTTGTAAACGCACTTTGAAATCCCTTGTATTTAACATATGTTAAATTGTTTAAAATGTGAATATATTGTGAAAGTTTATATTTGGTTGTTCTCTATGCATGCTTTGGTGGTTTGACATAAAGTAATTAGTTAGTAAGTTATAGAAATTTTGAATGGAAGTTGTGAAGGTTGGAAGAGAAAATGTCGTTATGGATGCGCTTTGAAAATGACTTATGTTCAACGAGTTTTAAAGTCGACTTTGAAAGACATCTTAAGGGCTTCTTTGTATTTTTAATAAGTACTGTCGGTGGACTTATTAAGATATTTATGAATAGCTTAATGCTATTACTGACCTTATTAAGATATTTATGAATGGCTTAATGCTATCTTAAGGGCTTAAATAGCTTAATGCTACTATACATCTTATTAATATATTTTTTGAAATAATTATTGTTAGCTAATCTATATTTAGGATTTGAGATCCAATTAAAACAAAATGATGATATTATGAAAATCAATTTATTAATATAACTATTATTATTATTAAAAAATCTCTGGTTTCTCTCAAACCAAATATACCAACAAATTATAATGAATAAAGTATCAAGTAAAAATATATTTTACTTTTTAAACTTAAATCTTAAATTATTCCAATAATAATCGCAATCTACAAATTTGTGAACAATAATATCATCAAAAATTATTTTCCTTTTTAGATCCCAGTGTCTTAAAAATTATGTTTGAAGTTTTCTGAGAAAATAATAATAGTAACATCAGAAAGTATTTATGAATAGAAATATTTTAAACAATATTTTGAACGAGATAAAAAGTATTGAACTCACTTCTATCTTGGAAAATAATTCTGGTGATGATTGTAGCATCATCGATGTTCATTTTCGAGTATAAAGTGAGAGATGCTACTACAATAGTTTGCTACAAGTTGTTTGGTGTAACATATTTTGATTTAAATCCGGAAAGTATGATTTGATATACAAAAGATATATGTATATATGATTATTTCAAATAATTTAGGATGAAAACCCGGTGTTTAGTTCTAAAGTTATCTTTAAAAAATTTAATATTGAAATAAAATTTGAATTTTTATAACTCATAATTTGAAAATATAGTAAGTTAAAACAAGTTTAGAATTTATTGAACATCTTTAGAAAATAAAATAAAGATTAATGAACTGTATATACTCTTAGGATGTAGTGGTGTATTATACGATTTTGGACTTAAGTTCTAAAATGTTTTAAAATAAAATTATGTTTTAATGAATTGTTTTATAAATAAGGCAAGTCTTTATAAAATGTTTATAAACTTAAGCAATATTTTATGAAATGTTTCATAAATGATTTTAGTATTAAATGAAAAATGATTTGTAATGACCTGTATTCTACGTACAGAGGATCGTAGAATAATAATATTATTATCATACGAGGTCGCACGTTTCTATGATCTTAGGTAATGACTATTAGAGCCATTTTCCATCCTTAGAATTTTTATCAGATAACTTCAACCCTGAAAATGTTGTGTGGCCTATAGCTTTTGATAGGAAACGGATTGAGGTCTGAAACTACTTCATTAGATCAGAATGAAGGTTTCTCTTTTTATAGATTGGTCATAATAGGAAAGCGGACTTACCGTTAGGGAGATATGGTTGTTTGAAGTTTCACTTGATTTTAAATAGCTTAATAAGTAATTAGTGGGTTAATGAGTAGGCTTAAAGCCCATTTTGGGATTAGCATAAGGTTAGGGCTCTCCGATATTTCACATTCCCAAAAATAGAGAGATATCTCTCATTAACCATTTTCTTATCCAAAAAGCTACCATAATCACTACTTAATCACCAAAACATGTTGTTCGAGAAAGATTATCAAGATTGGTACTTTGAATTGAAGATTTGCTGCTGGAGACCATCATGCAGCGGGTGTTCACCTCGAGATTCATGCATCTTTGGGCTTGGATTGGAATGCTTTGGAGTTAGGTGAGTGGTTTAAGCCTCACTCACTAATTAGCCACTATTTGATATTTAATGATGTTTTTAAACAATTTTCAAATTTTAAATGTGTTTTAACCCTTTTTTGACAACATATGTGAATTTCCAACAATTTGGAAAGTTTTATAAAATTAGTGTTCTTATGGGTCTCCTTGTTCCTATGGATACTACCCTTAAAATTAGGATTCACATTAACATATAGAATGTGTGATGCTTGTTTGGTTGAAAACGTTGATCAAATTGTGAATTGATTATAGGAATAAATTAAGGATCGGTAGCTATCGGTCAATACGAGTCCAAATTCCATGTGATCAATATGAAGAGACAAGGATACCTTACAAGGCTACGTTCCAAATTTCAAGTCGTTTTAGGTTCGTGTGCTTGAGTTGTGGATGGATCAGTGGTAGTTTGATGACTATCGATTGGTGAACGAATGCTTCGAGGCATGCTTTGAGCCGATGGATGGATCGCTTCGAGTTTTATGGTGTTTGCTTCGGGTCACTTATGTAAGTGCATGGGTCGCATGAAGAAATGGATGGAAATTTCTAAGTGATGGATCGGCATGGAATTTTCAAAATTGTGCTTCGAGTCATATAGGGAATGTTTCGGGGTTTTTTCGAGTCATGAGTAGGTTTGCTTGGAGACATGGGTTGGTGGAGCAGAAGAGAAAGAATTTTTTCTACGGCAAGGATCATTGATCATGTATCAGTACTGATCCATGGACACCGATCGGTGTTGATGTGGGATTGATGTACGAGCATGAAGGCTTATGGCCTAGTGTGTGAAGTGTGGGATCGGGTTAGCCGTAGGTCGGTAGTGATGGTTTGGTATAGTGGAGTTGGACTTCGAGTCTGCATGTGCTTGTTTTGAGTCTCCATACACGTGCTTTGAGATGTGGTGGGGCTTGGCTTGAGTCTTATGTGTGTGATCGCTCAGACTCATGACAAGCCAAATACTTAGCCAAATATGGCTAGGTATAAGGGTCGATGCCGAACCATAAGGTTCTGTGGCATTTTTTATTATGACAACCCCTTATTTGATGATGATGATTTCGTGATGGAAAATGACGACATTGATGGTGGTTGACTGTACTTAGAAATGCAGAGTAGAGGACTATGATTCGGATTGAGGGAACTATTAAATGAAGGCTACGGTACATATGATGGTATCTACAATTGATGATGAATGTAAAGAATCATCCCTACCGTGGTGATTTCATGATAGGAGTCGTGAGATCAGTTCTAGGATGCACTCTGCTATAGATGGCATGTGTAAAGGGATAATTGAGACTCGAAGGTTCATTGGGTACTCGTGTGTTGGTGGTATACAATGGGGATGTGATGATTCTTGGAGCGTGATGGCTCTTTGTTCTAGATATGACGTTTATTTACCACGGATTGACATGACGGTTAGTCTATTTCTTGGCCGACTGAGTGGCATGAATTTAAGGATCGAGGAACCAGGACGTGGACTATCGTGATGGATAGCCTACTCTTTTACGTGATGGGTTGACAAGTGATCTTATATCCAATGGACTGAGTAAATGTGACGATGGATTATGGATGTTGTGTTTGTTTGATTGTTTATCACCCTAAGAGATGTCACATGATGCCGAAATTATTAATGTATATATTTGAACACCCTTTAATACTTTGATGTATAGTACACCGATGATGACTGTGATGTAGAGTAAGGTATATCTTGTGTATGTGCTAACTCTGTAGATGTAGGGACTTGTCAGGTATGATTCTGCATACCATATGTCCTGTTATAGTGATTTATTATTGTTTAGAGGTTTACTAGTGCTCATACTAGACTGTTGTCTGACTTGGAGTTTTATGCTAAACTGCCTATTACTCTAGGTACTCTTAACTAGGTAGGTTAGAGATATCAGGTCTAGTGAAAACGTGGAGTTGCACAAAGGACGGAAAGGAGGTCATAATCATGTTTTACTACACTTACTTATTTGCTATTCCACTACACAACATTATGGAGCTTGCCAGTGCATTTACTACCTGGAGACAATTATTTATGAGTTATTATTTGATCTATAACTCTATTTCCTATGTTGTGTACTACGTGGATCTGTGCACTCTGATTTCGTGATTCATTCAGCTATTTACTGTCTCACCCATTTTATATCTAAGATGTTTGCTATTGTATTTTATTCGATGCGCTGTGAGATATATGAGAGGTTATGTGATTGATTTACTTTATTTACAATTTTAATGGTCGTCCTACATCGACTGGGTACCGCTACATCACATTATATAGGTATATTGGGTGTCTATGGTGTAAGGCAGTCATCATATTTGGTATCAGAGCAAGTTTGCATAGTTTAACCTAAGGGATACCGTGGGCCGATAGAGATAGGGTAGGGGTTCTCACCCTAAATTGGATTGGGTGTATATATGCGAGAGCGCTTACTTGTTATTTATTTTGGTCTTCAAAACTATATAGTAGTATATAGTATGT
Organism: Allium cepa; assembly: GCA_030765085.1. Lineage (NCBI taxonomy): Eukaryota > Viridiplantae > Streptophyta > Magnoliopsida > Asparagales > Amaryllidaceae > Allium > Allium cepa. The sequence continues at coordinate 673,869,956 of CM060940.1, forward strand.
CATACTGCAAACATGAGTACTATTTAAATAGGGTTTCTTATAGAGAGATTGATTGTCGTTATCACAAATTGAAGGATGATTCATCATACAAGGAATTTTTAAGCCGAAGAGAAAGCTAGCTCGAGAACTACTGATCCTGATTTGCAGACCATGTTTAATACCATAATGTGGAACATGCTGCATAATGCTCAAGTAGCTGCTACGAATGTTGTTGTTGATGGTGATGCTCTAGTGCAGGCATCTAAAACAGATTTCGCTAAGATAAATAAGAACTTTACTAGTCTTGGTGGTAAACCATTCTAAGGAATGGAATCGGTGATGGAAGTGTAGGATTGGCTTGATACTTGCAAGAGGAATTTCGATGACTTAGAGCTGAATGATGCTATCAAGAGGCAATTGGGTTCCTAATAGCTTCCAGGGTAAGCCATGAGCTGGTGGAATGCTACGAAGGCCGCTACTCCCGAGGACTAGTTCACATGAGACTAGTTTAAAGCTAGATTCGAAAAAAAAGTTTATATCGAAAGCATAGAAGTCAGTCTTGTTTCGTAAATTTGTGGATCTAAAGCAAGGAGATATGACTATTTCAAGTATGTTGCTGAGTTCAACGCACTATCGAAATATGTGATGTCCTTCAATCGACACTCCACCAAAGAAGAACAAGAAGTTCATCATCGGCTTAGACGATCACTTAGAAGAAAAGCTTGTGGGCAACATTGATGAGACTTTTGAGATGATAGTCAAAAAGATCTTGAGCCATGGGAGTCTTTATCTAAAGCTAAGGGATATTATTCCTAAAGATGAGCCAAAGTAGTAGCCGAGCAGAGGAGGCAAGAAGAAGTGGAATAATAAGAGGAAGAAGTTTCAAGACAAAGGCGGTTAGAAGAAGAGAAAGACCCCACTCACTTATTACAATCGCAGTGACAAAGGCCACTATAGTAGAGATTACAAGGCTGAGGGAAAGAGGTGTTATAATTGCAACAAGCTTCGGCATACTTAGAAGGACCCTCCAAAGCTATTGAATCAGAAGCAAGTGCTAAAAGCATATGCTATCAATGCCGTTTCGACTTCGTCGAATGCTCCATCGACAAAAGAGAAGGGAAAAGGCATCGTTATTCAAGGTATGTTGTCCAATTATGATGTTTACATTCCTTTATATTTAGCGACTTGGTAGATAGATTGGGATTGACACCTAAAATCGTTAACCGACCTTTGATTGTGACAAACCCTATTGAAGGCTCCCCTAGCTTATGTATGTTTATCATGGTTTGATCTATTTGAATCATATATGTTCTTTTGATTGTGATTCTTTTGTTTTGGGTTTCTTTGGGTTTGGTATTATTTTGGGTACGGACTGGTTCATAGATACAGACTAGTGGCGGATTGTGAGAAATCATTCGTAATGATATGGGTAGATGATGGGCTGACGGTAGCGTTAGGCTGTCTACCATACAATAATGTTATCGTTAGTTTCTATATTCGTTCGACATCCCATACAATGAGATGTCATTAGTGCCTATTTCTAGGGTGTATGCAGACGTATTTGAGGAGGTGATTGGACTTCTACCACATAGGAAGATCGAGTTCCATATTGATTTAGTTTAAAATGGAAGACTGGTAGTGATGCCTTTGAGGAGGATGGCACCTAGAGAGCAGTGGGAGTTCGAAGTGCAATTGAATTGACCTATTACGATGAGGGTTCATTCGTAGGAGTATTTCTAAGTGGGAAGCTCCTGTAGTATTCGCCATGAAGGTGGATGGTTCTCTTAGATTATGTGTTGATTACCCTAAACTGAATAAAGTGGTGAGGAAGAACAAGTACCGACTTCCACATATTGATGACTTATTTGATCAACTTCATGATGATAGAGTATTCTCCCAGTCGAATCTTGCGATGGGATTTCACCAATTGAGAGTAGCGAATGAAAGTGTACCGGTTGTTGCACTTCATACACTGTCTGGTTTGTTTGATTGGTTGGTTATATCATTTGGGCTAACCAATGCGTCAGCATATTGTTAATTTCATGAACCGTGTTTTCAGGGGTCAGTTAAATAAGTTTGAGCTTGTACGATGATATTCTTTTATACTTATGGACAGAGGAAGAATATAAGACACATTTGAGGATCGTGCTTGAGGTGTTGAAAGAGCACCGACTAAAAGCAAAGTTTTCGAAGTATCACGTCTAGAGGAGTGAAGTGAGATTTTTGAGTCACGTTGTTTTTGAGCAGGGTATTACCGCGGATCCTACAAAAAGTTACAGTAGTTCAAGATTGGATTAGACTCAAAAACACTACGTATGTGAGAAGTTTCTTGAAATTAGCTAGATATTATAGATGATTCATCTAGGACTTCCTTAAGGTAGCATCACCGTTGACTCAGCTGGCGAAAAAGAATCAGACTTTTAGTTGAGATGCGAGATGTGAACATGCATTTGTGAGTTTGAGGGAAATGTTGACCAGTGCACCAGTATCGACCATTCCGAGCAGGAACGAAGAGATGACGGTATATACTAATGCTTGTGGTAGTAGATTGGGTGCGGTGTTGATGTAGAGAGGCAAAGTTGTTGCATATGCTAGTTGACAACTGAAGCCACATGAGAAAAAATACTCGACCCGTAATTTAGAGTTAGCAGCGATTGTGTTTATGATGGGGTACTATCTTTTAGAGAGAGATTTGAGTTGTTCGCCGACCATAAAATAACAAAGTAGCTCTTTTTGCAGAAGGATCTCAACCTTCATCAATAGCGATTGTTAGAGTTCCTAACCTCCTATGACTTTGATATTGCATGTAACTCGGGAAAAGGGGACGCAGTTGTTGATGTATTAAGTAGGGTGTTAAGAGCTATGTTCCTAGAGTGGATGCAGTTCGCGTATATTACTCGTTATGATTTCTGACCGACAAGTAAGCTAGAGCCATAGATATTGGCGAGCTTGATTATCAGACATACTCTGATTAAGTGAATCAGTACTAGTCAAAGGCATATTTCCATTAGTTGAGATTATTTCTAAGACTGAGGCTAGAGTAGAGTCTAAAGAGATGGAACGGTACAGACTCGACTGAGACGGCTGGCTCTGTATAGACGGGAGATTGTTTATTCTTGATGTTGATGGGTTGAGTAACGAGGTGCTATGAAAGTGCCATCATTCAAGATTGAATGCTCATCTCGACGATAATAAGATATATCACGATATGAGGCATACCTTTTATTGGGAAGGGATGAAGAAAGACGTTGGGACACTAATCTCGAAGCGTATGAACTACCAGTTATTTAAGGCAGAGCAAAAGAAGCATAGTGGATTTATGAAACCGGTTGAAGTTCCCGAATGGAAATGAGAACAAGTTTTGATGGATTGTATCGATGGGCCACCAAGGACTCGAGCAAGGTACAATAGCTTTGGGCCATAGTGGATCGATTGACCAAGAGGGTCAGATTTATACTAGTCAAGTCAAGTAGAATGGTAGCCAAACTAGCCAAGTTATATGTAAAATGGATAGTATGATTCCATGTGTGCCAAAGAGCACTGTAAGTGAACGAGGCCTGTTGTTCACTAGTGGATTTTGGAAGAGGTTACAGGAAGTGATAAGGATAGAGCTACACCTCTGTGCAGCTTATCGCTCTCAAACTGCTGACCAAACTAAGAGAGTGAATCGTATCTTATAATTTTTCTTTCAGGTATATATACTTGACTTTGGAGGTTCGAGGGACGATCATTTACATCTCACTGAATTCAAATTCAATGATTGTTATCAGCACAACATCGGTATGACACTATTTGAGGCGTTGTATGGTCGACTGTGCAACGCGCTTTCTTGTTGGTGGAAAATGAGCAAGAAACTGATACTTATGCCAGATATGATTAGAGAAACATCGGAGGAGATCAAGATCATTCAGCAAAGAATGAAAGCTTCCCAAAACAGATAGAAGAGCAACACTGATAAGAGAGTAGAGATCTAGAGTTCTCTGTCGGTGATATGGTAGTTGTCAAGATTTTTCCATTAAAGAATGTAATTCGATTCGATAAAAAAGGGAGTTGGCACCAAGATTCGTAGGCTCTTTTTCGATACTAGAGAGGATTGAGAACCTTGCTTATAGGATCGACTTCTCTTAAAAGATGGTGGGAATGCATAATGTATTCCATATTTCTCACTTGCAAATTTTTTTGCACGAATCGAGCATAATTATCTCACTGGATCAACTAGATGATATCGAGGTTGAACCAGAGGCCAAGACCTCGTAGACTTATTTGTATCGTTAGACATGACATAATGCAGCTTAGGAGGAAGATGATGAAGTTGGTATAGGTTCAATAGAGTAACAGTGAAGGCGATTGCATTTGGGAGACTTAGGAGAGCGTGTGGACAGCTTATCCAGAGCTCTTTATTTGGCGAAATTTTCTATCTATTGCTTTCACTTACGATATCATGAAGTATACTCTAGTATAATATCCTGCATGCTAGGATAGGCTTGGATGTTACCTTTTACATTTGTTGTTCTGTATGCATGTGTGGTGTGTGATGGTTGTCTATGCCTGTATATGGTTGTTAGACATGCGGGATAACTGTTTTGATTTTTATTTAGGATCTCAGAGGCAAAATTCCTAATGGGGGAGAATGTAACAACCCGTATTCTACGTTTCAGAGGATCGTGAAATATTAATATTATTTTCATACGAGGTCGTACGATTCTTTGATTTTGGGAAATGATTACTATAGAAATTTTCCATCCTTAGAATTTATCCTAGAAAATTTATACCATGAAAATTTTGTATGACCTATAACTTCTGAAAGGAGTCGAAACGGGGTCCGAAACCATTTCCATTAGATCGGAAAGATGGTTTCTCTTTTCGTAGAGAAGTCATAATAGGAAAATGGACTTACAGTTAAGGAGATATGACTGTTTGAAGTTCCGCTTGATAAGTAGCTTAATGAGCAATTAGTGGGTTAATAGGTAGACCCAAAGCCTATTTCGGGATTAGCATGAGGTAGGGCTGATGAGACTTCTCTCCATCATTTCACATTTCTCAAAAATAGAGAGAAATCCCCCATTAACCATCTTATTAGCCAAAAAGTTACCATAATCCCTACTCTAATTAGCATAAATGTATCATTAGAGGAAGATTAGCATCTTAGATTGAACATTTGCAACTGAAGATCATCTTGATGCTGCTGCTCACCTCGGGATTCATGAATTTTTAGGCTTGATTGGATCTCTTTGGATTTAGATGAGTGTTTTAACCCTCTACGCACTAATTAGCCACCATTTGATGTTTAATGATGTTTTTAAATGATTTTCAAACTCTAAAATATGTTTTAAACCCCTTTTAACAATGCATATAAATTTCAAATAATTTGATTTTTTTTATAAAAATAGTGTTCTTATGAATCTCCTTTTTCTTATGTACCGCCCTTAGATTTAAGATTCACTTATCATGTAAGTATGCTTGTTTTTTTGAAAAAAGCACTTTATTAAATGAAATAGTCTGCATATATCCATAATAGTCTCATCAAAACTTTATAACCTCATAGCCTAAATGAATGTCTCACGAGGAAAATGATTACACATTATTTTCATATATTAACAATATAAAAAGTGGATTTAATACAAAAAGGGGGCCGGCTAATTATATAGATGGGCTAATTATACAGATGGAGGACTCCAAAATAGACGAACACTCAAAACCGTCTGTACGAAATACCATCCCAGCACAAACATCAAAAGAAGATAACAACACAATGACTAAACAAAGAAAAAGGCAACCGAATACTTAGATGCAAGTAACTACCTTCAGCACGCTAAACTTGACACTTGTCGGTCAAATACTCTTTTTGAAATCATGCAAACCTTATAAAACAATGATTTTTCACATGGAAAACCCGAAATAGCTCATTTGTAGATCCAACTAAAGATTCAAATTGCCTTGGAAGATCAGGAACTCTATTCATCACTGACTTCGAATCAGTATTCTCTCCTCCTATATTGAAAAACATTCAACAAGCAGTCTGTAGCATATGACTCGCCGATTCAAATCCATTATCCTTCAGGATATGGTTCAAAAGTGATGCCAAATCCCGCAAAGATGCATTCTTTCCCTCTGACACCTTGTATTTTAAGTTTTGTTCGTAAGATTAAATCCTTGCAGTCTTGCGTGAGAAGTATGGATCTAATTTCGGTAGGCAGTTGTATGTTGTTGAAAATTCTTGAGTTCCTTTCACGCCAAATTTGCCAAATTAGGGATGTGATGACTATGTTTATCAAGTGCTTATAAGCTTGTGGACCTTGATTTCTATTAGATAACAAATCGAATATTTGTGTGATATCGCTATAATTGCAGTTCATGACGTTTAGTTTCATAAACATTGTTACCATAAGTGTATTTGAGTAAGGGCACTCGAAGAACAGATGGCCTATGTCGTCTTGTTGCATGGAACATAGGTTGCAAGTCAAATCGATGCTGTTGTTCCATTTGGAAATATTTTCTTTTGTTTTGAGTTTATTCAGTTTAGCTAGTATAGAGCAGACGGTGACATTTTTAGATCACATTTTTTGTCCCAGATCATTTTACAACTTTTACACCAATTAAGTTCTGCAGAATTTCACCTCACTTGATTTCAAGCAGAATTAAAACTTAATTGTTCCTTGGCGTTCGGCAACCAAGTCCCGAAATCTTTATCTCCCTGATTGTGAATTTTTATATTCCTGGCTGTTTGACATATATGAGTAGGTAAGCAATTTAGGTTTCTACTCCATTCATTATCAACAAGGAGGCATGATACTTTTATGTTTTGACCACCCACCATCATAAGATAATGCCAACCAACTTTGTCAATTAAAGATGATCCATGAATCTAAGGATTGTACCACATGTCAGTATTGTCCCCAGTGACAGTTTTTCTATCTATAAGACCTTTCATTGCCTTTCATGAAGTATTGTTTTCCAAGCGTGTTAAGCATTTTTGTCAATAATGTTTCTCTTTTTGCATTATTTGTTGTTCATCCACTAAGCTCGGAGGCTATCCCCCATGAGAAATTTCCAGACCAACTTAATGGCAATAGCCTTAGCAACGTCATCTAGTCTTCTTATACCCAGATCACCTTCAAGCTTAGGCTTATAAACATCATCCAAATTCATGTTGTGTGCTTTAGCTTTCCATATGAAGTTTGCAAAAATAAAATTTATCTTGTGAATTATGCTGGCTGGGATTTGACTAAATTGCATCTAGAAGTAGGTCATAGGATGAATACCGGTTTTAACAAGCTTGATTCTACCACTTATGTTTAGTTGTTAGCTGCTCCAAAGACTAAACTTCTTGTTTATTTTGTCTATCAAATTTCCAAAGTCTCTAGCTTTTAATTTGTTATTCGGAAGAGGGATGCCTAAATAAACAGTTGCAAAATTTCCAATATTTACTTTTAGTAGTTCAGAGATATTTTGTTCTTTGCTCCTTTACTAAAATATAAGCTTGATTTGTTTTTACTCATACTCAACCCAGTAATATATTACATGTCTTGAATTACTGTATGGATGGTATTGACACTATTTTTAGTGGATTTCTTCCAAATCAGAATGTCATCTGCATATAGTAGATGAGTAATAGTGGGTTCAACTTGATATACAGGTATGGAATTACCTTTTAAAAATTCCACATCAAGCATGATTGTGAGAAACCCATAGATATCGACATATGATGAACAAATTTTCTACTTATCTTATCATGGGCTTTATGCAGATAAATTTTCATGTATAGATTGTTTGAATTTTTTCTGTTAAAACCTCTGACCATTTCATATGCTAGCAAATAATTTTCATTTATTACTCTACCAAGGATAAAAGCATTTTGGTTCAATGATATTAAGTCGTTCATGTAGGTCTTCATTCTGTTACATTAAAGATTTATAAGAATCTTATATGTGCACTACACAATGAAATCGACCTAAAGTCTGAGATATGAACAAAGTTTTCTTTTTTGGGATTGGTAGATAAAAGTATGATTGATTTCTTTAATTATATTACTCAATTGCTGAATCCCAAGCATAGCTCCCTATAAATCTAATTTAATTTGATCCCATGATGTTTAAAAAAGTTTGGAGCTCATTCCATCTTGGCTTGGAGAGCTATTATCACTAAATTTGAAACAGTGTAGTCATGACTACTTCAATTTGAAATGGATTACAGAGGTTTTCCTTTGCATTTTCAGTTTAAATTTTCTTACCAGTAATACATGAAAATTGATTTGCTACCTGTGTAGCATCGAATAAATATGAGAAGTAGTTAATGGCTTCTTGAGCTAAGATTTTTGATACTGATATTAGGTTACCACTTGAGTCAAGTGTGAACCTAGATCTTCTGTCTGTGTTAGAGAAAAACATTTTATTGTGGAAAAATTTGGTAGTTTTGTCCTCTGGGTTCACCATTTAATTTTCATTCTCTGGTTGTTTTGTACAGCAATCTTTTTCATAAGATTTGCTAAATGATCGGTCTTGTTAGCATATTGAGACGCAATATTACCATCCAAAGGGCTTTTGAAAAGTTGGTCATAAAGAGTATTAGCTTCCTCCTTAATTTGATTTGTAATAGCATGGATGTTTCCTTTACTTTTTTGTCTTAACTTAAGAGCTAATTTAGTAGCTTTCAACTTGCTAAGTATAATGAAAAGTGGATTTCCTTGGATATTTAAATTCAGTGTTTGTTGCACAATGTTGTTGTAGTCATTATGTTGACACCAGGGATTGATATATATGAATAGGATTTTATATGTAATAGAATTGATAGAGGAGAATAGGACTCAAATAGTAGTGTGATCACTTAGGGAATGATTGCCAAAGTTGATTCCAAATTGAGAAAATTTGTTAATCCACTGAGAATTAACAAAGACCCTATCTATGTTGCTATGAATTGAGAAGTTAGGTCAAAGTGAAGAAATTACCCGTGAATTATGGTTCAATAAGGTTAGAGGAGTTTATACAATTGATGAAATCAGTGTCTCCTATTGTTGAACTATAAATTCCATGGTTCATCCTTTCTTGACTTGATCAAATAGGGTTAAAATTACCTAGAATAATCCATGGTAAATTGAAATTACTTGAATGCACTTTTAAATATTTCCATAAATCACCTCTATGCTCTTCAAAGTTAGAAGCATAAACTGTTGTACACAATAGAAGGTCTATAGACTTAGACCTTCGACATTATGTAAAATGCAAGAAATGAATTAGGTCATTAGAATGTAAAATAATACTAAACCATAATGTGGTATCCCGGTTAATTAAAATTCTACATTTCCGATCGTTATTGTTATTATATGAAAATTTCCATTTATTGTCCAGTTTTGCCATGAACTTGGCAATATTAGCTATTGATACTTTGATTTCTAACAGCCCTACAAAGGAATATCTATTACTTTTAATAAGTTGCAACATCTCTAACTTCTTTGATTGCATGATTATATGTAATAATTGCTTGAGTGTGTGATGTTTTTTCAGTTGAAAACGTCGATCGAATTGCGATTTAGTTATAGGAATAAGTTAGGGATCGGTAGCTATCGATCGGTAGAAATCCAAATTTCATGCGATCGATATTGGGTGATAAGGAAGGCCTTACAAGTCTACATTCTAAATTTCAAGTCGTTTGGGGTTCGTATGCTTGGCTATGGATGGATCGATGGTAGTTAATAACTGTCGATCCGTGGAGTGATGCTTCGAGGCATGCTTCGAGCCAATGCATGGATCGCTTCAAGTTTTATAGTGTTATCTTTGGATCACTTGTGTAAGTGCGTGGATCGCATGAAGAAATGGATGGAAATTTCTAAGTAATGGAGCGGTATGTAGTTGTCCAAGCTATGCTCTAAGTCATATGAGGAATGGTTCGTGGTTGCTTTGAGTCGTGAGTAGGTTTGCTTTGAGTCATGAGTAGGTTTGTAGAAGAGGATGAATTTTGTCTAAGGCAGGAATCGGTGACCATGGATCGGTACTAATCCATAGAAACTGATTGGTGTTGATGTGGGATTGATGTATGGGCATGAAGGCATATGGCCTAGTGTGTTAAGTATGGAATCGGGATAGGCATGGGTTAGTAGTGATGGTTTGGCATAGGGGAGTTGGACTTCGAGTCTTCGTGTGCTTGCTTCGAGTCTCTGCATGCTTCGAAAGGTGAGGGGGCTTGGCTTGAGTCTCAGGTGTGTGATCGCCCAGACTTATGACAGGCCAAATAATTAGCCAAACATGGCTAAGTATAGGGGTCGGTACCGAACCATAGGGTTCAATGGCGATTTTTGATGACGACGACCTATGATTCGAATATGATGATTCCATGGTGGGAAGTGACGGCTTTGATGGTGGATAGCTATACTTGGAGATGTAGAGTAGAGGACTACGATTCAGATTGAGGCAACAGTTGAAGGAAGGCTACAGAACGTATGATGGTACTCTACAATTAATGATGGCTGTAGAGAATCGTCCCTTCCATGGTGACTTCGTGGTAGGAGTTATGATATCAATTCCAGGATGCACTCTGTTATAGGTGATGTGTGCAAAGGGATAGTTAAGACATAAAGGTTCATAGGGTACTTTTGAGATGGGGGTATACACTAGGGAAGTGATGGTTCCTGAAGCATGATAGGTCTTTATTCTAGATATGGAGATTGTTTACCTCGGACTGATGTGATGGTCTGTCTATTTCCTAGCTGATCGAGTGGCATGGATTTGAGCACAGAGGAACTACGATGCAGGCTATCATGATGGATAGTCTAGTCTTTGACCATGATGGGTTAACGAATGATCTTATATCCAACGCACTAAGTGAGTAAATGTGAGGATGAATGATGGATGTTATGTTTGTTTGATTGTTTATCACCCTAGAGATGTCATATGATGCTGGTATTATTAAAGTATATATATGAACACCTCTTAGTACTTTGACGTATAGTAATGATGACTATGACGTAGAGTAGCGTATATCTTTTGTATATGCTAACCCTATGGGTGCAGGGACATGTCAAGTATGATTCTTCATACCATTTGTCTTATTATAATGATTTATTAGTGTTTAGAGGTTTACCACCGCTCACAAAAAACTATTGTTTGACTCAGAGTTTTATGCTTTGTTTTCTAATACTTTGGGTACTTTTAAATGAGTAGATTAGGGATATCAGGTCTGATGAGTATGTGGCGCTAGACAGAGGACGGACGGGAGGTCATACTCTCGTATTACTACACTTATTTTCTATTCCGTCGTATAGCATTATAGAGCTTGCTAGTACCTTTAATACACATAGACAATTTTTTATGAGTTGATTTGAGGTATAACTCTATTTCTTATGCTATACACTATATGGATTTGTGCACTCTGATTTTGTGATTCATTCAGTTATATACTATCTCGTTTGTTTTATATCTGAGATGTTTACTATTATATTTTATTCGATGCACTGTGAGATGTGCGACAGGTTCTGTAATTGATTTACTTTATTTACAACCTCAACGGTCGTATTGCATCGACCGGGCAACGCTACAACATACTATACCGGTACATTGGGTATCAGTATTGTAGGGCGGTCGTCACATGATTTTTATGTAAATGAGTGTGACTTAAAATGTAAAGTAATTGATGTAGTTAAGAAACTAGCGGAATAAGCATGTAAGTTGTACATAATTACATTTAATTGCAAGATAGTTCTTGATCTAAGATTCAAATACAAGATTTTGAGGTGGTTTTACACTTGTTTGAACACGGATTTTCCACCAGATCCTTGACGGCGCACCATTGATACAGATTCTTGATATGATTATGAAGGTTTCTATCGTAGTGTATGGCTGTGTAAGAAGAATAAAGGTCTCAATGAACCCGATCAAAGTCTATGTTGGAGAGGTCAAGTGATCTATACTAGTTTGAAAGGAAATTTATGTGATCGAGCGAACGATCAGATTTGATAATGCGTACGGATGGTCCATGTGCATCGTACGAGCTTTAGTATATTTGCTAATGATTTGTATCTATTAAGTGTTGAGTATGACTGTTTCTTTTGTTGCTCGTGTTGGAATTTCGAGGATGAAATATTCTAAGTGGAGGAGAATGTAATAACCTAAAATTTCGGATTCGTTTTTATCTTTGAATCTTTGATTTAATGTGACTAAACCGATTTAATAACCTTGTTGATCCCATTTTTAATTAATAGATAGTAATGGTAAACTTTTTTTAGAAAAATATTTGCAAACATAAATAGTTTGAAGAAATATTGATAATATGACCGAAAATCGTTCTATCGGTAAACGGCCTCAAAACGCATGAAATTATTATCCCGAGGCACTGTCTTGGATAGCGATGAATTTATACCATTGGTAAAAATGTGAATATATTGCGATAGTATATATTTGTTTATTCTCTATGCATGTTTTGGTGTGTTTGACATAAAGAAATTGGTTTGGAAAGTTATAGAAATTGTGAATGGAAGCTGTGAAAGTTAGAAGCAAAAAGGTCGCCATGGATGCACTTTGAAAATGCTTTGTGTTCAGCAATTTTAAAGTGAAAGACATCCTATAGGCTTCTTTGTATTTTTCATAAGTACTGTGAATTTACTTATTACTGGAAAAATATCATAGTTTACACGTAGTTTTAATAATTATTTGTGAATTTTTAAACTAAAGGGTTTTAAAATTATAAAACATGCTTTTTATGGTTTTGAATAAATTATAAAATAAGAATTTTTTAGTAATAAATAAATGTTTTAAATATAGTATAAGTTTTTTAAAGTATTTTGAAATATATATAGTTTTAAAAAATTAGTTAAAGATTTTATTAGTATTAAAAGGCTTATGTAATACAATATCTTTCAAATTGTCTTAAAATTTTAATTAATTATATTAGCTTATTAATAAATTAATATACATTTATATATATATATACATACATACATATGTATCATTTTATAAAGGCTATTAGTAAATATATAAGTTGGGAAACATAAGTTTAGTCTTTTATAAAGAAATAAAGGAAGATTTGGATCATAATGCTTAAGTTATAGCAAATGGTTTTGTAGAGTTAAGTAAAGTATATAAACTTGTTAAATTAGTGTAAATATAAGTAAATATAATTAGGACTATAATTAGGACTACAAGTAGGATTATAATTAGGATAACAATTAGGGATATAATTAGGGGTTAAATAAAGAATATTTTAAGGTAATTATAAGTGAATTATTTTGGGTTATAGTAAACAGTGTTTAAGTAACATTTGTTTTTAATCCTTATAGATATAATTAAATCTTTTAAAAGTAAGTTTTAAAGATAATGTTTAAAGTATGTAATAGTTTGGGTTTGTTGTGGAAATGTTTAAGTAACACTTGTTTTAAACCTTTATAAAAGAAATTAGATCTTTAAACAAGAGCTTTAAGATAATGATTAAGTGTGAAGTGTTTTGGGTTTGTAGTAAACAATGTTTTATTAAAATTTGTTTTTAAACCCTTAAACTATATTTTAAAGTGGAAAGATATTGTTTAATGATTATGAATATACTTAAAGCTTTAATAATTAAATTTTAAAGATAATAACAAGTATGGAATCTTTGGAATAAAGATGCAAATTGCATATGTATATAATATAAAAGAGAGAAGGGGTTCATAATAACAATATTTGAGTGATATTTGTTTTTAACCTCTTTGATTATATTTTAAACCAAGTAAATTTTATTAAGTGATTTGTGAATATGCTTATACCGTCGAGATAAGTATATGAATACCTTTTTAAGTATTGAAAAGAGTATAAATGAATAATGAAATAGTAGAGTGCAAGTATATATCTTTTACATAGAGAAATTAAATATACAGACAAATATATAAAAAAAATTAGCTAATAAAGGTATATTAATTAATAAGGAATTTTTAATTAATAAAGTAGTACTAATCAATAAGGAAGCATTAATTAATTAGGAGTTTAATCAGTTAAGGGTTTAATCAATAAGGAGCTATTAATTAATGAAAAGTTTTATTAGATAAAAGGAGTTTTACCGATAAAAGAGGTTTTAATTAATAATAGGTTAATTAAATAAAAAGGGGATTACAAATTGTTTATGCAACTAGATCCTGCTTTGTGTGTTACTTATCTATGGAAAGTATTTAGTCATGTGCTTCGCAATAAAACCGACGAAGAAGACTAGATTCTATCTGTGAGAGTTAAATATAATGATTCAGGTATGGTATAGAAGTTATAGTGCTCTAACCTACCAGGTTTCACTCTTGACCTAAGGATAGTAGTAGTTGAAAAGGTCGAAAACGTGATAAGTATACGAGACTTGGTCTCCATATGCGATCATTTTTCACTACGCCATAGATGGCCTATTGCAACGAAAATACAAGATGTTGCTAGTTACAACGCAACGATAGCTATGCTGATTTTTGTCTATTATAACATTAGCTTCAAGATGTTAGCATAGATATCAACACTATGTTGCGGTAGCTATAGACCTAGAAAAATATTATAAAAAATGAGTGCGGGCTGGAAAAAAACGGGCTGAAATAATTTTTAACACGGGAAGAAAAAACAAAGCGGCAAAAGTTAACAAAATATTGAAGGGTTTCACTCAAACACTTAACAAAATACATACTCCGCTTCGAACATCTCAGACCAGTTGACTCTACTTACGACCATGCGACTCCTCTCTCGCAACTACATTGACCCTCTTAGATCCGAAGCAACCGTGAATCCATCCGCAACCGCGATGAATTCCGATGCCATTACTTCAGACACAACTGCGAACCCATCCTCTTAGAAGGTCTGTACCAAAAACATTAAGCTCTCAAATATATGTGTGATTGCATACAAAATTGCCGATTTAAGTTGTTATTTGATTGGCTAACCATGAATAATTGTTTAAGAATCGGTAAATAAGGCGATTGAGTGGAAATATTTTGCTTATGCTGATTATTAATTACTTTACATGCTTGAGCAGTTGAAATCAAAATTACATTTGGAAATACAAAGCTCCTTATGCTAACACTAGCAAGCCTTGATAATCAATGCTTACTATTCAACATACCTTTATACTGTCCATTTATTTTTCTTTACCATGTCACATATAACACAAATTTTCTATTTAGGTGGAGACCTTACATGCTAATTTACAGAGGACTAATGGTATATCTCCAGAGGTAAAGAATTTCCTGAAATAGAAAATAACGCAAACTATACTTGCTAGAAAATGGTTTCAATTAGGGAACAATAGGAGGATTTGCTTTGGATTTTTGAAACTATCAATTTTTCTTTGGGTATGTTGTTATATTAAACCCCAATAAGAGTAATGGTTTACTTTTTTAAAGCGGTTAAGAATTAACCAAACGTAAAATCCTCCAATCTCATAAGCATATTTATTCTTTTTTCTATGGATTTCATTTAATTACTGACTAGTCGAAGTTTTTATTCTCTAAATACATGATTTTAATTTTTGAATAAGTGCAGGTCTTATTATTTGTAAACAAAATTAGTTTAAGATGATAATTCTGTTTTGGTTATAAGATCTGAAGATAAACAAACTATTGGCCCATGAATACTTTCCTCTTGTTTTACGGATTTCCTAAACCCAACGATGCTACCATTCCAATGTTTTCTTTTATGCCCTTGTGTTTGTAGATTAGGAAGCACCGTTATACCCATGAATACTTTCCAGCTTGCATACAAACATTAGGAGAAAGTTGAAAACAATGAGTTTTTAACTTATATATTAACCTTTGATGCAAAATTATTTCCATAAATTGTATTGATACTATTTGTATCTCCACTACTAGTATTAAGTTAGTTGAGGAGATGAAATTCCTTCAAGTATTATTAACTAAATTAATTTTTAGTTGAGGGATTCAAAATTTCCCAGTATTTCTTCACTGTAGTCTTATATTTTTCTCTCTTAGTGATGACAAGCTCCAAGCTAGCTTCTCGAAAATGTGCCTGTCTCGCTAAGTTTTATGTTTTCCATTACTTACTGCCATGACTTTGCTTTAGGGTACGTTATTTATATGCTTGGATATGGTAAAATTTAAACGTCCAAAGTACAATTCCATAACGATCATTGATATTCTATTTCTAACCATTGCATTTTCTTTCCTGCTAATTTACATTGCAACCTACCTAAACCCATGTTACCTATGATTACTTACAACCATTTTAATTTTTGTAGTATAAGGTTCCCGAGGCTTATGATCAAGATTTTGCTAAAAAAGTATATAAAATCTATAAAAATATAAATGAGCCTTTCTTTGCCCCCTTTGGCATAGAAAACTCAATTCTTCTTTTCCAAACCAATGTCCGTCGTGCTCATGCATTTGTACGCATTTGGTCAATATACGTCTACAAGTTAGATGCATATTAAACATTAATATGAGTCTAATCCATCTCTGTGGAAATTAAGTAATTTGTAAACTAGTGGATACACTCTTAACTCTCATATGGATGTCAAGTTGATGCCTGTCCTTTGTCTGCTGTATGTTGATGGCTTTACTGCCTTGCTAAGCTTAAATCGTTTTAGTATTATATATATGTTCATGGCTCATGAGTTAATCATGGGGTAATCTTAGTTTTGCATCAGAATCTAAGATGAATCATGGGATATTTGTTATCTCTGTGCTTACAGTTAATAATCTGAAAGCATAGACATATGAGATATTTACTATGCAAATTTTCCTTAGCTCATCCTTGAATTTTGCAAAACTGATACATCACTTGATACTATGCTTGAAAAAGCTCTGATATTGTTGCTACATATGTTGTGATTTTATACTTATTGTTTCTTTATTTTTGCACTTGTAAGCTGCTTGAGAACTTACTGTTGCTCCATTTTTGCATCTGTGAGTTGCTCGACACTTTTAGCTTGTATGCACTTGTGGTTTCTGTTCTTCATTTGAACCGAGATTTGTTTTATGTAAAGGCGATCATATTTACCTTAGTTTTGCTTTGACTTTGAGTATAATTTCTGAATTGATTAGTGATATATGTTCTGGAAAAATTGGTTTGATATCCTTTTGCTGTCTAACTTTTTTCATTTAATTTATATCAGTCCAATGAATCAATTGGAGAACTTTTTGTTAAAACTCGCAAGCGGAAAGAAGGAAAGGTGTACAGGACCGATACTTCAGTAATGAAGTACAGAATTATAAGAATTTTATTTTCTCTTCAATCAGATTTCAAAAAATGCTTCATTTGGCGCATCGACATTTTTGTAGAATTAGATCCTGTTTTATTGAAACCTATAGCAGGATATTTTCTGAATCCATTTTAAAACTGTTAATAGATATTGCAAAACAATTCTTGTTTAAGAAACTTGTTTCAGAATTGTTATTTTATTTAATGTCACATTTTGAAACTGCTTTATTTTGCAGGATAAGATTAAAAAAGAAATAGGTGAAGGAGGAAGTGATGGAGTTGTTCAAGAAATGATTTTTGATGGAAAGTCACACGGTCCATCTTGGCTTATAGGACGACACACAAAGATAGTAGAAGTTTCAAAATATGCCCCAACAACAAGCACTTACGTACAGGAGCCGGCAGTGAAGATAAGGGAAAATATAGCTGACGACGTCGAAGCAAAGGTGAACAAGAAGGTCTGAAATGAATTTGATGCAAAGGTGAACAAAAAGTTCAGGAGAACTTGACATGGGTGCTTAAGAAATTAGGCAAAGCAAGCCCTGACATGCAAATTGATGTTGGGGATCTTTGTGCGACCGTCTGCAGTGATGGCACTGGAGGCACTGGAGGCACTAGAGGCACCGATGACACTAGAGGCTCGCAAATATGAATGTACTGTTAATAAGTAGAATTTAGTATGTACTGGTTGTAACTATAAATACACTGACTATGTTTTTAAGTATGTTTGTTATTTTGTACTTGACTAAGTAAAACTTGTGTTGCTGGTTATTCTGAAATGAAAAGTTCTTTGTTGTAGTGTAATGTTGCCATTAGATATGATATAATGTTGCAGTATAATGTTGCCATAGATATGATATAATATTGCAGTAGTATAATATTGCAGTACATTTCCAATCTAAATTACAAAAGGTGTTGCCATAGATATGATACAATGTTGTAGTACGTGATGTTAAATGTGGTAATAAACTGGCAAAGTGTTGCCATTGGATGGTAAAAGTGTTACAATAGATTAATGAATATGGGCCCCACAACAGGATTCCGTAAAGGTGGGCCACAGAATTAGTGGGCCCTATAATGTGGGCCCGCATGTTGGGGCCCAGATTGTGGGGCTCACTTTTTAGTAAATTTGGTACCTATGACAACAACATAGCCGATGTTGCCCTAGGGCCGTAAAGATGTTGCCTTTGACTATAGGGCAACGCGGCAAAATGCATCACCGAGAAAGTGTTGCCTTTGCCCTTTTTTAGCCTACAACAACATTTTTTTGCACTTCCTACATCACTTCTTGGGTGTTGCAGTATGCAATCTATGTCGTAGTGTTTATTATTGTTGAATTTGACCAAAATTAACTTAGGATATGTCTAGAAGAAACATGGAAATTATATGGTATGGTTATTCACTAGGAGATGATATAACCTACGTATAAACTTATCTTGCTCTTCTAAGACAAGTGATAAAGAAATCCGTCCGGATAGGAGATGATCTCCTCATTGTCTATTTATTTCTGAAAGAACCAGAGTTAAGTTAATCGAAAATTCATCGATTTAGTCTTGAAGAGACCGGTATCAATAAGTGTTTTCCTTATTGAAAACCACTTCAAGACCGAGATACATGTTCCTTGTAATGGATCTGTTCAAGATGCTGGAATCCATGTATGGTTCCTAGATCTGTTCGTAACGTGGAAATTCGTTTGGGAATTCGTGATATGTTTGACTGATGATGGCTTGTGTGATGAGATGTTGAACGTGATTTCACCCTCGGGAAATGACTAAATACATAGTAGGAAACATAATCCAGGAGTTTAGCTAACCCGTAGGGGGTACACCAACTCCAGGTATAGACTATGCTTATCAATGTTGCGTGCAGGAGTTAATGATACTTGGTTCCACGTAGTTCATGAAAATGTTCGTGCATGGGCCTGTTGTGTTTACCTTATGGTATATTTTATCTAAAGATATACGATGCTCAAAAGGTGATTTTTGATCCTTGTTATAGAGATCCGCTTCAGTTTATTGGAGGTGTCTCGGTGAGAAAGCCATAGACAAGCGCGTCTTAGCCTTTCTTATTATTGTACTTCAATATTGTTATGTCGTGAGATGCACGCTGCACAGCTATTTTTTGATTTATATTCTTCATCCTAGACATTATCTATTATATCACAGCATGTACTTATTGGATGAGTTTATTTCTTTTAAGGGGATAACCATTACGACGGTCTCAAAAGTACTGTTATATGCTAGCTACATCTTCCTTGAGTTTCTCATATCCGACTTATGTCTGACCCATAGTTTTATTTTCTCTTATTTCCTTAGATGTTCTTTCGAGTAGTCCAAGAAAGGCAAGTTTTCATTGATTTTCAATGAGCTCGTGGAGAGGATCTAGATGTTTTACGTGCCGTAATATTTATTTCCGTTGCATTACTTTATGTATATATATATATATATATATATATATATAATCAATTGTAAGGACATGCTGTAATAACTGTCCAGACTAGTGATAGTACTTTGATTAGTAACTTTGAAATGCTATGTATATTAGAGTAGCTACGTGTAATGTCTTCTGATACTATATGTTATCATTCCGCATGTGAATTTCTAATATTTTGTTCTCCTCTTTCATATTCTTTTTATTTTCTTCTTTTTCTTTACCCTAACGTTCTTTCTTTTCTGCACTTGAGTGTTTAGCACGTGAATACTGTATATGTATTAGTGTCGATATTCAAAGGTCGAAAATGCTGCTCATTACAGCTACTTAGTAATCCAATTCAAAGGTCAGTAATGACCAAGGGGTTTGGGCTATGTTTAATTAATTGAAAATTTTCACGCAAAATTATTTACAAACAATACTTATTAAATTATTCTTTTATCTCATTTAATTAATTAAAAACATTATATATTATTTAATTACTTTTAAGCCCTTCAAAAATACATAAAAGCCTTAAAATTAATATATCATTTGTATAACTTTCCTCCATGTTAATTTGTGATAACTTTGAATTAGTTCGACTGAGCTACATTCGAAAATACACTACAACATTTGTGTGGCTTCCAAGTGTGAACTTGGAACTTTGTAATATTTAAACTTTTTAAACACTAAAGCACGTACAAAATTTATTGAAGCATAATAGTGGACATGAGGTCAGTGACTTACTGATCATCTAGATAAAATTCTATTTCAAATCAATTTAGTTATGTCATACACAAAGATATACTGTGCGTGTTTTTTCTTCATCATCACCATATCATTTTAGATATCAAGAGATAGATCAATGGTAAAAACTTTGATATGTCTATAGTTAATTGCAAACACATCATTAAAGCTCATGGTTCTATTCAAAAACACATATTGATTAACCGATTTGCTTTGGCCGAAATCTTTGACTTTAAGTTGACTGATAATTAAAGTGGTTTTAACCTACATCAAAGAGACAAATCCTCTTTTCACTAGTGTTTCAGATCAAGTAGTCTAATAAATATCCAACTATGGTCGTAACATGAACATCAATGTCATGCGATTGACCATAATAAAAGTATAGCCAAGACAATTAAGATCCATAGTTCTCTTAAATCAAAAGACTACTACACATTATCACATAAGATCTTCCATTTGACTTTAGATGTAATCAACGTATAGAAGACTCTTGTTGAGTCATTATGTGATTGTTCCAAGTAGTCATGAGTACGTAATCTTTTGGTGCACTTGATGGGCAGGAGTAATTAAGTATCAATCTTATAGAGAGTGGTACATATACTAGTCTTAATGAATTTATCGATATTCCATTATCAACACATCGCTGGGAACATTTAAGTATTTACATAATTCACTACTCTTGGTTGTGAAAACGCATTCTTTATTGTAGTCGATTAAATACTTTTCCAAAGGATTTTGTACTTGTATATAATTAATACCTTAAAAAAAATTATGATATCACAATACAACAATGTATATAATAGAAAATAAAACAAAAATATTACCTTATTTCAAATAAGTTCATTATAAGAGTTAAGTTGTATAATCAAATTATATAATTTCACTAGGGCTCAACTTAACTCTATCACCAAGAATGAGGTCTATTTTTTGTTCTTGATCTAAAGTAATTAACAAACTCAGTGAGCTTATCAATGCACACAATTATATTAAGTAACAATCTTACACTATGTTGGTTCTTGCTTATTTTCAAATGAAACAATTTCTTCAAAACCTTTTCTTTGCGAAATAAGACCATTCACACCTACATCTTTGTTGGTGATTGATTATGGAATAAACATTTATAGTCCTGCACTGTACTTAGAGCTCGATACTCATAGTAGACAACATATATGTAACATCCCGATCAAGACAATAAATAAAAAAATATAATTAAAATGTATTTTTGAGATTTGATTGGGATTGTGGTTAAAGAAATTTAAAAGAAATTGTTTTATTCAAAAACATGGCAAACACATCCTCAAAATGGCGACATCCTATTTAAAGCGGCGTTTTCTTTTTACCTTCCCCGTCTGAATCCTTTCTTTCCCATCGTCGATCCGCCCTTTTCCCTCTCATCTACTCTGCATCACCACTTCACCTAAAACCCCTCGCCCCATCTGTCATCTATGTCGAAGAATCACAAAGGAAAGTCGAGATTTAACTCCTCTATTGCAAATCGTTCAATTACCAGACCTGACCATGTGTATGATTCGCCTCTGTGCTCCACTCTCGATGTTTCTGTTGGTGACGCTTATGGATCTGGAACTGCTTGTGATGCTGCCTCAATTGAAATGCTGAGATCGATGGATGCACTAGCTTCTGAATGTCATAATATATCTGTGGCTATAGGTCCAATATCAGGTATTTCGAATCCTACAACATCTCATTTCCTTCAACTCTTGGCATGGAATGGTGACGTACACGGTAATAGTAGTTGCGATTTCCTGAGAAAGGATGTAAATGGAAATAACATAGCTGATTTGAGTATTAAATCTGTTGAAAATGAAGTTTTTAAGGTCGCTATTGATCGTTTTTGCATGTATAAACCTATGAATTCTTCTACTATGGTAATCAATAATCACGAAATAGCACCAATTTCTAATGGTCTGGATTCCGATACTGTTGTTTTAATTAATAGATCTGCTGTTAATAATACCTCAATAGGTCTAGGATGGAAGTGAATGTTGTGGGTAACAATGAACCAGTTTTTGCCTGTAATTGTACAAACATATCTCCTGCTCATCTAATCAATGCTAATAATAATTATGTAGCTGCTGCTTATTCTCAAGGTAGAATTCCTCCTTCAATAGCACACCAGTCTAATGAGCTGAAAACAGGCTTAAAGTGGTCCTCCTTATTCTCTGAATTGCCAAGAAATGTAGGTGTTTTTGTGCCCCTTCTTTTAAAATGCTCGACATATACGGGGTTTGGATCCCCCTCCGGAGGTAATTCAAGCGGGTATTGAATATTGGTTAGACTACCTTGTTGGGTTCTTTTTGGACAATAACCCACCTTATCTAGTGGTTAAAGATCATTGCTTTAAAACTTGGCAACTAAAGGGTAGCCTGCTAGTCCACATGGACAACTCTGTGTTTTTCTTCAAGTTCTCAAGACCTGAGGAGCATCTACGAATTCTAAGTAAAGATCCTATTTTTATCAGAGGCAAGTCTTTTATAGTCACTCCTTGTAATCCTTATGTTGACTATGCTAGAGAGCAGGTACTATCTATTCATGTTTGGACTTACTTCTCTCATATCCTCTTCGTTTTGCAACCTGTGTTAGGTCTAAACTGGCTAGCTAGTGTGGTAAGCAAAGTAAAATGCTTTGATGCTAATACCGTAGCTAGAGATAAACTAGTCTATGCTAAAGCTTTGATTGAGATTTCGCAGGATAAGCCTTTACCAGACACAATTAAATTTAGAGTGACTAATGATAAGGTGCGGTGATTGTAGTTCATTATGGTTGTAAACCAGACATATGTACGTCCTAACAGTCTTTTGGTCATATTTCATCGGCATGCTCTCATACGTCATTTGTTGGTCCACTCTCGGCTCGGACCCCTTTCCTAGGCCTCCTATCTTGAAATGGATCCCGAAATTGCACGTTATTCCTCCTCCTGTGGCACCCTCCACCCCTCCCGTTGAGCCTTCATTACCTCCTTATGTTCCTCCCCTCTCTGACACTATTATGGATTCCTCTGTTCCCCTTGATATTTCAGATCCTAGAGATTCTAGTATTGTTTGGCACCCTGCTGAGATGGCTTGGATCCATGTACAGTCCGACGTGAGACATGACCCTACTAGGTATGATTTCCATACTTTTGTTAGTGATGATGGTGGCGAATCTAGGCGATTACTGTTAGTCCGTGAGATGATGGTTTTGATGACAACAACTTTAGAATAAATTATAAAATATAAATACTAACATTATAAGTTTAGATATATATGTATATGCAGGATTTAACCATGCAGGTACCAGAGATTGTACAGTAAGAGATTCAAGATATCAAGATTGAAGACTCATGAGTATCAAGATTATCAAGAGTTCAAGAATTCAAGTAATTTATTCTTTAATTAGAAAATTTTGTTAAAACTCAAGCACTGATATCTTAAAATCCAATTTATTCATGGAATGGAATCCACTTCGAGCCTGTTAAAGGGATGAAACCCTAAGTAGGATGGAACCTAAGAAAAATCTAGTGGAACATTGTTTTGTATCCGCTAACCTTTTATTAAAAATGATTTTTCAAAATTATATCTTGTTTTCAAAATAATTTCAAAACCTTCATTTTAAAAGCATCAGAAACATCTATCCCGATTTTAAATAATTTTAGCCTCAAAATCATTTTTAATTTCAAAGTTAAATTACTTCTAATTTTAAACTATTTTTTAATATAATATATTTAACTTTTAAATATTTATACTTAGATTTAAATATAAAATTATAGTTAAATTCTATATATATTATTCTCTATATTTACTTATGAATTTTAACTATATTCAAGTATATTTATAAAGTTTAAAATAGTTTTAATATAAGATAAAAGTTATTTTCAAAGAAAATCAAATCATCAAAAAATGCTTTGGGATGTCGACATACTCATGGTAACCATGTCGACATGGTGTCCATTGAGTTCAAAATTTCAATTTCAAAAGAAGTGTCTATTCGCCATAATTCTTCACGAATGGACATGACTTTTGTTCTACTATAAATAGGGGTCAGTTTCAACGAATTTTACATCGGATTTTATGGTTTTTCACTCCTCTTCTTCTTCCACTTTTCTTAATAAAAATTCTTATCATTACTCTGTCGAAATCTACATTGAATTGAACTTGGTCATTCGTAGTTTGATTCTCTATCACTATCTCAATAAGATCCTCAGTGCTGTTCGGAGTTAAAGGCTTTTTGTAATCAAATTAGCGAGAAAATGTGTGATTGTAGCCTTGAGAAATCAATTGAGTGAACTTGCTGCCTGTAAAATCATGTGGGTGAACTTGTTGTCCGGCAAATTAAGTATCTCTACCTAGAGGATTGTGATTCTGGAGGGTGTACCTCGTAACCTTGAAATCGAGGGTGTAATTGTAAATATTGCTTTTGAAAGGAAATCCGTACTTGCGTTGCGGGACTGGATGTAGGGTAACTCCGAACCAGTATAAAATCCGGTGTGTTCTTTCCTTTACCCTTTTTTATTTTATTTCTGCATCTGTGTTTGTTTCTGTGATCATATCTGTGTCTGTATATTGCACACATCTGTGTTTAAATTAACATAAACTCAAAAAGATTTAGTAATTCTTTATAAACACTATTCACCCCTCATCTAGTGTTAATCCTAACCTTAAGATCCGTAATCCGCATATCACAATTGGTATCAGAGCAAGGTTTTCAAAATTTCATAATCTGATTTTTGAATTTTTTTTTTTAAATGGCTATATTTGTTAATACTAGTTTAGACATATTCAAATCATCATTGTTTCATGAGTCTGCATGTAATCAATATTCAAATTCAAGTTATTTACTAAAATTGTTTGATGTGCAGGAATCATGCTTTATGGCTGTTGAGGAATCAATCCACAATGGACAAATTGTGCAGATCAGAAAGAACAAATGGATACTTGATAGTGGATGTTTTAAACACATGACCGGCAATCCAGATATACTGAATGATATTATATACAAAGACGGAGGACCGGTTAATTTTGGAGATAATTCAAAAGGATATGTGATTGGCATCGGCAAAGTCGGTAATTCTGAAACTCCTACTATTACTAATGTTTTGTTAGTTGAGAATCTAAAACATAATATGCTAAGTATAAGTCAACTCTGCGATAAAGGATATAAAATTAAATTTGAAAAAGATAAATGTCACATTGATGATAATAATTCAACCAATATATTTGAGGGAGTCAGAAAAAAAAAATATTCTTAGTATGAAAATTTCAAATGATAACCTATGTCTGTTGGAAAATACAAGTGACTTTTGCATTTGGCATAAGAGATTTAAGCATTTGAATTTCAAACTCTTATCTAGACTGTCAAAACATGATCTAGTAAGAGGTCTCGCTAAAATGAATTTTAAAGTAGATAGTTTATGTGATGCATGTCAATTAGGAAAACTTAAAAAAGTTCCTTTAAATTAAAAGATATGATTTCAATTTCAAAACCTCTTGAATTACTTCATCTTAATTTATTTGGTCCATCTCAAATTCTGTCAATAAATCATAGTAAATATGTTTTTGTAATTTTAGATGATTATTCTAGATTTACATGGACAATATTTTTGAAACATAAAAGTGATACTTTTGATAGTTTTAAGATTTTTTCAAAAAGAATCCAAAATCAATTTTCTCTAAAAATTATAACTATTCGAAGTGATCACGGTGGTGAATTTGAAAATGAAAAGTTTGAGGAATTCTGCAATAAAAATGGAATAACTCATAAATTTTAATTTCCAAGAACTCCACAACAAAACAGAGTAGTAGAAAATAAAAATAGGACGATTCAAGAGTGCGAGAACTGTGCTTTCAGATAGTAATTTACCAAAGAATTTTTGGGCAGAAGCAGTAGCTATGCCTGTTATACTTTAAATAGAATTTTAATTAGACCTTTAACTAATAGGACATCTTATGAACTTCTTTATTCAAAGAAACCCAAGGTATCTTATTTCGGAATTTTTGGAAGTAAATGTTTTATTTTAAACACAAAAGATAATTTAGATATATTTGATCCTAAATTCGATAAAGGAATCTTTATCGGATACTCTAATAGAAGTAAAGCATACAGAGTGTTTAATTTAAAAACTAACACCATTGAAGAAACAATGCATGTTTCATTTGATGACAATTTCAAAAAATTTGAAGACACAAATGATGAAGAGAATTTAATCACACAAAATCAAGAATTAATTGAAACTAATAATGAAATTAATCATCCTAATAAAAGGACTAAACTTTTAAAAGATCATCATATAGAAAATATATTTGGAGATATGCAATCTGTTGTTAAAACTAGAAATCAACTAAGTCAAATGAGTAATGTAGCTTTTATATCAACTATTGAACCCAAAAATCCAAAAGAAGCATCAACGATGATTAATGAATTTTGGTTATGCAGGAAGAATTAAATAAATTTACTAGAAATAATGTTTGGGAACTTATTCCTAGACCTGGAAATAAAACTATAATTGGAACCAAATGAGTTTATAAAAATAAAATGAATAAACAAGGAGAGGTTGTTAGAAATAAAGCTTGATTAGCCGCTCAAGGTTATTGTCAAGAAGAAGGAATAGATTTTGATGAAACCTTTGCTCCCGTAGCAAGATTAGAAGCCATTATGATTCTACTTGCTTTCGCAAATCATTATAATTTCCAATTATTTCAAATGGTTGTTAAAAGTGGCTTTTTAAACGGATTTGTAAAAGAATAAGTATATGTTGAACAACCACCACGTTTTGAAAATGATAAATTACCAAATCATGTTTACAAACTTAAGAAAGCTTTATATGGTCTAAAACAAGCTCCTAGAGCCTGATATGATAGACTAAGATCTTATTTATTACAATCAAATTTTTTGAAATTGGTAAAATAGATAATACTCTTTTTATTAAAAGAAATAAAAATGATATTCAACTAGTACAAGTTTACGTAGATTATATCATTTTTGGATCAACTAATTTTGAAATGAATTTAATGAGTTCTGTTGTGCAAATGTCATCAAAAGACAACTTACTGTTGCCTACGCTCCACAACAAAATAGAGTTGATGAGAGGAAAAACCGAACCATCATTAACTTAGTACAAAGCATGTTGTCGGAGAAGAAAGTTCCTAATGAATTCTAGCCAGAAGCAGTCAATTGGTGTGTACATATTCTCAACAGAAGTCCTACTGCAGTAGTAAAAGATTGCACACCTGAAGAGGCTTGGAGCGGCATCAAACCATCTATGGAGTACTTCAGAGTGTTTGGATGCATTGGTGTCCATATCTCAGAAGAAAAAAGAAAGAAGCTAGATCCGAAGAGTTTTAAGTGTGTTTTACTTAGTGTAAGTGAAGAAACCAAGGGCTATAGACTATACAATCCAATTACGAAGAAGATAGTTTTGAGTCGTAATGTTGTCTTTCAAGAAAACGAGGGTTGGAATTGGAGTGCAGAAGGGAAAAAAATCTATGCTGCTCGAGTGGGGTAATGATGGTGAATTAATTAACAGCGATGAAGAAGAGATGAATGAAGAGAAGGATGAGCTGGAAGAAGAGGCTATGGTGTCGTTTTTTGAAGGAGATGAACTTGAAATACCATATGAAAGTTCAAGCAGTGCAACAACTTCGACAACCTCACCTTCTAAAACAGCCTCACAAGAGTTGATTCGAGCTAGAAATAGAAGAACCCCATATAGGATGAAGGACTATGTCACAGGTGAAGAAATATTTGAGAATGAAGAAGCCCTCAACATGGTTCTTTATGCATCAGGGGATGATCCAATCACTTTTGAAGAAGCAAAAAAGAGTCTGAAATGGAGAGTTGCGATGGACGATGGGATTGGTGCTATTGAGAAAAATGACACTTAGGAGCTTGTAGACTTACCAGAGGGAGCAAAAAAGATAGGAGTGAAATGGATTTTCAAAGAAAAGCTGAATAAACGAGGAAAAATTGACAAGCTCAAAGCTCACTTAGCAGCAAAAGGCTATGCGCAACAGCATGACATAGATTATAGTGAAAATTTTGCTCCGGTCACAAGATGGGATACAATAAGGATGAATTAGCTTTAGCAGCCCAAAGAAAGTAGAGTGTATACCAACTTGATGTGAAGAGTGCATTTTTGCATGGCAAGTTAGAAGAAGACGTTTTTGTAGGGAAGCCTCAAGGGTACGAGAAGACTAGGGAAGAGCGTAAGGTTTATAAACTAAAGAAAGCACTCTACGGACTAATACAAGCCCCTAGAGCGTGGTTTAGCAGGATCGAGACATATTTTATTAGGGAAGACTTTTAAAAATGTCCAAATGAGCATACTTTGTTCATGAAGTCGCAAGGAGATGGGAAGATGTTAATAGTAAGTGTATATGTTGATGATTTGATATTTACAGGAAATGATGCAAAAATGTTTGAAGAGTTTAAAGCATCAATGATGCCAAAATTTGAAATGATAGATTTGGGGAAGATGAAGTACTTCTTAGGCGTGGAGGTTGTGCAAAACAATGAAGGAATCTATTTGAGTCAAAGAAAGTATGCTCTGTAAGTTCTAGAAAGGTTTAATATGAACAATTCTAACTCAGTTCTAATTCCTATTGTTCCGAGCTATATGTTAGTCCGTGAGATGATGGTTTTGATGACAACAACCTTAAAATAGATTATAAAATATAAATACTAACATTATAAGTTTAGATATATATGTGTATGCAGGATTTAACCATACAGGTACCAAGGATGAAGACTATACGGTAGAGATTCAACATATCAAGATTGAAGACTCATGAGTATCAAGATTATCAAGAGTTCAAGAATTCAAGTAATTTATTCTTTAATTAGAAAATTTTGTTAAAACTCCTAGAAAAGTATCGGCATCTTAAAATCCAATTTATTCGTGGAATGGAATCGACTTCGAGCCTGTTAAAGGGATGGAACCCTAAGTAGGATGGAACCTATGAAAATCCAGTGGAACATTGTTTTGTATCCGCTAACCTTTTATTCAAAATAATTTTTTCAAAATTATATCTTGTTTTCAAAATGATTTCAAAACCTTCCTTTTAAAAGCATCAAAAATATCTATCCTGATTTTAAATAATTTTAGCCTCAAAATCATCTTTAATTTCAAAGTCAAATTACTCCTGATTTTAAACTATCTTTTAATGTAATATATTTAACTTTTAAAATATTTATACTTAGAATTAAATATAAAACTATAGTTAAATTCTATTCTCTATATTTGCTTATAAATTTTAACTATAGTCAAGTATATTTATAAAGTTTAAAATAGTTTTAATATAAGATAAAGGTTATTTTCAAAGAAAATCAAATCATCAAAAAATGCTTTGGGATGTTGACATACTCATGTTAACCATGTCGACATGGTGTCAGTTGAGTTCAAAATTTCAATTTCAAAAGAATTGTCTATTCGCCATAACTCTTCACGAATGGACATGACTGTTGTTCTACTATAAATAGGGGTTAATTTCAACGAATTTTACATCAGATTTTCTGGTTTTTCACTCCTCTTCTTCTTCCACTTTTCTTAATAATTTTTTTTTATCATTATTCTACCGAAATCTACATCGATCATTCGTAGTTTGATTCTCTATCACTATCTCAACAATATCCTCAGTGCTATTCAGAGTTATAGGCTTTTTGTAATCAATTTAGCGAGAAAAGGTTTGATTGTAGCCTTGAAAATCAATCAAGCGTAGTAAGGTATGATTGTAGCCTTGGGAAATCAATTGGGTGAACTTGTTGCCCGTAAAATCAAGTGGGTGAACTTGTAGCCCGGAAAATCAAGTTTCTCTACCCAGAGGATTGTGATTCTAGAGGGTGTACCTCGTAGCCTTGAAATCGAGGGTGTAATTGTAAAGATTGCTTTTGAAAGGAAATCCGTACTTGTGTTGCGGGACTGGATGTAGGGTAACTCCGAACCAGTATAAAATGCGGTATGTTCTTTCCTTTACTGTTTTTTATTTTATTTTTACATCTGTGTTTGTTTCTGTGATCATATCTGTGTCTGTATATTGCACACATCTGTGTTTAAATTTACATAAACTCAAAAAGATTTAGTAATTCTTTATAAACATTATTCACCCCCTCTAGTGTTAATCCTAGCTTTAAGATCCGTGATCCGCATTTCTCATAATTTGTATCAGAGCTAGGTTTTCAAAATTTCATAATCTGATTTTCGAATTTTTTTCAAAATGGCTAATACTAGTTTAGAAATATTCAAATAATCATTGTTTCATTAGTCTGCATATAATCAATATTCAAATTCAAGTTAGCTACCAAAATTATTTGATGTGCAGGAATCATGCTTTATGGCTGTTGAGGAATCAGTCCACAACGGACAAATTGTGCAGATCAGAAAGAACAAATGGATACTTGATAGTGGATGTTCTAGACACATGACTGGCAATCCAGATATACTGAATGATATTATATACAATGACGGATGACTGGTTAATTTTAGAGACAATTCAAAAGGATATGTGATTGACATCGGCAAAGTCGGTAATTCTAAAACTCCTAAAATTACTAATGTTTTGCTAGTTAAGAATCTGAAACATAATCTGCTAAGTATAAGTCAACTATGCGATAAATGATATAAAATTAAATTTGAAAAAGATAAATGTCACATTGAAGATAATAATTCAACCATTATATTTGACGGAGTCAGGAAAAAGAATATTTATATTCTTAGTATGAAAATTTCAAATGATAACCTGTGTCCGTTGGCAAATACTAGTGACCCTTGGATTTAGCACAAGAGATTTGGGCATTTGAATTTCAAACTCTTATCTAGATTGTCAAAACATAATCTAGTAAGAGGGCTTCCTAAAATGAATTTTAAAGTAGGTAGTCTATGTGATGCTTGTCAATTAGGAAAACTTAGAAAAATTTCTTTTAAATTAAAAGACATGATTTCAACTTCAAAACCTCTTGAATTACTTCATCTTGATTTATTTGGTCCATCTCAAATTCTGTTAATAAATCATAGTAAATAAGTTTTTGTAATTGTAGATGATTATTCTAGATTTACATGGACAATACTATTGAAACATAAAAGTGATACTTTTAAATGTTTTAAGAACTTTTCAAAAAGAATTCAAAATTAGTTTTCTCTACAAAATTATAACTATTCAAAGTGACCATGGTGGTGAATTTGAAAATGAAAAGTTTGAGGAATTCTGCAATAAAAGAGAATAACTCACAATTTTTCATTTCCAAGAACTCCACAACAAAACGGAGTAGTAGAACGTAAAAATAGGACGATTCAAGAGTGTGTGAGAACTATGCTTTCAGATAGTAATTTAGCAAAGAATTTTTGGGCAGAAGCAGTTGCTACCGCCTGTTATATTTTAAATAGAATTTTAATTAGACCTTTAACTGATAAGACATCTTATGAACTTCTTTATTCAAAGAAACTTAAGGTATCTTATATTAGAATTTTTTAAAGTAAGTGCTTTATTTTAAATACAAAAGATAATTTAGATAATTTTGATCCTAAATCCGACAAAGGAATCTTTATCGGATACTCTAATAGAAGTAAAGCATACAGAGTGTTTAATTTAAAAACTAACACCATCGAAGAAACAATGCATGTTTCATTTGATGAAAATTTCAAAATTTTTGAAGATATAAATGATGTAGAGGATTTAATCACTCAAATCAAGAATCAATTGAAACTAATAATGAAACTAATCATCCTAATAAAAGAACTAAACTTTTAAAAGATCATCCTATAGAAAATATACTAGGAGATATGCAATCTGTTGTTAAAACTAGAAATCAACTAAGTCAAATGAGTAATGTAGCTTTTATATCAACTATTGAACCCAAAAATCCAAAAGAAGCATCAACTGATGATTCATGGATTTTGGCTATGCAGAAGAATTAAATCAATTTACTAGAAATGATGTTTCGAAACTTGTTCCTAGACCTGAAAATAAAACTATAATTGGAACTAAAGGGGTTTATAAAAACAAAATGAATAAACAAGGAGAGGTAGTTAGAAATAAAGCTCGACTAGTCGTTCAAGGTTATTGTCAAGAAGAAAGAATAGATTTTGATGAAACCTTTGCTCTCATAGCAAGAATAGAAGCCATTAGGATTCTACTTGCTTTCGCAAATCATAATAATTTTAAATTATTTCAAATGGATGTTAGAAGTGCCTTTTTAAACGAATTTGTAAAAGAAGAAGTATATGTTGAACAATCACCTCTTTTTGAAAATGATAAATTACCAAATCATGTTTACAAACTTAAGAAAGCTTTATATGGTTTAAAACAAGCTCCTAGAGCCCGGTATGATAGACTAAAATCTTATTTATTACAATCAAATTTTGACATTGGTAAAGTAGATAATACTCTTTTTATTAAAAGAAATAAAAATGATATTCAACTAGTACAAGATTACGTAGATGATATCGTTTTTGGATCAACTAATTTTGAAATGAATAAAGAATTTTTTGAAATAATGACAAAAGAGTTGAGATGAGTCATATGGGTGAATTAAATTTCTTTTTAGGATTAAAAATAAAACAATTAGATAATGGTATCTTTATTAGTCAAGAAAAATATGCTAAAGACATAATTAGTAAATTTGGTTTGACCACTGCAAGTGGAAAACTCACTCCCATGGCAACCAATGTGTACCTTAATAAAGAAGATCTCTCAAAAGATGTAGATCAAAAATTATATAGAGGAATGATTGGATCACTACTCTATATTACTGAAGCAGAGTATATTTCTGCTGCTTTGGCTTGTTCTTAAGTAATATGTATGCAACAAACTTTAAATGATTATGGTTCAAATATCTCGAAATCACCAATTTATTGTGATAATACTAGTGCAATAAATTTGTCCAAAAATACTACTCAACATGCTCGAACTAAACATATTGATATTAGACATCATTTTCTCAGATATAATATAAGTAAGGAAGCAGTTACTCTTGATTATATCAATTCTGAGAATCAAATTGCTGATATTTTAACAAAACCCTTAAATGAATCAATATTTACTAAATTAAGAAGAGAATTAGGTATTTTTTCAATAACTGAAATATAAAATATAAATATCCATTATAATAAATAATTAATACTAAAATGAATCAAATAGTAAAAATATGAAGGAGCATGTCAACATCCCCCATATACCCATGTCGACATATAACGTTTTTTATTTTAAAAATTTTCCCACCAAAATTCAAAAAATTGGTTATATATTCTTCTTATTTTCGAATTTTTGATCATTCTCTCTGTTCTCTTTCTATTCTATCTTCTGAAATAAATAAAATCATGGCATCATCTTCCAGATCAAATATAAATTAAACATTTTCGTTTCCCTCTCATACTTTTGGTCCATTTCAACGTACTACTCTCGCTCGTGTAACAAAAATGGAGGAGTCTCTGAAGGATGCACTTCAGATGGTGACTGAAATTCAAGTGATTCAACTCCGTATGGAAAAGGAGCAAGAGAGGCAAGGCAAATTCTTAGGAATTTGCAAAAATTTCTAATGGATAATCAAGCCAACCCTATCTTGATTGATGAAGATTCTTCACTCAATCAGGAACAAGAGGCCATCGAAGAAGAAGAACCCATGGAAGAAGCACAATCGGAAGATGACGACAAAGTCGTTTGCGTTGGAGAAGTGTGCTTTGATAAAGATGAGAATCTTGTTGAACAACGTGGAAATTTCTGTTTCCACTATCCGCATTGTTCGATTCATAGATCTTCTATTTAGTTTCTTTTGTTGTTTGTGTTTCTTTATGTTCTAAACGCTCATGTAAATACAACTTTATACGTAATGTATTATAAGTATTATCATGGATTTTAGTAATAATAGTTAGTAGTAAGTTTTTAGTTTTAGATCTAAGTGTTGATTACTTATGATAACACTATCATTATAATCACATATCATAGGGTATTAGATTTAGGGGGAGTTTGGAGTTATATAGTTTGGAGTTATAAAGTTTAGAGTTTGTTTTTGTTGATGACAAAGGGGGAAAAGTATAAAATAGGGTAATTAAGGCATAGATTAAGGGGGAGTTATTAGTTTTAGGGGGAGTTATTAGGATAGAAGTAATATTTTATAAACAAAGGTTGTCATCATCAAAAAGAGGGAGATTGTTAGTCCGTGAGATGATGGTTTTGATGACAACAACCTTAGAATAAATTATAAAATATAAATACTAACATTATAAGTTTAGATATATATGTATATGCAGGATTTAACCATGCAGGTACCAAGAATGAAGACTGTACGGTATAGAGATTCAAGATATCAGGATTGAAGACTCATGAGTATCAAGATTATCAAGAGTTCAAAAATTCAAGTAATTTATTCTTTAATTAGAAAATTTTGTTAAAACTCCTAGAAAAGCACTGGCATCTTAAAATGCAATTTATTCGTGGAATGGAATCCATTTCGAGCCTGTTAAAGGGATGGAACCCTAAGTAGGATGGAACCTACGAAAAATCTAGTGGAAAATTGTTTTGTATCCGCTAACCATTTATTCAAAATGATTTTTCAAAATTATATCTTGTTTTCAAAATGATTTCAAAATCTTCCTTTTAAAAGCATCAAAAACATGTATCCTGATTTTAAATAATTTTAGCCTCAAAATCATCTTTAATTTCAAAGTCAAATTACTCCTGATTTTAAACCATCATTTAATATAATATATTTAACTTTTAAATATTTATACTTAGATTTAAATATAAAATTATAGTTAAATTCTATATACATTATTCTCTATATTTACTTATGAATTTTAACTATATTCAAGTATATTTATAAAGTTTAAAATAGTTTTAATATAAGATAAAGGTTATTTTCAAAGAAAATCAAATCATCAAAAAATGCTTTGGGATGTCGACATACTCATGATGACCATGTCGACATGGTATCAGTTTAGTTAAAAATTTCAATTTCAAAAGAAGTGTCTATTCGCCATAACTCTTCACGAATGGACATGACTGTTGTTCTACTATAAATAGGGGTCAGTTTCAATGAATTTTACATCAGATTTTCTGGTTTTTCACTCCTCTTCTTCTTCCACTTTTCTTAATAAAAATTCTTATCATTACTCTGCCGAAATCTACATTGAATTGAACTCGATCATTCGTAGTTTGATTGTCTATCACTATCTCAACAAGATCCTCAGTGCTATTCAGAGTTATAGGGTTTTTATAGTCAATTTAGCGAGAAAAGGTGTGATTACAGCCTTGAAAATCAATCAAGCGAGATAAGTTGTGATTGTAGCCTTGGGAAATCAATTGGGTGAACTTGTTGCACGTAAAATCAAGTGGGTGAACTTGTAGCCCGGAAAATCAAGTATCTCTACCCAGAGGATTGTGATTCTGGAGGGTGTACCTCGTAGCCTTGAAATCGAGGGTGTAATTGTAAAGATTGCTTTTGAAAGGAAATCTGTACTTGTGTTGCGGGACTGGATGTAGGGTAACTCCGAACCAGTATAAAATCCGGTGTGTTCTTTCCTTTACTACTTTTTATTTTATTTCTGCATCTGTGTTTGTTTCTATGATCATAACTATGTCTATATATTGCACACATCTGTGTTTAAATTAACATAAACTCAAAAAGATTTAGTAATTCTTTATAAACACTATTCACCCCCCTTTAGTGTTAATCCTAGCTTTGAGATCCGTGATCCGCATTTATCACAATTACATTAGTCTATTGATGATGGCGGTCTTATTCTCTCGGTGGATGGAGCACGTGGTAAGCGGAATAGATCTCTTCTCCTTGATGACAGCTGGGATAGGAAATATATACAGTAGGGAATACCCAGGTTTTGTTTTGGATATTGTGACTCGCTTTTAAGATTATTTGCATGTGTTAGGTCCTGTTGGAAGTGATTCTTCCTTCTCTTGGGAGGAGGAACCGATGTTTTCTTAGGTCATTTTTATAGCTGCAGAAGCACCATAACTTTTTTCCTGTTATGTACTCTAAGGTGATCGGCCACTACAAAACCATATATGTGACAGCCCGCAAATCCGTACCCTTGAGTCAACACTATTCTACATCAATTAACTCAAGCGGAATAGAAATACGAACCATTAGAGATTAAAGAAGAAGAGATAGAAGAAGAGACTAAACAATATCAGAATCTCACAGTCGCAGCGGAATAAGATATAACAGTGAATATAAATCTTTACACAAAATGAAACTATATATGTTTATACATCATATCATCAGAGTATCTCACACAACAATATTTAGCAATCAAACAATCACATACAATCATAGCGGCAGATATATAAAAGTACGGATAATACGTCTCGAACTTCAGCTCCTCTCCTGCTCCATAGCATCCTGTCCTATACATATAATACTTGGTCTGACCCGAGCATTATAATGAAATAACACTTGAGTCAATCTGGAATACCAGCTGATAATAATGCATCCAAATTGATTATTAAAGTTTCAAAAATCCTTTTAAAAACAAAAGCATCTCGTAAGACCACGCCACAAATAAACATGTCGGGTTTTTACCCTACGATAGCTAAAACACTTTTTATAGAAATCCTTTGATATTATAATAGGGTCTATATACAAATACTTATAAAATAGCCAAAATTGTTACATCTATTAAATTCCAGCTACTAGCCACAGAGTGGGTAATACAAAAAAAACTCGTACAAGGCTCGTAGGGAGAATGTATTTACAACAATGACTAGGCACCGGGGTACCACCTGTTACAGTACGTGGTCTAGATCACAGTACCGAGGAGTACGCCCGCTCTCCTGCAACACAAGACCGGAACCATCCCTTACTGGACAGTTCTGAATAAGATCACCCCACGGTTGGGATCAGCAACCGCACCACTAAACCGAATAAAAAGGGACATCTAGACAGGGATGACCTTACTCTCAAGTGGGGGCTACCCACGAAGCCTTGCTGCATATCCCCTGATTTTCAGTCATTCTCATTTGATGAGGCTTGAGGCTAAGCATTACCTTTTAGAACGTTTCACTTAGAATGCCTATCGCCCACCTGACGATGTTCCGAAAGCATTCGTCCATACAAGTCCGTCCCGGGTTCAAACGGAACCGAAGGCTCTACTCCTACTACATCCATTTTGGAAATATCCTCAGGATTAGTAGCGACTAGCCCTTGCACTTAACTGCTCCACCTTCGACTCCGAACACGTTTTACCATGAAACGTACAAACCGGAC
Source organism: Allium cepa (assembly GCA_030765085.1). NCBI lineage: Eukaryota > Viridiplantae > Streptophyta > Magnoliopsida > Asparagales > Amaryllidaceae > Allium > Allium cepa. The sequence continues at coordinate 673,907,434 of CM060940.1, forward strand.
CGAAGTGATATTCGAGAAATAAATCTCGATCTCGATCTTTTCGAAACGATCAACGCATTTGTCCAATATTGATAGTTGGTGATTTAACTATCAATTAACATCCATAAGCATCCATCACATAATAACTAATTTCCAATTATTTATTTCCCTCAAATATCTCTTACAAGATATATTTCCATTTTCAAAATTCCTTTGAAACACTTTTAAACTAAATTCTTTCGTGGAATAGATTTCCAAATTTTACTTCCCTTGAAAACATCCAAGTACCCATATTTAAGGTTGGAAATAACATAAATACTTTATTTTGAAATACATTAAAACATTTGCATTAACACTACATACATACTTAATTAATATATATATACCTTTAAAAATGTTTCGAATAAAACTACTTTATAAAATATAAAATATTATCTTTAAAGTAAGTTAGGTCATACTAGATTTTAAATGAAGCTATGAAATACTATACAATTTTCGTATAAAACTTTGTTTGATTATCTTAAAAACAGAACCATTTTATAAAGTATGAATATTAATAATATTCTTTAAAACATAGTTTTAATTACCTTTTTAAAATAATTACTTCTATAGCTACTTTGATAAATGTTTACTTTTAAAGTTCTTACAACTTAAAATATTTCTTGAAATCATTCCTTAAATAAAACTTCGAACTTTTAACTTCTCAAAATCAGCTTTAAAAACGTACTTGGCATCTCAGGGAAATACACTTCCATCTTAGAATAACCAAAGAGTTCCTTTTATCAATCCAATACGATTTTCCCAAATCAATTTTACGTTCATCCCGTAAAAACCCTTTCCATACTTTAAAAATAGCTTCTTTTATTTTAAACACATTGCTATCTCCTGGAAATCACTTTCAAACATACGTTTAAAATATTTAAAATAAGCTCTGGGAAATTATTTAATGGAAAATAATACTTAAGGAAATATATAGGGGTTTCTCAAGTACTTTAAGTCAAATTTAGTTTTTAAAACAAAGATATTAAATTAAATATTTATTTACCTGTTAAAAATAATAAATACCATAATTACTAAATCTAATAGTTTCTTTCACTTAAAAACAATTTAAAATAATATTTCTTTCTAAAATATTCAAACTGCAAATTTGTAATTTTAAACCTTCTTAAAACAAAATAAAATTTCCAAGAGAAAGCACGCTTTTCATTTTTTTTTAAAAATAAATCTTGCTATTAATTTTTTTAACAATTCCCAATTCCCCTTTTAAACCAAAATTTCAAACACCTCAATTTATCAACCAATCACTTGATTTCAATTCCCTTTAAATTCTTTACTTAAGAATGTCTTTAATTTCCTTTTAACCCAATTCATCCTTTATATTTAAAATTTTCAGGTTGTATTCACCCATCCACAACACAACACAATTTAAATTTCAATTTACTTCATCACAGCATATAAATAAAACATATCATAACAAGATCTAAACAAATTATCACAGTACAATAAATAATGTATATCACAGAATATAAATTAATTTCTATTTGTGAGGGATCCAGTTGGATCCCTCCAACCTGTTTTTCCCTGCATCCACAGATATTAGCACAATAATATCGACTCAATTTGATAATAATTATCATATTCAGCTAAACATCCAAACAAACACTCAAATATTAGCTGTTTAATTTTACTGGTATCCAGATGTGAGTGAGAATAACTCACCTTGAGTTTCGGCAATCGTTCGAAATTTAAATTAAACCGAACAACGTTCGATTTAACTCAAATTTTTACTTGCTCAGAATGAATTCGGATCTGCACTATTGCGTAGTACGCGTCGCTGCGATTCCGGCGCTACCAAATTCATCGAAATCTGACTACGTTTGTGAAAGATATTCAAGTTTAAAGTTTGAATATATAATTTTAAAACAAATTTTAATTTATTTAAATTTTAATACCAAACTAAAATCTTGGCCGCAGGATTGAGAAACAAAATCAAGGCCGCAGGATCGTGCTTCTTTCTCACGCGAGAACATGGCAAACCGAACCCAAAAATCCCCTTTAGGGTTTTGAATCGCAACCCCCAACCTCCGCTAGAAGCCGATCAACACCCACCACATCGTGCGCCGGCCTCAATTCCACCCACGTCCCAAGTCTCGATGAGCTCGGCGCCCCTTATCCCATCGAAAACACGCGCGAACGCATGTACATCGCGGCCCCTTCCAGGTTCCTACGCCCCACCGAACTGCATCTCCACCATAGGATCCATAGAGCTCGGAGAGCTCGTCGACTTTGTAGTTGGGAGATTTCGCTATAACTCGAAGGATTACTTGATAATTTGAGACGAACGAAAATGATTCTCGGCCATTGAAATGAAAACTGTGGCGGCTCACGTTTTGCTAGGGTTAGAGAATAAATATAATATATATATTATTGTTTTATTATTTTATTAATAAAATTCTCTATGCAACATCATATTTCAAACGAACTCCAATTCTCACGCACCAATTGGCGTTTCTAGGGTGTAACATCCCGCCTTTTCGCACACTTTAAACCGACACACGTGCCAATTCAAAGCATACGCAAGGGCGGATTGTTATGGGGTAAATAAGAAAAACAGAGAATAAATAAAACAAAATAGAATCTCACAGCGGAAGGATAAAATATAATAATCAATATACAGTTCATGATAACTGTTTACAAAATATTTATTTTACTTATACAATGAATATCATAGTTACACATACCAATACAATCAATGCAGCGGAAATTTAGAGTGTGGTGCAATACTATAGATAATAATAATACGACTCCTTCGTCTTCGTCCTTCAAAGCTAAAGTCTTCGATCCTGAAATGCTCGGACTGATCCGAGCGAATTTGAAAAGACAAAAACACTCGAGTCAGACTAAAAGATCTTATGTGAGTTAAATTAACAGAAATAAATATGAGTACAGTAACTCAAGAGATGTTCGGGATTTACATCTCCTAAGTATCCGTTAAACTATTTACTAGGTAGTATATTGCGCTATTACAATAGTGTCTATTTATAAAATAAACTTACTTTTAAATAGCGTTAAGGGGTTACCCATATAGCCCTTAACACAAATAATGCCAATAGTCTATACAGTACCGTAATACCTCCTGATCGGGAAGCTACCAGAGGATACTCCATAGGTACGACACAAATAGAAACTCGTAGTAAAGGCTCGGTATGGTAGGTGACACGGCACAACTAGGCAATGCCAGGGTAGATATACCAATTGCTATCCAGGCTGGTGGAAACGCGTAGCCGCAGTTACCGCCCACCTCGGACTAACTCCCCAAAATCAAAATATAGAAGTGGCCACTGAATCAATCCAAAATCAAAGTATAATATCGAAGAGGAGGGTCCGATCAGAGGAATGACCTCATTGGCCTGAGAATCGCTCCTGTTTTAGCCACCTTATGCCAACTCACGGGAGTCGGGTCCACGTATTTACCTTACAGGAAACGTCGCCACCACCTACTTCATTCTGGAATCTCCACCGCGTACACGGTTAGTCAAAGCGGTTTTCGGTATCGACAGAGAGTATGTCAGATATCCGATCCCGGTCTCTTTGCCAACCCATCGTTATTATAACACCGCGGTCATTTAAAAATAGGTTATACTTTAAAAATCAGAATAAACATTCCATTTCATAACCATGAATACGATATCATTTCAAAACCCAAAACCATATTTTATCACTTATCCCAAATATAATTCTTTTCCAAAATCAAAATGCTTTAACTTCATATCGTCTGAAAATCAAATGTTTTCAAAGCATAGTATTTTGAAAATCATAATTTAAAACCATAACTTCTATAAAAAAAACTTGAATGGTTTGGACATTCAACGGTATATGAATTAAATGGTTTAACTTAAATGTTACTTTGTAAAGAAAATAGTTCTCATGGCTTTACAAATACATTTCTTTATTAAAGTCTAAACCAAAATTTATATTATCTCTCTCAAGTTCCAAAACCACTTCAATTTATTTATATATACGTATATCCATTTTGAGTAACAATATTTCAAACTAAAATTGGATTTTATTCTTTCAACAGATCAATTGTTCTATTAATTAGTCTTGAATATTCACATAAAATCCATAAATAATAAGACTTCAATTTCTAGTAATAAAATATATATATTTTCCCAATTCAAATTATACTAGAATATTCATTTCAATTTATTTTGGGAAAAATCCAATTATAAATATTATATCTTAAAATTTCCAAACTTAACATTTAAACATATGATATAAATTATTAAACTCCATTTTCTTAATTTTTTTCCATTTTTAAATAAAGATTTTTATACACCTTTTAATTTCAAAATTTTCAACTTCATATGTATATATATGGAAGAATAATATTTATACAATATAAAATTTAAGATTTTTAGAAACCGTATTCCATCCAAACCATATAAATCACATTAAAATAGTTATATATAGACCGCGGTGCCTGTATAAAATTTTCTATCCTATGGTCAAGTGATACGGATATTTATCATTTCAATCCGCAATTTAAAAGATATAAAATTTTGCGGTTGTATATCATTTCAAACCACAATCCCGAATGAAATGAAATATGCATGATAATTCGCAATTTTATGATATTCAATAAACATCCATCAACATCATCCATCATCCAATCAAAATCATCAAGCAATATCAATCAATAACAATTTATATTTGATAATAGATAACAGGTAATAACTGGCAATTTTATTCAGATTAAATTTAACAACTATTAATCTAATAGTTTATATTCAGTAATAATCTATATAACTGTTAACTAGCAGTTTATAGGCAAACAAATAAATTCTAACTATCAATTAGTACGCAATAAATAAATTAAATTAACAGTTAAACTTAATAAATGCAATTCAACAAATATGAGTGAAATAAACATGCCAAATACTCATAAATAAATTGCTATTCATTTCTAAAATTAATTTAATAAACATAAAAGCTTTTAGAAGTTGTGAGTGGGTTAAAACACTCACCTTTGGAATTTAAATCGAATTTAAATTCAATTTAAACTCAAAATTTTGACGGTCTCCAAATCCATCCAAACCAGCGTCAAAACGTCAGAAATTCCGATACGATCACAGCAAAACAAACCGCGCGTGAATCCGAGCTCGTATGCAAAAGTTATGGAAATTTGAAAAATGGAAAAATTCTGGTCCTGGGTCGACTTCGGGTTCGACTTCGGTGCGCCGCCTCAATTCCTCGGTGCTTGCTTGGAGTTTTCGCCAAAACGACCCGGAGCGACCCGAGTCATTTTCTTCCTGACCCGAAGTTGCTCTAGGGTTTTCTCCCCTGAAACCCCAAGCACGACCAGAAGCTGCTGCAGATCCGAATTTTTTTTTTTTTTTTGAATTTTTTTTTTTGAACTGACTGGATCTAGGGTTAGCACCCATTGAAGAAGAAGAGGAGCTTGAAGAAAGTATACGCTCAGATGAAAAGAAATTAGGTGGAGGCCAGGGCTTGTAGCTAGGTTTATATAGAGTGGTTAGAGATAGAGTAGATAGACCGTAGAATGAACGTGCGGAACAAACTATGGCCCAAAAAACCCGCTATGCCTCCCGAACTGAATTTATTAAATCTATATATCCAAATAGGTAATTTAAAATATTCTGAACGCGATGGAAAAAGTTTCACGTCCAAATTTGATCGTATGAAGAAGTTATGCTGAAAACAAAATTTCCAAATTGATTCAAATTGATTTTAATTAAATTTGATTTCAAGGCGTTTCACGCCCGTACGATCAAACGACAAGTCCGATCGATACGAAACTTGAAACCCTATAATAATTCACCGATACGGATCCGATGAAACTGGTTTCATCGAAATCCGAGTCCGTGACAAAAAAAGGCTATTTTTATATTCATTAAATAAATCAAAATAAATTACAAAAATCCAAATTTTATATTATATTCTAAAATTGTCCAAATTTTATTACTTATACAATTTAATCAATTTCAAATGATTTAACAAGCTTGGATGTGAATTAAAATTATAAGTATATCAATTTGCAGTGTTAATTTCTGCACTTTCCTATATTTAAGAATTATAAAATTAAATGCTCAAAACCCCGTATATTAGATTTTAACTTTTATATACTCATTCTTTATCCAAATAGGGATGCCACATACTTTGGTTCATGATTCACAATATTATTCTTAAAGTTCATTTTAAATTTCAGTAACGTAATATTTAACGTTAAATTCCCTTTATTTATGCAATAAGCGCAATTATTGAATTTGGTACTCAAATTGATTTATAGATTCTGCTTTCAAAAAATCTATATCAACAATTTGGTCTAATTATAAATAGAATAAGTATTAACCTCATCTTATAGAATTAATTATTGCAATAAATCCAATTTACCATATCTTAAATCCAAATTAATAGATAAAGCTTGATTCCTTTATTAACTCCTTTGGTTTTCAATTAACCTTTTATGGTGAATATAAATTCCAATGTATAATTGAAACCTTATTTCCATTTGATTTCACTATTTCATTAAAAATCCTCATATTCCAGCTAAATTTCAACTAACGTATAAATTAGCTATTTCAATTTCATTTAATTGCGATTATCATACTATAGAAATTAAATTCCATTAAATAAATAAATAAATGTTGATTCCCATCTATTTACATTATATTACATTGGTACTTCTATTTACAACTTAGCTTTGTATAAATGTTTGAATGTAGAATCTTGTCTATTTCACGTATTAATTAAGCCTTAAAAATCAATTAATATTATATCCTTGGTCTAACCTCATTTTACCCATATTTATATTAATATATCCTTTGAATTAGGTAAATTACCATTGATTATCTACCTTAACTTATCAGACTCCACTAACGTAATGGTTAAATATTAATTCCATTTGTAAAAAAAAAACAATCCACAAGATTTGCATTTCACATTGCAAATGAATTCATAAATCTTGGCTTTCTTTTTCTTTGCTTCTTAAAGGCCAAATCAAACTACCCTATCATCACTAATTTATGGCAGTTAATTGCAATTGATTCTCCATTAAACTACATAAGTTATCCAATTAAAACCTAAGTGAAACGTTTATTTATTTAAAAATCCTACTGTTTAAAAGAGTATATCATCTACGGTATAATTTACATTTGACCTAATTTCTCATATATTTCACACAACAGTGAATTCCAATTTCTACCAACATTATGTTTAATATAAATTGGAAATCCAAATCATTGGTATTTCACAATCTTATTGCGTACATTTACGTATAGTTACACTAAGTCCATACACTGATTCATGAATTCATTAATTAATATACAATTTGCCTTTGTTTTCTTATATTAAGTTTATTACCGTTTTTAAGTACATTCATTATCGAACAATATTCATAAAAATTTTTATCTACACTTATTGCATTGGTTTATTCAACGGTCACCAAATGAAACAATCCTACTATTTATTTTAATATTAAATGAATCCCATTCTAGTAAATATTTTATTAATATTCACTAATTCAACATTTATTGGTTTCTTAACATTAACTTTTAACAAAGTGTGACAATTACATTATCCAAAACTATTGTCATAAAAATTAAATTGTTACATTAAATTCCAATTACTATAACAAATTACTACATTTTCTCAAATAAATCTTAAAGCCTTTTTTTTCTAAATCAGGTTAGAAATTATATTAATTTAACTCATTTAATATTATTAATTTAACGGGTCGTTACAATCTCCCCCACTCAAAACTTTTCGTCCCCGAAAAGGAAAAAGAAGGGAGAAGGAAGAATAAAACATTACATCTTATTTCAAATATTAACTTATAAACAATAATTTACTAAATTAATTTCCTTAAATGAGATATGCCCGTTTTATAGTCATTATAACCTTTTATACTTAAATCATTAAAGTTTGGAAAATATTCAACAAAATTCTAAGTCCAAAATTTACGAAATTTTTTGGCAGAGTTTCCTTTGTACGGAGAGACTCTGGAGAAAATATAATATCAAAATATACAAATATATTACATATATTATCAAAATATTATCCCAACATGGGCAAAATTATAAAATAGCGCTTTAAACGTAATCCGAAAACGTACCTATTTGTCGGGCAATACACTTATTAGTAGGGAACCAGAGCAGTAGCAGTGGCTTCCATAGCCTGCATTTCACTTATAAAATCTAAAAGGTTAAATATTTATTTTAAAGTGAACTATTCAAGTGGATTCAATCATTAATCAACCAAACAATTCAACAACCATCAACCTTACAAACAACATACATACACACACAAAGCAATCATTTAATCCATCAAACAAATAGTTGTTTGGGTTCAAACTTGAAATTTGTATGAAATGAAATTAACTATCAAGTGCATCCTTTACTCAACAGTCTTAGATGGAACAAAGATAGATTATTTATTCATCCAACAACTTCAAGTTCCTTACCCCACAATCATAAATCAAACAATACAATTCAAACCAACAACCAAATTAACTTATTATACATTTATTTCATGCTTCAGTGGTTTGATTTTCTTTCTTTCATTTATGGAGGGATTTCTTTATTTCTTACAATTTTCGTTTTCCATTTATTACAAAATTCATTATATTTGCATTCCAATTTATTGACTAAAGTTTATATCATCTATTTATACTACTTACCTTTACTTATATAGTAAAATTTCCAATTTAACTTAAGTTTATACAATTAATTCTCATTAATAACAGCAAATTTATTGAATACCTTTATTACCTCAAGCTTCACTTGTAAGATTTCCCCTTACATTTTCTTACTAACATTGCAACTTTTATTATATGGTAAGTTATGTATGTTTTAAGAATGTAAGTGAAATTTACAAGTTTCTTCTCAATTCCTTAAATTAATATATATATTTGTTTTATAAATTACAATTTCAACTTACCTTTAATTTCATTCATTTATTTAATGTTGAAGTTTCTATTATATTTAATAGTAGTAACAATTTAATTACCCACTTTCTATTATATTTAATTACAGTAACCCTTTTTAATTACACTTAAATTATTAACCCTTTAACCTTCATTCTTAAAAATAAGGAATTTTATTAATTAATTACTTAGGGTTTACAGTCATTTATATATTACTTACTTTCTATTATATTAGAATAGGGGGAAATTAAGGCGTACTTAAGTTAATAACCCTACAATCAAACTTTATAAATTAAGGAATTTCATTTTTACTTTCTTAAGGTTAAAATCACCTATTAATAATACAACCTTTAATTTTAGTAAAATTCCAATCATCACTTAAGTTAATACCATTAAATTCTTATTTATAACAGTAATTTATTGAATACTTCATTATTTCCAAAAATTCTACTTGCATAATATTCTATTCCACTCTTAATTCACATTTCAACTTTTTATACTTGGTAAGTTATTTATGTTAAAGAAAAAGCAAAAGAACTTATACAAGTTTAATCTCAACCCTTTTAATTCGTTGATTTTTAATAAATCTTTACCATTATTTATCAGTTAAAATTTTAACTTCCTTTATACCTAGCATTAATTTTCTTACTTAAATTAGAGGTTTCAATCCATTTATTACTTACTTTATATTTCCCTAAAAATAATTTAAACCATTAATTAGTGGAAAATTTTAGAATTAAATACCGGGTCAAATTTCAATTTTAGTTTAAAAATAATAGATAAATGAGTTCTTACAACTTATATCTCAATTTATATTTAAAACAATTTAAAATTTTAGATAATTTCAAAATAAATCTGCAGTAGAATTTACTACAGTGGCCTTTCCCCTACGAAACTCGAAAATGAAAGTCGATGATGCGGCCGCCATCACCGAAATTATTTTCTAGCGACAGAGAGGAAAGTACAAAATTTATTTTCTCCAAAATCCTCTTTTAAAACAATTCTTCCGAATTATACTAAACATTTATATAAGAAATTACCTATAAACCAAATCATTATATTTCACAAATCCTTTGAAAGAAGATTTTCAAAAATCCCGGACTTAAGTTCTAAAATCTCCAATTTGATTTATTATAATTTCAACTTAGCTTCAATTGTTATAAATATTTTTATTTCCTAACACCCAATCTATAGCAACCAAATATATATATATATATATATATATACATATTTTTATAAAAATATTTTTATATATAGAAAATATAATAGGCAAAATTATTTCATTCACCTATATTAAAAACAAATATTATGTCGGTCTGTCCTATTAAGTGTTTAGAAATCCCTATTGATGTCATAGCGTCCCATGCATCAACCAGAATTTATAAATACAAAGCGGAACAGATTAACACAATATCAAAATCTTTATTAACACTAACAAATACGCTCTCTCATATATATACACTCAACGACTCCCATAGGGTATTACTACCCTATTAACAAAGAGTCAAACCCCATAAAACCAAGGTTTACCGCTAAACCAAAGCTCTGATACCAACTGTAACATCCCGCCTTTTCGCACACTTTAAACCGACACACGTGCCAATTCAAAGCATACGCAAGGGCGGATTGTTATGGGGTAAATAAGAAAAACAGAGAAGAAATAAAACAAAATAGAATCTCACAGCGGAAGGATAAAATATAATAATCAATATACAGTTCATGATAACTGTTTACAAAATATTTATTTTACTTATACAATGAATATCAGAGTTACACATACCAATACAATCAATGCAGCGGAAATTTAGAGTGTGGTGCAATACTATAGATAATAATAATACGACTCCTTCGTCTTCGTCCTTCAAAGCTAAAGTCTTCGATCCTGAAACGCTCGGACTGACCCGAGCGAATTTGAAAAGACAAAAACACTCGAGTCAGACTAAAAGATCTTATGTGAGTTAAATTAACAGAAATAAATATGAGTACAGTAACTCAAGAGATGTTCGGGATTTACATCTCCTAAGGATCCGTTAAACTATTTACTATGTAGTATATTGCGCTATTATAATAGTGTCTATTTATAAAATAAACTTACTTTTAAATAGCGTTAAGGGGTTACCCATATAGCCCTTAACACAAATAAAGCCAATAGTCTATACAGTACCGTAATACCTCCTGATCGGGAAGCTACCAGAGGATACTCCATAGGTACGACACAAATAGAAACTCGTAGTAAAGGCTCGGTATGGTAGGTGACACGGCACAACTAGGCAATGCCAGGGTAGATATACCAATTGCTATCCAGGCTGGTGGAAACGCGTAGCCGCAGTTACCGCCCACCTCGGACTAACTCCCCAAAATCAAAATATAGAAGTGGCCACTGAATCAATCCAAAATCAAAGTATAATATCGAAGAGGAGGGTCCGATCAGAGGAATGACCTCATTGGCCTGAGAATCGCTCCTGTTTTAGCCACCTTATGCCAACTCACGGGAGTCGGGTCCACGTATTTACCTTACAGGAAACGTCGCCACCACCTACTTCATTCTGGAATCTCCACCGCGTACACGGTTAGTCAAAGTGGTTTTCGGTATCGACAGAGAGTATGTCAGATATCCGATCCCGGTCTCTTTGCCAACCCATCGTTATTATAACACCGCGGTCATTTAAAAATAGGTTATACTTTAAAAATCAGAATAAACATTCCATTTCATAACCATGAATACGATATCATTTCAAAACCCAAAACCATATTTTATCACTTATCCCAAATATAATTCTTTTCCAAAATCAAAATGCTTTAACTTCATATCGTCTGAAAATCAAATATTTTCAAAGCATAGTATTTTGAAAATCATAATTTAAAACCATAACTTCTATAAAAAAAACTTGAATGGTTTGGACATTCAACGGTATATGAATTAAATGGTTTAACTTAAATGTTACTTTGTAAAGAAAATAGTTCTCATGACTTTACAAATACATTTCTTTATTAAAGTCTAAACCAAAATTTATATCATCTCTCTCAAGTTCCAAAACCACTTCAATTTATTTATATATACGTATATCCATTTTGAGTAACAATATTTCAAACTAAAATTGGATTTTATTCTTTCAACAGATCAATTGTTCTATTAATTTGTCTTGAATATTCACATAAAATCCATAAATAATAAGACTTCAATTTCTAGTTATAAAATATATATATTTTCCCAATTCAAATTATACTAGAATATTCATTTCAATTTATTTTGGGAAAAATCCAATTATAAATATCATATCTTAAAATTTCCAAACTTAACATTTAAACATATGATATAAATTATTAAACTCCATTTTCTTAATTTTTTCCAATTTTTAAATAAAGATTTTTATACACCTTTTAATTTCAAAATTTTCACCTTCATATGTATATATATGGAAGAATAATATTTATACAATATAAAATTTAAGATTTTTAGAAACCGTATTTCATCCAAACCATAGAAATCACATTAAAATAGTTATATATAGACCGCGGTGCCTGTATAAAATTTTCTATCCTATGGTCAAGTGATACGGATATTTATCATTTCAATCCGCAATTTAAAAGATATAAAATTTTGCGGTTGTATATCATTTCAAACCACAATCCCGAATGAAATGAAATATGCATGATAATTCGCAATTTTATGATATTCAATAAACATCCATCAACATCATCCATCATCCAATCAAAATCATCAAGCAATATCAATCAATAACAATTTATATTTGATAATAGATAACAGGTAATAACTGGCAATTTTATTCAGATTAAATTTAACAACTATTAATCTAATAGTTTATATTCAGTACTAATCTATATAACTGTTAACTAGCAGTTTATAGGCAAACAAATAAATTCTAACTATCAATTAATACGCAATAAATAAATTAAATTAACAGTTAAACTTAATAAATGCAATTCAACAAATATGAGTGAAATAAACATGCCAAATACTCATAAATAAATTGCTATTCATTTCTAAAATTAATTTAATAAACATAAAAGCTTTTAGAAGTTGTGAGTGGGTTAAAACACTCACCTTTGGAATTTAAATCGAATTTAAATTCAATTTAAACTCAAAATTTTGACGGTCTCCAAATCCATCCAAACCAGCGTCAAAACGTCAGAAATTCCGATACGATCCCAGCAAAACAAACCGCGCGTGAATCCGAGCTCGTATGCAAAAGTTATGGAAATTTGAAAAATGGAAAAATTCTGGTCCTGGGTCGACTTCGGGTTCGACTTCGGTGCGCCGCCTCAATTCCCCGGTGCTTGCTTGGAGTTTTCGCCAAAATGACCCGGAGCGACCCGAGTCATTTTCTTCCTGACCCGAAGTTGCTCTAGGGTTTTCTCCCCTGAAACCCGAAGCGCGACTAGAAGCTGCTGCAGATCCGAATTTTTTTTTTTTTTTTTGAATTTTTTTTTTAAACTGACTGGATCTAGGGTTAGCACCCATTGAAGAAGAAGAGGAGCTTGAAAAAAGTATACGCTCAGATGAAAAGAAATTAGGTGGAGGCTAGGGTTTGTAGCTAGGTTTATATAGAGGGGTTAGAGATAGAGTAGATAGACCGTAGAATGAACGTGCGGAACAAACTATGGCCCAAAAAACCCGCTATGCCTCCGGAACCGAATTTATTAAATCTATATATCCAAATAGGCAATTTAAAATATTCTGAACGCGATGGAAAAAGTTTCACGTCCAAATTTGATCGTATGAAGAAGTTATGCTGAAAACAAAATTTCCAAATTGATTCAAATTGATTTTAATTAAATTTGATTTCAAGGCGTTTCACGCCCGTACCATCAAACGACAAGTCCGATCGATACGAAACTTGAAACCCTATAATAATTCACCGATACGGATCCGATGAAACTGGTTTCATCGAAATCCGAGTCCGTGACAAAAAAAGGCTATTTTTATATTCATTAAATAAATCAGAATAAATTACAAAAATCCAAATTTTATATTATATTCTAAAATTGTCCAAATTTTATTACTTATATAATTTAATCAATTTTAAATGATTTAACAAGCTTGGATGTGAATTAAAATTATAAGTATATCAATTTGCAGTGTTAATTTCTGCACTTTCCTATATTTAAGAATTATAAAATTAAATGCTCAAAACCCCGTATATTAGATTTTAACTTTTATATACTCATTCTTTATCCAAATAGAGATGCCACATACTTTGGTTCATGATTCACAATATTATTCTTAAAGTTCATTTTAAATTTCAGTAACGTAATATTTAACGTTAAATTCCCTTTATTTATGCAATAAGCGCAATTATTGAATTTGATACTCAAATTGATTTATAGATTCTGCTTTCAAAAAATCTATATCAACAATTTGGTCTAATTATAAATAGAATAAGTATTAACCTCATCTTATAGAATTAATTATTGTAATAAATCCAATTTACCATATCTTAAATCCAAATTAATAGATAAAGCTTGATTCCTTTATTAACTCCTTTGGTTTTCAATTAACCTTTTATGGTGAATATAAATTCCAATGTATAATTGAAACCTTATTTCCATTTGATTTCACTATTTCATTAAAAATCCTCATATTCCAGCTAAATTTCAACTAACGTATAAATTAGCTATTTCAATTTCATTTAATTGCGATTATCATACTATAGAAATTAAATTCCATTAAATAAATAAATAAATGTTGATTCCCATCTATTTACATTATATTACATTGGTACTTCTATTTACAACTTAGCTTTGTATAAATGTTTGAATGTAGAATCTTGTCTATTTCACGTATTAATTAAGCCTTAAAAATCAATTAATATTATATCCTTGGTCTAACCTCATTTTACCCATATTTATATTAATATATCCTTTGAATTAGGTAAATTACCATTGATTATCTACCTTAACTTATCAGACTCCACTAACGTAATGGTTAAATATTAATTCCATTTGTAAAAAAAAAACAATCCACAAGATTTGCATTTCACATTGCAAATGAATTCATAAATCTTGGCTTTCTTTTTCTTTGCTTCTTAAAGGCCAAATCAAACTACCCTATCATCACTAATTTATGGCAATTAATTGCAATTGATTCTCCATTAAACTACATAAGTTATCCAATTGAAACCTAAGTGAAACGTTTATTTATTTAAAAATCCTACTGTTTAAAAGAGTATATCATCTACGGTATAATTTACATTTGACCTAATTTCTCATATATTTCACACAACAGTGAATTCCAATTTCTACCAACATTATGTTTAATATAAATTGGAAATCCAAATCATTGGTATTTCACAATCTTATTGCGTACATTTACGTATAGTTACACTAAGTCCATACACTGATTCATGAATTCATTAATTAATACACAATTTGCCTTTGTTTTCTTATATTAAGTTTATTACCGTTTTTAAGTACATTCATTATCGAACAATATTCATAAAAAAATTTATCTACACTTATTGCATTGGTTTATTCAACGGTCACCAAATGAAACAATCCTACTATTTATTTTAATATTAAATGAATCCCATTCTAGTAAATATTTTATTAATATTCACTAATTCAACATTTATTGTATTCTTAACATTAACTTTTAACAAAGTGTGACAATTACATTATCCAAAACTATTGTCATAAAAATTAAATTGTTACATTAAATTCCAATTACTATAACAAATTACTACATTTTCTCAAATAAATCTTAAAGCCTTTTTTTTTTCTAAATCAGGTTAGAAATTATATTAATTTAACTCATTTAATATTATTAATTTAACGGGTCGTTACACAGGGTTTTTCCATGTTCCGGACACAATGGAACATGTTTCGTAAGCTAATTCGGTCGTATGTGCGAGTTACAGAATTAAACGATCAATTTAGAATTAAATCGATTAAATCGATTTCTATGCGTTTCGAGCTGCCACGGTCAAACGACAACTCCAATTGCTACGAATATTGAAATCGGAAGCCTATTTTAACTCGTCTATTAAATTGAGCGATTTTCTGCAATAATCGAAAACGCTTAAAGTTTTACCTTTAAAATTTTATTATCTTAATAATAAATCATATAAAATTTATAAATCACATTAAAAATTATTTTGACTCATTCCGGACCCAAAATCTGATTATTTGCATTTTTATAATATTAAATCCATTATTAATTTAACATAAATTTTCCAATAATAACTTATTAACTTTTAAATCCACCTAATAATCCAACAACACTTTTAACGACCAAATAGACTTAAAACAAAATTTTAGAACCCATTTCCATATCTATTTACCTCCATATTCACAATTTATCCCCATTCAATATTTAATTATTATTGGATTACCATATTTGGAATTATACGTAATATATTAATTCCACCCAATTCTTTTTATTTTAAAACTAATTCAAAATCTACATTGAACAATTAAAATGAATTAAATGTTCAAAATTCAATGTCCAAAATTCCGGGATGTTACAATATAGTTGTTTCTGTACATTTGCAGAATACCTTTTCTTCATTTATATACATGGCACGACCAACTATAAAGTCGGCTGGCTTTGCCATAAAATGACTAGATATCTAGAAAATATATTAGATAAATTAAAAGAAGAAATAATTGATAAATGTGGCCAAAAGTTTTATTTCGGAGTTATAATGGAATTAAATTTGATTAATATGGGTTTTGGATTTATTTTGGAATGAATATCTAAATATTGATTTAAATTGGAAGTTTAAACTTGAAATTGGGGTTTTGAGAATTTAAAAAATATTTTAATTTTGTATTTGGTAAATAAAGTATAATGCAGTAAATAAATATTTTAAAATAATATTTATGTGGAAAAAACTTATTTTCGCGATCGAAAATTATTTTGGGTAAAAATAAATATAACAAAAATATTTTCATGGCTTGGAATTTTTTTTGCAAATGTTAAAATGCTTTAAAATGAATTAAAACAAGTTAATAACATTGTATTTTCAAAAACAAGAATTTTTCTTTATTTATTTTTTGCTAGATGGGTCACTTCAAGGCCCAAAATCTATCCCCAATCCTATAGCTAGGTAAGAGAATTTTCTCTCTTCATTTTCATTTTCATTTTGTTTTCCTAAGTCCAAAACTCTAAAAACGTTAATAATAGTCGAAATCAATCGACTAGGGATTCATGAAATCATATAATACTAGCTAAGTTTCCATCAAAATTCAAAGGTAATAAGCTCCTAACCACTTCTAATTAATGCATACCATCTATTTATGTTAAATTTTGGATTTTTATGTGTGTTTAATTTTCGGACATTAAGTTTCTGACTTGGTTTTGGATTTTAAAGCAAAAGGAAGAAGTATACTAGCTTCAATTTGCAAATAAAAGTGAGTGTAATATATGTTGTTTATAATTTTCATTATGTATGAATTCTTGTATCTATATGCTTAGATTGTCATGACATGGATTGGAAATTGAATTTATATAGTTGTTGCTATGTGATCGTATTGAAAATTATAAAATCTTTATCGTAAATTTGCAATTTCATCACCCATACGATATTTTTCTATAACAAGCTTATATTATGTTGGTAAGTACCTTAAAGAAGGCCTAGTAGTGTCGAAGTTTTTTGGAATTGACAGCTGGACAATGGAGTTTGACCTGTAACTTAATGCAAGCAAGCAGATGACTGATTGGTTCCAACCAATCGATTGGTTGCGTGGAGCATTAAGCTCCAAAATAGGAAGTTATAATTTATTTTTAAGTTTTTCGTTTTAAACTTGATTTTATTAATTTTATTGCTTTTGAAAAAAATTAAAATATATTAAATACAAATAATATTTTACAAAATTTATTTTGAAATATTAATGAAATTCAAAGAGTGGTTTATATTTTCAATAGTGAAGTATATACATTTTCAAAAGAGAATGTAGTTTATATATGTGTGTGTGTATACATTTTTGAAGTAATTTATACCGAATTATAATACGAAATCTTTGCAAAAGAGCTAGGAGTATTTTTTCACTAATTGACATGTATGTGTGTGTAAGCTATGTTTTGTTCAATGATGTAAAGTGATATTTTGGGTTGATATTACAACTAAATCAATATAAATGAAACACCATACCATATAATATGATATAAAAGAAAGTCATTAGGCTACTAGGTTATGTATCATGATATCATGTAGTATTACACAAATGTTTCTATCTGAAATGTTGCTTTGTTGTAAAGTGTGAGCGGTTGAGGTGCTTTGATGATACGTGCTGAATAAGTAATCGCTTTGATATGCTATAATCAAGTCATATTATAACAACCTCTTTGTTACTACGTGTTGATATACGAGCCATGTCTTACTTATATTAAGAAGTGAATCTCATGAAAATGAATCGCTAAGTTTATCTATCCCATGTATATATATATATATATATATAATGTGATTAAAAGTTGGCACACCATTTGATGTAAAATGGGATACTAAAGTCATTTTGGGGTTGATAATGTTAGTGAGGTTGAATCTTTATAAATGATTAAAATTGACTAGTATGAGGTGAGATTACTATAGGCCAGTAATCCATCATAGTCGGATAAATTCAGGATCGCTCCCTAAGTTGTGGCAATTTGGTCCACCACCACTATTAGTCGAAACGATCTATTGCATGTACTGACCACGGAGACAAACACTAGTGCTATGACGACGACGATATGGAAACGGGGTGATTAATGAAGCATAACAGGGAGTTCTAATAGAGACGAGATGAGATAGGTGGTGCAACTAATAAATCATGTTGGGACACCCATAACTTCTAATCAAGGGATATACAGATGAAATGGGCCAGATATCTTAGTGCCGTGGTAGGGTCAAGTCGAGCGAACATGTATTGAATTCACTAATGATATACATACCTCATTCATCCATGACTTAAATAGTGTGATCAATAATAACAAAGATTGCAACTCATAGATGTGGATATGATGTGATTTCTTGGTTGATTAGAGTTGTCGTTATAAGTCGCTTTAATAAGAATTGTGACATGGGTGTTTGCACTATTTTACAACGATGAGAAGTTGGACAGGTTTAGAATAGAGATTGTGTGGCATGTTTGATGTTTATCCGACGTGTCACATAAAAACACGACACCTCACTTATGTCATTTTATATGTACCATTACACTCGAAGGTAGTTCTAGCCTAACTTGGGGTTTTGTTATGTATTTAATTACCTTGGGTAAGACAGAGGTTGTGCTCTATAGGATGATTACTGTTGGTCGTTTGTCTATTGTTAGATGCATTCAAAGGACGGAGAAGGTGACAATGATGGTGTACTATATTTGTAGTGTCACAATGTTGGCATATCATGGATATTATCATGAGATTACGGCACATATTTGTATTCATTGTCTTATTCGAATATGATGTTGGGATGCAGTGTTTATGACTATAGTCATGTATGTATGTTTCATTTTGGGGCCGTTTTATATGTAGTTTTCCTTGTATATGTTGATGTATTTTGAGACATCCATGCGCTTAGGCATCTTTAATGTATATAATATATTTTAATCGTTCCACCATGATATCATTATTTGGTATCCATGTTATTTTTTGGGTTATTTCTTATATACGTTCGGATATATGATTTACTCAATCCTAGAAACTCATATATGTTGCTCTATGTCAAGACGGCATACGTGTTATCTCAAATGTACATGGCTATTGTAACATATCCATGTTGATCCAAAGTAATGTATAAGAGATTCGATCCTATTGTGTCTTTTGATTCAGGATATTGGACAATTATTACTCTCTGGTAGCTTGGCCAGTAGGCCGAGGCATTATAGCTTGATATCGATGCTAGGTCAAAGCAATGTTGAGTGAATTAATGTTAACCCAAAATGGATCAATACCCTGGATTGAATGTGAAAGCACCATCTCTTTTCTAAGAGCAAACAATATAGAAAATGAATGAAAGAAGAGCAGAAATAATAAAGAGACACAAGAATTTTATAGTAGTTTGATTGTTAATGAAGCCGATGTCCACTTTATATCTTTTATTAATCGACGGTTGTTACAAGATTGATTTGGATTACAATATGATTGAATCGCATAAGTTAGATCTAAATCACAAGTTCTTGGAGGCAACCAGAGGATCTCTGTTGCTCATTTGTGACTATTGTGTGAGAGAAAGAAGAGTGAAGAATAGTAATGGAAGAGTTACAGCATCCAGTCTAGAGATCCCTTTCATGTTGCAGATGGTATGGTATTTATACGGGTTTGAGAGCACTTAGGTCAGAGCCGCTTTTCTAGAAGCCTGTAGTTATCACATAGAAGAAACCTAGAAAATTTGAGACTGATATGAGCTAAGTATTCAGATCGACGATGATCCGATTGATTCAGATCAACGACGATTCGTTTTGGGTCGAATCGACGATGATCTGAATCCTTAGCTTATTTTGGATCACGTCTTTTGGGTTGTGTTTCTTCCCTTTATTTGAGTGCCTTATTTAAATGTCAAGTCATTTGGAGTTCGTTTGATCATCCGTTCATAGAAGATCCATCTATAACTCACTCAATACTTCACTAAATAACACGAAATTTCACACATTAATGTAGATGAATAGTAGAGCCTACCCTAAGGATCTCATGAGGTGGGGTCCATCCTAGTTGGGTCGGACCCGATTGCCTAATTAGCTCAATTTGAAGATCCATCAGTATCTCACTCAATACTTATCGGAATCAGACAAAAATTTGTAGGTAGCTTTTAGAGGATGAGTGGGACCTACATAACAAGTCTTAGGTGATGGGGCCTGCCTTAGATGGGTCAGACCCGACCCGAATATCTTGGGTCGGTACCGACTAAATATTGGCTTAGCCAATTGAGTCCATTTTTTGTGTGAGGCTTCTTTTATTTTTTCTAAGTGTCCCCCCCCCCCCCCCCCGAATTTTAAGTCAAGCCGAGTCCGCATGAGTTCTATAGGTCCATTTTAAGTTGCTCTGGTCTAAAAGCAGGTAAGTGGATCAACTAAGTCTTCACTTTTTGAACTAGGTTGCTTAGAATGCTATGAAACTTTGCAAGGGCACATTGAAAAGGTATAGAATCATGATGCAAGAGGTTGTGATGAATCTTGCATGGAGTCAAATCGATGCTGATCTGATGGAGTAGGATCAGTGCCGATCCGAATAAAAGTATTTTCGAATGATTTTTCTTGGGGTCCATTGTCTAGTTCTTCTAAACCATTTGGTCATGTTTCAAGTCATTCAAGCTTAATTTGGATGCTCTAACTCCTTTCGAATTCTGATGGGTTAAAAACCCAGTTAACATTTGCCCCCCAGAGTATGCTTTTGTTGAAAACAAGGTGTACTCTAGAATTGACTATCTCTGGGTTTGTGTTTTGAAGGAGTTTTATCGTCCATGTTAAGCTATTTTGAAAAGCCATCTATGATGTATCGGTTAGCTGCTTAGTTGTAACGTCCCGCCTTTTCGCACGATTTAAACCGACACACGTGTCAGTTCAACCATACGGAAGGGCAGATTGTTATGGGGTAAATAAGAAAAAAAAGAGAAAGAAATAAAAGAAAACAGAATCTCGCAGCGGAAGGATAAAATATAATAATAAAATGTATAGTTTGTAAATCTGTTTACAAAACATTTATATACTACATATCAGAGTTACACCTACCAATAACAATGCAGCGGAATTAAATGATGTAGTGGAATAATATGGTAGATACTAGTAATACAAATCTTCGTCTTCGTCCTCCAGAGCTAAATCCTCAAATCCTGAAACGCTCGGACTGACCCGAGCGAATTGAAAAGACAAAACACTCGAGTCAGAACTAAAAGATCTTATGTGAGTTAAATCAACAGGAGTAAATATGAGTGCAGTAACTCAAGAGATGCTCGGGATTTACATCTCTTAAGTATCCGTTAAACTATTTACTATATAGTATATTGCGCTATTATAATAGTGTCTAATTGTAAAATAAACTTACTTTTAATAGCGTTAAGGGGTTACCCATATAGCCCTTAACACAGAATATATTCCCATAGTCTATACAGTACCGTAATCTCCCCCGTACTGGGCGTCGTCAGAGGGCACTCCATAGGTATGGTACAAAACAAAACTCGTAGTAAAGGCTCGGTATGGTAGGTGACACGGCACAACTAGGCAATGCCAGGGTAGATATACCAATTGCTATCCGGGCTGGTGGAAACGCGTAGCCGCAGTTACCGTCCACCTCGAACAAACTCCCCAAAAATCAAAAATAGAAGTGGCCACTGAATCAATCCAAAGTCAAAGTATAATATCGAAGAGGAGCGTCCGATCAGAGGTATGACCTCATTGGCCCGAGAATCACTCCTGTTTTAGCCACCTTATGCCAACTCACGGGAGTCGGGTCCACGTATTTACCTTACAGGAAACGTCGTCACCACCTACTTCATTCTGGAATCTCCACCGCGTACACGGTTAGTCAAAGTGGTTTTCGGTATCGACAGAGAGTATGTCCATATCCGATCCCGGTCTCTTTGCCAACCCATCGTTATTATAACACCGCGGTCATTTAAAAAGAGTTTATACTTTAAAACCAGAATAAAATTTCCATTTCAAAACTATGAATACGATATCAATTTAAAACCTAACACAATATGATATCATTTTATCTCAAATATAATTCTTTTCCAAAATCATGCTGGTTTAAAATTTAAATATCTGGAAACCAAATATTTGAAATATACTTTCAAAGCATAATATTTCGAAATTCAAAATTTTAAAACCATAACTTCTAAAACTTGAATGGTTTGGATATTCAACGAATGTAAAATAAATTTTTTAACTTTAAAGTTACTTTGTAAAGAAAAATAATTTCCATGGCTTTTCAAATATATTCCTTTATTTAAAGTTTAAACCATAATTTAAATATCACTTCAAATTCCAAAACCCCTTCAATTTCTATATATATATCTATTTGGAGTATAATATTTCAAAACTAAAGTTGGATTTTCTTCTTTCAACAATTAATATTCTATTATTTAGTCTTGAATATTCGTATAAATTCCATAAATAAAACTCCAATTTCTAGCAAATGAATATTTTCTCAAATTTACTTTATACTAGAATTTTCATTTTTAATTCATCTTGGAAAATCCAGTTATAAATATCATACCTTAAAATTTCCAAACTTAAACATATAAGATAAATTTCCAAATTCCATTTTCTCAATTTTTCATTTTTATTCAACAGGTTTATACACAACTTAATTTTCAAATTTTTAACTTCATATGTATATATATCGAAGAATAATATTTTATAAAATATCAAAATCAAATTTTTATAAACCGTATCCCATCCAAACCATAGAAATCACTTTAAAATAATTTATATATAGACCACGGTGCCTGTATATAATTTTCTATCCTATGGTCAAGTGATACGGATATTTATCATTTCAATCTGCAATTTAAAAATAAAATTTTGCGGTTGTATATCATTTCAAACCACAATCCCGAATGAAACAAAAAATGCATGATAACTTGCAGTTTAATGATATAAAATAAAACATCCATTCATCAACATCATCCATCATCCAAATCACAATCATCATCCAATAATAATTCAATATCCATATATATCTGATAATATATATCAGGTAATAACTGGCGGTTATATTCAAAAATAAATTTAATAACTATTAAACTAACAGTTTATATTTAGTAATAAATTTTATAACTGTTTACTAGCAGTTCCTATGCAAATAAATAAATTCTAACTTTAAATTAATATGCAATAAATAAAATAAATTAACAGTTAAATTAAATAACGCGATTTAGCAATTTAGCAAATATGATGAACAAAACATGCCAAACAGTTATAAATGAATTTCTACTCATATCTAAAATAAATTTAACAAACATAAAAACTTTTAGAAGTTGTGAGTGGGTTAAAACACTCACCTTTTGAATTTAAATCGAATTTAAATCCGATTTAAACCCAAAAATTCGACTATCTCCAAATCTGTCCAAACCAGTGGCAAAAGATCTGGAATTCAATTTCGATCCTAACAAAAAAAATTGCGTGAAACGGAGTCCGTATGTACGAGTTATGATTATTAGAACTAATTGAAATCAAAATTAACAAAAATAAATTAAACAAAAATAAAATACCGTGCCACATCCACTCTTCCCTCGTGAAAAACGCGTATGCTTCTTCTTGATTGCTAACTTTGTTCCGTAATTTTTCTTTTATTTCGATTTACTTTAATTTTCCTCCTTATTATATGAATATATGCATTTTTAAAAGGTTTGAAAAAAAAAGGATTTGAAAAAGAAGAATTGAAAAAGGAAATGATTAAAATAAGAACTGAAAATGGAAGAGAAAATCTAGATTTGAAAAGAAAGAAGAAGGTTTGAAATAGAAGAAAATTTGAAAAAGAAGTATATTTGAAGAGGAAGGAAAAATTAAAATCAGAGATAATAATGAGATTTGAAGTGAAAAAAGGAAAAAAAGAAGAAGATTATAATGGAGGCTGTGGTTTCATTTGCGTCATATCTTATTTATAAGGTTAGAGTTAGGTTTAGGATCAAAGAGATTTGAAAAGAGAGACCGCTATTAATTAGAAATAAATGAAATGACGTTTCAGAAAATGAAGTTGGAAAATGAATGGAAAGAAATAAAGTAAATATGAACAAACTTGGTTTTGAAATATAGTAAATATGAACAACCTTTTTAAAAGTAGACGGTATTAAAAAGAGGTAATTATTTATTAGAAAGGGAACGAATGGACTAACTCTATACTGTAAACATACTTTTAGGATTCAAATTTCAAAACAATTGTTTACTTAATAAATTTTGTTAACCCTAATCACACCAAAATTAACTTCATTAACTCAAGTAATATTCGAATTTCTACGCATTTTGGTTTTTGTCTATGCATAATAATTTTTTATAATTACCTTAAAAATGAAAACATTTGATTTGTTTTTCCCAAAATGATCTCTAATTACCATTAAAACACCCTTTTTGTTTACCATAAAACGCGCGTTTTTTTATTATTAAATCTATTAATTGCAATCACCATTTTCTTTTCTTTTAATTGAAATATTTGAACTACATTAATTGCAATCACACAAAATTAAATTTTAAAACAGACAACTAAAATGCATAAAAATAAAAAAAATAAAAAAATAGAAAAATTGTTTATACACAAAGTAACAAATAGATTAGTTTCCTATTCTTGTAATTAGTTTGTAAGCTAAACACAGTTCAAATAAACATATATTTCTTTCTTTAAAAATCAATCTTTCTATATTTTTATTTAAATTAAATTAAACCTACATTCATAGATGAAACATTCATTTTATTGATGTAAATGTTTTTTTTTTGAATCAAAACTTTTCTTATATTTCACAAAACATAAGCTGCTTTTAATTGCACCTATTACAATTAGTATTCTCTCTCCTATTAATTTCAGTTGATTAAGTTTCAAAATGGGCTAAATGAATGTGATGATAAGTAGAACAATTACTTCCTATTAACGTAATATTTAGATGTTAAATTTTCATTTATTTTGCAATACTTCAATTAAATTAATAAATATTGCTCTCTATACTTAAATCTATATTAACAAAACGTTAGCTTTGGATTGGTAGAATTTGATTTACCAAAGTTTACTTACATAATACAAACTATATTGATTTGTCACCTATTAGTTCTTAATTATATTTTTAGTTTCGTTACCTATCCACCTTGATTATAATTCCATCTATAAAGCAAATTTAGTTAGCCTTAACATTACTACACTAAATCTACAATCAGTTTCAATTAATATAGAATTATATCTTAAATACTTACCATTTATTTATAAATTAGGTTACCTTCCAATAAATTTTATTCCTAAGTATTTGATTGGATTGCCATCTTTACTATGTCTATTATTAATTAGCTTCAAATTCTGCAATTTCACTTCTTAAATCCACCCTTTGCTATATTATAAATAAAATTTACATTGGTTACATTTCACATAAATGTATCATTTATTTACATTTATTACAAACTTATTTCCAATTCCAACTAAAAATCTAAATAAATGAATAGGCAACCTACCATAAACATTACCGTTACCTTTTTGTCACATACAAAATCTTTCATTACAAAAATCAATTTTTGCATATATTTTCATACTACAAATTCAATTTACTTATGTTCAAATTGTAGCCAAACCTGACTTTTAAATTATTTTATATAAAATTGGGATTTCATTAAGTTTATTAATTATTACCCTTAATTGGCATTTATCACCTTGTATTCTCGTTATCATTTCATAGATACGATTCCCAATTCCTTATTATTGACTTAAATTGGCATTACTAACATTGCATTAAACGTTGTTACTTAAATCTCTACCCAATAGTAATTAATACTCTAAATAAATACGCTTACTCCTTTCGTTATTTATTAATTATCACAAGAAACGTTTAATCATTTCAACAACATTGTAATTTCAAATTACCTACATTGATTGTATACGTTTTCCATTATTATCATTTATTAGAATTCTATTCAACTTTCCATCTTATGCATAGAGTTAACCTTTCTATCGATTTTTCCTTCAAAATTTTCAGTTACTTCTTAACTTACAAAAAGGCAATGATTAATTACATTTAATCGCTATAAATTAAATGCATTGGTAACGAACAATAGCTGTCACCATTATACAATTTATAACATTTGTAATTTATTCTCTACAACAATTATTACCTATCAATATTATTTCGCCCATAAATACAAACTTGCAATTGTTCTTATTATCATATTCCATTTACTGTTAACAATGTTTATTACATTATATTAGTTTAATATTTTCCTCAAATTCCTCATATTCAACTCATATATAGGTAAAATTCTTTTCACCACTTAAAATCATTTGAATTAACTTCGAATTACTATAAGTAGGTTTTTAATTTATTTTTCTTCTAAATTTAATTACAACTTATTAATTTAACCAAATTAAATCCATAAAATCTACGGGTCGTTACACTCTCCCCCACTCAAAACTTTTCGTCCCCGAAAAGGAAAAGAAGGGAAAACGAAGAACTAAGAAATCAATATACCTTATTTACACATTAACTTTATAAACAATTAAATTTATAAAATTAATTAATTTAGATAAAATATATCAATTTATAACCATAAAAAAAATTTATATCTAAATTACTAAAGTTTGGAAAAACATTTCAAAATATTTCTAAGTTCAAAATTTACGGAAAACTTTTGGCAGAGTCTCCTTTGAACGGAGAGACTCGGGAGAAAATATAATATCAAAATATAACAATTATATTACATATTTTATCCAAAATATTATATCTCAACACGGGAAAATATATAAAATAGCGCTATAAATCGTAATCCGAAGCGTACCTATTTGTCGGGCAATTTACGCTTAATTTATGGAACCAAAAGCAGTAGCAATTGCTTCCATAACCTGCATTTCACTTATAAACATCCAAAGGTTTAACAATTTATATAAAGCGAAATATTTTCATGGTTTCAACTACTAACAACACCAAATATACAATCATAAATTTCAACAAACAGCATACACACAAAACAACCATTCGATTAAACAAGCAAATAGTTGTTCGGGTTCAAAACTTGAAATGGTACGGAATGAAAAATAACTATCCAGTGCATCATTTACTCAACAGTGTTAGATGAGACAGAATAGATTATTTATTCATCCAACTACTTCAAATTTCCTTACCCGACCAACCATAGATCAAACAATGTCGATTTAAACCAACAAATCAAATTAACTTATATAAATTTTTTTACCTCCTACACTAGCTGTTTGCCCTTTTCATTCATATAACAGTTTATCTTTTATTTTCATTTATTTTCACTTATTACTTACAATTATTTATTCAGGTCATGCAGATTTCTTTTATTTGTATTATATTTAATACACTTCTCAATTTCAATCATTTATTAAATGCTTACATTTATATTATATTTAATTATGGCAACCCTTTTTAATTTCACTTAATTCATAACTTTATAACACCCATTCTTATAAGTAAGTATTTTTATTAATTCTTTAACTAGGGTTTACAGTCATTTATTTATATTACCTACTTTCTATTATATTAAACTAGTAATATTTAAATCATACTTAAGTTAATAACCCTACACATCAATCTTTATTTATTAAAGAATCACATTTTATTTACTTAAGTTTAAAATCACCTATTAATAATACTTATCTTTAATTTTAGTAAGAATTCAATTTATAACTTAAGTTTACAGCATTAAATTCTTATTTATAATAGCAAATTTATTGAATACTTCACTACCTACTTTTATTTGTACAAATTTCTATTACCTCACTTATTAACATTTCAACTTTTAAATGTTTGGTAAGTTATATATATGTTATATAAGGGTGAAATTTGGAAGTTATACAAGTTTTCTATTTACCTATGATTAATTAAATGTTCAATAATAATATTCTTTATTTCGTAGGTTACAAATTTCAAATTTCATTTAATACCATTTATAACCTATCATAAAATCTCTTATTTCCTACAGCGAGTGAAATTTATTAATTAGCTACGTTCCAATTCATTACAGTAATTGAAACTACTAATTAATTCATTGTTCCATAAGTTTTACAATTTCAGCTTACCTTTAATTTATTTAATGCTTCCATTCTATTGTTTTCATTATATTAACATTTTAATTAAACTTACATTTACAACTTTATAGCATCAATTCTTATCAATAAAGAATTTCATTAATTCAATTTCTAAGGTTTACAACACTTATTTACCTTTTTCTTATCTATCTATTATATTAAATTTTTACTTCAATTAAGGGTTCCAATTATTTATTACTAACCCTTCATTTCACTACAATAATTGAAACAATTAATTAATGAAAATTAAAAATTAAATACCGGGTAAAATTTCTATTTATTTTAAAATAATAGATAAATTATTCTTATAACTTATATACCTCTAATTATATTTAAAGCAATTTAAAATTTATATTTTTTTTTCAAAAATGGATCTGCAGTAGAACAACTACAGTGGCCTTCCCCCTTCGAAACTCGAAAATGAAAGTCGATGTGCGGCCGCCATCACCGAAATTATTTTCCAGCGACAAAGAGGAAAGTACAAAATTTTTTCTTCAAAATCTTCATTAAAACAATTTTTCCGAATTATAATGAAATATTTATATCGGAAAATACTTATAAACAAAATTATTATTTTTCAAAATCCTTTGAAAGAAATTTTTCAAAATCCCGGACTTATGTCCTAAAATTTTCAATTTCCATTGATTTTAATTTCAATCTATAAATTTTATTCCTAACAACCAATCTATTGCAACCAAATATATCTTTTGGAAAATTTATTTTATATACAGAAAATATAATAGGCAAAATTATTTCATTCACCTATATTAAAACAGATATTATGCCGGTCTGTCCTATTAAGTGTTTAGAAATCCCTATTGATGACATAGCGTCTTATGCATCAACCAGAATTTATAAATACAAAACGGAACAGATTAACACAATATTAAAATCTTTTTATAACACTAACAAATACGCTCTCTCATATATATACACTCAGCGACTCCCATAGGGTATTACTACCCTATTAACAAGGAGTCAAACCCCACAAAGCCAAGGTTTATCGCTAAACCAAAGCTTTGATACCAACTGTAACGTCCCTCCTTTTCGCACGATTTAAACCGACACACGTGTCAGTTCAACCATACGGAAGGGCGGATTGTTATGGGGTAAATAAGAAAAAAAAAGAGAAAGAAATAAAAGAAAACAGAATTTCGCAGCGGAAGGATAAAATATAATAACAAAATGTATAGTTTATAAATCTGTTTACAAAACATTTATATACTACATATCAGAGTTACACCTACCAATAACAATGCAGCGGAATTAAATGATGTAGTGGAATAATATGGTAGATACTAGTAATACAAATCTTCGTCTTCGTCCTCCAGAGCTAAATCCTCAAATCCTGAAACGCTCGGACTGACCCGAGCGAAGTAAAAAGACAAAACACTCGAGTCAGAACTAAAAGATCTTATGTGAGTTAAATCAACAGGAGTAAATATGAGTGCAGTAACTCAAGAGATGCTCGAGATTTACATCTCTTAAGGATCCGTTAAACTATTTACTATATAGTATATTGCGCTATTATAATAGTGTCTAATTGTAAAATAAACTTACTTTTAATAGCGTTAAGGGGTTACCCATATAGCCCTTAACACAGAATATATTCCCATAGTCTATACAGTACCGTAATCTCTCCCGTACTGGGCGTCGTCAGAGGGCACTCCATAGGTATGGTACAAAACAAAACTCGTAGTAAAGGCTCGGTATGGTAGGTGACACGGCACAACTAGGCAATGCCAGGGTAGATATACCAATTGCTATCCGGGCTGGTGGAAACGCGTAGCCGCAGTTACCGCCCACCTCGAACAAACTCCCCCAAAATCAAAAATAGAAGTGGCCACTGAATCAATCCAAAGTCAAAGTATAATATCGAAGAGGAGCGTCCGATCAGAGGTATGACCTCATTGGCCCGAGAATCACTCCTATTTTAGCCACCTTATGCCAACTCACGGAAGTCGGGTCCACGTATTTACCTTACAGGAAACGTCGCCACCACCTACTTCATTCTGGAATCTCCACCGCGTACACGGTTAGTCAAAGTGGTTTTCGGTATCGACAGAGAGTATGTCCATATCCGATCTCAGTCTCTTTGCCAACCCATCGTTATTATAACACCGCGGTCATTTAAAAAGAGTTTATACTTTAAAACCAGAATAAAATTTCCATTTCAAAACTATGAATACGATATCAATTTAAAACCCAACACAATATGATATCATTTTATCTCAAATATAATTCTTTTCCAAAATCATGCTGGTTTAAAATTTAAATATCTGGAAACCAAATATTTGAAATATACTTTCAAAGCATAATATTTCGAAATTCAAAATTTTAAAACCATAACTTCTAAAACTTGAATGGTTTGGATATTCAACGAATGTAAAATAAATGGTTTAACTTTAAAGTTACTTTGTAAAGAAAAATAATTTCCATGGCTTTTCAAATATATTCCTTTATTTAAAGTTTAAACCATAATTTAAATATCACTTCAAATTCCAAAAACCCTTCAATTTCTTTATATATATCTATTTGGAGTATTAAAATTTCAAAACTAAAGTTGGATTTTCTTCTTTCAACAATTAATATTCTATTATTTAGTCTTGAATATTCGTATAAATTCTATAAATAAAACTCCAATTTCTAGCAAATAAATATTTTCTCAAATTTACTTTATACTAGAATTTTCATTTTTAATTCATCTTGAAAAATCCAGTTATAAATATCATACCTTAAAATTTCCAAACTTAAACATATAAGATAAATTTCCAAATTCCATTTTCTCAATTTTTCATTTTTATTCAACAGGTTTATACACAACTTAATTTTCAAAATTTTAACTTCATATGTATATATATCGAAGAATAATATTTTATAAAATATCAAAATCAAATTTTTATAAACCGTATCCCATCCAAACCATAGAAATCACTTTAAAATAATTTATATATAGACCACGGTGCCTGTATATAATTTTCTATCCTATGGTCAAGTGATACGGATATTTATCATTTCAATCCGCAATTTAAAAATAAAATTTTGCGGTTGTATATCATTTCAAACCACAATCCCGAATGAAACAAAAAATGCATGATAACTTGCAGTTTAATGATATAAAATAAAACATCCATTCATCAACATCATCCATCATCCAAATCACAATCATCATCCAATAATAATTCAATATCCATATATATCTGATAATATATATCAGGTAATAACTGGCGGTTATATTCAAAAATAAATTTAATAACTATTAAACTAACAGTTTATATTTAGTAATAAATTTTATAACTGTTTACTAGCAGTTCCTATGCAAATAAATAAATTCTAACTGTAAATTAATATGCAATAAATAAAATAAATTAACAGTTAAATTAAATAACGCGATTTAGCAAATATGATGAACAAAACATGCCAAACAGTTATAAATGAATTTCTACTCATATCTAAAATAAATTTAACAAATATAAAAATTTTTAGAAGTTGTGAGTGGGTTAAAACACTCACCTTTTGAATTTAAATCGAATTTAAATCTGATTTAAACCCAAAAATTCGACTATCTCCAAATCTGTCCAAACCAGTGTCAAAAGATCTGGCATTCAATTTCGATCCTAACAAAAAAAATTGCGTGAAACGGAGACCGTATGTACGAGTTATGATTATTAGAACTAATTGAAATCAAAATTAACAAAAATAAATTAAACAAAAATAAAATACCTTGCCACATCCACTCTTCCCTCGTGAAAAACGCGTATGCTTCTTCTTGATTGCTAACTTTGTTCTGTAATTTTTCTTTTATTTCGATTTACTTTAATTTTCCTCCTTATTATATGAATGTATGCATTTTTAAAAGGTTTGAAGAAAAACAAGATTTGAAAAAGAAGAATTGAAAAAGAAAATGATTAAAATAAGAACTAAAAATGGAAGAGAAAATCTAGATTTGAAAAGAAAGAAGAAGCTTTGAAATAGAAGAAAATTTGAAAAAGAAGTATATTTGAAGAGGAAGGAAAAATTAAAATCAGAGATAATAAGGAGATTTGAAGGGAAAAAAGGAAAAAAAGAAGAAGATTATAATGGAGGCTGTGGTTTCATTTGCGTCATATCTTATTTATAAGGTTAGAGTTAGGTTTAGGATCAAAGAGATTTGAAAAGAGAGACCACTATTAATTAGAAATAAATGAAATGACGTTTCAGAAAATGAAGTTGGAAAATGAATGGAAAGAAATAAAGTAAATATGAACAAACTTAGTTTTGAAATATAGTAAATATGAACAACCTTTTTAAAAGTAGAAGGTATTAAAAAGAGGTAATTATTTATTAGAAAGGGAATGAATTGACTAACTCTATACTGTAAACATACTTTTAGGATTCAAATTTCAAAACAATTGTTTACTTAATAAATTTTGTTAACCCTAATCACACCAAAATTAACTTCATTAACTCAAGTAATATTCGAATTTCTACGCATTTGGGTTTTTGTCTATGCATAATAATTTTTTATAATTACCTTAAAAATGAAAACATTTGATTTGTTTTTCCCAAAATGATCTCTAATTACCATTAAAACACCCTTATTGTTTACCATAAAACGCGCGTTTTTTTATTATTAAATCTATTAATTGCAATCACCGTTTTCTTTTCTTTTAATTGAAATATTTGAACTACATTAATTGCAATCACACAAAATTAAATTTTAAAACAGACAACTAAAATGCATAAAAATAAAAAAAATAAAAAAAATAGAAAAATTGTTTATACACAAGAGTAAAAAATAGATTATTTTCCTATTCTTGTAATTAGTTTGTAAGCTAAACACAATTCAAATAAACATATATTTCTTTCTTTAAAAATCAATCTTTCTATATTTTTATTTAAATTAAATTAAACCTACATTCATAGATGAAACATTCATTTTATTGATGTAAATGTTTTTTTTGAATCAAAACTTTTCTTATATTTCACAAAACATAAGCTGCTTTTAATTGCACCTATTACAATTAGTATTCTCTCTCCAATTAATTTCAGTTGATTAAGTTTCAAAATGGGCTAAATGAATGTGATGATAAGTAGAACAATTACTTCCTATTAACGTAATATTTAGATGTTAAATTTTCATTTATTTTGCAATACTTCAATTAAATTAATAAATATTGCTCTCTATACTTAAATCTATATTAACAAAACGTTAGCTTTGGATTGGTAGAATTTGATTTACCAAAGTTTACTTACATAATACAAACTATATTGATTTGTCACCTATTAGTTCTTAATTATATTTTTAGTTTCGTTACCTATCCACCTTGATTATAATTCCATCTATAAAGCAAATTTAGTTAGCCTTAACATTACTACACTAAATCTACAATCAGTTTCAATTAATATAGAATTATATCTTAAATACTTACCATTTATTTATAAATTAGGTTACCTTCCAATAAATTTTATTCCTAAGTATTTGATTGGATTGCCATCTTTACTATGTCTATTATTAATTAGCTTCAAATTCTGCAATTTCACTTCTTAAATCCACCCTTTGCTATATTATAAATAAAATTTACATTGGTTACATTTCACATAAATGTATCATTTATTTACATTTATTACAAACTTATTTCCAATTCCAACTAAAAATCTAAATAAATGAATAGGCAACCTACCATAAACATTACCGTTACCTTTTTGTCACATACAAAATCTTTTATTACAAAAATCAATTTTTGCATATATTTTCATACTACAAATTCAATTTACTTATGTTCAAATTGTAGCCAAACCTGACTTTTAAATTATTTTATATAAAATTGGGATTTCATTAAGTTTATTAATTATTACCCTTAATTGGCATTTATCACCTTGTATTCTCGTTATCATTTCATAGTTACGATTCCCAATTCCTTATTATTGACTTAAATTGGCATTACTAACATTGCATTAAACGTTGTTACTTAAATCTCTACCCAATAGTAATTAATACTCTAAATAAATACGCTTACTCCTTTCGTTATTTATTAATTATCACAAGAAACGTTTAATCATTCAACAACATTGTAATTTCAAATTACCTACATTGATTGTATACGTTTTCCATTATTATCATTTATTAGAATTCTATTCAACTTTCCATCTTATGCGTATAGTTAACATTTCTATTGATTTTTCCTTCAAAATTTTCAGTTTCTTCTTAACTTACAAAAAGGCAACGATTAATTACATTTAATCGCTATAAATTAAATGCATTGGTAACGAACAATAGCTGTCACCATTATACAATTTATAACATTTGTAATTTATTCTCTACAACAATTATTACCTATCAATATTATTTCGCCCATAAATACAAACATGCAATTGTTCTTATTATCATATTCCATTTACTATTAACAATGTTTATTACATTATATTAGTTTAATATTTTCCTCAAATTCCTCATATTCAACTCATATATAGGTAAAATTCTTTTCACCACTTAAAATCATTTGAATTAACTTCGAATTACTATAAGTAGGTTTTTAATCTATTTTTCTTCTAAATTTAATTACAACTTATTAATTTAACCAAATTAAATCCATAAAATCTACGGGTCGTTACATTAGTTTTTAGTGTGTGTCACTATCTGCGGTCGTGAAGCAATCCTGACTTTTCACTTCATTCCTACCATCGCTTTTACTTCTTTTGTTCAATTATTTGGTTGGTTGTCCAATAATCGTTTATTTTAGTTGGAATTCCAATTGTCTACACCGACAATGCTATTTATACCTTGGAGATCGCATAATGCTTTAGATTGGTAGAGAAACTCCTTGTGATGACTCCGGGATAGCGGTGAAGCTGAGTTTTGCATCGGACGAGTGTACGCTGTTCTGGAGCTAAGTCTTGCCTTCCATCTAAACTGTCTCTTTTCGAGGACTTAGCTAAGTTTCTATCGTCATTTTGAATTCTAGCATGATGATTTATTTCAAAATTAGATACAATGGATAATTCCATCATATTGCTTTTCTTATTTCTGCACTTTCGATAATCCTAAAAAGATTAGCTTTTCGCGTCGATTCTGACAGCGGTTCCGTTATCGATTTTCCATCAATAATGGGTAAGTTCCAAGAAAGATAATCTTAAACTACAACACGAGTCAGCTATGTACACATGATAGTTCGTTCGAGATGCTCGGGTCACTGGACCAACTTTGCATAGATAACATTCTGCATTCTGCCCCGGTCAATGCTCGAAATCTGACTGGTCGACATACATCGACTTCCCTTGAATCCCAAGGGTGGGCTATATGGAGATATTATTTGAAGTAAGGTATACCTGACAATGTTGAAAGTCAGGTTTTGTTGTTGAGAATGACTTTTCGGTCATCCAATCCTTAATTTGGCGGAGGAATTTTCACTCCTCTAGGAGCTAGATCCTTTGTAGTCGAACTTAGCTTTTTCTTCCTACTATGTCGGGACGATTGATTACAGCTAAATTAGAAGGCATAGTCACTCTCGTAGAGTTGTAGTTGAAGTTCAATCTGGCACAGCTTCAGTTTTGGAAACTGGTGCATGAGATATTTGGTTGCGAATATCTTTCCTTTGTGTTTTCTGGAATTCAACCTGCACACCAGCTTTTGTCTCCGTGGACTGTTGGATTAATTGCTTGGTTTTGAGAATTGCTTTTTCTTGCTTATTATTTGATGTTGTACCTTTTGTGTTCATGTGCATCAAACCTGTTCATCGCAACTTCGTACATCTAAGAAATACGAGTTATTTTGGCATATTCTATTTCTTAGCTTTGTCTTGAACTTTGAGGTGGCTTGGTCTAACTATTTCTGTGGTTGTTCTTATTTATGCTTAGTCGAGACCATTTGACAAAGCGTTGGTGTGTATTCCCCAGTCCATAGGGCTGATTATTTTGAGTACTAAGTCCATATGTGTTCGGGAGACTAGGTCTCCTAGGCGGTATGTTTGATTGCCTCAGTTTGATTGACATGATAGTCCCTATCTACGGGAACTAGGGACTTTGCTGCCTGATTCCAAGCTTTGAATCTTTAACGATGTTGGCATGTAATGGAAAGATGCATTTCTGGCATCTTTTGCTAAAGTAAACTCTTCTGAGTCCAGTGCTGAGATCATAATCATGTGTTGATTTTTATCTCCAGAACCCTATGCATGGATGAATCAAACCTATAGATTTTTCCTAGATGTTATAAGTCTTATGATAACACGAGATTTCAGAAGGTAGGGTTGAAGATTCGACCAAGCTCTTGCTTCTATTTTCGAAAGCGAACATAGCAATAGTCTTATTTTAGGGGTTTTTTCTTAGTATTACCAATCCTTGGGTGATGGCATATTCCCGCAAGCTGAGACTAGTCAGTCCGTAAGTAGGTTATCAATCCTTCTTATCATCGCCAAACTTTGAGCGACGGTTAATTTATGAAAATTGAATCCATTCATTTCTCTTGTTAGTAATTTGCTACTACAAATGTCTATTTGGTAGAACGAAACTATTATCTAACCAACTTCCTGGTTTGGACTGAGGATTTTGCGCCTATTCCTGTTTGTAGGACCAGCTATTTCGAGTGCTTGTATTTAGATGCTTACGAGAGATGGAAAGACGTGGGGAAAATTATGCAATTGCCCTCAATTTATCTCTCAATCCATTTCTAAAATTAAGGAAGTTTGGTGATTTTATTTCAAACCTTTCATGATTGTCCCCATTTGTCCTTGGCCATGCATACTTTGCTTGGTTGTTGATTCCATCATGGAAGTTCTATTCATACACCAATTCCTGTCTTCAAGAATTAGTAACCTAGCTTCTTGGTTTCAAGCAATGATTCCTCAAAGATGCCTAACTCTTGGGTACATCTAACGTCTATTCAAGTTGGATACTGGAAACTCGGCTGTGCACTAGCTTTCATTCTTATAAATTAGTACACGAGCAATTCAAATTTCCTTTTGGTGTTGCTTTATTTCCGTGTAGTGGCAAATTCCTGCAGTGTAAGGTCGAACATTCGATTATCTTGTGAAAGGTTTTTAACTTCCTGTCATTGTCTATCTTCAAGAAACAACAGCTTTCTGAAGACAATAGTAAATGAGGGACCGACATCTATCTCCTGAAGCTGGTACATTGATGGTTTAAGACGTTGAGTGTTTCTCGTTGACTCTGTAGATTAAAGTTTTCCTAGCATTGCCGGAGCAACGCTGGTACTTAGTGAATAATAAATTTCCCTACATTACCTGGGCAATGTCGGTACTTAGGGAGTAGAAAGTTTTCTGGTGTTTCCGAGGTAACACTTATACTTAGGAAATGAGTGAAGACCTCGGCATTGCAAAGGCAACACCGGTGCTTAAGAAGTTGGGATCGATTTCCCATCAATCTCGTGGTGCTTTCAATCCAGTTGGGTACTAGTTTTGGTCTTCGAAAGCTAGCGCTTCAATGACTGGATTGTAGAAGTATTTTCGTAGTGTTGCCTGTCTTCGGGCAGCATTACAGTCAGGTTGCTTAGGATTGAAACCTTCATCCGATCCTTTAAAGTCTAGTAGATTCCTTTTAACCCAATGTGCCAGCTTTCTCAACGTTGCTTAACTCCAGAATACGTGGCATTCTGGAAGGATAGGTGTCGTAGGTGTCTTCGTTATTTTTCTTTGTTTATAACCTTCAAGTGCTCCCTTTGGCTGTACAGTTTCATTGCTTAACCAATTCCATGGTTATTCCAACTTCCAATCGTGGAACCCATTATTCCCAAATGCTAAATTCCGATCACTTGTAGAAGACTAGATGCCGTGGGGCAAGTCATTACATTGCCCTCCAGTACGCTTGCACTCTTTCCATCGTAATCATGGATCAGAAGAGATTGGTAATGTTTGTCTTGAGTTTACAAAAACTAACTCTACTTTTTCCATACCATGTGTGTTCTACTAGGGCGTTGATGTTGTTGCGAATATCCGCCTTATTTATTTGTTCCAAACTTTGAGAATCAATGGTTTAGTTTCCTGATTCTAAGCGTTCTCTCCTTGTCGCTTTCTATTTTCAGAAAACAGCTGGTTTTCCGCAAGCAGGAGTCGAGATATATAATCAGTCCTTGCATGATTTATTATACCAAGTGAAGCCAAAGTATGTGCCACGATGAACTTATTGAAAGAGTCTATGCGGTAGGATCGTATAATATGGAATAACGGAATAGTCTAGATAGATAAAGTAAGTAAATGCAAGGAGACACCAGGATTTATACTGGTTCGGACCTCTAGTCCTACGTCCAGTCCCTAAGCTTCACTTAGGAATTTCACTAACTAACACCCTCACTTCACCCGGAGGAATAGGTTTACAACTTACCCGAACAACCGAACGGGATTTCTTGCCTCAACTACCGAAGAGGACTTCAACTCAATTACTAAAATACAATATTCGACTTGTTGTGTTCTTGTCAACACTAACGAGTCTAATGTAGTACAATATTCCTATAATCTTATCCTCGAGAGTATGCAATGTGTTTGTGAAGATTTAGGAATTGTGAATTGCTATGAATCAAAAGAATGTTATAAACCAAAACAGTGATTCAAGCAATAGATTGGCGATTGCTTTGAGAATATCTAGAGAATATGAACAAGAGAATAGTAAGATTAAAGCAAGAGAATTCGGTGAGTTAAATGATGTTAGAATCATGTATATATACTTGTAGAAGAGGTGCATTTGTTGTCAAAGGTTGCAAACAAGAGATGTTTCCATTTCCATTGATGAATAGTTGCAACTCTTGGGAGGAAGAAGGTGTCTTTTTAGAGAAAATTCGCAGGTTCAAATTCAGTCGACTGAGCAGGGAATTCAGTCAACTGAAAATATGAAGTAAAATTTTCGGGAGAAAATTCAGTCGACTGAAACTGTGCGTGTTTATATATTTGTTCCAGTTTCAGTCGACTGGCTGTTCCTGTTCAGTCGACTGAACTTATAAAATATGCACAGTGAAAACTTAATTGAAAATGAAGTTTATAAAATGTTTTCTATTGTTCGTGCAAGCCTCTTGAGGATAGATTTTAACAATAAATCTAGACTAAGACCTATATAAAAAAAACATACTTTATGTTTATTTGGTCTTCATCGATCTTCCTTTAGCATTGCATATATTTTTTCCTTGTTTGTTAAAGCACATCGTCATTGATCAAAATCTTCGCGTATCAACATTCTCCCCCTTTTTGATTGTTGACAATACTGTTTTATTCTAGAGATGTTTTTACTTATTTTCTCCCCCTGAATGTATGCACTATCTTTCCTACAAAACAAAGTTAGTACCATAGATTTACTCCCCCTTTGTCATCGACAAAAAGGAAGAACTAACAGTAGTAATAATTTATCAAAACAATCACTGAAGCATAGAGAATATTTGCATAATCATGGCTTAAGAAAAGTAAAAAAATGTTGAGACAAACAAGCATAAAATGGCTATTTATACAAGCCACTAGAAAGTTAGAAATACACATCAAACCATAAAAATTACTCATCTCTATCCCAGTCATATGAACCTTCTCTTCCTGTTGGTTCACGTATGACGGGGTCCTTCTGTTGGTGGTCTGTGCGCTCTTCCTCCTTGGCTACAACTAGCTCCGCTTGCGCTGCTACTTGTATGCTCTTCGGATGTCGTCCATGTAAACGTAGGTGCTAGACGTTTTCCGCGAGATGTCGAAGCAGTAGTGGTGCTTGAGCACGAGATTCCATCCCATAGCTTGTTGAAGAATTCTTTGATTTTGTCAAGCTTGTGATCTACCTTTTTAAGTCGAGTGTCAAGAATTTGTTGATTTCTTGACAATATCCCCAAAGTTTGGTTGGTAGTAAAGCTTAGGTCAACAAGACGAATTTCATCATCTTGCTCGAGATGTTCTTCGTGGTGAGGTTGAGGAGGTTGTTGTTGTTGTTGTTCTTGATTCCTTGCTTCCCATTCGGCGAGTGATATTATGCGAGGAGGTCGAGATGGGAGTTGCATTAGGCTTATGGTCCGGTGGTTAATTTGATGGACCATTGTATTCTCCGACTCAGGTAATGGCGTATCGACATTGAGGAGAAGTCGCATGATGTACTCTCCAAAATAGATAGTGCGCATTTTGCCATTATTAAAAGTGAGAAACTCGTCAAGAATAAGTTGTACCCAATTGACTTGTATATTGCCAAAAATAGCATATAGAGCTCGATAGTTATTTGGATAGACAATTTCGTACGAGCCCGTGCGATGAGTAATTGTTCTCATTATGGCTTTGTGGAGGATTCCTGCCATAAGTCGAAGAGAGGTGGACTTAAAATCTCTAAAGTTGATATTATCATCCATAAATCGATGGTTTATGTTGTCGCGAATATGCGGATTGAATCTATCTCCTCTAGCTTTCTCCCAACATTTGATGATTCTAGAATATGTGCTATTCTATCCAAGGAAAACCAAACTTTCTTTCCACATACCATACTCCAAACACTATTGTTTGGATTTCTTGGAGTTTGGTGTCCAAGATTAAGATTAACATAAAATAATTTGACCATTACATGATTTATGACGTGGTCATTTCTTTTCAAATCTAAAAGAGAAGTTAAACCTGCTGGATCGGTTAACGCTTGGATATTGTAGGTTTGAAAGCTTTGGAAATCAACGAAAGAATGCTTGAAAATTCGAGAATTTTTCATCTTATTCCATCCAGTGACAGCGGTTCCATCGTAAAGCCATTGCGCTATTTGAGCATCAATTGGCTCAGAGGATGAAGAAGATGAAGCTCGTGATCTCTTTGGTGCCATTTGTGTGAAATTTGAATGGATTTTGAGGAATTGGGGGCTAAGGTTTCGAAATTAATTGGGGAAGAAAGTTTGTAGGAAGTAAAAAGTGAATTGATAGGGTAAAAATTGGTGGTTAAAAGGGGAAAGTTGCCTGAGAATTGGCGTTCAGTCGACTGAATTCACTGTCCAGTCGATTGAATTGAAGGCCGAAAATTTTCTGGGCTAAATTCAGTCGACTGAACAGGGTTTTAGTCGACTGAATGTTTGCCTGAAAGTTTCTGTTAGTATTTCAGTCGATTGAGCAGAAGATTCAGTCGACTGAATTGAGAATTTTTTTTTGCATTATGTCTTAAGTTCAGTCGACTGAACAGGGGGTTTCAATCGACTGACTTATGTATTTTGTTGTTCTTTGTTAATTTTGAAGGCAAACTCTTTATTTAAGGAAATAATTACAATTATATAGATGTAATATCATGAATAGATTTCAACACTAACTATTTCTTAGGGGATGGACTTTGATTCTTTTTC
Source organism: Allium cepa (assembly GCA_030765085.1). NCBI lineage: Eukaryota > Viridiplantae > Streptophyta > Magnoliopsida > Asparagales > Amaryllidaceae > Allium > Allium cepa. The sequence goes on from CM060940.1 coordinate 673,949,283, forward strand.
CCTTTATTCTTCATATAATTGATACCCCATGAATTTGGACTATATTTAGGAGTCTTAGGAGATATCCAAGGATTCACAGGATCGACTGGTGTACGAAAAGATGAAGACGGATCAAGTGAGCTAACGGGGCGAGGTTGGGGTTCAGCCACTTCGTTCTTTTTTGATCCACAAAAGCGTAAACCGATTTGCTCAAGGAAGCTTAATCGTCTAGCCGTAACCTTTTGTTCGAAGTATAATTCTCGTTGAAGATCTATTTGGTGTTTTTGAAAGTGAGGAATTTCATCAATCTTTCTTTTTATGTCTGGAGAAATAAAGAGTCCGCGTTTCGCTTTCTTGGATTCTGGTGTTTAGCCGGTATGATAATTGTTCCATTTGTAAACTGGTTCATGTGTCGGTGTTGGAGTGGGAAGTTTTGGAGATGTTGGAGTGTTATCGACAGAAGAAGTGATGTTGATCGGGGAAAGAGAGTTATTGGACGACATTTTTAATGAATTTTTCAAGCTTTTATTTTGTGAGAATGGGTTGTGAAAAAATAATATTTTTAAGATATATTTATAGTAGGAATTTTCTAAATATATAGTGGTTATAATTCTTTAAAGTTTTTCATCCACTTAATGATTTAATGGTTACCATAATTCAGTTAAAAATGTATGGTTTATAAATGAATATTATTTATAATATATTATGTAATATATTTGAAAAATAAATTGAAAATCCCATTGTTTTTCTTTATTCAGTCGACTGAACAGATAGTGTTAGTCGACTGAATTGTGTAGATTTTTCTCTATATGATATCTTTAAAAGACATTATTCCTAACTCTCATCGTAATTTTATGAAGGAGTTTTCTAATAGAGGTTTAGTAAATATATCGGCAATTTGATTTTCGGTAGAAATATGTTCTAAATTAATTATTCCTTTTTCGATATTGCCACGTAGAAAATGGTGACGAATATCTATATGTTTTGTACGAGAGTGATTAACCGGATTTTTAGATAAGTTTATTGTACTTGTATTATCACAGTATATTGTAGAATTTGTTAAATCTATATTAAAATCTTTAAGTGTTTGTTGCATGTATATAACTTGAGTGCAAGCTAAAGCAGCTGATATATACTCTGCTTCGCAGGTGGAAAGCGAGACACAATTTTGTTTCTTACTAAACCAAGATACAAGTGATTTTTCAATGAAATGGCAAATACCACTTGTACTTTTTCTATCTGTTCGAGATCCACCAAAATCAGCATCGCTGAATGATACTAACTCAAATGGACACTCCTTTGGATAGAAAAGATCGAAATCTTTAGTTTTGTTAAGATATCGAATTATTCATTTTACCGCTCTTAAGTGTGAATCTTTAGGATCGGATTGAAAACGTGCACATAAACAAACACTCATCATTATGTCAGGTCTACTAGCTGTTAAGTAAAGTAAGGAACCTATCATACTTCTAAACAATTTTTGATCTACACGTTTTCCATTTTCATCTCGATCGAGATGTGTAGTGGTACTCATAGGAGTAGGTTTAGCAGAAGTGTTTTCCATGCCGAATCGTTTAATTAAATTAGCACAATATTTTTCTTGGTTTATAAAAATTCCATTTGTTAATTGTTTGATTTGAAGTCCGAGAAAATATGATAATTCTCCCATATGTGACATATCGAACTCATTAGTCATTATATTTGAAAATTCTTTACATAAATTTTCATTTGTTGAACCAAAAATAATATCGTCTACGTATATTTGAATTAATAAAAAATCTTTGGTAGTATTTTTAATAAAAAGCGTTTGATCTACTTTTCCAACTTTAAATCCCGAGTTTAATAAATAACTTTTAAGTCTTTCATACCAAGCACGACGTGCTTGTTTAAGACCATATAGTGCTTTCTTTAATTTAAATACATGATTCGGATATTTTCATGTATAAATAAAGGAGGTTTTTCTACATATACATTTTCTTTAATAAAACCATTTAAAAATGCACTTTTAACATCAATTTGATAAAGTTTAAAATTGTGAAAACATGCAAAGGCTAATAGTATACGCATTGCTTCAAGTCTTGCAATGGGAACAAAGGTTTTTCAAAATCAATACCTTCTTCTTGATTATACCCTTTCGCTACTAGTCTTGCTTTATTCCTTATTATGTTACCTTGTTCGTCTACTTTATTTTTGTAAATCCATTTTGTTCCAATTACTGATTGATTATTAGGACGGGGAACTAATTCCCAAACATAGTTACGTTCAAATTGATTTAATTCTTCTTGCATTGCGATAATCAAATAATCATCTGTTGATGCTTCTTTAGGATTTTTAGGTTCTATTGATGAAATGAAAGCTACGTGACTCATTTGATTTAGTTGATTTCTAGTCCTAACTTGAGAATTTATTTCTCCTATTATATTTTGAGTTGGATGATCTCGTAATATTCTAGGAGGAGATCTTAGTTCATTATTATTATTTTCAAGGTTTGTTTCTTCTATATTTACCAATTCTTCATCATCCTTTATATTTAAATTTTTATTAAAATTTTCATCAAAAGATATATGCAAAGTTTCTTTGTAACGACCTAGGATTTTTAGTAATTAAAATTTGGATATTTAATTAATTTTAAATATTAATAAGTGAATATATAAGTCGAATAAATTTTATTGTGAATAATTGGATTTAATTGGATAATTTAATCGATAATTTAATATGTTAAATTATGGAAATAATTGAAAATTGAGTTAAATATGATTGAAAATGATTTGTAAAATTTTATTTTATCATATTGAAGTTAGAACGATATTTTAGAACTTTTAAAATCGAATTAAGAGTTAAATTGTGAAAATTGAATATTTTAATATTTAATCGACTAGTGAAAATAGCCAATTTTTGAACAGTCTCAGAATTGAACGAAACCAGTTCCATTGGATCCGTAATAGTTAGTTATTATCGGATTTCAATTTTCGTGTCAATCGGAGTTATCGTTTGATCGTGGCAGCTCGAAACGCATCGAATTATTTTTAATTTTAATTTGGCGAGTTAAAATAGCCATTTTTCAAAAAGTCTCGGATTTCGACGAAACCAGTTTCATCGGATCCATAATGTGATATTATTGTAAGGTTTCAAATTTCGTGTCAATTGGATTTACCGTTTGTCCGGTACAAATTAAAACGCCTAGAAAATCGTTTAAATCGGTTTAATTTAAATTGAACGTTTGTTGCCATAACTCGCACAGATGTCCGAATTAGCTTCCGAAACCTGTTCCATTGTGTCCGGAACGCGGGGTAAACCCTAGAAACGCTGGTTACGACGCGTGAATCGGAGTTTGGAATTTCCGGATGAATAGTGTTCGTTCATTTCCTTATAAATAGCCCCTACCCTCCATTAAAAAAAAAAAAATTCTAAACCCTAAACCTAACAGAGCCGCCGCCATCTTCATATTCAAGGGCCGAAATCTTTCCATATTCATCCCTTATAATCTTCCAATCTACAAATAATTAACAACAACTTCCAACTAGAGATTGGTAGAGCTAGCCGAGATCTTTCGATCCATACGGGGATGATGAGTATTTGAGCGATGATGTGGCGGCAATTCAAGGGAAAAGTCACGGCCTTCGTGCATGAATTACGAGGCATATACAGGGTCGAGCTTCCCTCCATGGCAGCCGAGAGTAGGGTAGTGGATGGACTCCCAAATGGCAGCCTTTGATCGTTGTAAAGGAGCTCGTGGTGATTGCTTAATTCAACCCTAGATTCAAGAAATGGGTTCGGCTATACAGGGAGGTTCACGCGTTTGGGAGGGAGAAGGAGAGGTTGCGTCATGCGGCTATGATCTAATGGAGGTGGATCCTACGGCATGTGTTAGTTCTAGGTTTAAAATTTTATAAATTATGTTGTAAATTAAAATAAAAATTTGTATTAACTTGTAAATGCTATAACTTTTTGCTGCGAGGTCGAAAAATTATGAAATAGGAAGCGTTGGAATCGTATGGACGAGCACTACGCGATGGAGTTCGATTGGAGTCGTTTGGAGTTAGTGAGAATTTTGGGTAAAATTAAACGTCCGTTTAATTTTATTCGAAATAAATCGCTAAAACGAAATTGAAATCAAGGTGAGAACTTCTCACTCAATCGAATCGGTTTCGATTTTATTTTAAATAGTTATATTTAAAATATTTGAATGCATGTTTGAATGATGATTGTTACCTATTGATTGTTAAAATAGACATTATGCGCCGTTAGTAAGCGGATGTTATTTATTAAAAACATATACCGCGAATATTTCATAAACAGTGAAATTGGTATTATATATGATAGCAATATATATATATATTGGCATATGTATATATTGGAGTTATTGATTTCCCGCATTTGTTTAGCGGATGAGACCCTATTGCGCCATCTATTAAGCGGATAATATTTTAAATCCCATGTACCGCGATAATTCCGTACTGGAGCGGAATTGGTATTGTGCTAATGTTTGTGGATGCAGGAAAACAGGTTGGAGGGATCCAACTGGATTCCTCAACAGTTTTTATTTGATTTCAGATATTTTGATATTTGATGGATTATCATATCGATATATGATATCGTTGTAGTCGTGATTGACTATTTGGTGTGTAGCATCATTGGACCAAATTTTGGAATTTTAAAAATGATTTTTAAAGTGATTTTTGAAAATATACAATATTTTTGGAATTGATTTATTTTAAATAAATAAACGTTATATTTTTAAAGTTATAAAAATTATGATTTTGAGAAATACGATTAAAGATTTATTTTTGAAAATATGAGGTTAATGGTTTTATAAATAGTTTAAAATTGGGAATTTGAATTTATTATAAAAAGTTGAAAATATAGGATTTATAAAATTTAATTATTTTATGAATAAAAATGGTGAAATTGTAAAGGAGTTTAAAGGCATTTTTAAAATAGTAATATAAATTGATTTATATTAAAAGATTTATAAATTGATATTTATAAATTAAAATGTTGGAATTATAAAACGAGTTTTTGTAAGTGTCAGAATGGATTGTGAATGAATTTCATAAATGAATGAAATTCATAGAATTATAAATGGTGAAGTTATAAATGGAATTCTATAAGCAGTAGGTTTATAAAATTTGAAAAGTTAATTGAAGAATGGATTTTTGATTAAATGAATCTTATAAGATTTATGAATTGGGATGTTTAAAAGAACGATTCTTGTAAACAAATAAATTATAAGTGTTTAACTTATAATGTGAACTTTTGTTTTATAATTGAGTTATAAATCGAATAGGTTAATAAATGAATTTATAAAGGAAGTAGTTATAAAATAAATAGAAATGGAATTTATAAACGTTGTTTTATAAATTCGCAAACGACTTATTTTGATAAGTAAATTGTTGAAACCTATTAATGGAGTTATATTCACATTTTTGACTGTGAATAATACTTTAAAATAAAATGAATAGAAATGATGGAATTGGTTAACGTAGTATATTCACGTTTTTGAATAGTGAATAATATATTAAAGAAATTGTTTTAGATGTGTTGTTTTAAATAGAATTAAAACAAGCTAACGATGTTTTAAAATGTGTTGAGATTCGAAACCATAGATTTCAACATTCATTGTTGAAATAAACGTTTTCGAGAAATAGAAGGAAATGGTGGACTATAACACTGTTGTTATAGTAAATGATTTCCGAAAGGAAATGTTTTGTATAGTATTGGGATTTATATATCTATTTTAATTTTGAATCCCTATACTAGTGATTTTGGGTTGTCGTAACGATGTTTTACGTAACATTCGTTTTGGCCCAAATAAATATGTTTAAGAGAATGATTTCCTTAAAGAATGAAATATATACTTAATTTCGATTTAAGTATATTGAATATTTTCCAAAGGTTGAAAATAAATAAAATTCGTGAATTACTTATGAATAAATAAGTATGGAAATGTTTTCCAATATAAAGTGAATATTTTGAGAATTTATCTTTTTGAAGATAAATTGAAATGAATAATTGAAATCGTATATGCATGGATTTTTGGAATGAAAATTCACTATGGAATTTATGAATAGAAAGGGAAGTTGTTAAAAATAAATATTGATTTATTTTTGAGATATTGAAATTATATATCTTGTAAAGATATTTTGGAAAATAAATAATTTGGAAAATTATTTGAAAACTGGTGATGTTGTGCATATCCATTGATAGTTCAATAACCGACTATCAATATTTCCCTTTGAATGGGTAATTGATGTGATTTGTTTGAATTTGAATGCCACACTTATTTTTGTATAAGCGCTCACTATTCGGGTTAACCGGGAAAGGACCACGGGGTCGTATAACCCATTCCGAATATGTGATACGTCGTTATGAATTGCATTTGATGACCGGTGTTGAAGACCGGGTATTTGCGAAAGCGATAGGATGACCTATCGATTGTCTCCGCACTGGGTAGTTCCCGGTATAGAGATTCCCTAAGTGATGGGAAATTCGATCGGGATTGTGAATACCCGGATTGCAAGGGCTTCGTGAGAAGTGCCTTCGGTTTTGTTCGAGCCCGGAACAGACTTGTATGGATTGTATGTCTGACATTACAAATTGAGATATAAAGCAGATTTCTTTCAAATATATTTCTGTTGGTGGCGGAGAATTTATTCTTTTAGCTTAACACCCTTCTCTGAGACGTACGAGCTTAGAGGTTATGTAGTTGAATGTTATCAGCGATATATTCCCAATTTGGTAATGTGACATGCTGAGTGTTGCTGCGAAATGACCATTGTATTGATTATTTGTGATAGGATCATTTGTTTGATCGTCTATCCTGGTGATCATTTCTATGATCATTTGTTGACCAAAAGCATGGCTTTTGTATAAAGTATGTTTTTGTGGACGTGACTTCGTCGAGCCTCACACCCCGTGAATGGTCAAAACAGGAAAGATGCGGCAAGGTTATGAGGGGTAGCGCCCTTTAGGATATGTGCATTTCCTTCTAGAAAAGGGTGGTATCATGGTATGGAGCCCAGATACTTACTCATGTTGAAAACACTTTATGATTGTGTGAATTGATTGCGAGCGCTCGGTTGAAAGGTCCCAAAGGACCGGGGGATGGCATATTCGGTCAGTTGTTACCCAGTTAGGGGTAACCCGGCCTTGTGTTGGTAGAGATCCGGTTTGGTTCTCGGGGATGTCCATCCAGAGGCATTCTCATGTGGCAATGGGAAGTTCCTTGGCCTGATCATTCGTTGGAAATTCAAAGAAACAATACGTGACTTGTACGGTTTTAGTTGTAGAACCTGCCATTTAATATGGTAGCTATAGTAAGCATACTATAATGGTACCTATGCTGGCTAAGATTTATATTCTACTTTCGAAATCGTTTTATACACTATGCACTAGTAATAATATCAAATGTTCTTTTTAATGCGTATCAAGCATCTTTGACTAACATAAGAAGAAATCTTCCCCAAGTCTGCGTTTGCATTGTGTGTGTGGCGGGAGGTCTTATGGTAGTCTCATTTTTAAAAGCATTGCGAATTGACTTTAAAAATATTCTTCTATTTTGTTTTTAAAGATAAATAAACTATTTTGAGTTCCCACACCAGTCACATGACTGACTCGGAGTTTATTGTTTTCCTTCCTAAACTCTGGGTGCCCACCAATTTCTACACGGGCAGTCAAGAGTTAGGTTTATCGGGATATTCTGGATATTCAGGAGTTGCTGGAGGCAAGCTGGATGGCATGGCGTATTACTAGTATATAGTATTTCCTTTCCGCTGTTTGTTGTTGTTTGTTGTTGTACACTCTGATGATATGATGTAATGTAATGTGATGTAATGTAATAACTGATATAGTTCTTTGTTTAAAGATTATTCATTTATTATTATATGTTGTTCCGCTGCGAATTGTGAGATTCTGATATAGTTCTGTTGTTTTCTATTCCGTTCTGTTCTTTCTATTTTCTCTTTCCTTCTCCCTCTATTTTCTATCTTTTCTATCTGCTTCTACCTCTTTTCTTTTCTTAACACCCTAAGTGTTCGGTTTTCCGTCGTTCGATTACTCGGCAGTCGATAAAGTGAGTATCGATGTTGAATTTTCGAAAGTCGAAGAATCGGGTCCTTACATTCTTCAATTAAGTTTGTTCGTTTATTAAAAACTCGATATGCTTTACTTCGTTCTGAGTATCCTACGAAAATTCCTTCGTCAGCTTTTGGATCAAATTTTCCTAGTTGATCTTTTGTATTTAAAATGAAACATTTTGATCCAAATATTTTAAAATAAGATATATTTGGCTTTTTATTATTAAATAGTTCATAAGAAGTATTTTTAGTTAATGGTCTAATTGATATTCTATTTAATACATAATATGCAGTAGCAACAGCTTCTGCCCAAAAATGTTTTGGTAGAGGATATCCATTTAATAATGTTCTTGCGCATTCTTATAATGTTCTATTCTTTCTTTCTACAACTCCATTTTGTTGAGAAGTTCTAGGAAATGAAAAGTTATGATTTATTCCTTTCTTTTTACAAAAAGTTTCAAAAGCTTCATTTTCGAATTCGCCTCCATGATCGCTTCGAATATTTTTAATTTTCAAATCTTTAGTATTTTGAATTCTTTTGACAAATGTTTTAAAATGCTCAAAAGTGTCACTTTTATTTTTCATAAAAATAGTCCATGTATATCTTGAAAAATCATCAACTATTACAAATACATATCGATTATGATTAATGGATTGAACTTGTGTTGGTCCAAATAAATCCATATATAGTAATTCTAATGGTTGTAAAGTCGAAATATTTTTCTTAGATTTGAAAGATGATTTCGTTAATTTTCCTTTTTGACAATCATCACAAAGATTATTTATTTTAAAGTTTATTTTGGGTAAACCTCTTACTAATTCATTTTTAGAAAGTTTTCTAATAGTTTTAAAATTTATATGACAAAATCTTTTGTGCCATAACCAAGGATCGTTATCTTTGGCAAGTAAACACATACTTGTATTATGATTAATATTCATATTTCGAACATAAATATTTCTATCTCTATTTCCTTCACAAACAAGACTTTGGTTTTGATCAAAAATGCTACATTTATTATCCGAGAAAGTTATTTTAAAACCTTTGTCACACAGTTGACTTATGCTAAGTAGATTATGTTTTAAATTTTCAACTAATGGAACATTTGTTATAAAAGGTAAATTTGATGTATCGTAATTGTTCACATCTCCTTTGCCAATGATACAGCCTTTTGAATTGTCTCCGAAGGTAACCGAGCCACCATCAAAGTATGTGATGTTTGTAAGCATATCTTTTTCTCCGGTCATGTGTTTTGAACAACCACTGTCTAATATCCATTTCTTCTTTTTGAGTGAGACCTGAAAATAAATATGAAATTATTGGTACCCACCTTTTAATAGGGTCCTAAAAAGTTAGAGTTTAGGAAACCAAACCCAATTTGGTTTAGTATCCTTTTTATAAATATAGTTTTCATTATGATGAACATTATCCATAAATGTTTTAATATATTTATTTCTTATTAATACATTGTTAGTTTTTGGTACCCAAATTCTAACTACCTTGTTTTCTACTTTTGTTTTAATAGGTTTCTTTAGCAATATTTGTTGTTTTGAATCCATATTCCTCTTAAAATTTGTATTTCTCTTTTCAGGAATTTTTGACTCCTTTTTATATCCTAATCCATGTTTACTTGAAGATGATTGAGAATTTTCTAAAATCTTAGATAAATTTTCTCTTCCTTTGTTAAAGTTAGAAACATTTTTAGTGATGTTATCTAATCTAGCTTGAAGACTATTATTTTCTAACTCAACTTGTCTAATCTTAGTTTTTAAATTATGATTTTCAGAAACAATTATATCATTCTTTGTTTTTTGAGTTTCAATTTCTTGACTTAAAATTGATAATTGAGTTTCCGAATTTGAATGAGATTCTTGAACTTTTTCAAGTTCTTCTTCTAAAATTTTCTTTTCATCTTTTAACATATCCCTTTCAAATTCAGCTTTGTTTTGATTTTCACGAGTTTCTTTGAGTTTCTTTTTAAGAGTTTTTATTGTGCTTAAAAGTTCAGTGTTTACTTCAATTAAATAATCGAAAGTTAAATTACATACATCAGAATCTTGAGCCATGAAGCATACATTTGCCTGTTCATTGTCGCTATCACTATCATTTTCGGATGAAGATGAATGTGAATCGTCCCATGTTACAGAAAATGCCTTCTTTTTGAATTTATCCTTCTTGTTTTTGTTGTTGAAGCTTTTCTGATTTTCCTTCATTTGTTCTTGACAATCTTTTTGCATATGTCCTTTCTTGTGACAATTGAAGCATGCTATATTTGAGGATGAAGGTTTGTTCAAGAAATTCTTTTTGAATCCGTTTTTGTTTCCTTTTCTATACTTTAAGAATTTCTTGAAATTTTTGGCTATAAATGCTAGATCCTCATCTTCAGACTCTGATTCTTCCTTTTCCGCATGAAAAGCAACATTCTTTCTTTCTTGAGCTTGATCTTTCTTAGCTTGCATATTTACTTCATACGATATAAGATTTCCAATCAATTCTTCTGGTTTCATTGTAGATAGATCATTTGCTTCCTCGATTGTAGTGCTTTTCTCTCTCATTCATTAGTGAGTGAATTTAGAACTTTAGACACAATGTCAAAGTCCATGTATCTTTCTCCTAGTCCGATTAGAGCATGATGAATGTCTTGAAATCTTGAGTACATGTCATTGATGGATTCATTTTGTCGCATTCTAAAGTTTTAGAATTGATTCTTTAGCATGGATATCTTTGTTTGTTTAACCTTGTTTGTGCCTTTATGTATGACCTTAAGTGTTTCCCATATCCGATATGCAGTAGTACATATGCTAACACGGTTGAATTCATTTCTATCCAGGGCGCAAAATAGCATATTCATAGCTTTGGCATTTGCACTAGCTTCATTCTTTTGAGTTTGTGTCCATGTAGGATAATCGGTCGTGGGTACAACAAACTCTGCTTGAGTAGCATTCCAGGCTTTGAAACTTGTTGCTTGCATATAAATCCTCATCCTTGTAGCCCTATAGTTGTAGTTTAGTCCATTGAATAGGGGGGTCTTTAGGTAGATTGTCCTTCCGCAAATGTAGAACTATAGGCAGATGTTGTACTTGTACTTGCGTTATTTTCCATATTATCAATATGTCTAATAACGGTGCTATGGTTATAGGACGGCCTTTCTCTGATACCAAATGAAAGAGTCTATGCGGTAGGATCGTATAATATGGAATAACATAATAGTCTAGATAGATAAAGTAAGTAAATGCAAGGAGACACCAGGATTTTATACTGGTTCGGACCTCTAGTCCTACGTCCAGTCCCTAAGCTTCACTTAGGAATTTCACTAACACACACCCTCACTTCACCCGGAGGAATATGTTTACAACTTACCCGAACAACCGAACGGAATTTCTTGCCTCAACTACCGAAGAGGACTTCAACTCAATTACTAAAATACAATATTCGACTTGTTCTGTTCTTGTCAACACTAATGAGTCTAATGTAGTACAATATTCCTATAATCTTATCCTCGAGAGTATGCAATGTGTTTGTGAAGATTTAGGAATTGTGAATTGCTATGAATCAAAAGAATGTTATAAACAAAAACAGTGATTCAAGCAATAGATTGGTGATTGCTTTGAGAATATCTAGAGAATATGAACAAGAGAATAGTAAGATTAAAGCAAGAGAATTTAGTGAGTTAAATGATGTTAGAATCATGTATATATACTTGTAGAAGAGGTGCATTTGTTGTCAAAGGTTGCAAACAAGAGATGCTTCCATTTCCATTGATGAATGGTTGCAACTCTTGGGAGGAAGAAGGTGTCTTTTCAAAGAAAATTCGCAGGTTCAAATTCAATCGACTGAGCAGGGAATTCAGTCAACTGAAAATATGAAGTAAAATTTTCGGGAGCAAATTCAGTCGATTGTACAGGAATTTCAGTCGACTGAAACTGTGCGTGTTTATATATTTGTTCCAGTTTCAGTCGGCTGGCTGTTCCTGTTCAGTCGACTGAACTTATAAAATATGCACAGTGAAAACTTAATTGAAAATGAATTTTATAAAATGTTTTCTAGTGTTTGTGCAAGCCTCTTGAGGATAGATTTTAACAATAAATCTAGACTAAGACCTATATAAAAAAAAATACTTTATGTTTGTTTGGTCTTCATCGATCTTCCTTTAGCGTTGCATATATTTCTTCCTTGTTTGTTAAAGCACATTGTCATTGATCAAAATCTTCGCGTATCAACACTTATGACGATCGGGAGTTATCCTTCCCGATGTCGCTGTCTTCGAGCTATGTCAGATTGTTGAAAGATAAGTTATTCCCTCCGAACGGTACCAATCTTTGGGCTATGATGTGTTTTTGTAAGTTGGAATTTGAGAACTCAATTGAGCACCTTGTTCTATCTTTGGAAACCGATGTGTCGATGACTTGACTTTGGAAATGTCTTCCATCATCGTCTATCTCTAGTCGATGGTAAGTTCCTCCTTTATCGCCTATTTCTGAGCGAAGATGAATTTTACTGATTCTGATTTGCTTGTGAAATGAAGATCCAGAGTTCTCGATGTTTCTGAGGCAATATCGATGTCTAGCAGGTTGGAGCAGTTTACTTTTTAATTCCACAGTCGTTCAGTGTATTATTCTACTTAGCTCTATTGCGATTGCTGATATTCTTTGTTCGGCGTAGCAAAACAATGGGTAATTTTTATCCTGACCAATTGTTAGTGTGTTATGGCGTAACAGAACCATGGCTCTCTATATGGCTCGAGTCAAAGTTGAGTCGCAGCTCCTATTTTTGGGAACTCTTGACTTGATTGTCTTGACATTGGACATTTATGTATATTAACTTTGCTCAAAGATTGGAATTCTTTGTCAACCTCTTGGCTTGGGTGCTTTGCAGCACCGTCGGAGTAACATTAGTTCTTTTGGGTAGCGAGAATTGATCCCTATTAATCCTGCAACAGACAAATTTCTCGGTGTTGTCGGGGCAACATTGGTACTTAAAGAATTTTGAAAAGTCGTTATTGTGGTTAGAAAGGCATCAAGTAGTGTTTGTGCGGCTTATGAGATGCGCACAGTGAGATTGTGGTTACTTAGATGTGATTCCACTAACCCAAGAAGCGATGCACAGTTTGTGGGAGTGCATGGCTTGTGAGAGTCGTGTTTTATAAGTGTGCGTGGCTTATGAGATCGATATGACCCGTCGATCCGGAACGGTTTGTTGATGATGCCAGAGCAACATCAAACAAATTTTACGCGACTTATGAGATGCGTGGCTTTTGAGAGTGCGCGACTTATGATATCGGCTTATGGGATCGATATGACCCGTCGATCTAGAATGATTTGTTGATGATACTATAGCAACTTCAGGCAATTTCTACGTGGCTTATGAGAAGTGGCTTTTGAGAGTCCGCAGCTTATGGATGCGCGCAATGGTTCTGGCCTTCTCGATGCTGCCGAGCGACACCAGTTCTTAGAAGGCAAGGATCGAGTTTTTCCGTTAGTTCGGTGATTTAACTTCACTGGAACATGGTTTTGTCTTTTCCCAGAGATAAGTGATTTTTGGATCAGGTAACCATGACTTGGATGATCATTCCATGTTTCGGGAAGATGTGCACGACCAAACATATTAGGTTGCCATGGTAGAGAGCTCTACAATTGACCACATGAAGATGGATATCAGGAAGAGCCTCTGGAAGTTCAGGGTAAGACTATTAGCTTTTGGTCCAAACGGCCTTCAAAGAATGGGTCTTCAACTGACTTACGGTATAGGAGGAAGAGGAGCTGGTCACCAAGGGTAGTAAAGGTGAAGTTGGAAGAAGTAAACAAGTATTACGATTCTATTTTCGTTTGTTGCGCTAACTAGGTTGTTACGTCCGTAGTCGTCAGAATGCCAGAGTTTTTGTTCGGACGTAATAGGACTGTTGTATGATTAGTCTTGACATTCCTTCTACCTATTCAAGTGTGTATGGTGCCCCCATGCTACTGGGTTGTTCGCGCGCTTGAACTATATGCATGGTTTCTTCACAACTTTTCTGGTTGCCCTCAGTCCAGTAGGTGTAGCTATGTCTTCTAGATGATTAAAGCATGGGATAGCCTCTATCTTCAAAGGCTTATACATTAGAGATTTGAGATACTTGGTTCTTCTGGGTTTCAAACCTTGGCTTGATTCAAGTCAACCTCTGATTAAACAGAAGGTCGGTTCCTTTTTGGCTTAGTTTCTTTGAGAGACTTCGAAGCTCTGGAATTCAGCACTGTTTGTTCATCGGTCGTTGGAAGTGACTCCCTTAGTTCTGCAGAGTGATTGATGTGATCATCGATTCATGGCCATGGAGCATGACTTCACTAACTTTGTGGATTTTTGGAATGATCGCCGATCTTCCAGTTCGCCTTCATGATGCTTTAGTTCAAGAAGGACTTTTGGATCAGATGATCGCTCATCTACCGGTTCGCCTTCACGATGCTTTAGTTCGTAAAGGACATTCATGATACTTTAATTCATGAAAGACCTTTGGATCAGATGACGCTAATCTACCGGTTTGCCTTCACGTTGCTTTAGTTCTTGATGGATTTTTTTGGATCAAATGTTTGTTGATCTAACGGTTTGCCTCCACGACACTTTAGTTCATAAAGGACCTTCGCGACGCTTTAGTTCGTGAAGAGTTTTTGGATCAGATGACCGTTGATCTACCGTTTTGCCTTCACGATGCTTTAGTTCATGAAGGACTTTTGGATCAAATGACCATTGATCTACCGGTTTGCCTTCATGACAATTTAGTTCATGGAGGACCTTCACGACGCTTTAGTTCGTTAAGAGTTTTTTGGACCAGATGATCGCTGATCTAGGGTTCACCTTCATGATACCTTAGTTCGTGAAGGACATTCGTGATGCTTTTTTTTCATGAAGGGTTATTTGGATTTGATGACCGTTGATCTACCGGTTGGCCTTCACAACACTTTAGTTCATGAAAGACGTTTAGATCATATGACCGTTATCTACCGTTCGCCTTCACACCGCTTTAGTTCATGAAGGATTTTTTGATTACCTGACCGTTGATCTATCATTTCATCTTCACGACTCTTTAATTCATGAAGGAACTTCATGATGCTTTAGTTCATGATGGGTTTTTTGGATCAGATAACCGATGATCTTCTGGTTCGCCTTCGCGACACTTTAGTTCATGAAGGACCTTCGCAATGCTTTAGTTCGTGAAGGGTTTTTTTGTATCAGATGACCATTGATCTACCGGTTCACCTTCATGACACTTTAGTTCATGAAGTACCTTTGCGATGCTTTAGTTTATAAAGGACCTTCGCGATCCTTTAGTTCATGAAGGGTTTTTTTATGGTCAGATGTCTAGCAACTAGACGGCCATGAAGTGATGATTCATCGTATCCAAGAAGAATTTTGGTCAGATGTTCAGCGACCGGACGGTCTTGGAGTGATAATTCATCGACTCCAAGAAGAGTTTTGGGGTTCGGCTAGCAAGAACATAGTTTTAATAGTACCCGAAGACCAAGGGTTGGACCTGTTCGTTCGACGATCCTTCGGACGGGCCTTTTCGATGCTACTTGATCAATTAATGCCAGTTCAAGGAGGGATCGATATGACCTGACGATCCGAAGATTAGTAGGCATGCATTCTTCATTCATAGTTCGAGGGCATAGAAGTGTTTCCTTTGCCGTGTTGTCTGCAATGCCCCCAGTGACCCAGTAAGGCTCGTATGGAGAAGGAAAGTATATAAGGATGGATGAGAAGACATCACTTTAGGTTGCTTCCCCCTTCCTCCATAGCTAGCTAGCCAGAGTGTTATTTAATAGTCATCCTTTCGTCAGTTTGCCGGGACGCTTCTCCGCTGGGACTTAGCGGTCTTGCTTGAGCAGAAAATCCCCGAGGGCCTGTAGCTCTTTCACCGTTTGGAATGTTCTTTGGAAAATTGCCGGGGCTTTTTTTTGAATCTCCATTAGCACTATTTATTTACACTTTTGATTTTATCTGAAACTGTGAAACTATGTTGCATCAAGTATAGTGCGTCGGATTTGTTTATTATTTTCTTCTTTTGTATCACCATCTTTTGTATCATGTGTTACATGAGTAGCAAGAGAATTAGAACTTAGGTTTCTAAATCATTCCATTCAACCTTCTTCTTTTTTAATTAGTTTGGGTCAATAGATTTGTTGAATCAAAGATTTGCACTCTAAACATTTGTAGATAATCCAAGAATTGATTATTAAATAGATAGTTGGATAAATGGCTTAGCCGGGAGCAGGTTTCCATTGTTAGATTCATTTTGGTGGGTGTTTGCTTCATCACCACCAATTGTTATTCTACAGCCCTTCCAAATGCAGATCTTTTCTTGGGAGCCATAAGAATAGCAAATCTATAACTTTCTTCAAGCTAATTTTTTAGATCTAACTTTTGAATCAAAGCAATCCAAAATGGATAGCTAGATCTAAGCCTTGATTTCAGGTTGTCGGTGAAAGCACCAAAATATTAACCCAAAAAATGGATCAACATCATGGGTTGACGTGAAAGCACTAGCCCTATTTCTCAGAGCAAACAATATAGAAAATGAATGAAAAAAGAGCAGAAATAGTAAAGAGACACAAGAATTTATAGTGGTTTGGATGTTAACGAAGCATGTGTGCACTTTATATCTTTTATTTACTAACTGCTGTTACAAGGTTGATTTAGATATAATATGACTGACTCGCCTAAGTTAGATCTAAATCACAAGACTTAGAGGTAACCGAAGGATCATAGTTGCTCCTTTGTGATTATTATGTGGGAGAAGCAGAGTGAAGAATATTAATGACATAGTTTTAGCAGCCAGTCTAGAGATCGCATTCATGTTACAGTTGGGATGGTATTTATAGGAGTTGGAGAGCACTTGGGCCAGTACTGCTTTGCCAGAAACCTGTAGTCGTCATGTAGAAGGAACCTAGAATATTTCTGAGTTATTTGAGCTAAGTATTCGGATCGAAAATGACCTAATTGAATCGGATCGATGGTAATCCAATTTGGTTCGGATCGATGATGATCCCATTAGGTCGAATCAATGATGATCTGATTCCTTAACTTACTTTTGGATCATGTCTTTTTGGTCGTGTTTTCTTTCCTTTATTTGAGTGTCTTGTCCGAATATCAAGTCGTTTGGAGTTCGTTTCATCCATCCATAACTCGTTCAACACTTAACCAAACGACACGAAACTTCAAATATGCAATGTAGATGAGTAGTAGAGCCTACCCTATGGATCTCATAAGGTGTGGCCCATCCTAGATGGGTTGGACCCGATTCGCCACACTGGATCAGTTTGGAGAAGATCCATCCATATCTCACTCAATACTTACTAGAATCAGACGAAACTTTGCAAGTAGCTTCTAGAGGATGTGTGGGACCTATAAAATGAGTCTCATGTAGTGGGGCCCAACTTAGATGGGTCGGGCCCGACCCGAATTAATTGGGTCGGCACCGACCCAAAGTGGCTTAGCCAGTTGAGTCCATTTTTTGTCTGAGGCTTCTTTTATGTCGTGTAAGTGTTCCCGCTCAATATGAAGTCAATCCGAGTCCATATGGGCTATGTAGGTCCATTTTAAGTTGCTTTGGTCCAAAAGCGGGTAAGTGGATCAACCAAGTCTTTACTTCTTGAACTAGGTTGCTTGTAATGCCATGAAACTTAGGAAGGTACACTGAAGAGGTATAGAATCATGATGCAAGAGGTTGTGATAGATCTCCAAGCATCATTTCGGATCGGTATCGATCCGATGGAGTCAGATCTGTGCCGATCCGAATACTTAAAGTATTTTTGGATGATTTTCTTGAGGTCCATTGTCTAGTTCTTCTAAGCCCTTTGGTCATGTTTCAAGTCATTTGGGCTTAATCTGGATGTTCTAACTCTTGTTGAATTCTGTTGGGTTAAAAACTGGTTAATAATCAGGAATAAGAACATATTTAGCCTTAAAGAAGTAGGACTTAGAAAGTTACCCAGTCTTAAAGGTTGTGGGTGGTTCGATGGTATAACTCTTCCATGTGATATACAAGTTAAATAGATGTTCTTTGGAGGGTAGCATATATATAAATATGTATCATAACATATATTTGTTAGTGAAATTTCTTTATATATTTGAATATACTACCTTTATTTCTTCGAATGAATAAGAGTATTTATTTGGCTTGAATATGGAAGGCCCTAATAGGCCTAGAGTTGGGTGCATCTACCAATCCTTCCAATGGTCAACCCAATGGGTCCATCAATCTAGGTATTCTCTTGACCATACAGCAATGGATTGAGGTCATGAGGCATATAGAAGACATGGGCGCAGCCAGAGTTCAGAATGCAAATTCCTTGATTAAATTCTACTAAGCTTTGTAGTGACTACCCTATCCTGGGTGCAAGAACTTCCTTAGGAATGTAGAAGTGATAGGTGTTCGTACTTGGCTAAGAACTTATGGAAGGATATTTAATTATTTAGGCCTACAAGATCTGAATAAGCTGAAGTTGGTGTCTCTTATCAACTACAGGCTAGCATGTTAGATTGGTATGACATGGTAACTATAGAGATGGATAAGGAGGATATCTCATTGCATAGATTTAAAAAGCTTTTCAAGGCACACTTTCTTCTCGAAGCTGAAAAGCCTTACTATTACGGAAACTTATAAACTTGAAGTACGGAGACTCGCCTACATAAGATTTCTGAATGAGCTTAACATAATATCAAAGCATGGTTCAACTCTCATTAGTACCGTTTAGATAAGTACAAAAATTTCGTTCTTAGGCTAAGAAATGATTTGAGAGACAAGCTTCTTACTTAGCATAGATTTCCACTCGAGGAGATTGTCGATACCCCATTGAGGTTTGAAAGAGTCTAAAAGTGGGTTTCAACTTTCGGTGGACATGCTACTCAACAATTCTAGCATCAAAAGAAGAATTGGAAGTTTTAGAAAAGTAAGCAATAACATAAGCCTAACCAGTAAGGTTAGAAGAGGGTTCAAGAAATGTCACAAGTAGTGTTATGCATGTAAGAGTAAATGTCATTATTCTAATGAGTGTAGAAGCCTAAATCTAAGAAAAGAAAAGAGATAATATAATTATAATGAATTGGGTCATATCTCAAAACGGTGCACCAAGCTTAAGTAGTAGACTTCGGGTAGGATATTCACCACAGAGGGTCCTAGCTTGTTACAGAGATGCAAGCCTTAGTTTTAGAAGATGCTATTTTATGACATGGATTATCAATTAGAGCTCTCCTCGATACAGGCATGTCGCATTCATTTATATCGAGAGAGCTGGTAGAGGATTTAGGATTGGACGTTTCACTTCTTCTTACTTCTCTTAGAGTAGCTAATCTGATTAGCGGGTATGTTATCCTAAGAATGAAGTGTTGTGATGTGGTGATATGGTTGTTTGGTATTCTTTATTGTATGATTTGTTTGTGATGGATTCTTTGGGATTTGGAAAAATTCTTGGAATGGCCTAGAGCGTGATCAAGCTTGATTATTCTATATCAAAGAATGATTATAATTCAACATCTAATGCCAGTTTTGGGTTTTCTTTCTATGCTTTGGAATCTCAAGAAAATGAAGTAAAGAAGGTTCTTATTGTTAAAAAATTTTCTGGAATCTTTGAGAAGGTTATGGGTATATCAACTCGATGAGTAGTTGAGTTCAAGATCGATCTTATTTTTGGCTTCAACCATTCGGTAGGCCACTCAACCGTATGTGCCCTAAAGGAATAGATCAATTAAGCTCACAATTGGAAGAGCTTGAGCCAAAAAACTTTATAAGACTAAATAGCTCTCCACAGGGTGCATCGACATTGTTAGGTAGAAAAGCAGATGGATATCTTCATCTCTATATAAATTATAGAAAGCTAAATGATCTTACTATTAAGAACAAATATCCTCTATCGAGAAAACATTATCTGTATGACCAGTTGAGCGGCGCTAATGTCTTTTCATCAAATTCGAGTTGTTGAAGACAGTATTCGCCTCACCCCATTCCAAACCAGATATAGTTCGATAGCCTTGTCATGCCATTTAGGTTTATAAATGATCCTGCATATTTCGTTAACCTGATGATTTGGGTGTTTAGTAGCTACTTAGATAAACTTGTACTGGTCTTTATTGATGATATCCTTTTATATTCAAAGTCGAAAGAAGTGTATGTTATTCATTTGAGGATGGTGATAGAGACTCTAGTAATACACCAACTTGAAGGCAAATTCACAAAGTGTCATTTATAGCAGAAAGAAGTTAAATTTTTGGGACATATATTATCAGATAAAGGAATTTTAGTCGACCCTGCCAAAGTTGAAGCCATTCAAAAATGAAAGCTGCCAAAGTTAGTGACCGAGATTTGTAGTTTCTTGGGGTTAGAGGGATATAATAGGAAATTCATCAAAGACTTCTCCAAGATTTCTACTCCGCTCACTTATCTAGCAAAGAAGGGAGTGAAGTTTGTTTAGTCGAACAAGTATGAGGAATCTTTTTAGATGCTTAAGGATTTGCTTTCTAATCTTCTATTCTTATCCCCAAGGAAATTAGGATATGGTAGTTTATATAGATGCTAGTAGAACAAGTCGCGATTTTTTATCGATGTAGTGAGACAAAGTTGTAGCTTATGCATCTAAACATCTCAAACCAAATGAGCCATTCATGATCTTGAGTTGGCAACGATTTTTTTTGCATCAAAGCTTTGGCATCATTATTTATTTAATGAGCAATTTATTGTCTATATAGGGCCCAAGTTATTGAAATGTCTATTTTCTCAGAGAGATCTAAATATATGACAATAGAGGTGGTTGGAATTCTTAGCTGCACATGATTTTGAGATTCAGTATACCCAAGCAAGGGGAATAGAGTGGCAGATGCCCTCGATGGATCAAATTGTTGTTTCTACAATGTTAGCAGAGTGAAAAGATTTAGAGTTAATATGTTCTTGTGATTGTAATTTGGAAGAATGGATGACTCGATAATTATGCTAACTAGTTTTGAGATTCATCCAATATTGCTTGAGAGATCCAGGCTAGACAGAGAGATAATTCAATTTTAGCGGGCAAGATTAGTAGATTGTAAAGTGGTAGTGTCCTAACAGTTTTTAACTTGACTCAAAGGGACGTTTGGGATATAGAGGAAGGTTGTGAGTTCCCAACATAGCCATGCTAAATAAAGAGATTCTTGATGAGTGCCATCGACTAGTATATCCATATATCCAGGTGGTAAAAAGACGTATAGGAAGATGAAGAGGATTTGCTATTGGGAAGGCATAAAGCGAGACATATGTGAATATATATAACAATGTATCACATGTCACATAGTGAAGGGCAAGCATCAAAAGCCCAGTGGTCTACTTCAACCTCTTGGAATGCCGTAATGGGAATGTGAGAAAATTTCAATTGATTTCATTGACGGACTTCCTAGATTAAGATAGGAAATTGAAAATTTTTGGGTGATAGTCGATCGACTCGTAAAAAATGCTTATATTATTCTCATTCAATCTAACAATACAGTAAAAAGTATTGCTAAGTTGTTCGTCAAGTATATTGTTTATTTGCATGGAATTCTCAAGAGTATAGTTTGTGATCGAGATATCTTGTTCACCAGTTAGTTCCCGTAAAGTCTGCAGAGTAGACTAGGAGTTCAACATAATCTGAGTATAGCTACCATCCTCAGATGGATGGTGATGGAGGTAGTTAATCGTGCAGTTGAGTTATCAGAACTAGTATTTTGGAGTTTGGTGGTTCGTGCAAAGATTATCTGCACTTAATTAGTTTCTCCTATAACAATAGCTTTTGGTCTTGTATCAACTTGGCTCCATTCGAAGCCTTATATGGAAGGCCTTGTCAATCCTTGGCTTGTTGGCTAAAGACAAGAGAAAGATCAGTTTAAAGTCTAGACTTGGTTGGAGAGATGACTTAGAAGCTAGATATCATCAGGATTAGATGAAAGTATCTCAATCTAGGCAGAACTGTTATGCCAAAAGCATAGAAGAGATTTAGAGTTTTCAATGGGAGTAAGGGTTTTCTTAAAGATATCTCTAATGAGGGACATAGTCAAAATTAGAAAGTCGGTAATTTTACTCCTTTATTCATTGGTCCTTATACCATTATCGAGCAAGTAGGTCCTTTAGCATACCGATAGGAGCTACCTAAGTATTTATCAGGTGTCCACGATGTATTTCATGTTTCCTAGTTGAGGAAATGTATCTGGGATCAAATATTGTTGTAGAACTCATGCATGTTAAAGATTTAGAATTGAAGCCTAACTTGTGATACACTACCGAGCCATATTGCATTACAGACTCAAAGGTAAGCAGTTGAAGAATAGAATTGTTCCATTAGTGAAAGTTCAATGGTCAGACAACTTAAGATATTTCACATAGGAGACTAAGAAACTGATTCAACGGACATGTCCGGTATTATTATCGAATTGATAGGTATGTACTTATTTGTTTGACCCAAATTGCTTTGTTCATGCATTTGATTGTAGATATGTTTGATTAGGTTTGATTGCTTGCACATGGTTGAATGCGTGCATATTTGTATGTGTTTGTTTAGGTGATATTAGTTAGATTGGTTATAGTACTCTCCTTCTAAATTGCAAGCATGTAATTTTATTAAGGAGGAGAATTTGTAACATCCAGGTCAAAGCATAATAAAATAATAAAAATAATAATTATTTTTGATATTTTATTGGGAATTTGGTTAAAGAAAATGGGATTATGGAAATTGAAAGACATTTTAGTAATTAAAACTGATTTGAATTATGAAAAAAAAATTAATATACTAAATGATGAAATAATTGATAGATATGAGTAAAAAATGTTATTTTGGAGTTTAAAATGAATTAAATTCGATAAATATTGTTTTTCGATTTATTTGGAATGAATTTCAAACCGTTGATTTAAATTTCAAATTTAAAGTTAAAAATGGGATTTTGAGGGTTTAAAAGCTATTTAAATTTTCTTTTAGTAAATAAACTATAATATTGAGGTAAATAAATATTGTAAAAATGTTTAAATGTTAAAAATGGTATTTTTGTCATCGAAAATACCACGCCATATAAAGTATTTCATGTTTATCATAATATTACTTTTATACGTGAGCTTTTTTCCATGTCCGCCTCTCTATCCCTCCATCTCTCCTCAGCCAACACCACCCCTGTCGTACCCTGCATCCCACCTCCCATCGATTAATCTACATCCTTGAATATCCCACCTCCAATCAATCCATCTATCACTTCATCTTCGCCTAATGGTCTAACCCCTCCCAAGCCTCCTGTTCCATCCACCCGCACGCATCCATCTGACCCACCGCCCAACTCCATGCCACCTGTTATTAACTTTTCCACCTCCTCCATCATTCCAACCAAATCATGGACCTCTCTGTTCAGCTCCAAACTAAAGAACGCTGCTACCTTCCAACCTTTTGCTTATTACCTGAACGACAATGGATCTACTCCACAAGTACTAGATGAAGTCAAGACTGCTGTCATTGATTACTGGAAAAGCCACCTAGTTGGATTTTTTTTCTAGATGGCAACCTGTCATACTCAACTGTTATGGCACACTTACAAAGGCATTGGAAGCTCAAAGGAAACATGAAAGTCAAGTCTGACTCCAAGAATTTCTACTTCGAATACTCTTACCATGAGGACAGAGCTATGATATTAAAATCAAATCCCATGTTCATCCAAGGTAAGATGTTCATTGTCTCTTCATAGCAGTTTGACTTCAATAATATACATTCTGTTGTCCGCAACCTTCCCATCTGGATACACGTATACAATATCCCCCTTGTTACTTGGACGTAAATAGGCATTAATTGGCTTGGATGCCATGCTGGTAATCTTATATGCTTTAATGAGGCCAAAGAAAAACCAAGTCGCTTTGAATATGCAAAGTGCTTAGTAGAGATTAAACCAGACGCGAGTTGCATGAGTTCATCCTTTGTGGTGACAATAACTCCATAATGGACATTGGTTATGACTGGAAACCATTGATATGCATGAGTTGCAAATGCTTTGGTCACCAGACCGTTACCTTTCGTGTTACTTCTAAACAGCTAGATGCACATATATCAATTAATAAACCATTCGAGGATCCAATTGTGAAGGAAGTTCCAATCGTATATAGGATAGTTTTGAAAAGGAGGGGAAAAGAAAAGGCCAAACAATACAGCGGTTAGAGATAAATCCCTTGATAATGCTTTAAATGAAGATTTTAAATAAAGGAAAGAATACAGGCTCAGCGAGCCTGGAAAATGATCGATCGATTTTGGGTAAGCACCCAAGTGCTTTGGACAAGGACAAACAAGTTGACGTTAATCTGAATGCAAGCAAAGCAAAGGATGAGTTGCACAGATCTGCTGTATTGCATGCACAGATGTCAAATATGCACACACTAGTAGATATCCCACTCTCCTTAAAAACAAGCATTTCTACCAACCTCAATGAACAGAACCATATCAGTTGTCTCCAAATTCTACCTGATCAAGCCCACCATGTACAGTCTTAATCCAACCAAGTTCACTACTTCACCAACCAAACCCATCCTGCCCACTCCCATGCTAAAAATACCTAACATTCACAAAAAATCCTTGTCCTGACCACATCACTTCTCAAACCATTCATATAACAGATTTCCTCCATTGACCTTCTCAGATGATCTAACTTCTTAAGCCATTGAACCTGCCACAACTTCAACCCTTGCCTTTCTTTAGGCCCATTCCAATGTCAACATCATACCTCTCATGCACTTCATATCCTAAACCAATATCCTACCTCAGACCAACCAGTTCATTTCCCATACAGCCTCATCTACCACCACTTCTTCTATGTCATCCACTATCACCTCACCATATTCCCACATAAGCTACCTTAATCCATAACTGATCTCACAACCGCCAAAAAAATTTCCTTTGCTTCCTTCATTGACCATGAAACCATCCCTCATTCCTCCACTACTATTGATACCACCATGAATCAAATGACAATGATATAATACCTCCTATAGAAATCAATGAATAACATCTCAATGAAAAGAGTAAAAAGAAAAAGAAGAAATCCAAACTCATGATACAAGAGGCCTCTGACTCAGGCTTTGACAATGATAAATACTTAGGAATCAAGGAACTATTTAGCAACAAAGAAATATAACACATTGATGACATGTATATATCTCTACAAGATCCATAATGCTGAATACTTTAGCTAAAAACAAATAATCAAATAAACATGATCGATCCAATTCTAGCCTGGAATATCAGAGGTGCTCACCTTGAAGTTAAACAAAATGAAATCAAACATCTAATCAATTCTCACCAAATTCAAATGATTGCAGTTCTTGAAACTAAGTTGAATGATCCTATGACCAAAAAAGCTTGTACCTATATAAATAAAAATTGGAATTATGTTGATAATCTCCAAGAGGCTCCTTATGGTAGCATCATTGTGTTGTGGAATCCTTCCACTTTCCATGTATACGTTATCGCTAAGCATTGCCAATTCATACATCTTAACCTATATCATTCTCCCTACTCTATCATGTTTCAAATCACTTTCATATATGCTTTCAATCAATCCATTTCTAGAAATATCTTTCTAGACCACATCCCATCCTTCTTCTATCTAAACATCCCTTGGATTTGTATAGAAGACCACAATTGCATGCATAATCTATCATAGAAAGCTGGTGGCACCCACTTGTCACTTGATATATCACCTCTCAACTACTCTCTACATCTTTCTGGTCTATATCCAGTTTCCTTTACTGGTCCCTAATATACCTAGAACAACAAAAACCATCATGGCAAAAGAACCTTTTGCAAGCTAGATCACAGCTTTTTTGACCTACCTGCTCGGTCTCTGTGGCCTTCCTTAACCACCATTATCCCCAGCCCTGGTTTGTCTGATCATAGATTCCAAGTCCTTACCTGGAAAGATGGACATGTCAAAAGAATTCCCACTTTTAGATTTTTTTAACTAAAAATCCACATTTTCTTAAAATTATTTTGCAGGCATGGAGTGTAACAACCCCCAATTTCATACCATTCAAATCGACAATAATCCACACATGTCAGACTTGAATGATGCGAAATAACAGAATGTAAATAAATTTGGAGCAAATGAAATCAAATATACAGAATCACAGACACAAAACAAACAGAATAACCCGCAGCGGAATATAAAATGACATAGTAGTTCATGAAGCTAATATAACAGAGTCTCAAACCAAATACATAATATAGTCTGAAAAACAATAGAATAGAAATCCCAAATACATAGAAGTTCACTAATACATGAGATAAACTAATACAGCTGAAACAGAAGTAGATAAATATGTAGATAAGTAGAAACTCCAGTGAAAGACCAGCTCCACGAAGAGAATCCAAAGCTGTGAATACTCAGGCTGACCCGAGCGTAAAGCAAAACACAAAACACTCAAGTCAGGACAATATATACTTATATAATGTAAACCAACTCAAATGAACTGTAATAAAGATACAAGTAACTTAAAGGATGTCTGGGACCGCCCATCCTCTAAGGATCCGTTAAACTATTTACTATATAGTAATATTTCGCTATTATACTAATGTCTACAGTAAAATAAACATACTTTTAAATAGCGTTCCGGGCTACCCATATCACCCTTCACACATAATAGTCCCAGTAGTCCATCCAATATCATGTCATCGCCACTCCGGGTGACTGTCAGAGGATACCACATGGGCTACGGGAGAAAGACAAACTCGTAGTAATATCTCGGTATGGTAGGTGACACGGCACACAAGGCAATGCCAGGGTAGATATACCAATTACACACACGGGCTGGTGGTAATGCAGCAGCCACATACGCCCACCCCGAACAACACTCCAAACATCAAGGGGTGCACCCAATCGATCACAACAGTAATAGAATGGTATCGAAGAAGTGTGTTCAGCCAGAGGTGCTACCTCCTTTGGCCCGAGATCGCTCCTGTTTTAGCCCGCTTATGCTAACTCACGGGAGTTAGGTCCACGAAATGTACCTTAGGAACGTCATCACCATCCTACTTCATTCTGGAATCTCCATCGCGCACACAGTTGTTAAAGTGGTTTTTCGGTATCGACAGAGAGTATGTCCATATCCGATCCCGGTCTCTTTAACAACCAATCGTTATTATAACCCGTAGTTATAATTTCAAAAATGGTATTTATTTCTCAAAATCCAATATCATTTCAAATCCATTTCAAAATATCAACTTATCATTTCATTTGAAAAACATATTCATTTTTATTCAATTTAAAAATACCATTTCAATTCACATTTCAAAATAGTTCAATTCTAACAAATTACTTCATTTAAATCCTTTAAAAGTGAAGTTATTACATTTAATAATTAAATTATTAAACTTCCAAAATTTTCAACTTTCAAAGTTTATTCATTCACTCAATTTTATCAAAACAGTGAAAATTCAACTTTCGCAGCATTTGGAAATTGCTACAGAAAGTTATATTCAAAACAGTTAAATTTAACAAAAGACAGCGTTTAAAAATGCTGTAATAGTGTTACATTAGTTTCAAAGAAAAAAACTTAGTTTAATCCAACAATTATATTTTCTACAATTCACTTTTAACTTATAAAATCACATAATTTTTCTTTTATAACCATCATTAAATTTTCTTTAATTTCATGATTTCATAAAGTTAAATTTCCATTTAAAAATTCGTATTTAACACTAATTGACTTATTAAATTGCAGTGTC
Source organism: Allium cepa (assembly GCA_030765085.1). Taxonomy (NCBI): domain Eukaryota; kingdom Viridiplantae; phylum Streptophyta; class Magnoliopsida; order Asparagales; family Amaryllidaceae; genus Allium; species Allium cepa. The sequence goes on from CM060940.1 coordinate 673,977,053, forward strand.
CAATTTTAAATTCATTACATTTAAATTTCAACCTAACACTTAAGTTAAAATTCTCAAATATAACTTAGTTTATATTTTTATTTACTTAATTAAAAATTCACTTTTAAGTCAATTCCAAAAGTTCCAATTTTAGTTACAATTTAAAATTTCAACTTAAATATTCATTCATGTCACATTTCAACTTTATTAAAATCATTAATATGATATAAAATCACTTTAAATTCCTTTAAATTCAAATTATCATAAATTTATCATGCTTTCATATTCTATTTAATTTCAAATTATAATTAAATCAAATTTCCCAAAATAGCTTACATTCAAAATTTTCTAACCTTTTCGTTAATTTATTTCACTTGTAATTATTCAGAAAATCAATAATATTTTACCAAAAATCATTTTTAATTAGGTTTAAATCAAAATATTTTAATATTTAGATTTCTAAAATAATTTTAAAATTTTTAGAAAAATATATTAACTACGGGTCTGTATATAATTTTCTGCACTAGGAAAAGTGATACGGGTAATATATCATTTCAACCCGTAATTTACAAAGAAAAATCCGGGTTTTATCATTTCAAACCCGCAGTCCCAAGTAAATGAAATAAATTTGAAAATCATTCAGGCCTATCATTTCAGTCCATAATGATTTTCCCTTATTCTAAAGTCCGTTCGGGTATGTATCATTTCAACCCATAGTGATTCTAATCTAAAGGGAACTTGCAGTGTGATAAACGGATAAAATAACAGAACATCATAATATAACAGTAACAATTGTCATAATAGGTGTTTAAGCATGGGTGAACATCATATAATAGTGACATAGCAAATAATAATATAGTGATGCAGTTTACATATTCACAAGTGATCAATTTACTATTCATATAAGTATAAAACTGTCTGGTGAGAATAACTCACTGTTTTGAGTTGATGACACAACGACGAATTGCACAAACGGGATCTACACAAGCACAAGAGCACAACACAGATACGAATGGAGGAGCCAAGGATTAATTCCCTTGAATACCAATCAAACAAAACAATATAACAATTATAAGGTTTCAGACCAAAAATTCGATAAACTATGCTAGAAATAACTTCATAAAACAAAGCTGAAATGCTTTGCACTTGCTTCCGACATCCCATAGGCTCGGCCAGAGGTGGAATACAGGTCTAAGGCAATGGTTTTGGGTCAGGTCTGGGTTGCTAAGGTCGGACTAACATGAGTTTGTTGATGGCAAAAATTATGGAGATGGAACAACAACACAATAAGGCATAACTACTAACAACATCACCTGTTTCAAGCAAACAAAGCTCGTCTAAGGCTGCTGTGGTCACGACCATAGGAGTGGGGTCCACTGTGGTGACGTGGTAGAGGGTGCTGGAGGTGCTGGAGGTGGTGGTGGTCATGTAGGTGGCGGCCATGGGTGGTGGAAGTGGTGGATGTGAAGGCTTGTGCTCGGCTAGGTCAAGATGTTGGAGTTTGGTGAACTTGGTGAAGGAACTACCGCCTAGGGTGGTACGGATGGGGATGGTCAGTGAGGAGGAGGTGCTGGTGGCGTGCTCAGGTGGTGGTGGTGGCGGCAGGGGCTGGAGAGGGGCATGGCCGATCCTATGATAAAGAAAATCAAGTGCAAATCAAATGAAAAATCAACATAAGTGAACAAAAGGAGATAAAAGAAAAATAGAATTTTACCAACTTCTCAAACAAGTGATGGCCGATTTTTTTTTCAGAAATTAGGTGAGAAATGATGTACGTGAATGAAGAATGAAGTGGTCGGCTGAAGATGTGGAGAGTTATGGCTAATTGATGGCAAGAGTTTAGGAAAATGAAGAGGTGGGAAAATCAAAAGCCATTGGAAATAAAAGGTCACAAGCCCTTTCAATTTTACCTTTAATTATTTATAAAAGTTTATATATTTGGAAATAACAACATTATCAGATAAAATTTCGAAACTTTAACAAAATATAAAAATATATATACCATTTATTAATTATATAGAGAAAAATTAAGAAAAAAATAGTTAAAACAGTGAACTAGACAAGAAAATTTGAAAGTAAATGAAATAAATAAATAAAATCATATGAGCTTGTAAAGTATTTTTTTAAACATAAATAATAACATAAAACAAAATTTTATTCACAAAATAAATATTTAAAATTTAATTTAAATATATTTTTTAATGCAGAAAATAGCAAAAAATGGGAAAACAGCCCTTAAAAATAGGAAATCATTACAGTAAATTTTGAAAAAATTCTATTATTATTTCTAAAATATTTAGAGATGAAATTTCACAAATAAAACAAATTTAAAATAAAATAAAGAAATTTAAAATGAAGAAAATGGCAGAAAATTAGAAAACAACCTTTAAAAAATAGGAAATAAATACAGTAAATTTTGGAAAAATTACATTATCATTTTAAAAATGTTTAGAAATGATATCACACAAATAAAAAAATTTAAATTAATTTCAAAATGAAATAAAGTCAAATTTAAATATATAGTCAAAATCTATGGTTGTTACACTCTCCCCCACTCAAATCTTTTCGTCCTCGAAAAGAACGAAAGGAAAAATAAAGAGAAACAAGATAGAGAAACAAAATAGTACCTGAAACGAATAGTTCCAGATTCGAAGCACGAATGCTCTCCTCCGTTTCCCAAGTACAATCTCGATCATCAGTACTCCACTGTACTTTGACCAGATTAACAGATGTTTCTTCTGAGCTGCTTCGTATCTCTATCGACAATACGAAGTGGCTTCCTCTCAACAGTCAGGTTAGGCTCAATATCCAAACTATCAAGAGCAGAAGGCTGGACAATAAGAGATGGATCATGGAGATGACGGCGAAGATGTGAGACATGGAATACATCATGCACTCCAGAAAGCTTCTCGGGCAAATCCAGACGATAAGCCAAAGAACCAACTCTTTCCATGATGCGGAAAGGACCAATGAACCTGGGAGAAAGCTTCCCTCTACGACCAAAGCGAATGACATTCCTCAAGGGAGAAACCTTAAGGAACACCTGATCACCAACAGCAAATTCCAAATTCCGCCTACGCCTATCAGCATATTTCTTCTGTCTATCCTGAGCGACTCTCAGCCTCTTCTTAATCTCCTCAACTTTCTCAGAAGCTTCCAAAATCACTTCAGGACCAAGAACCAAACGATTGCCGGATTCAATCCAGCAAGATGGAGATCTACAAGGTCGCCCGTATAAAGCAACAGACGGAGACATTTTGAGACTGGCCTGAATGCAAAGATGGAATGAGATAGATAAAAAGATCAAGAATAGACTGAAAACAGAAGATAAGATAATACTTGATAGCTATTATTGTAGGTAAATTCGGCAAGATGGAGATAATCTTCCAAAGATCCTCCAAAATCAAGCACACAAGCACGAAGAAGATCCTCGAGAATCTGATTTACTCTTTCCGTCTGACCGTCGGTCTGAGGATGATAAGCAGTGCTCAGATTCAAACGAGTACCTAAAGATTCCTGAAAAGCCTTCTAGAACTGACTAGTAAAGATAGGGTCACGATCACAAACAATACTGAGAGGAACACCATGGAGACGAACGATCTCTCTCATGTAAATCTCAGATAAACTAGAAGCAGAACGAGTAGACTTGACCGGAATAAAATGAGTGGACTTGGTCAGTCTATCAACAATAACCCAGATACTCTCATTGCCTTTCCGAGTCCTCGGTAAACCATCGATGAAATCCATGGAAACCTGTTCCCACTTCCAATTAGGAATCTCGAGGGGCTGCAACAAACTAGGGGTCTTCTGATGATCGGCTTTGACTTGCTGACAAGTCGCACACTGACTAACAAAGATAAAGATATCCCTCTTCATCCCCTTCCACCAATAAAGCCTCTTCATATCCTGATACATCTTCGACACACCAGGATGAATAGAAAGTCTGGATCTATGATTTTCCTGAAGCAACTCCTGTCTCAAACTATCAACCTTCGGAACACAAATCCTGCCATTAATCCGCAAAATCCCTTTGTCATCAATCTGAGCTCCACTACTACCTCTACTACCACCAACTCTGCTACGAACACTCTCCTTCATCAATCTAAGCATCTCATCCTCATCCTGCTTAGCCATAATCTGATCTAGAAGAGGAGAAGAAGAAACAACAAGCTGACACAACAAAGCCTTCTTCCGACTCAGAGCATCGGTGACAACATTGGCTTTATCAAGAGTATAATTAATGTCGAGGTCATAAGAAGCCAGAAACTCAAGCCAACGAACTTGCCTCTGATTCAGATCCTTCTGGGTGAAGATATATCTCAGAGACTGATGATCTGTGAAAAGCTCAAACTTGGTTCCAAGAAGATGATGCCTCCAAAGTTTCAAAGCAAAGACAACAGCAAGTAACTCTAAATCATGAGCAGCATAATTTGCTTCGTGGGTCTTCAACTGACGGCTGGCATAGGCAATAACCCTACCATCCTGCATGAGAACAGCACCCAAACCCTCACGACTAGCATCAGTATAAACTGTAAATCCCTCACTCCCATTCGGAACAGTAAGAACTGGTGTGGAAGTTAGCTTGCTCTTCAACTCACTGAATGCAGCCTTACACTTATCACTCCAGACAAATCTGCCAGTCTTCCGAGTTAAAGCTGTGAGACGTGCAGCAATCCGAGCAAAATTCTCAATGAATCTCCGGTAGTAACCGGCAAGGCCCAGAAAACTACGAATATCAGATGGAGTCTTTGGAGTTTTCCAATCCTGGAAAAATCGGGGAAAAATAAAACAATAGGAAAAAAAATAGAATTATTAAAATGATAGAGAAGGAGAAAAAAGAAAGACTTACATTGATCGCAGCAATCTTAAGTGGATCAACATAGACTCCATTACTAGAAACAATATGCCCGAGATAACGGACTTCATCCTTCCAGAAATGGCATTTAGAAAATTTAGCCTTTAACTGATGATTTCTGAGAGTCTCAAGAACATATTTCAAATGCAACTTATGCTCATCCTTAGTCTTAGAGAAGACAAGGATATCATCAATAAAGACTAGCACAAATTTATTAAGCACATCACGAAAAACACGATTCATCAAATCAACAAAGAAAGCAGGAGCATTAGTCAAACCAAAAGGCATGACTAACCATTCATAAAATCCATTCTCAGTGCGGAAAGCAGTCTTGGGAATGCTATCCTCAGCAACCCTGAGCTGATGAAAACCTGTGGCAAGGTCAAGCTGAGAGAAAATAGTGGCACCATGAAGCTGATCAAACATATCATTGATACGAGGCATAGGATATCTGTTTTTCATAGTGAGCTTGCTCAGCTCCCTATAATTAACACACATCCGAAGTGAACCATCAGATTTGGTGACAAAAACTACCGCAGCTCCCCATTCAGAAAAAACTGGACCTAATCAGACCTTTGGAAGATAAGTCTTCAATTTGCTTTCTCATCTCAACCTTCTCGCGGGGTGCCATTCTTCTAGGAGGAAGAACAATAGGTCGAGCACCAGGAATAAGATCAATCCGAAAATCAATTTCCCGCTTCGGAGGTAAAGAAATGACTTCGCCAAATACATCGGGATATAATCTAACCACAGGGGTTGAATCAAGGTCACTGGAAGAAGAATCCAAAGAATAAATAAAGTTGCCAGCAAAATCCTGAGGCATGCGGCACTGAATAATCAAGGAATTCCCTTGATCATCAACAAGCTGAACAGACCGGGCTTTACAAGAGATATGAGCATTATGATTCACTAACCAATCCTGACCAAGCAATAAATCAAAAGCATCGAAGCCCAGAATATAAAAATCACCACTAAAGCGATGATCAGAATGGAGAAGTTTCACCTCTCGACAAATCCGATTAAGGTTAGCAGGACCCCAATAGGATTTGAAACACATAATGGAACAGAAGTATACTCAGGAGAAAGGAGATGTTCAAACTTATCACACAAATCAACAGAAATAAAACTGTGTGAAGCACCAGTATCAAACAACACACGAACAGGATGATGAAATAAAGTAAATGAACCCTGAAGTATACCTTGGTCATCACTAGGAGCAGGGGCAGGTGGCGGAACTGGAGATGAGGTAGAAGTGACAGCAAATATACCAGAAGGAGTACCCCGCTGTTGGGTAGGGCAATCCTTCTTAAATTGACCGGGCTGGAGACAGATATGGCAGAGATCACGTCTAGCCGACTGAGTAGGTGGAGGAACTGCAGCACCAGATAATGTGGGACAGCTATTGGCATAGTGCCCTCTCTGATCACACCTAAAGCAAGTGATGGAGGAGAGATCAACTGGTTGCCTCTGAGCAGGGACAGATGATGAAGATCCCAAACCAGGACGCTTCCGCCAATTCTTCTTCTGCTGCTGAAAATTAGGCTTACGCTTCTTGGAAACTGCAGAGGAAGACTGAGCACCAGAAACAGCAGGACCTTTGGATGTGGGATTCTGCGAATAGCCATATCCATAAGCTGGGTGAAAGAACCATGAACATGAGAAATAAGGCGATTATAATACTCTGGCCGAGCACCAGCAATAAATTTCTCATTCTTCTTAAGAGGAGTATCAATAAGGCCAGGATCGAACTTGGAAAGTTCATTGAATTTCCTCTCATACTCAGCAAAAGACATCGTACCCTGCTTGATATCCATAAACTCACGATAAAGCTGAGATTTCTCGGCTTCTGGCATCCATTTTGCCACAAAAGCCTCCCTGGAAAAGAGATACAGAAAACAAGCTTAAGATAGATTCAAAGAAAGGAAAAATAGGAACAAAATTAAGATAACCCAAAGGATACCTAAACTGCTCCCAAGTGAGATCAGCCTCGACGGTGTTAGCCGTAACGGACTCTCACCAATCTAAAGCAGAATCATGCAACTGCCAGGCTGCAAGCTGACGCTTCTGAGCATCAGTAATGTCAAGACCAGTAAATATCCTCTCAAGACTCCGCAACCACTGTTGAGCCTCAATGGTAGTCTCTGAACCGGTGAATGGGGTTTTACCAAGTTGAGAGGATTCCTTACAAAGAACAGTGAACCTGACTGGAGCAACAGGTTGAGGAGCTGGGGCAATACCGCGACCCCTAACTCTGGCATTTCCCCGATTCATCCTGAAAAATATCAAGAATGAATTTAGGATAAGAATAAAGACAAGCTGAAGACAAATTAAGATAAGGCAAGATAATACACTTGGATGAATATCTTAAAGAAAGAAAAGATCCTAACAAGATAGATACGAAAGAAAGGAAAGTTAGAAAACTTTTAAAATCCTTTAAAAGCAAGAAAAATATATATATCAAAATAATCTTTGAAAATCCTTTGAAAACATTTTGAAAAATCATTTTATACTTTGAAAATACGTCTCTCACAAAGATATGATTCTGAGATTGATTTCACTCATTCTAGGGTGGAAATACCCTATCTCTAATGAGTTTTTGCTCCGCAGAGGCAATGGTTGCCAAAACCAAAGCTCTGATACCAACTGTAACAACCCCCAATTTCGTACCATTCAAATCGATAATAATCCACACATGTCAGACCAGAATGATGCGAAATAACATATTGTAAATAAATTTGGAGCAAATGAAATCAAATATACAGAATCACAGACACAGAACAAACAGAATAACTCACAGCGGAATATAAAATGACATAGTAGTTCATGAAGCTACTATAACAGAGTCTCAAACCAAATACATAATATAGTCTGAAAAACAACAGAATAGAAATCCCAAATACATAGAAGTTCACTAATACATGAGATAAACTAATACAGCTGAAACAGAAGTAGATAAATATGTAGATAAGTAGAAACTCCAGTGAAAGACCAGCTCCAGGAAGAGAATCCAAAGCTGTGAATACTCAGGCTGACCCGAGCGTAAAGCAAAACACAAAACACTCGAGTCAGGACAATATATACTTATATAATGTAAACCAACTCAAGTGAACTGTAATAAAGATACAAGTAACTTAAAGGATGCCTAGGACCGCCCATCCTCTAAGGATCCGTTAAACTATTTACTATATAGTAATATTTCGCTATTATACTAATGTCTACAGTAAAATAAACATACTTTTAAATAGCGTTCCGGGCTACCCATATCACCCTTCACACATAATAGTCCCAGTAGTCCATGCAATATCATGCCATCTCCACTCCGGGTGACTGCCAGAGGATACCACACGGGCTACGGGAGAAAGACAAACTCGTAGTAAAAGCTCGGTATGGTAGGTGACACGGCACACAAGGCAATGCCAGGGTAGATATACCAATTACGCACACGGGCTGGTGGTAACGCAACAGCCACATACGCCCACCCCGAACAACACTCCAAAAATCAAGGGGTGCTCCCAATCGATCACAACAATAATAGAATGGTATCGAAGAAGTGTGTTCAGCCAGAGGTGCTACCTCCTTTGGCCCGAGATCGCTCCTGTTTTAGCCACCTTATGCTAACTCACGGGAGTTAGGTCCACGAAATGTACCTTAGGAACGTCGTCACCATCCTACTTCATTCTGGAATCTCCACCGCGTACACAGTTGTTAAAGTGGTTTTCGGTATCGACAGAGAGTATGTCCATATCCGATCCCGGTCTCTTTAACAACCAATCGTTATTATAACCCGTAGTTATAATTTCAAAAATGGTATTTATTTCTCAAAATCCAATATCATTTCAAATCCATTTCAAAATATCAACTTATCATTTCATTTGAAAAACATATTCATTTTTATTCAATTTAAAAATACCATTTCAATTCACATTTCAAAATAGTTCAATTCCAACAAATTACTTCATTTAAATCCTTTAAAAGTGAAGTTATTACATTTAATAATTAAATTATTAAACTTCCAAAATTTTCAACTTTCAAAGTTCATTAATTCACTTAATTTTATCAAAACAGTGAAAATTCAACTTTCGCAGCATTTGGAAATTGCTACAGAAAGTTATATTCAAAACAGTTAAATTTAACAAAAGACAGCGTTTAAAAATGTTGTAATAGTGTTACATTAGTTTCAAAGAAAAAAACTTAGTTTAGTCCAACAATTATATTTTCTATAATTCACTTTTAACTTATAAAATCATATAATTTTACTTTTATAGCCATCATTAAATTTTCTTTAATTTCATGATTTCATAAAGTTAAATTTCCATTTAAAAATTCGTATTTAACACTAATTCACTTATTAAATTGCAGTGTCCAATTTTAAATTCATTATATTTAAATTTTAACCTAACACTTAAGTTAAAATTCTCAAATATAACTTAGTTTATATTTTTATTTACTTAATTAAAAATTCACTTTTAAGTCAATTCCAAAAGTTCCAATTTTAGTTACAATTTAAAATTTCAAATTAAATATTCATTCATTTCACATTTCAACTTTATTAAAATCATTAATATGATATAAAATCACTTTAAATTCCTTTAAATTCAAATTATCATAAATTTATCATGCTTTCATATTCTATTTAATTTCAAATTATAATTAAATCAAATTTCCCAAAATAGCTTACATTCAAAATTTTCTAACCTTTTTGTTAATTTATTTCACTTGTAATTATTCAGAAAATCAATAATATTTTACCAAAAATCATTTTTAATTAGGTTTAAATCAAAATATTTTAATATTTACATTTCTAAAATAATTTTAAAATTTTTAGAAAAATATATTAACTACGGGTCTGTATATAATTTTCTACACTAGGAAAAGTGATACGGGTTTTATCATTTCAAACCCCCAGTCGCAAGTAAATGAAATAAATTTGAAAATCATTCAGGCCTATCATTTCAGCCCATAATGATTTTCCCTTATTCTAAAGTCCGTTCGGGTATGTATCATTTCAACCCATAGTGATTCTAATCTAAAGGGAACTTGCAGTGTGATAAACGGATAAAACAACAGAACAACATAATATAATAGTAACAAATGTCATAATAGGTGTTTAAGCATGCGTGGACATCATATAATAGTGACATAGCAAATAATAATATAGTGATGCAGTTTACATATTCACAAGTGATCAATTTACTATTCATATAAGTATAAAACTGTCTGGTGAGAATAACTCACTGTTTTGAGTTGATGACACAACGACGAATTGCACAAACGGGATCTAGACAAGCACAAGAGCACGACACAAATACGAATGGAGGAGCCAAGGATTAATTCCCTTGAATACCGATCAAACAAAACAATATAACAATTATAAGGTTTCAGACCAAAAATTCGATAAACTATGCTAGAAATAATTTCATAAAACAAAGCTGAAATGCTTTGCACTTGCTTCCGACATCCCATAGGCTCGGCCAGAGGTGGAGTACAGGTCTAAGGCAATGGTTTTGGGTCAGGTCTGGGTTGCTAAGGTCGGCCTAACATGAGTTTGTTGATGGCAAAAATTATGGAGATGGAACAACAACACAACAAGGCATAACTACTAACAACATCACAAGTTTCAAGCAAACAAAGCTCGTCCAAGGCTGCTGTGGTCACGGCCAGAGGAGTGAGTTCCACTGTGGTGATGTGGCAGAGGGTGCTGGAGGTGCTGGAGGTGGTGGTGGTCATGTAGGTGGCGGCCATGGGTGGTGGAAGTGGTGGATGTGAAGGCTTGTGCTCGGCTAGGTCAAGATGTTGGAGTTTGGTGAACTTGGTGAAGGAACTACCGCCTAGGGTGGTATGGATGGAGATGGTCAGTGAGGAGGAGGTGCTGGTGGCGTGCTCAGGTGGTGGTGGTGGCGGCAGGGGCTGGAGAGGGGCATGGCCGATCCTATGATAAAGAAAATCAAGTGCAAATCGAACGAAAAATCAACATAAGTGAACAAAAGGAGATAAAAGAAAAATAGAATTTTACCAACTTCTCAAACAAGTGATGGCCAAATTTTTTTCCAGAAATTAGGTGAGAAATGATGTACATGAATGAAGAATGAAGTGGTCGGCTGAAGATGTGGAGAGTTATGGCTAATTGATGGCAAGAGTTTAGGAAAATGAAGAGGTGGGAAAATCAAAAGCCATTGGAAATAAAAGGTCACAAGCCCTTTCAATTTACCTTTAATTATTTATAAAAATTTATATATTCTGAAATAACAATATTATCAGATAAAATTTCGAAACTTTAACAAAATATAAAAATATATATACCATTTATTAATTATATAGAGAAAAATTAAGAAAAAATAGTTAAAACAGTGAACTAGACAAGAAAATTTGAAAGTAAATGAAATAAATTTTAAAAAAAATCATATGAGCTTGTAAAGTATTTTTTTAAACATAAATAATAACATAAAAAAATAATTTATTCACAAAATAAATATTTAAAATTTAATTTAAATATAATTTTTAATGCAGAAAATAGCAAATAATGGGAAAACAGCCCTTAAAAATAGGAAATCAATACAGTAAATTTTGGAAAAATTCTGTTATTATTTTTAAAATATTTAGAGATGAAATTTCACAAATAAAACAAATTTAAAATAAAATAAATAAATTTAAAATGAAGAAAATGGTAGAAAATTAGTAAACAGCCTTTAAAAAATAGGAAATAAATACAGTAAATTTTGGAAAAATTACATTATCATTTTAAAAATGTTTAGAAATGATATCACACAAATAAACAAATTTAAATTAATTTCAAAATGAAATAAAGTCAAATTTAAATATATAGTCAAAATCTAGGGTTGTTACATGGAGCATCACTACCCGTGGAAATCCCATGTACAGGCTTCAATCTCATCTGAGGAACATAAAGTACTGTCTTAGATCGTGGGCTCAAAATATGGCAAAGCCCACACAAATCCTCTCAAATTAGAGCTCAACTAGACAAAATTCAATCTTACATGATTCTCCACCCTAATGACATTAATCTCTCTAAACTTGAACACATCACTCAACAACTACTCTTCAATGCTTCAAATGATGAAATCATGATGTTAAAGTAAAAGCTTGGCAAAGTTTTTTCTTTCATGGTAGTGGAAACACCGAGTTCTTTCATACCTCCTCTAAAATAAAAAATTCAAGATTCTCCCAATTACTGATTCAAATGGTGATCTCGGCACTGAACCTAACGATGTCAACAATGCCATGATACAACACTTTCAGCAATGTTTCAACTCTCAATATGGTCACATTCATTTTCTTAATACGATTAATAACCCATCTCTCCTTACTGTCACCTCAACTAAAGCACATGAATTAATATCCAGAATCAAAGACTCATAAATAAAAGATGCACTTTTAATTTAAACTCTAGCAGTATGGAGGCCTGATGGTTTCAACTCATATTTCTTTACCCAATCATGGTCCATAATTGGTAACACCTTCATCAAAGCCATTACAACATTTTTTCAAACCAATACATTGCTTGGTGGTATAAATTCCACAAATCTTGCTATAATTCCAAAAAATCCAATCCTAGCTCAGTTAACCACTTCAGGCCAATTGTTTGCTCTATAGTTATCTACAAGGTCATTACGAAAATCATTGCCACTAGACTTAAATCTATCCTCTGTAGAATTATATATCCTAATCAGGTTGCATATCTTCCTAACAGAGACATAATCCATAATATTTTATTGACACATGAGTTACTAATGGGATATGGCACCAAAAACATTTCTCCGTGATGTATGATGAAATTGGACATACAAAAAGCCTTTGACCCTATTAGTTGGTCTTCTCTGATTACCATAATGATCAAGATGAATTTCTCTGAGCCTTGTCTAGCATGGATATCTACACATATATCCACTGCTCATTTCTCTATTGCACTGAATGGAGCTTCAGAGGGCTACTTTACCTCATCTCATAGTCTTCATCAGGTAGATCCTATGTCTGCCTATCTATTTATCATTGTTACTGAATTTCTAACCTTCCTACTGCATAAAGAAATTCAAATAAAGTCCATAAAACTACATCCTAAGTGTAGAAATCCATAAATTTTATGTTGATGTTTGAAGATGATCTTATTATATTCGCTTAGCCTGATCACCACTCCATTATAACTATAAAGAACACACTCGTAAATTTTTATAATTATAACGGTCTTGGTATCAACTATGCAAAATCAAATATAATGGCCGTTGGCCTCAAAAACTTTCAAACTGATGCACTTATTCATGTTTCAAACCTTGCCTACATGCCCCCAAACTCTGTCTATCTTGGTATTCCTCTAGCTACTTCTAGGATTACCACCAAACAGTGTATGCCAATTTATGAAGCCATCATTGAAAACTGAGCTCATGGCTAGCACATCTTTTGTCCTAAGCTTGTAGGATTGCAGTAATCATCTCCATAGGCACAGTTATAACCTACTTCTCAAGGACCTTCATACTTCCCAAGAAATTAATAAACAATATGAATAAAGCTTTCAATCACTTTCTATGGCATAGAGAGTGTTTCCTTAGAAAACCAATCCTATTGCTTTCATAAAGATTAATATCCCCAGAGACATGGGCGGACTTGGAATCTTAAACTTGAATGTATAGAACAAAGCTACTACCTTTAAGCATCTTTTATCTCTGCTATCTAAGTGCAATTCACTATTGGTCACATGGATGATGAATTACCAGCTAAAGAACAAGAGGTTTTGGACTATGTCAATCCCTTCTCACCCTAGTTGGTTTTGGAAGAGTCTGCTAAACATGAGATCAACATTGCTTCCTCTTATCAAAAACAATGTTTTCTAATGATGACAACTCACTATTATGGTACACTCCCTGGGCTAGGCATTGCTTAATTCTAAATTACACCCTCTCCTATAATGAAAAACATGCCTCTCGCATCTCTAACAATGCTCTTGCTATAGCCTATATCCACAATGGTTGGATTTCTTTGCCTAACTCCAGATTCTTCAATGTTATGAGCCTATGGTTCACTCTTGTGTCTCAACCTTATAATATGCAATCTTTCGGGCTCTCATGGACCAAAGAATACCACTATCATTTAATCAAAACAATGTACTTAGAGTTAATAAAATGCAATACATCAGCTCCTTTTCCATGGAATAAAATAATATGGAACATATATGGATCCTACAAGGACAACTTGCTTCTATGGAAAGTCCTAAACAAGGCCTTACTCACCAAAGACAAGCTAGCTAGCACCGGTTTCCTCCAAAGTGATTGCTGTGGTTTTTGCACAATTGCCTCTAAATTTGTATTTCATTTATACTTTGAATGTTCCTTTGATCATAGCCTATGAACCAAGATTTTGAAAAAACTTAATTACCTACATCCTACAACCGACTCTGTTTTGGAATGGACATCCATCCTTATGAATACAAGAATGAAGATCCCATGCAATACAAAGTTGATTCTGATTTTAAAAAAGTTCATAGTTGAAATTTAGCATGAGAGAATAAAAGGACTTTCAACAACCAGGCTTCATGAAAGAATTTAAGAGAAGATGTAAACATGATTCTTTATTGATACTGTATTTGATATATTGTACACGGTTGTATCTGTTGTCTATTTATACAAGTCTGAAGCAAATGCAATAAAATAGATATAGGTACACAACCCATGGCCTGCTATCCATTGTATCTTTATACGAAACCCTTATATTATTTGCGGCTCAACTATCTTATACTTCTAATATCTTCCCTTAATACGAGAGGCGATTTCTTGTGTCCTCTGAGAGATTTGATATCACCCCTCAATACGAGCGGCGATTCTTTGCGCAAATCTTTCAAAAGAGCTTTTCAGATCTTTACGCAAGTCTTTAGCAAGTCGCTTGTAATATGAGTAACGGGGTTGAAAATTAGTTTAGGATTTCATGAAAGATTGACCACAAAGCAGTGTTGATCTTCAACACTTGCGGTGATGACTTGAAGAAGCATAGCAGCGGCTGATCAGATCCTAAACTTGAAGCCAGTTTTAAAGTTTAGGGTTTCGACAAAGTTAACTGCTGGAAGCTTCGATTTTGCCCAAGCTTTCTCGATTTTGTAGGTCTTTGAACCCAGATCTGAGATTAATCTCAGATCTAGGTTTTTTGTTGCTGATTGCTGCAGTCTTCAACATTAAGTTCCTGCTTCAAACGCAGAAAGCTCTTGGCAGAGAGGGCTTTGGTGATTATACCTACTCTTTGGTAAGTGTTCGGTAAGTGATTGACTTCGATGATTCCTTGTAGTACTTTCTCTCTGACAAAATACAAATCAAGTTCTATATGTTTGGTTGTGGAATGTAGATTTGGGTTAGCAGTAAGAGAGACCGTGCTTAAGTTGTCGCACCATAATGTCGCCTTTTTTGTAATGTTAATTCGAAGTTCACTTAGTAGAGATTTGATCCATAGCAGTTCTGCTGTAGCATTAGCCACACTCCTATATTCTACCTCTATACTAGATCGTGATATGGTAGTTTGTTTCTTTAAACACCATGATATGTGATTTTTCCCAATATAAATGCAATAGCCAGATATTGATCTTCAATCATCTGGATCTGTGGCCCAATCAGCATCTGCAAAACCAAATAAGTTTATATTAGCATAATTTTTTAATGTTAATTCATGATTCACTATACCCTTTAAGCATCTGAGAATCCTTTTCACTGCCTTTCAGTGTTCATCTAAAGGATTTTGCATAAATTGGCTAACTTTATTTACGCTATAAGTGATCTCTGGCCTTATGATTGTCACATATTGTAGTGCTCCAACAATACTCCTGTAGTATTTTGCATCAGTAAATGGTTCTCCCCTGTTTTTTGATAACTGTAAGTTGGATGTCATTGGTGTAGGTAGACTGTTTGCCTGATCCATCTTTGTTTTAACTCAGGTATGTATTTCTTCTGGCTTAATTTTATAGCAGAGTTGGACAATATTTTGACCTCAATTCCTAAAAAATAGTGTACATCACCAAGATCCTTAATTGGGAACTCATTATTTAGTTACTGAATAAGATTGCTGATTTCACTCTCATTATTTCCTATAACAATAAAGTCATCAACATAGATCAGTACATACGTAATAATATTTTTAGAGAATTTAGTAAACAGAGAGTTATCTGATCTAGTGTGATTGAAACCAAGTTTAATCAAAGTTATTTTTAATTTCTCAAACCACACTCTTGGTGTCTGTTTGAGTCCATATATAGCTTTATTAAGCTTGCAGACCAAATTGCTTCCATTTTGTCTATAACCCTCAGGTTGCTCCATCTACACTTCTTCTTGAAGTGTTCCATTTAGAAATGCATTATTTATATCCAGCTGCTTTATTTTCCAGTTTTTAGACAGAGCCACTGTAAGAATTATTCTGATGGATGTTTGTTTGACAACTGGTGAGAAGGTTTCATTGAAGTCAAAACCTTGTTGTTGTGAGTAGCCTCTTGCAACAAGTCTGGCTTTGTATTTTGATATTGATCCATCTGCATTTCTTTTCAGTCTATAGGTCAATTTACATCCAATGACATTTTTATGACTTGGTATAGTAACAAGGCTCCATGTTTTATTTTTCATAAGTGCTGCATATTCTTCATCCATAGCTTCTTTCCACTTTCCACTCTGTATTGCTTGTTGATATGTGCATGGTTCATCAATGTCCAAGTTAACATTGTACAGTTTTGGTTTAAAAATACCACGTTTTTCTCTAGTGATCATATGATGACCAGTTGTTGCAGGAATATAAGACTGATAGTGATTTGATACTTCCTCGGATTCAGCTTGTGAACTAGGTGTCTGAATTTGATCACTTATTTATTATTCCCCGTATTGATAACTGATATCTGGATGTGTTGCATGACAAGTACTTGTGGACTGACTGTCTGGCTCATGACCTGACCCAACATTGGTACAGTGTGCTGTGATCCAGTGTTGCTAATTTGATCCCCTGCATACACTTCATGTGGTAAGGGAGGTATAGAGAATCTTGAGTTATAAACTTCTAGGTTGTCTTTATTTCTTTCTCACTGAATGTGAATATGTCTTCATTAAAGACAACATGTCTTGAAATGAAGACTCTACCCTTACTGTCAAGACATTTGTATCCTTTAATGTTGTTTGCATATCCTAGAAATGTACAGGGTGAGGATCTGAAATTCAACTTGTGATTGTTGTATTGTCTTAAGCATGGAAAGCATAGACATTCAAAAACTTTAAGGCTTTTGTAGTCAGGTTGCACATTGAATAACACCTCAGTTGGGCTCTTCCCTTGCAGAACCTTAGTTGGTAACTTCTTGATTAGATATACTGCTGTGCTGAAAGCATTTGGCCAGAACTTTAAGGGTAAGGATGCTTGAGCTAGCATGGTGAGTCATGTTTCAACCACATGTCTGTGTTTTCTTTCAATTAATCCACTTTGTTATGAAGTATAGGGAAAAGTAGTTCTGTGTACCTTTCCTTTGAAAATACTCCCTGAGTGTCTTAAATTCAACACCACCATCAGTTTGTATAATCTTGACTTCATTACCAATCTGTTTTTCAGCCTATGCAATAAACTGTAAAACTGCATAATATGCTTCAGATTTTTCTTTCAGAAAATATATCCATACATATCTTGAATATGCATCTATGAATGATATATAATACTTAAAACCATAATTTGTATCAGTGGGTGCTGGACCCCATAAGTCTGTAGCTACAAGCTCTAATGGTTTATTGCAATTGGTTTCAGAATTTTTAAATGGCAGTTTATGATTTTTTCCTAACTGACAGTATGTACAGATATATGGAGTTAATGCATTGTCAAAGAAATTTAATTACGGTGCAGTATTTTCTTTACAATATCTACACTTGGATGACCTAGCCTATAGTGCCACAAGTCAAACATACTCATACTCCTTTTACTTTGAGATATTTCACAAGCATTACAACACAGATTTTGTTTTCCACTACTTCTTGAGTCAGTTGGAGTAAACTTGTACAAGTCCTTCATTGTTTTACCCTGCAAGAGAATTTTATTTGTTAGAATATCTTTAACGAGACAATAATTTAGATAGAATTCAAAATACACATTGTTATCACCGGCAAATTGCGACACACTGAGTAAATTTTTCTTTATTTGTGGTACTCTTAAAAGATGATTAGGATATAGTATCTTTCCACCTTTTATGTAACCATTACCAGTGTGAGTGATTTTGGTTGCCTCACCATTACCCATGTGTATACACTATTTACCTTTGTACTTTTTGTTCCTCGAGTTTAGATTGCTCAGGTTGTTTGTAACATGATTTGTAGCTCCTAAGTCTGGATACCAAGTGTCATCCTGAATATCTTCCACTTTAGCTATTTCAGATTGTTGTTTTGCGCCTGGCTGAATGTTAGCCATGTTATCACTTGGTTTCTGATTGTTTTGTTGCCCAGGTGTGTAGCGAATATCAAATCTGAAGTAACGTTTGTTTGCTGTGTGACCAACTCTTTCACAGATTTGACATCTTGGTCTTCCATTGTTGTTATTATTCCATCTTCCACCTCTGCCCCTGCCTCTATAAAATTGATTACCTCTCTGATTATTATTTGATTCATTTCTTGATTGAGTCTTTTCTTGATTTTTTCCTTTGTTTGAGATGTAATTGACCGAGACGAGACGTCAGAGACTATTGGTTTTCTTTGCTCTAATCTGCCTTCATGAGCAAAAAGAGTGGAGTGAACATATGACAGTGATGATGTGATATCTTTAGATGATATCACTGCCACAATGGATTCAAACTCATCATCTAATCCACTTAAGACATGCAAGATCTGTTCTGTATCACTAACAGTATACCCTGCAGCACCAAGTAAGCCACACAATGTTTTGATTTTGGAGAGGTAGTCTCTCATGACCATACCATTCTTTTTCAAATTTTGTAGTTGCCTTTTATAGTGCATAACTCTTGCTGTTGATTAAGAACAAAACACATGTTCCATAGTGTGCCATATTTCGTGTGCATTCTTGCATCCTATGAGTTGTGATAATATGTTTGCACTTATTGTTGATAAAATCCAAGACGATAGTAGACTATCTTGTCTTTGATGGATGGTGTATTCCCTGTTCAATGTTGAGTTTCCTTCATTATTAGTGATGAATTACTGTGGTACTTCTTTAGTACTAAGAATGTAATCTTCTAATCCATAACCTCTTACTTTTGTTTGGATTTGAAATTTCCATAGCAGATAATTCGTCTCATCCAGTTGAGTTTGAATTAACTTTGGTTGTGGACTAACTATGATTTTTGATATATTTTCAGTGGTGATTGATGGTACTGAAGTATTTGATCTTGGATTTGCAGAAGTTGAGGAGTTATTATCTAAATCTCCTTCGGCCATGATTGAAAAATAAGAAGAGTTCAATACAAAATGTATACAGAAGAGAAGGTGTAATCAAGAACCTGAGTTGTAGAATATGAATAGCAAAGAAAAATAATGAATGACCAACTGCTTTTCAGGTGACTTTGTTTAATTTTCTTGCAACGAATCTGAGAGCAGCCAGTGATCAAGACTACTGGCAAGGTTCAATGATGATTCTTGTTTCAGTTCTTGATTTTGATTGATTTTTTTCCAGAAAAGAAACTGAAAGCAGCCGTTGAGTTGAATGATGATATTTTGCTGACAACTCTTCTTGGCAAGGCTTGGTGATGATTTTGTGATTTTTGTTGAAATCTATGAACTGAAACACTAGCAGTTTCAGATGATGAGATCAAAGCTCTGACGAACTTCTGTGAATCCAAATGATGAGATGATCTCTAATGGATTCAAAACAGAGAGCAGTATTCTATGGTTAGACGGTTTTTAGATGCTCTAATACCATGAATGAATTTAAGAGAAGTTGTAAAAATGATTCTTTATTGATACTGTACTTGATATATTGTACACGGTTGTATCTGTTATCTATTTATACAAGTCTGAAGCAAATGCAATAAAATAGATACAGGTACAAAGCCCATGGCCTGCTATCCATTATATCTTTATACGAAACCCTAATATTATTTGCGGCTCAACTATCTTATACTTCTGATATTTCACACGAGACAGTCATTTTCAATTCTATCAAGGCTCAGCTAGATCATATGAGAATATATGGAAATAGATTTGAGAATCTTGGTGCTTGTTAGTTGTATTCTCCACTATGTTTTTTTATATTTTCTTTCTCATGAATGATGCCTTCTTGTAATGCTTAGTTTTTTTTATGTTTTATTTTCTTTTAGTACTTGGTCCAGTGTCTTTATTTGGCCTTTCTCCTTGTACTCTTTTCTTGATTTGTAGAAAAACTAGTAGGGACCTAGTATAAAAGCCCACTAGCCTTTTAAAAAAATTGTTTTGTGTAAAAATAAATTTGAGACAAATATTTTCATGGCTTAAAACTTTTTTAAGTGTTAAAATGCTTTAAAATGAATTAAAACAAGTTAGTAACATTGTGTTCTAAAAAATAAGCATTTTCTTTATTTATTTTGGGCTAAATGAGTTTCTTCAAGACCTAATACCCTCTAACCCTACTGGCCAAAAGAATTTTTCTCTTCATTTTCATTTTATTTTCCTAATTCCTAAACTCTAAAAACATAAGTAATGGCTTAAACGAATTAGGGCTTCATCAAATCATAGAATTCTAGCTAAATTTAAGTGAAAATTCAAAAGAAATGAGCTCCTAACCACTTCAAATCAATGCATGTCATCTATTTTTTTTGTTAAATTTTATATATTTTTTTGTGCTTAATTTCTAGATAGTAATATTGTGACTTTATTTTGGATTTTGAAGTAGAAGGAAGAAGGATACTAACTTCGATTTGCAAAGAAAAGTGAGTATAACTTTCATTGTTTTTATATGCCATATATGTTGTTTATAGTTGTTGTGATGTATGAATTCTTGTATCTATATGCTTGGATTCTTATCATATGGATTGGATAATTTGAATTTATAAAGTTGTTGCTATATGATCATATTGAAAATTATAAAACCCTTGTAGCAAATTTGCAGTTTCATCAACCATATGATATTTTTCTGTTACAAGCTTATAGTAGTTGTTAAGCACCTCAAAGCAGGTCTACTAGTGCTAGAGTTTAACGAAATCGATGGTTGGACAATGACATTTGGCATGGAGCTTAGTGCTCCATGCATCAGCGAGCCGGTCGACCGACTGGTTACGACTAACCGACTGGTTGCCTAGAGCATCAAGTTGTAGGATAGAAAGTTATATTTTATTTTTGAGTTTTGTTTTTAAAACTTAATTTTATTTATTTTAATACTTTTGAATTTTTTTTAAAATTATCTTAAATATAAATAATATTTTACAAAATTTATTTTAAATCATTGAGGAATTTCAAAGAAGTGGTTTATATTGACAATAATGAAGTATAGACATTTTTCAAAAGAGAATGTAGTGTATATATATATATACATATAAAATATATGATTTTGAAGTAATATTTAACGAATTATAATCTAAAATCTTTGCAAAAGAGTTATTAGCACATATATTTTACCATAATTGACATGTATGTGTGTAAGCTATGTTTGTTCCATGAATGTAAAGTGTTGTTTTGGGCTGATATTACAAGTAAATGATATGAATGAAACACCATACCATATAATGTTGTATGAAAAACAAATCATTAGGCTACTAGGCTATGTATCACGATGTCGTGTAGTATTGTACAGATGTTATCAAGTAAAACGTTGCTTTGTTGTAAAGTATGAATAGTTGAGGTGCTTTGATGCTACATGTTAAATAAGGAATTGATTTCTATGCTATAATCAAGTTATGCTATAATGACCTCTTTTATAATATGTGTTGATATATGAGCTTTGTTTTACTTATTTTAAGAAATGATTCTCATGAAAACGAATTGCTACGTTCATATATCCCATGCCATGATACACATACACATAGATGTAATATAATGATGACATGACACATTATATGATATAAAAATGGGATATTAGCGTCATTTTAGGGTTAAATGATGTTAGTAAGGCTGAATGTTTATAAATGATTAAAATGTGATCTGTACGAGGTGAGATTATTAGACGGACAAGTTATCCATCCCAGCCCGAATGAATTCAAGATTGCTCCTTGTATCTTGGCAATGGTCCAATGCCATCGTTAGCCTAGGTAATCTATTGCATAGACACAATCGCAGAGATAAACACTAGTGCTGTGACGATGATGAGATGGTAACATGGTGATAAATGAAGCACAATAAGGAGCACCAACAGAGATGAGATGAGATAGATGGAAAAACTAATAAATAATGTAAGGCACTTACAGCTTCTAGTTGATGGATATAGAGATGAAACTAGCTATGATATCTTGGTATCAAGGCAGAACATGTGTAGGATTCATTAGTGATATACATGCCTCATTTATTTATGACTAAAAAAATGTGATTAACAATAATAAAGATTACAACTCATAAATATGGATAGGATGCGATATTCTAGTTGATTAGAGGTGTAGTTGTGAGTCACTTAATTAGAATCATGACACAGATGTTTGTATTGTTTATATGGTAAGATGTGAGGTGGGTTTAAAATAGAGAGTGCATCATAATTTCGATGTTTATTTGACATATCACATGCAATCCTGACACCGTACTTATGTTATTTTATGTGCACAGTTACACTCACACCTAATTCTAGCCTGACTTTGGGTTTTGTAAGATGCACTGTTACTCTATAATATGATTACTTTTGGTCACTTGTCTATTGTAAGATGCATTCAGAGGATGGAGCAGGCGACGACGGTGTATAGTATTCGTAGTGTTATAGTCTTGGCTTATCGTGGATATTATCATGACATAATTATTGGCCTTGTATTTTTTCTCTTTTGTCTGTGATGTAGAGATGTAGTGTCTACGAATGTAGTCATGTATGTGAATGTCATTTTTGGGCAGTTTTGTATGTATTTTTCCATATATATATATATATATATATTGATGTATTTTGAGACGTCCATATACTTAGACATCCTTGATGTATACATTACATTTTGTCCATTCCACCATGATATCATTATCTAATATCTGTGCTTTTATTTTAAGGGTTACTTCATATATATGTTCTTTTATGTGATTTACTCAATCCTAGAAACTCGTATATGTAGCTTTATGTCGAGATGAGAAACATATTATTTTAGATGCGTACAAGTATTATAACGTAACCATATTGACCCAAAATAATGTATACGAGAATCGTTCATATCATGTCCCTTAATCCAGGCTATTGGACAGTTATTACTTTCTGGTAGCTTGGTCATTGAGTTGGGTATCACAATATAAAATGAAGCAAGTACACATTTGCACAACCAAAGCTCAAAAGTCTAACGGTTATATCATCTGACTCTTGCTTGGAAGTTGGAATGATAATATGCCAGATGAATATTGTTATTTACATTCTTAATCAAACTTCATAATTTAATTAATTCTTTATGGATTTAAAGAACTGGTTTCTTTATAAATTTATTGAGATAGATTAGATTATTACTATGCATGAGTTATTATATTTTTTAATAAGTTTTCCACTGGATTTTTATACCTTTTAAAAACCTAGAAGTCCTTCGGTAGGTGTGAGGATCCATTTTTCCATGTTATCTCAACCTTTAGTACGCTTAAAAAATTGTCATGTTATCATATATAACCATAATCATTTTATATTTTGCTCCTAATTATCTTTTGACCTTGAGTGTGCACAACATATCATAAAGTACATTATATTCATGACCCATCATTTTGCAAATGCGTGAGTATAAGTATATACCGCTTGAGTGTGCTCGATAAAGATATAGTTTGTCTTACCAATAGGTTTACGTTCATAACATCATTAAAAGATGACATATAGCTTCAGTGTGCTCAACAACCACATATATATTTTAGTACTCAACTTTTGAATGTAAACGATAAAGAGAAACCGTATATCAAAATTCATAATTTTAAATGATAAACGTTGATGTATGATATCAATATAAGTGTTATGAGTATTCTAAGTATTCAATGACATCACATGTCACTACATACATATAATTTCTTTACACCATATGCGTAAATCCATTTATACCTGATTGGATTTTACTACCCGATGATTTAACTGTTAAATTATAATTTTGTTATATATATATATATATATATATACATTCATACAATATTAATTTAATTATAATATTTATAATTTAATTTCAAAATATTGTGCGTGTATACATATATAGCCGTATTAATTAAATTCTTTTTGTTAATACAATCCATTATTTATAATTTTCATCTTATGAACTGTATCATTTACAGCTCATATTGATTCAAAATAATTTTCAACTCTAATCATAACCTTATATAATTCTATATTAGTTTAAAATAATTTTAGCTTATTTTACGATCTTTATAGTATATATAATATTATAAGTGCACCTATTTAAATCAAAATAAGGCATAGACATATTGGGCCTTACATTGAGGGTAAACCTATCAATTCAGACCATTGACTAGTCAAGATCCAAGAGGATTAGGGAGGTTTCCATATGAATGATCCTTAATTTAGTAACATTTTTCCTTAAACACCAATTCTATGTGAATATTAATATTACGCCTTATGCGTTGGCCAATTTACTCACAATAACATGTAATAAATTTGATATCATTATTAGATCGGGTATGCCACATAATGGGGTAAATGGGTGAGTTTTAAAATTATTCCTTTTATTAAAGTTACATATGACCTTTTATGTTGCCACGAATAATATTTTCTTTTACATGAAATGACATATAACATTTTAATTAATTTTTTTGGATTAAAGCTCAAAACAAAATTTAATTTAATTACATATTGTTATTTAATTTACATTTTCATTATGAACATCATATGCTCAATGATTAAAATATCAAAATAGCATCTAATGTGTGTAATATAAATAAATATTACTTTATTATCTATAAATAAATTTACACACACATACATGTATGTGTGTGTCTATGTGTAGGATCACTGGGATTTATGACCATAAGATATATACAAACATATACGAATTTACGACCATAGCAAATGTATAAACATTCACATGTTGTAAAGCGTGTGATATATGTATGTATATGTGGTTTCTCATACACATTCATTATATATTAATGTATGCATGTATATGTGTATGTAGAGAAGCATAAATATTTAACTAAATATCTATAATGTATTTATTTAGCATATAATGTATAAGTATACACATTTTTGCTTATTTAAATATCAAAAATAATTAAATTTATTGTACATATGTATGTACAACCAATAAATATGTTATTTTATTTCAAATGTGAATACTATATGCTCAAATAGAACAAATCATTCCATGTTTATTTTTTCTATAATTAAACTTCTCTTGAATAATAGTTATCTTGTTTTAATTTGAGCATTGTATGTCCAAAATGATAAAAACATATTGGTTGATATCTTACTATACTTAACTATGGATTTGCTTACTGAATCTAAATTTTAGTCATATATGTCTAACACTACCCAAAAAATATTGAATGTTACACGTTTAATAATAAATATACATAGATATATTTATTTTGTTTTGTATATTTTATTTAATAATTAGAATACCTAATGCATATAATTTTTCTAAATATTTGAAGCCAGAAAGCTTTTTTACATACCATAATTAATTCAATTTATGTGTGTGTGCATTATGTATAATAATTATTCAAATATTTTAGCATAACATGATTATGGTAGAATGAAATATAATTATATAAGTGTATAAATGAGAACAAGTATTACCTTCTAGATGACCCATCAAAAATGTTCTTGTTGAACGTTAGTGTTTCCTTTTTGAGAATTCCTTCTCAATGTCAATGATGGAGTTGATGTGTTTGTGGCAGCTTAACAATAGAGAGTATAAATTCTTCTTTAGAGTATTAAATTATGGAGCAAAGAGTTTTACTTTATACAATGGTAATTATTAGAAACATCTTTCCCTCTTTTTGCTTCTCCAAAAAAAGGACAAAATAAATAAACTATAACTTTCTTGGATTGTGGATAAACAGATCGAATCTTTTTCATTTTATGTCTCCAAATATGGACCCAAAAAATAGATTGTATCTTTTTATGTATTCCAAATAAGCAGAGTAGATCCTATCAATTATTCCAAGTTAATAGATTTGATTCTTTCCTTAGTTCTAATATATATATATATATATATATATATATATATATATATAAGCCCTCTTTAATATATTTAGTTTTAGCTAATATAATTAATATGTATTTAAAAATAGTCTATATTTATCATTCATATTAAATAACATTATGGCATATGATTAATCAAATAAATAACTTTTGTGTATTTTATTAGTTAGTCTTAAGCTCTCCAATGATAAATAAGTAATTTTAAACCTTTCTAATCTTGTTAAAGGCATAAACTTCACACCAGATCAAACTTGTCTTAAAGAACATGACAGTCCTCATTCTCCTTATTCTTGTATGCAAACCAGATCTGCTGCAAAACCTCAAACCCTGTAATGATTGACAAAATTGGATATTAGAATATTAGGGGTACTTATGCGATTGAGAAACATCTTGAGCTTAAAAACTTGATTCATTCTCACATGCTACAATTACTTGTCATCTACGAAACCAAACTTAATCATGAATTATCTAGAGAATGGCAAATTTCATTAATTCATCTTAATACAAAAAATTTCCCAAGCACCGTATGGTGCACTTTTGATGATCTAGAACCCTTACACTTTTTCCATCTCCCCGATTCTTATGCATAAACAGTTCATTCATTCCCTCATCACCTATATTCCCGTTAATCAATCTTCCTACTTCACTTGTATCCATGATGAAAATAGCAAAGAGCATAGGCTATCTATGCTTGATCTTATCCCTACCCTATCCCCTTCAGATTCTCCTTGAATTTTCATTAGGGATTAGAACTGCATGCATTTCTCTTGTGAAAATTCTAGAGGTATCCCTCTTTCTCTCCAAGACACTAGACCTCTAAACAATTCCAAGATACTAAACCTCTAAACTATACTTCTTGTGAAAATTCTTATAAAGATCTCCTTCCTATCAGTTCTCTGTTTGTTTTTTACTTGGAATTATAGTACAGATCAGGTTTTAGACCTTTTTTCAAATTAGAGCCTATCAAAATTTCCAATCCTTATCCACTTGGTTTAACTTATTTGCTCACTTTTCTCCTCCCCTCTCTGACCATTCCCCTATTATTCTTGATTGGGGTAAAGTTGCCACTAAGCGTCCTTCCTCGTTTTCATTTTTTAATAATTGGACTAACCACCTTTAATAGACTAATATAGTCTCAACTTGCTGGAACTCTTCTCATTGGGTAATTCTATGTTTATTTTGCAACCAAAATTAAAAAAGTTGGAACCAACTCTGAAGACTTGTGTAACGATTCACCTTTCTTACTCCCAAAGACGACATTTAATACACTCACGGTATTCATCCGTCAATCATTTTAGAGTCCGAAAGATAAGCCATTGGGGTAAAAGAAAAGGAAAGACAAGGAGAAAGAATCGTAGAATCTAACAACATAAGGCAATCATAGATAATACTTAACATACGTTAGCACATAGCAACATTCCCAAATTGAATACTAGAGTTACACAAATACCAAATTAAGCTAGGGACAGTTATAACTGTCTGTCCCCATAATGTCTGATACAAATTAGATATATACGCAATGAAAAATAATGAAGATAACTAGATATCATCGAAGCCTCCTACTCCATGCTCTTCCAAAATGCATCCGCAAAACCTAGAACTACTTAGATACTCATATAAATTTGAGTACGTAAGAGTTTTAGTGAAAAAAAACTCCGGGTCAGACATGGGTTTGGTGTAAGTAAATTCCAAACAACCGAATTACTAAGCTTATAAAACTCTCTAAAACAAAGGTATCTCGTAAGACCACGCCGCACATAAACACGGATGGGTTTTTACCTTACGATAACCAAAACGCTTTCTATAGAAAATCCTATGATATTATAATAATATCTCGGTTTAAAGTAAATATGGTCGAAATGCTAACATTAATTACATTCCAACATAATTGGCATGCAACTTAGTTTGTAAAGTCACTTATTGGAGAGTGGATTCCATCAACGATAGGGATACTGGGGTACCACCTGTCATAGTACAACTCTAGAAAAATATACCAAGGTTAACAAGAACATCTTGCATCCATGCTACATAGGACCGGCCCTCCCCTTGTTAGACAGTACCGAATATGATCACCCCTCGGTTGTGATCAACAATCGCACTAGACCCCCAAGCATACATTCAAAATTAATAATATCGATTTAGATCAGGGATGACCATACCCTAATGGGAGCAATCCACATAGCTCTACTACATATTCCTTGTTTTAGTCATTCCCAGCTGTGAGGCTTGAGACTACGTTTTACCTTTTATTTAGCAATCCCAGTTGGAATGCTAACACTACCTTCCAAGCAATAATGCAATGCTAGCAATCATCCATACAAGTTGTTCAGGATGTGGACAAACTGAAAGCACTACTTCCACTGCATTCATTTTGGAATCACCCTCAAGATTAGTGGCAAGTATCCCTTGCATTCTAGAAATCTTCATCTTCGATTCCATCATTTTTCAAATGTTTCCAATCCGAACTTTTATGTTGGTTTGAAGTGGTTATTGGATAACATGCTATCCGATCCTGGTATCTTCAAACCAACATCCGATAATACTAAAATGGTCAGGTTATCGATAGTGGACATGTGACGACCAGGAATTTTCGAGCATTTAAAATCTGAATATTTAATTGGTTTTAAATATTTAATAATTAATTTTTAACTTGAATTCAAATATCACTAATTATTTGATGGTAAAATTATTGAATTAAATAGTTTGAAGTTAAGCTAAATGTTGAATCTGAAGTTTTAAGCCTGTTGAAAATAATTTGAAGGCTTGTAAAATTTATATTGATAACACTGAAGATAATAGAAGTTGTAAAATTGAAATCAATAGTGGTTTGTGCAGTTTTAAAATTTTATAGTTGAAATTGAATTTAAAAATAGCCTTCCGAGGCACAGTCTCGGAATTCGAAGAAACTATTCCATTGGATCCATGATATTGAATTATTATCGGATTTCAAATTTCGTATTGATCGGAATTATTGTGTGAGCGTACGATAAGTGAACGTGTTGAAAATTAAATAAAACTTTATTCAATCAAATCAGGTCATCGTTCCCTTCTTAAACATGCCATCTCCTTTACTTATCACGTCGCCTCCTTTCCTTCTTATCAGCTGAAACTTTTCGATATAAAATATAAAATAAATATCTATATATGAAAATGGCGACAGTCTTATCCTTTCTTCCTTCTTCTAAAATCGAAATCGAATTCGATCCTTAAAAAAAAATCAAGACAGTTCATTGTATAAAATCAAAAATGGCCGAATTAAAGCCGATATTTCACTCGTTCTCCTTCTCACCCTTCAATCTCAAGTTCCCTTTATAATTTCCCAAATCGCGGCCTTTCTTCCCTGAAGAAAATAAATTCGTTCGAACGATTATCGCCAGAGTTGAAGGAGCGGCGTCTTGGGTCGGCGAAGCTAGGGTTGCGTAATGGTAGTGGTCGAGAGCGGCGACTCATAGGAATACGAGGTAGCGCCGTCGCGATATCGATCTGAGCACGCTCGGGTTTGGGGTTCTTCTGGTTAGAGCACTTAGTCAGTGGCTCGTATAGAGTTGGTAGGGCGGTGCAGTGGGGGGAGGGGGTCGCGATCTGGAAGGTGAGAAGACTCGGCGTAGTGGAGGTGGCGGCGTGGAGGGAGAACGGCAGTGGCATATTGCTAGGGTTTCGGCTCGTTTTTGGTAAGGGCAGTTGAAGCCACTCGAGTTCATATCGCTGTGACGATGATTGAGGGCTCGTCGTCATTCGATGTCGAAAGGGTGGTGAACGGTGCTCGCAAGTAAGGTATGGTCGAGGTAAGATATTCGTTTTTTACTATTAATTTTAAATTAATAGATATGTATAAATTTCTTATTCGATTTGAATATAAGAAGTTTGTGTGTAATAATAATAAAAAAGTATTGGATTTTTGATTTATATATATATATATATATATATATATATATAAATTAGTTGCACATGTTACAGTAAGGATAAGTTTACAATAAGGTATATCAGTTGTTTAATTTTAAATTAATGAATCTTTATAGATTAGAAAAGAAATACACACACACACACACACTCACCGTAAACCTGCTGCTTAATTTTGAAAAGGGGTATATTAAGGTGACTAACTTGTTTTATCAACTTATTTTAGTCACTAAAGATTTTTAAAAGGGGAATTGTTAGTTAAGGTTAAAATAATTTATTAGTAAATTAAATTCTGTTAAAGGTAATAAAATGTGTAGTTAATTAAATTATAAATGGAAATTTAATTTTTCAAATTGACTCGAATGTTGATAAGAAAATATGTAATGCTTATACAAGGTTATAAATTGGGAACTGAGTCAGAATTGAAGTGGACTACAAACGGAAGCAAAGGTGAGTTAATCTCACTCGGCTGAATTTAGATTTAAATGATTAAATTTAAATAATTGGTTGAATGTTTGAATTGATTGATGTGTTATACTGTAGTACATACTATATCTTGGAATGTTTGATTTCCCGCATTATATAGCGAATATTATATATAAACCCATATACCGCGATATTCCACTTCGAAGTGGAATTGGTATTTTTATATTGTGCTAACGTCTGTGGATGCAGGGAAAACAGGTTGGAGGGATCCAACTGAATTTCTCAACAGTTATTTAAATTATTTAATGTTCTTTATTGTGATTATTTGATATTCTATGATGAATTATGTTAGAATATTGAATGCTATGGTTTGATTGAGTATATTTGGGTATAATGAGCTACCAAAAATATATAAATTGGAATTTGGAAAGAAAATAAAAGGAGTAAATTTGTAAGCGAAATAATTATAGAAAATTTGAATAAACTAAGAATGAATTGAAAAGGAATGGAAGTGATATTAAAATACTAATAAATAACTTCAAGTATGAAAAGATTTTGAATAAACAGAAAATTACTAATAAATAACTTCAAGTATGAAAAGATTTTGAATAAACAGAAAATTAATAAATTGTAAAATCAAGTGATATTATTTTAAAAAGGAATAAAGAATTATTTTAAAATTTAAAGATTAAATTTATTTAAAAGGATTAAGAAGTAATTTGGGAAATCTAAAATTGGTATTTTCAGTTAAAGTATTTTAAATCATAGTTAAGGAATAAAATCTAAAATTAATGGATTTTGGAAATAAGGAAGTAAATTTGAAATCAATTTGGAAATTGATTCAAGTGTTTGAAATTGGAAGTTTAAAGGAGGATATGAAGAGAAGTATATTTCTCTGGATAGCCAAGTACGTTCAAAGTAAATTTTTTAAATATAAGATAAAAAGTTTTAATGTTGTACTAAAAAGCATGTTTAGGAATTTATTATTTTTAAATATCTAAATTCTAAAGTAAATATTTTTCAAATCTATTATCGTAGTAATTATTTTGAAAGAGACTTAGCATTTTGTTTTAAAAAGTGAAAACCTAGTTTTTATATTTTATAAAGTAACCTTTTTTTCAACTATTCATATAGTATGTATTTTTAGTAAATTACTAAAGTAGTTTTAACTTAAATGCTTTAAAGTATATTTCAAAGTAAAGCGTTTTAAATTATTTTAAAAATCTAAAGATTTGTGCTTGGTGATTTCAGTGGAAATAGAAATACTTGGAATTTATTCTGAGAAAGGAAGATAGTTTGAAAACTGTTTTCAAAAGGGTTTGAAAAGTGTTAATATATCTTATAAAGATATTTTTGGGATTAATAAATAATTTAGAAAATTATTTATTGGTTGATGGTTGTTGTGAATATTAATTGATAGTTAAATAACCGACTATCAATATTGGCCAAGTGCGTTGATCGTTTCGAAGAGACTGGGATCGAGATTTATTTCTCGAAAACCACTTCGATCCGGTTTGTACATTTTCGTGGAAAAATGAGTTCGGAGTTGAAGATGGAGCAGTGAAGTGCAAGGGCTAGTCGCTACTAATTCTTAGGATATTTCCAAAATGGATATAGCAGGAATAGTGTCTTCGATTCCGTTCGAACCCGGGACGGACTTGTATGGATGAATGCTTTCGAAATATCGTCAGGTAGACGATGGGCATTCTAAGGGATATGTTCTAAAAGGTAACGCTTAGCCTTAAGCCTCATCAACCGGGAATGACTGAAAATCAGGGGTTATGCAGCAAGGCTAGGTGGGTAGAACCCATTCAGGGTGAGGTCATCCCTGTCTAGATGTCCCTTTTTTTCAGCTTAGTGGTGCGGGTGCTGATCCCAACCGCGGGGTGATCTCACTCGGGATTATCCAGTAAGGGGTAGTCCCGGATCTTGTGTTGCAAGGGGTCGGGAGTGATCCTCAGTACTGTGATCTAAGCCACGTACCTGACAGGTGGTACCCCAGTGCCTAGTCATTAGTTGGAAATCCATTCTCCCTACGAGCCTTGTACGTGTTTTGTTTGTATTACCCACTCTATGGCTAGTGGCTGGAATTTAATAATGTAACAGTTTCGGCTATTTTAATAAGTATTTGTATATAGACCCTATTATAATATCAAAGGATTTAATAAGAAATGTTTTAGCTATCGTAAGGTAAAAACCCGACATATTTATTTGTGGCGTGGTCTTACGAGATGCTTTTGTTTTCAAAAGGATTTTTGAAACTTTAATAATCAACTTGAGTGTGATTTTCTCACACTAGTATTCCAGACTGACTCGGGTGTTATTTAACTGTAATGCTTGGGTCAGACCGAGTATTATAGGATACATGATATGATGCTGTGGAGCTCTGGAGACGAGCTGGATGACGATACGTACTTTCGTATTTGTTTTATATATATATTCCGCTGTGTTGAGTAGTTGTGTATCCAGTTGTATGTTATTGATGTTGAACTATGATTGATGTACTCTAATGATGTAATATATAAAACAGATATAGTTTTCTTTTGTGTAAAGACATGTTATTATATATATTATATTTTATTCCGTTGTGTTGGTTAGATTCTGTTGTTATTTTCTGTTTTCTCTTCTTCTACCTCTTCTTATTTAACCCAAATGGTTCGTATTTCTGTGCCACTTGAGTTGATTGATGTAGAATTGTGTTGACTCAAGGGGGTACGGATTTGCGGGTTGGTACCAAAGCTTAGGTTGGTGATAACCTTGGCTCTGGTTGGAATTACTCAGAGAATAGAGTCCGTAGTACTCTAGAATGAGTTTGAGAGTATTACTAGATATGACCGCGTATTTGTTAGTGAATATAATTTTTTTTATATTGCGTTGATTATTGGTTGAGTGTTTATGGATTCTGGTCGATATATGGAACGTCATGTTATCGATAGAGGTTTCTAAACTCTTAAACTAGATAAACCGACACAGTATTGTTTTAAATAGGGTAAATGAGATAATTTTACCTAAATTATTTTTATATATTAAGGAAATGATTTTTCGTTTATTATAGTTATATATGGATGCTTGGTTGTTTGGAATGATAACATTAAATTATTATTATTATTATTAACTCCTCTTTTCCATGACTCAAGGATCTAACGAGCTAAGTGCGGAAACTACCTAACGACCTAAAGCATGAGCGGGCTAACAGATACGACCTAGCGGCCTAAAGCATTAAGTGGCTCAGCAAGGACTGCGACCTAACGAGCTAATGGTCCAGCGAGTTAATGAGATAAAGCATGAGCGAGCTAACAGATACGACCTAGCGGCCTAAAGCATAAAGTGACTCAGCAAGGACTGCGACCTAACGAGCTAATGGTTCAACGAGTTAATGAGATAAAGCATCTAACGAGCTAACAAGAGCAGCAAGGTCAGCGACCTAATGACCTAACGACCTAAAGACCCCTAACGACCTAGCGACCTAACAACCTTACGGGTTAAGACAGAGTAAGGCCGCGTGCATACTACCTCTTCATTAGGTCGCTCGCGACCTAAGCCGACCGAGACAACTCCTTATGCCGCAACTTCCTACGCCGCTTCTCCCTAGGTCGCTACGACCTACCAACTTGTTCAAGTGACCAAGTGCAACCCTGTTAAGCCGTAACCCATGCTCCCTAGGTCGCTCACGACTTACGACCTATCCCTAGGTCGCTCACGACCTATGACTTGTCCAAATTTCTCCCTATAAATACCCCACCTACTCCAACTGAAAAAGGACTTTGGGCTCACTTCTGGAACACCTACACTTTGCAGTTTTTTCGACTCATCCGACACTTCAAACACGAAAGACACTTCAACAAACTTCAAGAAGAGATCTAATACATTCAACATGAATTTAAAGAATTCTTCTACATCGGAGTTCTAGCTATTTGTCTAAGCAGTGTTGTAATCGAAGATTGTTGTATAAGTTGTAATTGAATCAGCAATAAAGGAGACTAAAGTGGACGTAGGCTTAACTTGAAGCCGAACCACTATGAAACTGTTGTCTCTTTACTTGATTTTCGTTATCTTCTGCTTATCTCTAGTTCCCGTACCAACAGGTGGTGCTTTTACATTTTTACTACTTACACCGGGGTGTTAGCGTTCAATTTTAGCTTTAACATTTTTGGTGCTTTCACTGAGAACATCGAACTCAAGGTGTTTTCATCATTGCTTCGCAAAAGTTTGTTGAAAGAATCTCTCTCAAAACCAGAAGTCTATCAGAGATCATGGCTCCTGGAAGAAAGCGCAGATCTACTAGACCCGGTGATGCCGATGGAAATACTGTCACTTCTCCTTCATTAAGTCAAGCAGCTCCAAGTGTTGGAATTACACGGGCAGAGTTAGATGCTGCAGTGTCTGGGTTATATCAGCAAATGGAAGCCTAGAACACATTAATGCTTGATAGGTTGAATGCCTTGCTCGGAGCTAACCGTCAACCAGTGAATAATGAATTAAACCTTGCTTATGATGTTCATAATCCTGAAGAGAGGAATATTCCTCAAAAGGCAGCTAGCCCTGCCAAAGAATCACCTTCCCAAGCTGGAGGATCAAGACCGCAACCGACTCTCCGCGAACGTTTGTCCAGGCAAACTTCCGAGAAAATGGCTGAAGTCTGTCCCGCAGAGCCTTTAAACGATGAGGAATACCTCTCGGGTATGGTTCGGCAGATTATGGAAGAAAGTATGCAAAGGGAAGAAGGTGAAAAAGAGTGGGGGTTCGCTCCAAGCAAAACTCCGTTCACTGAAGGATTCTGAAGGCGGAATTCCCAAGGAAGCTTGTTCCCCCACCATTCCGGTTTATAAGGGAACAAGCGATCCGAACCAATTCCTATATAAGTATGACTGGCACATGATTGGTGCTAGAGCATCGCATGAGATCAAATGCCGGTAATTTCCGGTATACTTGGAAGGAGTGGCTCTAATCTGGTTTACAAAGCTACCGGTCCGATCTGTAGACTAGTTCTCCGGTTTAACTCGGAGGTTTAAAGAACAATTTAGGTTGTATGCTTCATAGGCGAAGGACATAATGTCATTGTCCAGCCTGTAGTAGAATCCCGAAGAATCTATTAGATCTTTTTTAAACCGCTTCAACATAGCCTTGGCTGAAGTCAACAATGCAGAGCCACGAATGGTTTTGACATACTTAATGAGGGCTATCGACAAATCGAGTAAGTTTGGGAAATGGTTGAAGATGAGGGAACCAAACTCGCTTGAGAAATTCTACAAGAAAGCCGACGTGTTCATGCGCTTGGAAAGCCTTCCTGCGTCGGCGAAAGTAGCATTGACGGAGGTTAAGAATAACACTACTGCTCCTACCAAAAAGGAATCTAGAAGTCAGAAGAGAGAGAATAACAGTGGGAAGAAGCAGAAGGATGTGAAGAAACCTCGCTTCTTAAAACCTTCAGATTTCACCCCTTTAACTGATACTCTGAAGAATATCTTTTTCGCTACCAAAGATGTCGTGGAATATCCTAAACCACCTGTGATGAAGCTTGGGAAAAAGGCTGTTCAAAGTGGGAGATTTTGCGGTTTCATAATCAACCCGGTCATGATACTAACGAATGTCGCCATTTGAAAAGTTTGATTGAAGAACTGCTGAGAGAAAACAAGCTGTAGCAATATGTTAAGAGGAATAGGAACAACCCAACTTCATCTACTGAGGGCCAGCAACTTCCTGCTCATCCATCTGGATCGGGTGAGAGGACTACCGCACATGAATCAGAGAGGCCTATTATTAATGTGATCACGGGAGGTCCTCACCCGGCATGCAGAAGATGGGGCGAGATGGAAAGATAGGCTCGTGCTTTGAAATATGCCCCAGCAGAAGAAAATGTTTTTGTGTTGGAAGACGCTGCACCTTTGAAGCGGCAAAAAACTTTTAATGATGACATTGTGTTCAGGGCCAGGGACTCTATGGGTGTTGAAGCTGCTACCATGGATCCCTTGGTCATCTCTGCTGGTATCGGACCTGCTATTGTAAGAAGGGTGCTTGTTGACTGCGGCGCCTCTTGCAATATCCTCTTCAAAAAGACATTCGATCAAATGAAGATTCCTATGACTGATGTTCAAGCTTTACCGTAGAAGATTGCTGGATTCACTGGGGAACCAAAGCAGCCAATTGGAACTATTGATTTGTTTGTGGAGCTTGGAGAGGGGAAGAAAAAGGTGGTTCGGAAGCAAACTTTTGTGATTGTTGACGGATTTTCTGCTTACAATGCCTTCCTAGGCCGGCCAACTCTTGCAGCATTTAAGGCAATTCTCGCCCCGTGGTGCCTCACTATGAAGTTCCCCCCGGATAATGGCGTCGGTGTTATTAGAGGGGATCAGAATGCTGTGCCAGAATGTTATCTTATAGAGTTGCGCGAAGCAAGGAAGAGAGAGATGGGAAAGGATGCGGCAGCTCCACTCCGCATCAAAAAACCAACCTTGTAGCAATTATAGGGTGGACCTTGCACTGGCGAGCATCGTGGTGCACGAAAAGAAATGGATCCCAGAAAAGCTAGTACATGGGAGAATAGAGTGGTGCCAGTGGAAGTAACGGTGCCAGTACCTGTTGACCCGAATGACCCAAACAAGGTGTTGAATGTGGGTTCTCAACTTAGTGTGACGGTTCAAAATATTTTGATATCATTCTTGGAAGCAAATCTGGATGTATTCGCTTAGAGTCATGCCGATATGTATAGAATATCTCCAAAAATCGCAGTACACACTCTGAATATTGATCCGAAATTTACGCCTGTGAAGCAGAAAAGAAGAACCCATGGTCCGGAAAGGTCAGCAGCATTAAAAGAAGAAGTAGATCGGCTCGTGGAGAATGGTTTCATCAGAGAGTCCACTTATCCAAATTGGGTTTCTAATCCTATGCTGGTTAAAAAAGAAAATGGAAAGTGGAGAGTATGCATCGACTTTTCAGATTTAAACAAAGCCTGCCCCAAAGACTGCTTCCCGTTACCCAGGATTGATCAGTTGGTGGATAGAACAGCCGGGCATGAATTTTTATCTTTCATGGATGCTTACTCTAGATATAACCAAATCATGATGCATGAGCCAGATCAGGAGGACACGAGCTTCATCACCGATGTCGGTCTTTACTGCTACAGAGTTATGCCCTTTGGACTGAAAAATGCGGGGGCACCTTACCAAAGACTTGTTAATGCTATGTTCAAGCCACAGATTGGCAAAACTATGGAAGTTTACGTTGGTGATATGTTGGTAAAGTCAAAGAAGGCAGTGGACCATATGGATCACTTGGCAGAAATGTTCGCAATCCTCCGAAAATATGGAATGAAGCTTAATCCTTTGAAATGTTCATTCGGGTAGAGTCCGGGAAATTCTTGAGTTTCATTGTGAGTGCTAGGGGCATCGAAGCTAATCTTGCTCAAATTACTACTCTGAGAGAAGTCAAAGCCCTTAGGACAAAGAAGGAATTGCAGAGCCTCAATGGGAAAATTGCTGCTTTGAGTCGGTTTATTTCTAAGGCCACGGATAAATGCATTCCATTCTTTGATGCTTTGAAGAAAGGAAAGAAAAACTTTAAATGGACTCTGGAATGTCAGAGAGCTTTCGATGAACTAATTTGTCACATGGAAGCGCCTCCAATACTTTCTAAGCCCGGCAACGGTGAAGATCTTTTCATATATTTAGCAGTTTCGTCTCATGCCCTCAGTGCAGCATTAGTACGGGAAGATGCAAAAGTTCAGCGCCCAGTCTACTACATCAGCAAGAGATTCACTGGGGCAGAGATGAATTATTCAAAGTTAGAAAAACTCGCCTATTTCCTACTGATAGCTTCCAGAAAGTTGAGGCCATATTTTCAAGCTCATTCTATCAAAGTCCTCACTGATCAGCCTCTAAAGCAAGTCCTATTTCGCCCTGAGACTTCGGGTCGTCTTCTGAAGTGGAATATTGAACTCAGCCAATATAATATCACTTACCATCCCCGAAGAGCAATCAATGGACAAGCTTTAGCAGATTTCATTACAGAATACACAGATAAAGGTGACAGCAAGGAAGAAGTTACTGATGACATCTCGGCCCGATGGAAATTATATGTTGATGGCATAAGAAACGACTATTGTTCTGGAGCTGGGGTCGTGCTTGAAACCGCCGAAGGGCGATCATTGTGCTACGCACTGAGATTGGAATTTCCTTCGACAAATAATGAAGCAGAATATGAAGCTCTTATTGTCGCCCTTGAAGATTGCTAAAGAACTGAATATCAAAGCGCTGCAGATCTTCAGTAATTCCTAGCTTATTGTATGCCAAATCAAGAAAGAGTTTCAAACAAAAGAAGGAAATCTGCCTGCTTACTTGTTAAGGGCCTAGGAACTTCTTGATGATCTCGATCATTATGCCATAAGTCATATACCCCGGAAAGCGAACATGAAGGCAGATTCTCTCGCAAAGTATGCAAGCACTGGCGAAGCTCAATTACTGAGATTGGTTCCTGTGGAAGTCTTGTCAGCACCAAGTACTGATGAGATGGATATTGACTGGATCATGACTGTTTCTCAAGAGCAGGAGTCGTGGATGACTCCAATCAAGTAATATCTACTTAACGGCTCCCTTCCATAAAATTCAAAGGAGCGTCAGAAGCTGTTAAGGAAAGCCTCAAGATATGTAATTCAAGATGGTCGGTTTACAGACAGGGATTCTCAATGCCATTACTCCGATGTGTAACTAAGGAAAAGGCTAAGACAATTTTAGCTGAAGTGCACGGAGGAGAGTGTGGGGCGCATTCAGGCGGTCAAACTCTAGCAAAGAAAATTCTCCGGTATGGGTATTTTTGGCCAGGCATTAATCGTGGTGCTGCTAGCTACGCCCGAAAGTGTGACCGATGCCAGAGGTTTGCAAAAATCTCAAGAGCACCTTCCACCGAGCTAACGCAGATGGTCAGTCCACGGCCATTTGCTATTTGGGGAATAGATCTCATCGGGCCTTTGCCAACTGCCAAGTCCGGAATCAGATATGCCATTGTTGTTGTTGATTATTTCACTAAATGGGCTGAATTTGAACCATTAGCTACTATTACCTATAAAAAGATGATAAACTTTGTGACTAAGAATATCATTTGCAGGTATGGTGTGCCTCAAAAGATAATCACAGA
The DNA here is from genome assembly GCA_030765085.1 of Allium cepa. Classification (NCBI taxonomy): domain Eukaryota; kingdom Viridiplantae; phylum Streptophyta; class Magnoliopsida; order Asparagales; family Amaryllidaceae; genus Allium; species Allium cepa. The sequence continues at coordinate 674,016,567 of CM060940.1, forward strand.
CAATGGTACCCAATTCGAAAGCGAAGAGTTCTAGGATTTTTGCAAATGATTCATGATCCAAAAAAGCTTCTCAGCAGTGGCTCATCCGCAAGCAAACGTGCAAGTGGAAGCAGTAAACAAAATTATCAAGTCAACCATCAAAAAACAGCTGGAAAAAGCAAAAGGTGGTTGGGTCGATAAGCTGCCACTAGCACTATGGGCATACAGAACTACCCACAAAACTACGACTGGGCACACTCCATTCTCATTAGCATATGGATCAGAAGCAATGATTCCAGTGGAAATAGAGGTTCCCTCACACATAAGAATTCATTTCAACCAAGCTGAAAATGAAAACTTGCAACTTGAAGTACTTGACTTCCTTGATGAAACAAGGAAGATGCACAACTCAGAATTGCAACTCATCAGCAAAGGATTGCCAGGCACTTCAATTCCAAAGTTCACCAACGCAGCTTTGATATTGGGGATCTAGTCTTGAAAAGGATCATGATAGCAACAGGAGTGTTTGTGCCAAACTGGGAAGGGTCGTATGTCATAGGTAAAAAACTTCTTGATGGCACTTTCAAACTAACAACTGTCGAAGGAGATCCAATTCCAAGAGCTTGGAACAGCAATCACTTGCGTCCATATTTTACTTAAAAGCTTTGCTTAAATTTTTAAATGATTACGGATGTATGATTCTTGTATTGCAAGCTATTGTAAAACTAGTGCAAATGAATAATAAGAACTATAAAGTGGATGTAGGCCCAGTTCTTGGCCGAACCACTATAAATCTTGTGTTCTCTACTATTATAAAATGCATGTTTTGTCTCGATGTGTAAATACTTTAAATGTATTGCTAAAATGTCGATTTAACATTGCAGGCCATTAAAACAAAGCTTACCCATCACAAGGCCAAGCGATCCCTGAAATCACTCAATAAAAAAATGTCAAGCCACAAAAATTCCAGAGTCCAAATCCTATATAAGGAGTAATTCATGCAAACAGTCAGTGATTCCGCCGGACTCGCTTAACACTGAAGTGCACTTCTTTGGATAAGACAAACTACTTGCAAAAGAAAGGAACATGTGCTTGGAAATGATAACAGGGAATCGCTAATGAGAAAATGACGAACAGACAAGGGCGAGCAGACAGAAAACAGCCAAAAAGGAGTCCCGTCTCTCAACAAAAAGGTTGGTGGAACCACCGGAGGGGCACCTTCCCAAAGCGAAGGTACCAGGACCTTGCTAGCTGATTGCGATCGTTTGTGCAAACCAACATCCGGTTGGATAGCTTGCGTCTGCCCCGTGGATCTACTTAACCATGAGACACAACCTTCATGGCAAGCCAACCTCCCTAAAGACCTCTTCGGAGGCAAAAGACCTCTTCGGAGGCATAACTCTTTGGAGGATAAAGACCTCTTCGGAGGCAAAAGACCTCTTTGGAGGCACAAGCCCTCTTCGGAGGCACAACTCTTCGGAGGATAAAGACCTTTTCGGAGGCAAAAGACCTCTTCGGAGGCACAAGCCCTCTTCGGAGGCACAACTCTTCGGAGGATAAAGACTTCTAACGAGGCATGCGAAAAAAGAAAGTTCTCTTCTTAACCAAAAAAGATTGGTGGAATCGCCGAGGGCCCTTGTTAACTAGTTGCAATCGTTTGTGCAAACGAACATCCAATTAAGTAACTTGCATCCGCCCGTGAATCCATTCAACCATGAGAAAGTAACTTACAGGCAATCAAATAAAGACCTCTTCGGAGGCACAAGACCTCTTCGGAGGCACAAGACCTCTCCCGAGGAACCACAAGCCCTCTTCGAAGGCACTCGCCTTCACCAAAGAACACCTACCCTCTTCGGAGGTAGAAGACCTCTCCCGAGGCACCACAAGGTCTCTTCGGAGGCACAAGACCTCTTCCGAGGCACGTTCCAAGAAAAGCACTTTCAAGCGAACGAAGCAAAAAAGCCCTCCAACGAGGCACAACAAAAAAGAAAAGAAAAGAAAAAAAAAAGCCCTCTTCGGAGGCACACTGCAGCTCTTAAGGGAAGACCAATTTCCTCATCTTGAAAATATTCTTCCCCAGAAGTTGTAGTGCCAATTCAAAGCCTTCTTTGGAAACTCGCTTCACCGCGTAGGAGAATCTACTTGTTAAAAATAAAAGTGACTATTTCCGAAAGTGAAGTGTAAAAAATTTTTCAAACAAAAGAATGAGAAGACTTCTCCAGTACAAGGCACACTCTACTAAAGCCGAGTAACATTTCCTCAAAATGGAAAAATTATTCTCTAAAGAAAGAGTGCAAGCCTTCTCAAAATGGAAGAGTCGTTCTCGAACTTAAGAGTACAAGTCTTCTTGAAACAGAAGAATTGTTCTCCAACTTAAGAGTACAAGTCTTCTCGAAACAGAAGAATTGTTCTCTAACTTAAGAGTACAAGTCTTCTCGAAGCAGAAGAACTATTCTCCAAAGTTTTACCAAGTAAAAGAAATTGCAATAAGCCGTGGTATGGGGGCAATACAATATAGCTACATTAATAAAAGCAACGCTCAAGTAACATACCACAAACTTATTGCAATAACACACAAAGAAAATGAAGAAACTTGTGCAAAGATAAGGAATAAATGAATTCACAAATACAGTCAAAAGATTGTACAAGTAAGAAGAATTATTTTATTCCATACTATAAAAAAATTATACATGTGCAGGTTTCAAAAGAGCAGGGACCGGTACCCGCACAAATTCCGGTCAATACAAGCTTTTATGTACAAACAAAAAGCAAAACAAGAAGGGTAGAGCAAGACTCATTATTTCTTCTTCCCGCCACCTTTAGAGCCCTCGCCTGGCCTAATGGTTAACTTTGGGAACCGGCCTGGACGAGTCGGGGAAGAAGGAGATAGAGGTGCAGCTGGGTCTACTTCCGCCTTCTCTTCGCTAGCAGAAGTGCTTTTCCTTCTCTTCTTTGAAATTGCACGCTTCCCCTTCTTCCTTGAAGAAGACTCGCTGCCCGAAGTGATAAGTGCAGACAGTTTTGTGTCATCATGAAATTGCTCCGGAGTCTTTTCACCTTCTTCAAATTCCTCAGCCTTATGCTCTTGCGAAGCTGCCGGGTCATCCAAGCCTTGAAGAGCTTCTATTAATTCTTCTTGCGACACCGGTTGAGAAGCAGAAGGAGGCGTAACTTGAAGAGATGGAGGTGGAACAGCTGGAAGAGGAGAAGTCTGTGCGGCACTTGGCGTTTTGACTACAGAAGAAGAGAAGTTAAAATCAGTATTCCTCGCAAAGAGAGGAGATAGTGGTGCATCAAGGCTTAAGTAATAATCAAAAAGTTCATCAAGTTCATATGAAGTGAACAAGTAGTCCACTTGAGCTAAATTAACGTTGAAGTTACCTGGAGAAGTTCGCTTTATCACGTCAACTTCAAAGCCTTGTTCTTCAGCACTCTCTTGAGCCTCATCTCCAGTATGAGTAGTTACAACTTCAATGTCAGCTTTGGCAGGAGGCGGAGAATGGGAACTGGAGCCAACGATATCAATGTCGGACGAAACCGAAGGAAGAGTCGGGTCAGTCAAATGTGCCTTCCCTAAATGTTCTCCTTCCACCGTCCCGGCTCGCTCTCTAGCAAGTTGCTCCTTCCCCCTAGCAAGAGCGGTGCATGCATCATCATCCAGATAGTGCGCCTCAAGATCTGCCTCGGCATAGCCAGCGCCTCCAAGCATATCAAGTGCGGCTTCCCACACTTCGGCCAAGGTAATCTCATACTTCGGGCCTAAAAACGAAAGGCTGTCATGCCCCAAGACACTATTTATATAAAACTCGAATAAGGTAGAGCTGATGTTGACCTTGGTGGCTTCATGAGATTCTTCGGCTGCTGCTTTGCCGGCGATAGCTTCATCACACTCTTTTTCAGCTTCAGAAAGTCGAGCTCTTAACATTTCAATCTCTATGTTTTGGGAGCTAGTTTTTTCTCGCAACTGAGCAACATCAGTTCGGTAGCATTCTACAACTTTCTGCTGTGCTTCGAATTTGGCTTCAACGTCTCTTTGCCCGGCATGAGCATCTCTCACCTATTTTTGAAGCATCTCTTCCTTTTGAGTATAGGAAGTGGAAGAAATGGCAAGCTCTTCTTTGAGTTTTTTAATTTCCGCTTCAAGCTTCTCATTGTAAGCGGTGATGTTTTTCATCTCTACATCATGATGGTCGAGAGTTTTCTTCCACTCGGACTTATCGCTCTCCATGGTTAACATAGCCTCAAGATTCAAGCGATTCAGCCTTTGAAGCTCGTCAACTAGCTTTTGCCATTCCAGCATTCTCTCAATATCAAGTTTAACAGCGTCGAGATTCCTTAGCATGGCTTGCTTGTCAATAGGAATCAAGTCCAAATCGAAGCGCACTCCTTTTAAACACCAGTGTGGAAACCGTCTTTGGAGTGCAGGAGGTGCATTCTCGATTTGATACGGAGGCCTGTTGATGATTGTTTGAATATCAGGTCCTTGAAGGGCAGGAGAGCTGGAAGGGATTTCCAAAGAGATAGGAGCAGCAGGCTTTTCAGAAATTGCAAGTGCCGGCCTTTCGCTAAGCTTGGCCCATTTACTTAGATCTTCAGCGATGTGACTTTTCCCTTTGTAATCATGAGATTTTCTTTTGTGGGAATCATCACCTCTCTAGGAAGAATCATGTCGTTCATAACTTCTCCTATAGCGCTCCTCATAAGCCCGCCTCTCGCGAGCTTTTCTTGCGGCTCTTTCATCATCAGTTTCCCTTGGGGTAGGAAGATACCGCTTGGGATCATAAGAGTCGCGTCTTCCATAGCGCTGAAAATCATCATAGTATGAACCGCTACGTCCCATTGGAGAGCCTGAAAATGAAGAAGGGACAAGTTCAGAAATCTTCAAATTAAAAAAAAGTTAAGTGCACAAAGTTGCTGAAATCCTAAGTATGTGTGGCGTGTGAACTACGCGCATCAAGCTACAAACCACTCTTCGGCTTAAGAGTTATCTCTTAAGTTGATGGAATTTTTTGCAAAACTGATGTCACTTCAACTGCTGGAGAAGCAAGTTTAGAAGCGGTAGAATCATCCTTGAAGAGTTCATGTGAAGTAACCATCAAGTCGCTCAATCCCTCAAAAGTGTCGTCACCGTCACGCCTAATGTGACTCTTTCTCTCAGCTCCTGCATCAGCAGCCTTCCCGGAATGTTGAGGAGCTTCCTCTTCTTCAATAACCGGGGAAGTGCAAATTTGTCGGATGACCCCGCAACGTCAATGGAAGCAGAACATTTCACCAATGAAGCCTCAGCAGTAGGTTCCTTCGGTGTAAGTTCTTCGGCGGAAATTAGGGCATCTGGGGTCTCTGCTTGAGAACCAGGGGCATCATGAATCTGGGTAGATCGGGAACAATGCAAAAGTCCGAGTTGATGCAAAAATTCATCCTTCAGCAAAAATTTAATGCTTCTTTCCTCAATCGCCACAACACTTAGTCTTTCAAAAGTCGGCTTATGGATGGAATCTTTAGAAAGAGGAGGAAGTGCTGTAAAAGTAAAGAATGAAGTTAGCACTTAACAACTCGGATTTTGGAAAGTTCAGAAACGGAATGAACAGAGATAGGCAAGCTTACTTCCTACTCTCCAAGTGCTGTAGAATCCTGGGGGGCAACGGACGAAGAAAAATTGGTTTAGAAACCCGTGGACGCTTTCGGGAAGATCGGTGATCAATTTACGTTTCCTTGCGCTTCTCACAAGCATGATGGAAGGATGGTCTTTGTTCTTCGCAAATGTGCATAAGTAATAAATTTCTTCAAAGCTCGGAAGACGGTCGAGTGTCCTCCTGAACAGTACACACAGTCCCATCAAGATGGCGTAGCCATTGGGGTGCAACTGAAAGGGAGAGACAGTCAATCGGAGAAGGAGCCGTCGAAGAAAATCGTTAAAAGGAGGAATGGCTCCACTCAAGCACATCTGACGATTAACTGCGATGAAACCAAGAGGTGGCCTGTCAGCAATATCGTTTACCCTAGGAAGCAAAGCATCAGCCTCAGCAATACCAAACTGAATACATAATTGGTTGAACACCCGTTGATTCAGAGTAGTTGGAGTTCTTTCCGGGGGATCATCCAAGGGGTTAGCTATTGGGAAGACTTCTTCAGCTTGTCCTACTATCTCTTCTTGAGAAGTTATTCTACACAAGGAACTAGATATTCAAATATGAAGGTGCACGTTTCCTAAATGTGTGGAGTGTTGTGCAAAACTAATAAAATGACAAGAAAATATAACTGGAATTAAATTAATAGGCATTTGTCAATTATAAAATTTCAGGGCTTGTTATTTTAGGACCAAGTACAAGTGCAATGTTGATGCAAACAAATCAGCTTTAGTTGATTAATTTTTGCTTTGCTTTAATACTTCACTTGAATTTGTTGATTCATAGCACTTCATTCGTATAATTTCTTTAAGTTGATTATTCTTTATCGACTAATCTGTCATTCGATGTGGGCAATCAGTGGCAGTATATTCGCCCTAGTTTTTTGCAAATGTTGTATTTAGCAGGTTGTTAGCATTAAAAGTCAATATAATCGGTAAAGAAGTGCAACGATTTCAGGCAAGTTATCTCGACAGTTCAAGTTGAGGATTCAAGTTAAGTGCTGTCATATTTTTGCAAGTAATCAAGCTCAAGCGACGTAGCATGGGTCGAAGTTCCATTAAGTCGTTCTGTTCAAGTCAAAAAGTTCATTATTCATGCTCCTACAAATTAAAGTTATGCTTCAAGACAAGGAAGTACATTTTATCTGAGTATTAGCTCGGCCGCGACCTAAAACTTATGTCGCAAGGAGTTGAGTCGCTGATTTGTTAAGTCGCTTGGCTTCTCTTAGATCGCAAGGGTTTTTAGGCTGTTCGATTGCTTAGGTCGCAAATTAGTAGGTCGTTCGGCTTCTTTTAAATCACGAGGGTTCTTAAGTCGTTTGATCCACTAGGTCGCTCCTGGAGTAGCTCAACGATCTCAAGTTATCCCCCATCAAAAATCGTAAGTCTCACACTCCATTCACACACTGCCACGTGTTCGTCTCCCCGCCTCACCAGAAATACAACGGCATAACCTAAAACCCATTTACCCGTTAAGGATCTCCTCATCTCCTCCAAACTCACAAACCAGTTAACTTGAGACACTATAACCCATCATCTTCTCCTCGCATCATCAAAAATCACCTGAAACCGTATCAAGACCCCTCAAGTCCATCAGAAATTGATCGTAACATGATTCACGATGAAGCGCGGCATATGAAATTGGATTGGAGAAGAAAAATGGGGAATCCAGATTCGTGATTTAATGGTGATCATGGATTGGACAGAAAACGGATCCACTTACGTGATGAAATAGTAAAGATGATCGGCGAGATCGGCGACCGGTAAGTTCGAGCTTGTCTTTGAAGGTTCAGAAGGTTCTTCAATGACGGTTTTGAAAGTTGGAGCAAGTAAAGAGAAGAAGGGGCAATGTGCGACCTATATACTGGGGTAGTGGAATCTAAATCGCTGCACACGACCTAACTCCCCCGTTAAGTCGCTCACGACCTAACAACTCAGTAAGGAGCGAGTTAAGAAGTATCGAAGCACACGACCTAGTCTCTAGGCGTATGCTTCAAGGGGCAAGTGTTAACTCAACGACCTAACGACCTAAAGCATAAGCGAGCTAATAGATACGACTTAGCGGCCTAGAGCATAAAGTGGCTCAGCAAGGACTGCGACCTAACGAGCTAATGGTCCAACGAGTTAATGAGATAAAGCATGAGCGAGCAAACAGATACGACTTAGCGGCCTAAAGCATAAAGTGACTCAGCAAGGACTGTGACCTAACGGGCTAATGGTCCAGCGAGTTAATGAGATAAAGCATCTAACGAGCTAACAAGAGCAACAAGTTAAGCGACCTAATGACCTAACGACCTAAAGACCCCTAACGACCTAGCGACCTAACGGGTTAAGACAAAGTAAGGCCGCGTGCATAGTACCTCTTCATTAGGTCGCTCGCGACCTAAGCCGACCGAGACAACTCCTTATGCCGCAACTTCCTATGCCGCTTCTCCCTAGGTCGCTACGACCTACCAACTTGTTCAAGTGACCAAGTGCAACCCTGTTAAGCCATAACCCATGCTCCCTAGGTCGCTCACGACTTACGACCTATCCCTAGGTCACTCACGACCTACGACTTGTCCAGATTTCTCCCTATAAATACCCCACCTACTCCAACTGAAAAAGGACTTTGGGCTCACTTCTGGAACACCTACACTTCGCAGTTTTTTCGACTCATCCGACACTTCAAATACGAAAGACACTTCAACGAACTTCAAGAAGAGATCTAATACATTCAACATGAATTTAAAGAATTCTTCTACATTGGAGTTATAGCTATTTGTCTAAGCGGTGTTGTAATCGGAGATTGTTGTATAAGTTGTAATTGAATCAGCAATAAAGGAGATTAAAGTGGACGTAGGCTTAACTTGAAGCCGAACCACTATAAAACTGTTGTCTCTTTACTTGATTTTCTGTTATCTTCTGCTTATCTCTAGTTCCCATACCAACGGGTGGTGCTTTCACATTTTTACTACTTACATCGGGGTGTTAGCGTTCAATTTTAGCATTAACAATTATTAATGTGTAAAATTGAATAAGAAATTGGAATAATAACCAAGATTAAGGAATAAGTTAATAAATTAATGGCATTTGTAAATTTGATTCATAATTGATTAAGGAATTGAAACCATAATTCAAAACTAAGAAACCAATTTGTATACAAATGAAATTTGTAAATGTAAGCTATAAATGTGAATTATAGTGTGATTAATAATTAGAATAAGGTAAAATTCCAAAGTAATGTGTGAAAATAAATTTAAAGAGTTTGGAATTTGAAAATTTGGGAATTTCAATTCCTTTAAATTTGAAAATGATTCCCAAAGATTGGGAAAAATTATATATATGTGAGAAATATTTTTGAATCGGATTTGAAATCTAGAGAGATTTGAAAATTTAAATATTTGAAGGGTTTTAAAGGAGATAAAAGCATTGAACTCTTACGGTCGCTGGAAAATAACTTCGGTGATGACTGCAGCATCATCGATGTTCATTTTCAAGTTTCCAAGAGAGAAATTGCTACCAAATTGTTTTGCATTGAAATTGTTTGCAAAACTGGGTGGGTATTGAAATTCAAAGAGAAAAATTGAATTTATCAAAGGATTTTGGATATAAATAATTTCAAAAGGGATTCTGAAATACTTATGTGATTATTGAAAACTCTCATATCGGTTTAAAGAATTTTGGGATGTTTAAGCAATAGTTTAAAACTCTGGAAATAAACTGGAATGCTTAAAGAATAAATTTGGAAACTTATATAAGTTTGAAATTTGTTTAGAATAGAAATTTGACTTAGGAAGAATTGATATTAATAAGTGAGTAGCTTATAAAAATTTAAAAGGAAATTGAAATTGCATGTTGAACTTAAATTTGAAAAAAAAAATTAGTTAAGTTGGATTAAATAAACAAATTTTAAGACTAAAATTTATAAGTAACTGATTAGTTACTATGGTATGCAAATGTAATGAAATTCAATATTGGATGATGTTTGATTGAAAATTTGTATAAAAATAAGTCCAGAATTAGTTCAAATGGACTGAAAATAATTAATGTTTGGAAATAAATTAATTGGTTGAAAATGAATTAGAGAATGAATAAATGAATTTTGAATTGTAAGTGAATGAACTGAAAATTGGATATTCGAATGATATTAAATGGAATTAAGTCCTTGCTTAATGAAAATTCAAAGGAATGGTATGTAACAAGATTTAACTAGGGTTAAGTTAAATTAAATAAAATTGAATTGGAGTAAAATTCAATTGAGTTATGGATGATATAAAATGGAATTAAATTCTTACCTGAATATATGGAAGTAAGTTGGATAAGAAATAAGTTGGAATATATAATTTAGAATAACTTATAAAAAAAATTAAAAATCCTTAGAATAAATTATACTTGGGCTATAAATAAGCGTAAATCTTGAGTTAAAAGTAAAAGATGAATATATTCAAGCCTAGAATGAATGGAAATGTGTAAAATAATAGGTTGTGACTTATAAATTTTGAAAGTGGGATAAAACCCAAAATAAATAATTTTGATGAATTGGAAAATAAACGGAAATCCAAACTTGAATTATAAAATAAATTACATTTAAGAAATTTAATGAAGAGATTTTGAGATAAAAAAATCAAGTATTGAATTTAAACCAGGGGAGAACTAATTAGATAATAAATTAGTTGATGAAATTTGGAAATGGAACTTGAAATTATTAACTTAGAATTGAATTGTGAATAGATAATAGAGTTTGGAAATAAAGCTTGAGTTATAAATAGAAATTCAACTTAGAATTGTAAGTGAATTAAATATGAATTGAATTTGTATGAAATTGGATTAAAATAAAACGATTTGAGATGGAAATAAATCCAATTCGAGTATGAATAAATTAAAACGGGAATGAAGTTAAGTTATGAAATGGTGGTGAATTGAAGTAAATTAACTTAAGTTTAAAATTAATAGAAGCATGGGATGTTGTCAAGTATGACAAAATGGCTTTGAACAAAACCAATGTGAAACGGGATGGAATGCAATTATATAGTTTGTAAATAAGTTAGATTGGAATGGAATTTATATACATTGAGTTGGAATCAATTTAAATTGGTTATAAAGCATATGTTACTATTTATTCACATAAATGTTGTCGAATTACGTAAGAAAATTGGTCGTTTGACGTAAACAGAAGTAAACAAAATTTTATGAATCAATAACAGTTTAATAAATTGATTTTGAAATCAACTGGAATGAATATGAGTTTGTTTTTCTTAGAATGAATTAAATATAAGCGTATAAGTTGTAAATCACTTAAACTGAATGAAATGGTTTGGAAATTGGGTGTAAGCAATTATAATAAGTACCGGAACCTTATATGCTTATGTAAATTATATAACATGCATTTTATGTGAAATCTATGTGTTGGCTATTTGAATATAAGTGAAATGTTAATAAATTGCATCCATTGAGTACTTACATATTTAAATTGAGCAAGTACAGGTTCAAGGAAGCCGTATGGATGGATTTGATCGCGCTAAATGCTAATTTATAAACCGCTTGCTTAAAAATGCTAAATGAGGTATGCCTACGCAATAAAAATAGAAAATATGAACTGTTTTTGGTTTTTCCGACCGTGTGAGTCAATGTATATATATTTATATCTTTTGTCAAATTGCAAAAGCTCTTCCGTACAAAGGAGAGTCTGCCAAATTTTTTTAGGAATTTTGGGAGGTAGAAAAAATTTTGAAATTTTTTTGGGAAAAAATTAATTAGCGACAAAACGATTTCAAAATTTAAAATTAAAATAAATTAGTGAATGAAACTAATTTAAAATAATGATATGAATCAGTTAAATGGAAGATAAAATTAAATATACAGAGTTGAAGATAAATTGAATTCAAATAGAAATGGGAGAACCAATTTGAATAGAAATAGATCTAAACTAAAAGTGGCGAAGTGAAAATAAATAAAGAAGCGTATTAAATATACTAAACTTAAGAAAGGAATGGTGAATTCTTAATTGAAAATTGATATAACAAATATATTCTAAGTCAATATTCGATGAATAAATATTGGCATTTTGTAAGGATGTCGATAAATGTTTTGAAGGTTGTGATTGGATATTATTGCTAAGTAAGACATGCAGGTATTATAGAGGGAAAAGAGAAATGGGTTTTGATTTCAGAGGATAAATTTAAATTGCTCGACAAAAAGGTATGCGTTTAAATTTTTGTATGAAATTTGATTGGGTTTTTGGATCTTGCCACTTGGCTTTTTGTTTTCTTTTGGAATTTGGGAGCTCATAGAGGCCTTTTGTAGTTGTACCGAGCTAGCCGCGCAAAAAGGAGACGCTGGTGAAATTTTTCAGAAATTTAAGGAGTTATAAAATATTTGAGAAAATTTTGGTAATTCAAAATTTGGTTTTAAATTGGAACTTGAATGATTAAGAAAATAGTATTGTTTGCAAAATTATAGGAGAGTTTGAGAAGTTAATAAAAATGGTAATGGGTCTTTTACAATAAGATAGATTGATAGGATGTTGAATTGTTAGAAACTGTTTAATTTTGGGAAAAAGATAAACGGGTATTGGACCATTCTTCCTAACTAGTAATTTCGGGGACGAAATTCTTTTAAGAGGGGAGGAATGTGACGACCCGGAATTTCCGAGCATTTAAAATCAGAATATTTAATTGATTTTAAATATTTAATAATTAATTTTTAACTTGAATTCAAATATCACTAATTATTTGATAATTAAATTATCGAATTAAATAGTTAGAAGTTGAGCTAAATGTTGAATCTGAAGTTTTAAGCCTGTTGAAAATAATTTGAAGGCTTGTAAAATTTATATTGATAACATTGAAGATAATAGAAGTTGTAAAATTGAAATCAACAGTGGTTTGTGCAGTTTTAAAATTTTATAGTTTAAATTGAATTTAAAAATAGCCTTCCGAGACACAGTCTCGGAATTCGACGAAACCTGTTCCATTGGGTCCGTAATATTGAATTATTATCGGATTCCAAATTTTGTATTGATCGGAATTGTTGTGTGAGTGTACGATAAGTGAACGTGTTGAAAATTAAATAAAACTTTATTTAATCAAATCAGGTCATCGTTCCCTTCTTAAACACGCCATCTCCTTTACTTATCACGTCGCCTCCTTTGCTTCTTATCAGCCGAAACTTTTCGATATAAAATATAAAATAAATATCTATATATGAAAATGGCGACAGTCTTATCCTTTCTTCCTTCTTCTAAAATCGAAATCGAAATCGATCCTTAAAAAAAATCAAGACAGTTCATTGTATAAAATCAATAATGGCCGAATTAAAGCCGATATTTCACTTCGTTCTCCTCCTCACCCTTCAATCTCAAGTTCCCTTCATAATTCCCAAATCGCGGCCTTCCTTCCCTGAACAAAATAAATTCATTCGAATGATCATCGCGAGAGTGGAAGGAGCGGCGTCTTGGGTCGGTGAAGCTAGGGTCGCGTAAAGGTAGTGGTCGAGAGCGGCGACTCGTAGGAATACGAGGCAGCGCCATCGCGATATCGATCTGAGCACGCTCGGGTTTGGGGTTCTTCTGGTTAGAGCACTTAGTCAGCGGCTCGTATAGAGTTGATAGGGCGGTGCAGTGGGGGGGCTCGTGATCTGGAAGGCGAGAATACTCGGCTCAGTGGAGGTGGCGGCGTGGAGGGAGAACTGCAGTGGCATATTGCTAGGGTTTCAGCTCGTTTTTGGTAAGGGAAGTTGAAGCCACTCGAGTTCATATCGCTGTGGCGATGATTGAGAGGCTCGTCATCATTCGATGTCAGAAGGGTGGTGAACGGTGCTCGCAAGTAAGGTATGGTCGAGGTGAGATATTCGATTTTTACTATAAATTTTAAATTAATAGATATGTATAAATTTCTTATTCGATTTGAATATAAGAAGTTTGTGTGAAAATAAAAGTTAAACAGTATTTGATTTTTGATTTAAATATATATATACATATAAATTAGATGCACACGTTACAGTAAGGATAAGTTTACAATAAGGTATATCGATTGTTCAATTTTAAATTGATGATATTTATATATTAGAAAAGAAATATATATATATATACACACACACACACACACACACACTCACCGTAAACCTGCTGCTTAATTTTAAAAAGGGGTATATTAAGGTGACTAACTTGTTTTATCAATTATTTTAGTCACTAAAGATTTTTAAAAGGGGAATTATTAGTTTAGATTAAAATAAATTATTAGTAAATTAAATTCTGTTAATGGTAATAAAATGTGTAGTTAATTAAATTATAAATGGAAATTTAATTTTTCAAATTGACTCAAATGTTGATAAGAAAAATATGTATTGTTTATACAAGGCTATAAACTGGGAACTAAGTCAGAATTGAAGTGGACTACAGATGGAAGCAAATGTGAGTTAATCTCACTCAGCTGAATTTAAATTTAAATGATTAAATTTAAATAATTGGTTGAATGTTTGAATTATTTGATGTGCTATAGTATAGTATATGCTATATCTTGGAATGTTTGATTTCCCGATTATACAGCGAATATATATAAACCCATATATCGTGATATTCCACTTCGATGTGGAATTGGTATTTTTATATTGTGCTAACGTCTGTGGATGCAGGGAAAACAGGTTGGAGGGATCCAACTGGATTCCTCAACATTTATTTAAATTATTTAATGTTCTCTGTTGTGATTATTTGATATTCTATGATGAATTATGTTGGAATATTGAATGCTATGGTTCGATTGAGTATATTTGGGTATAATGAGCTACCAAAAATATATAAATTGGATTTTGGAAAGAAAATAAAAGGAGTAAATTTGTAAGCGAAATAATTATAGAAAATTTGAATAAATTAAGAATGAATTGAAAAGGAATGGAAGTGATATTAAAATACTAATAAATAACTTCGAGTATGAAAAGATTTTGAATAAACAGAAAATTAATTGTAACGACCCGTATTTTACGTGTTGATATAATCGTAGAATTATTAGGTCGTTAGTGTTGTTTACGTCATCCATAGCCTAAGTCGTGTAAAAGATAGCTCGTAAGGAAGTTAACTCGGTTGCATAGGGTCCTTAGATCGGCTCTTGGTTAGGTCGTAGAGTGTTCTTAAGTCGTAGACGACTTAAAGTGGTTGCTTGAGTTAGGGGTTAGCGACCTAGTAGTATTACGAGTTAACGACCTAAGAGTTAGCAGGTTAGAAGAGTTAGCTCGTGTGAAGCTTAGGCCGTATGAGAGTTAGGTTGAGTGGAGCGACCTATAGATGTAACGGCTTAAGTATGTTGAGCGACTTAAGAGTTAGGTCGTGTAGGAGTTAAGTCGTATAGGATTTAGGTCGTGTGGAAGTTAGGCCGGATGAGCGACCTAAGAGGTGAGCGACCTAAGATAGAGGAGCGACTCAAGATAGTACGACCTAGTAGATAACGGGTTAGAGCGACTTAGGTATTTGAGCGACCTATAGGTTTGACCGACCTAAGAAGCTAGCGACCTAAGAGAGTGAGCGACCTAAGGGGTTTAGCGACCTAATAGTAGGTGACTTAAGGGAGTTAGGTCGGGAAGCGACCTAAGATAGGTCACAGTGTGTATTTAGGTCGTAGGCGACCTATGTTGAGGCAGGATGTTTGTGTTAGGTCGTGGGTCGTGGATGTGTTGGGTCGTTAGGTCGTTCTGACGACCTAGAAAGGGACACGGCTTGTTTGTGTTAGGTCGTGCATTTTGCGTAAGGGTTAGGTCGTTGGAGAGTTGAGTCGCGTATGCTTTAGGTCGTAGGTCTGGATAGTTAGGTCGTAGGTCGGGATAGTTAGGTCGCGGACGACCTAAGATTTCAGCCTATAAATAGAGGGCTTTGGCTCACTTTTTGGCACCGGTTTTTGAAGCGACGAAGTGCTGCCATTTTGGAAACTCGACTACAACATTTCTTCATCTTCTTTTCTCCATTCCAATCTAGTTCTAACATCCATCCAAGATCGAAGATCAAGATCAAAGATTCAAGGGCCAAAGTTGAAGATCTTCATCCGTTCGAGTGAGATTTCATCGATTGAAGCGAGATTTTGCCGGATCAAGCCTTGATCTTCGCTGTCCAGATCTGGAGTTGATTGTTTTTGAAGTGTTTGGGTGATTTGGTGAGTGGTAGTTATCTCTCACGCGGACCCAAAGGAGTGTATTGGATTGGTGGTTTGTTGGAGTGTTGTAGATAGTGATTTTATGCATTCTTCCTTAGATCCAAGTGTAGATCCATTACTTATGAAGATGTTTACCTTTGCAAGTTCATTCATCTAGTTGTAGAGACAAAACCCATGATTTATATTTGTTAGATCTATGCTAAAGACCCATGATTCATGTATGTTAGATCTATGCTCATTTATTTACGAAATTGCCATTGTAATTATAAATGCCTATTTAGATCATGTTTGATTACTTGATTTTCTATGTAGATCTTGTTGAATGATTGATTGCTTGGATTAATGTTTGATTTGATTGATTAGTTGATCTATTACTTGACTTGGACAAGTAAGGTCGATGGTGATTCAAAAGCTAAGTGGAAAGGCTCTTGAATGGTGAAAGCTACCTGTAGCATATGAAGCGGATGTGGAAGCTCATATGGATGGATTCGATGATGTGGAACCTTGCCATAATGCGAGAAGGCAAAGCATGATATTGAGATGGGACTTTGCTATGATGTGATGGGGCAAGGCATATGTTGAGATGGGACGGGTCATGATGACGTTCCAAGCACGGGTCATGACGACGTGCGAAGTTATAACGCAGTGATGCGGTCCGAGTTGGGATGGATAATGGTTAGCTTGAGAGGCGCTTGAGCTAGTATGGAAAGAGTCGTCAAGGAGGATGACTAGGAGGCTAAGATCTCATCGTTGTTGAAGGTTCTAGCATACTCAAAGCAAGGGTACGTTGGAACGGGTCACGATGACGTTCCAAGCACGGGTCACGATGACGTGCTAGTACTCTGGGCTGATGCGTTCGGCTTAGGCACGGGTCATGATGACGTGCGGAGTTATGTCTAAAACCGGGGTTACCATTAACCCTTGACAGGTGGTCATTCAACTAACGGTGAAATCAAGGCAAGGATAACAGTGATAGCCAGAGTCATGGATGTTTGGTTGTATTATCATTCGGTCTCAAGAGCGGTGTTTTCTGGGTGCTTATCTGATCTTGGTTTAGGCCTTGGGGGTTTGTATTTGGAAAACATCGTCCTTGGCTCGAGTGATTATTGCTTTACCTTAATTATCTGCTATGTTATGCTTGCTTCTTCTTAGTATGTGTCTGGGGGCTATCACTGTAGAAAGAGGTGGAGTGGGATGGTTTGGTTCCTATTCCTTCTATCCCTTATGCTCTTTTGGTATGTTTGATAGTTGATTTACTGCTCACTAAGACTTTGTCTGACTCAAGGTTTTATGTCTCCTCTTATTACCTTGGGCTGTTCATCCATGTTGGGATGGGCAGACTAGGTAGCAGGTGACAGGTGCTGTTCTTAGAGATCTACGCTGATGATGACGAAGACGAGCAGGAGGCTTTGCATATTAGGTTTCTTACTATATGTACTGGGTGTTCCGCTGTTGTATCTGATTGAGTGTTATGTAGTGAGGCTTTGATGTATGACGATTCATATGTTTGTATAAAACTACTATGATGCTTATATGATGACATTCTGTTATGGAGCTTCACTACATATTTCCCTATTGTATTTTATCCATGCGCTGTGAGTGGTACGATAGAGTTTGCTGTTTTATTTTACCCTGACTATCGTCCATGGCTACCTGGCACGCTTTTCAGCGCACTATTCCCTTGTTTTGGTGCGGGAGTCATGGGCGGTCATCACATTTGGTATCAGAGCTTTGGTTAATCGATTTTTAGCCAACGCTCGCTGACGTAACTGCGTATGAGAGACGTAATTGTATTTTGATGGATGATTACTATATATAATATAGTAGTTTAAAAGGATTTGAACTCCTTATGCAGTTGTTTCTTAAGGTGTTCTAATCATTCTTATTACAGATGTTAAGGATGAGTCGAAGAGGGAGACCAGCTGCAAGGGAAGGATGTGCTGCTGAAGAAGCTGTTGATTATGGAACTATGTTCGAAGCGATGATGACTTCGATCATGAGAAGGATACCAGCTCCAGGGCCATCTGTAGATGTTGGGGTTCAAGTTCAAGCTCCAAGACCAGTGGATTTTGCTAAGCTTTGCAAGGACTATACTTCTCTTGGAGGAAAAGCTTTCTTGGGGACGGAATCGACCATTGAAGTGCAGAGATGGATTGATGCTTGTCGAAGGATTTTTGGTGATTTGGGAATTGAGGATGCAACCAAGAGGAAGCTTGCATCAAGACAGCTTCAGGGAAGAGCTGCTGATTGGTGGAATTCCATCACCATCGATACTCCAGAGGAAGGGATCACTTGGGAGCAATTCCAAGTCAGATTTGAAGCCAAGTTCATCTCTACGGCTCAGAAATCTGTTTTGTTTAAGAGGTTTGTGGAGCTCAAGCAAGGTGGGAGACCAGTTCTTGAGTATATTTCTGAGTTCGAAGCTTTGTCCAAGTATGCCAGATCGTATATTGATTCTCCCTACCAGAAGAACGAGAAGTTTGTGACCGGTTTGGACGCTTATCTTGGAAGGCAGTTAGTGGATCATTTGGACGATCCGTTTGAGAAGCTTGTGGAAAAAGCTCTTAGGCATGAGAGTTTGTTTCCCAGGGAAGGTTCTGTTGTTGCTGTAACCAAGGAAGGGTCTAAGCCACAGCAGGGTGGAAATAAGAAGAGGAAGCAGCAGCAACAGAAGGGAAAGGATGGCCAGAAGAAGTTGAAAGGCGAAGTGACTTGCTACAACTGCCGACAGAAGGGTCATCTCTCCCGGGATTGCAAGAATCCAAAGGTGCAGTTGAAGTGCCACAACTGTGATAAGCTGGGACATATCAAGAAGGACTGTCCAGAACCGAGGAAAGATAGGCAGGTTGTGCAAGCTTATGCTTTGGGAGCTGTGCCGTCGTCTTCAAAAGCTCCTATTGCTGAAGAGAAGGAGAAGAGTGTGGTGGTTCAAGGTACTCTTTCTATTTGTGGTGTTCCAGTTAGAGTGTTGTTTGATACTGGAGCGTCGCATTCTTTTGTTTGTGATGATTTGGTAGGCCGGTTAGGTTTGAAACCGGATATTGTTGATAGGCCATTGGTTGTGACTAATCCAGTTGGGGGTTCGTCATGTTTGTGTGTGATATGCCGTGGCCTAGTTGTGTCGAGTCATGATTGCTCGTTTGTTTGTGATTGCTTTGTTCTGAACTTTACGGGGTTCGGAATTATTTTGGGTATGGACTGGCTTATGAAGTATGCGGCAAGGATTGATTGTGAGAGGCTGGAGGTGACAGTCGGAAATGTGGAAGGGCGAAAGGTTGTGATACGATGTAAGCATGAAGAAGGCGTCTTCATGTAACGACCCTAAATTTTAATTTAATTTAAATTGATAATTTAAATAAATTTTTGAATAAAAAAATTGTAAAATTAAATATAAAGGGAAGCGAGTTTCCCCGAATCAAATAGAAATTATATTAAGTCGTATGAATTTGAAAATTTGTATATATGTGAATATATATGTATGTATTGATTTTTAAATAAATTCTTAAATAAATGATTTTTGAAAAATAAATAATATACTTTAGACACAAGTATAGAAATAAATAAATAAATTGATTTAAATTTAAAAATGATGATAATTTGAGTTATATAAAATATATGTGTACAAAAAGAAATATAAAACAATAATTTTTAAAGTAAAATTTATGATAATTATTTAAACTAAAAATAGAAGTAAGTTTAAAATGCAAGAATAAAGCAAATAAATTTAAGTAAGCAAAATAAAAGTATATATTTTTACATAAATAAACAAATTCATAAATAAGAAACAAAACAAAGTAAGATATATAAACAAAGTAAAATAATTCATACTTAAGATATGAATAAAAATAAGAACATTGATATATAAAACAAAACTAAAAAGAATAAGTATGTAGGCAATATAATATGTACATAAAGTAAAATAAATATCTATTAAACATATAATTAACTCAAACAAAGTACACATAAGAAAATAGGCTGTAAACTGTACATATAACAAAGTACATATAAAATTAACTCAAATAAAAACATAAAGTACTAAGGCAAGAATCAAACAAATAAATGCAAATATCCTAAGTACACAACATTTTATCTCATCAGCCACTAAAAATATTGATCATCTCTAGTATACAACATACTTACATCAGCCTGCATAAAGTATGGAAGGAGGTATGGCAAAAGATCAAAGGACTTAAGCATTAAATGCAAGATCATCATCAGCCTCCATAAACAAATAAAGTATAATACCCTGTAAAAAAAATAATAATGTGTGTACCCTGTCCACTTCACTCTTATACATAACTCCTTATTTTAGTTCGTTCATTCTTAGGTGTATAAAAATGAAATGAACATCATCTTAGAAACTGAAACAAAACTTCAATTCAAACAACTACAAAGCCAAAGATTTAAAGAAAAGATTTCCAGCTTGCAAATTTCAACATGAAAGCATCTTTATCTTTCTTCTTCAAACGGTGAGCAAATCTTTTTTTTTTTAAAACTAAACTTCTTTGATTCTTTTATCTGTGAGTAAACATACACCACAAAGTATTAAGTTAATTTTCCAGTGATAATGTGGTTTGTAGATGTTTGGGTTTGAATATAGTTTCTGACTTGTTATATAACATTTAGTTATTCTCTGTTGAAGTTACAGGATAAAAAAAAGAAAAAAATATTCAACCCAGATTCAAGATATTTTCATCAACCTTTGTTAGGCTTAAAAATTTCCAACAAATCAAGTGGTTTAAACTTAGATTTTGGCATAAAAATGTTGTTTTCTGCATGGTGACAAAGAACAGGTTGTGTAAACTCAGTTTTACAGGAAATATACTAAGATCTGATAAATTCAGATAATTCAAAATATTGATTCATTTGTATAATTTGAATAAGCATCCAATGTTATGATTTTTAAAAGCAAGATGATGATTTTTACTTAAGTAGTTCAAAAACAATTTGAATTTAAAGAAAAATTGCATTTTCCCTATTTCCTGATAAACGATTCAATTAAAATCCTTGAGATTTGGGTTAAAGCTTGTTTGAACCTCTAGGATGATGGGAAAATTGCTAGATAAATTTTCGAATACGTGAAATTGTCGAACGAACCCAAAGTAGGGTTTAAGGACCGTGGGATGAGTATCTGGGTTTTGGGCTCGTGCGCATTCCTCAATGCATCGAGTGTGACCGGACTTTGTGGGAGTGAACTGGAGACGAAGGCGAAGACGATGGCCAAAGTTTCATGATTTTCGGTGGTCAGAGCTCGGAGAACGTGGTGATGACAGGTATGGGAGGAGATGGGTTTGAGCGTTCCAGGTTTTGGGTCGAATTCATTTTTCGAAGAACAACGATGTTTAGGTGGATGGTAATAGAATGTAGGGGTGGTGCGCGATTTGCTGGCGATGAGGGAGTTCATCGGAGTTGCCCCGATGGTGGTGCACGTGCACAGTGGCACGGTGTATTGTTTGGGTTTAACTGTTGGGTTGTTGGGAGAAGAAGGGTGGAAGCTCGAAGTTTACTTCGGGTACGTGATGTTTTGGCTCGAAGCAGGAATTTGGTTTTAAGTGAAATACTTATAAATTTTTTTTTATTAAATTCTGGGTCACTCGGGTAGATTTCTGGAAAATCTCGAAGTAGGTATGTGTTTTCTGAGGGTTGGACTCGAAGCAGGGAAGGTAGTGGCTCGGGTAGATGTTGTAACAGACTTCAAAGCCTGTTTTGTTTCGAAATTTAAAACTAAATTTAAATTTTATAAACCAAGGTTTAAATTGGGTGTTGAAACAAAGTACAAACACAAATACAAGTTCAGATTTGAAATGAAATAACGTTTTATACATTTGAATGAATTAAATTAGATTTAAATGTTAAAGTATATTTTTTTTTTAGATGTGAATTCAAGAAAAAGAATTTGATTTTTTTTTTTTACTCTTGAAATTTCTTTATAACAAAAATATTACTTTAACATGAGAAATTAAAAGTTAGAAATTATTTGGATTTTAAACTTTATTAAAGATAAATTGGTAATTATTTTAAAGCTTGAAATTTAATTTGAAATCTAGAAGAGGATTTGAAAACAATGTTTCCAAACACATTGTAAATAATAATTTAATCATAAGTATGAATGAGCTATACTTTAAGTAATAAATATTTAATGATTTATAATTAAGTTAATTAAAATAAATAATTTAATTATTTAATTTATTAATGATTGGATTAATTAAAGTAGAAATTTAACGGTTGAAGAAATTAAATGGTGATTGAGGGTTGTCAATTAAATATTAACTTATGATTAAGGATTTTTAATTAAATATTAATTAATGATTAAAATTGATTAATCAAGTTATTAAGCAAAAATTTATGTAAGGATAATGTGATAAATTTTTAATGATTAATTTATATTAATAAATTAATGATAATCATTATGAAATTGTGTAGGTGTAATTACTGTATGGTAAGTAATTAAAGGTTTAATTTCTTAAAATAATTAACTAAGGAGTCAATTAATTATGAAATTGGTTTAAAGGTTAATTTAATTAATATGATAAATTAAGAATAATTTAAATTAATTAAAGTGTTTGATAAATTAATTTATATCAAATGATTGGAATTAATAAATCAGGATTGGATAATAAATTCATAAGTAATTAAATTTATTTACTTGGAAATAAATTGAATTGATTAGGATTAAACGATTAATTGATCCTGCTTATAAATGATTATTAAATGCTTGACCTTACTTATGAATGATTGTATTGTATGAGATGCCTTGAAATTGTTTGTCCTATCTGATCTGTGATATTTTGTTTTGTGACTGTGTATAATTTATCCATTCATTTACATTGTTATATTATCTGTGAATCTGTGAATGGACGATGAGCGTTATAAGTTTTATATCGCTTATCAACTATATTTCTGTGTTTTTAATCTGTGATGATTGAAATGATGTGGCACTATTGTGTTAAACCCCTGGACCACACCATACACACACAATTATGGATTTCACGAGGAAATCGATTAAGTCACAGATTTTTGAAATAGTTTAAAATTTGAATTTTTAAATTCAAATGTTTTGGAATTGGAATTGGAATAGAAGTGAAAAGCTTTTGAAATGGAATTTCAAAGATGGAAATTTATTTTGAATAACTGGATTAAGTGTTAGAATTTAAGTACTTTAATTTAAATTTGAATTCAATATTCAAATTGAATTCTGTAATTTGAAACTAGGGATTAACGATATTATACTAGTTATATATGAGTTAAACCATTTTTAAAGTATTATTTTTGGGAATTTGAATTTAACCCAAGGATTTCAACTGGTATAAATGAATCAGATTTCCAAAATGAAAACGGTTGTTTTCAAATGATAAACACTCTTAAATAAGAACTGAGATTCCAGTTAATTAGGGGAATTTCAAGATTGAATGGAGAAATGATTTTCCTAAGTTATGAATGAATTCTTTTTGAAAGCTATGAATTAAATCTGTTTATTTTTAACAGATTTAAATTGATGATTTGTTTAAATCAAATTGAAATGAAATTGTTTTGAAGGCTATAAGTTAAATCTTTGATTTAAAGATTTAACGAGTTAATCAAATTGAAATAAAAATTGATTTGGAAAATCTGTGAATGAATCTTTTGTTTAAAAGATTAAAATGTGAAAATTGTTTAAACCGTTAAAGGTTGTGAAAATGAATCCTTTTGTTTAAAAGATTTGAAATGGTGATTTGTTAAACCATTTGAAGAAAAGTTTTGGGTAATAAGTTGTGACTTAATTGAAATCCCAATGTCCATATGTTTTTGAAATACTGCGCTCACTGTTCGGTTTAGCCGGGAGAGGACCTTTGTGTCATATATCCCATTCCGAATATGTGATATGTCGTTATGAATAGCATTTGAAGACCGGTGTTGAAGACCGGATATTTTTTTTTGAAAGCGAAAGGACAACTCGTCGAATGTCTTTGCATCGACTGGTCCCCGGTATAGAGACTCCATCTGTGATGGGAAGTCCGAACGTGATTAGTGAATATCCGGATTGCAAGGACTTCTTTGTAAGTGCCTTCGGTTCTGTTCGAACCCGGAACAGACTTGTATGGATTGTATGTCTGACATTACAAATTGAGATATAAAGCCGATTTCTTTCAAATATATTTCTGTTGGTGGCGGAGAATTTATTCTTTTAGCTTAACACCCTTCTCTGAGACGTACGAGCTTAGAGGTTATATAGTTGATGGTTATCAGCGATATATTCCCAATTTGGTAATGTGATATACTGAGTGTTGCTGTGAAATGATCATTGTGTTGATTATTTGTGATAGGATCATTTATTTGATCGTCTATCTTTGTGATCATTTCTATGATCATTTGTTGACCCAAAGCATGGCTTTTGTATAAAGTATGTTTTTGTGGACGTGACTTCGTCGAGCCTCACACCCCGGAAATGGTCAAAACAGGAAAGATGCGGCAAGGTTATGAGGGGTAGCTCCCTTTAGGGTATGTGCATTTCCTTCTGGATAGAGGTGGTATCATGGTATGGAGCCCAGATATTTAACCTATGTGGTTACTACGAATTTATTACTTTGTGGTTGTTGGTTATCGGGATCCCGTGAGAAAGGTCGTTTACGATCGGGGAATGGCGTGCTCGTGTCAGTAGTTACCCAGTTAGGGGTAACCCGGCCTTGTGTTGGCAGAGTTCCGGTTTGGTTCTCGGGGATGTCTTTCCAGAGGCATTCTCATGTGGCAATGGGAAGTTCCTTGGCCTGACCATTTGTTGGAAATCCAAAGAAACAATACGAAACTTGTACGGTATTAGTTGTAGAACCTATCATTCACTTATGGTGTCGCAACACTGTTTGGATGGTAGCTATAGTAGGCATAGTTCGAAATGTCTATGTTGGCTAAGATTTATATCTTTACTTTCGAAATGATTTTTACTACACTATGCACTAGTAATAATATCAAATGTTCTTTTTAATGCGTATCAAGCATCTTTGACTATCATAAGGAGAAATCTCCTCCGATTCTGCGTTTGCATTGTGTGTGTGTGCGGGAGGCCTAATGGTAGTCTCATTTTTTAAAAGCATTGCGAATTGACTTTAAAAATATTCCTCTATTTGATTTTGAATAAAAGATAAACTGTTTTTGTTGCTCACACCAGTCCCACGACTGATCCGGAGTTTATCGTTTCTTTCCTAAACTCTGGGTGCTCATTATTTTCTACACGAGCAGTCTAGAGTTGGGTTTTACAGATAGTTAGATATAGTGGATTATCTGGAGTTAGTTCAGTCTTTGGACCACACCAGTCTTGCTTATGCTTGGTGCATCGTTATTGGGGGTTCGAGCTTCTGCTGGATTGATTCTTGGAAATGGAGTTGCAGTTATTTTTGGAGTTCTTCCTTGAAGACTTTTTAGAGTTATTTGTTCCACTGCTAGATGTTATCGTTTTCTTTTCCGCTGCTATTTATTGTATCATATCTCTGATGTATATTGATATCTATTGGATTATCTGTTGTATCAGATATTGTATCAAAGCTGTATATCAATGTTTTATTCTTTTATTCCGCTGTGTTGTTTACTTAATGATTGTTATAAGCTCCGGCGAATCGGATTTGAACGGTCAAATCTATGGCATTCGAATACGATATGAAGTATGGATGTCGATTTTTGAGCGGGCAAAATCCGAAACGTTACATTTCATGAGCTTCATGTATTCGCTGATTGTTCCACGGGATGGACTGTCGTCGGTGCCTATTGTGAATGGATTTGAGGACGTCTTTGACGAGGTCAAAGGGTTACCGTCGCATAGGGAGATCGAGTTTCGTATCAATCTAGTTGAGGGAGCCAGACCTGTTGTGATGCCTCTTAGGCGGATGGCGCCTAGGGAGCAGCAAGAGTTGAGGGTGCAAGTTGATGACCTTTTATGGAAGGGATTCATTTGGCGTAGTGTGTCCGAATGGGGTGCACCAGTTGTGTTTGCAACCAAAGCGGATGGATCGTTGAGGTTGTGTGTGGATTATCGTGAGTTGAATAAGGTGACTAAGAAGAACAAGTATCCATTGCCGAGAATAGATGACTTGTTTGATCAGCTCCACGAGGCTAAGGTGTTTTCTCAGATGGATTTGGCAACGGGATTTCACCAGTTGAGAGTGGCGAAGGATAGTGTGCCGAAAACTGCTTTCAGGACACCATCCGGGTTTTATGAGTGGCTGGTAATGCCGTTTGGATTGACCAATGCACCAGCATATTTTGTGGATCTTATGAATAGGGTGTTCAGAGATCAGTTGAATAAGTTTGTGCTTGTGTTCGTGGATGATATTCTGATTTATTCCAGAACTGAGGAAGAACACAAGACACACTTGAGAATTGTTTTGGAAATCTTACGGAAACATCAGCTGAAGGCTAAGTTTTCGAAGTGTCACTTTTGGAAGAGTGAAGTGAGGTTCTTAGGCCATGTTATCTCTGGAAATGGAATAGCGGTTGATCCCGCTAAGGTGGCAGCAATCCAGGATTGGGTTAGACCTAAGAATGCATCTGATATGAGAAGTTTTCTTGGATTATCAGGATATTATCGTCGGTTTATCAAAGACTTTTCCAAGATAGCTGCACCATTAACAGGATTAACGAAGAAGAACCAAGTGTTCAGATGGGATGACAAGTGTGAGCAAGCTTTCGTAATCCTAAAAGAGCGACTGACAAGTGCTCCTGTTTTGACTATTCCAAGTGGGAATGATGAGATGGTGGTTTACACCGATGCATGTGGTACTGGACTGGGAGCAGTGCTAATGCAGAAGGGTAAAGTTGTTGCGTATGCAAGTCGACAACTGAATCCGCATGAAAGGAATTATCCGACTCATGATTTGGAGTTAGCGACAATTGTGTTTGCTTTGAAGATGTGGAGACATTATCTATTGGGAGTTCGATTCGAGTTGTTTACGGATCATAAGTCATTGAAGTATCTTTTCTCCCAAAAGGATTTGAATCTTCGACAGCAACGGTGGCTAGAGTTTCTAGCATCGTATGATTTTGGTATAGCCTATACTCCGGGAAAGGTAACGCAGTGGTAGATGCGTTAAGTCGAAGACATGCAGGATTGGGAGCCATGTTTTCGGAATGGAAGAGTCTCGAGTATTTGGCTGGATTTGATTTCAGGCCCAGATGTGAATTGGAACCTGAAATGTTGGCAAACTTATCGATAAGACCTACTCTTGTGGAAAGGATTGGCGAGAGCCAAAAGCGAGACGATAAGCTTGTCAGGATTATCCGGGATTTGGAGTCTGGATTGGAACCAGAGAAGGATAAAGGATTCGAGGTCGATCGAGAGGGTTGGCTTCAAAAGCAAGGACGACTAGTTGTTCCCGATATAGATGGATTGAGAGATGAAGTTCTGAGGGAAAGTCGTCACTCGAAGTTGACAATTCATCCAGGTGGAAATAAGATGTATCAGGATATGAAGAGAACTTACTACTGGGAAGGCATGAAGAAAGATGTTGGAAATTTTATTTCCAAGTGTATGAACTGCCAGTTGGTGAAAGCTGAGCAGAAGAAGCCCAGTGGATTACTTCAGCCATTAGAAGTTCCTACATGGAAGTGGGAGCAAGTGTCGATGGATTTTATCGATGGTCTACCTAGAACCAGGACAGGGAAGGAAGGGATTTGGGTCATCGTAGATCGTCTGACTAAGAGTGCAAGATTCATTCCTGTTCGATCGACTAGGACTGCATCGAAGTTGGCTGAGCTTTATGTTAAGTGGATAGTTCGATTCCATGGTATTCCGAAGAGTATAGTGAGCGATCGAGACCCATTGTTCACTAGTGGATTTTGGAAGAGCTTCCAGGAAGTTTTGGGAACTGAGTTGTGTTTGAGTACAGCTTATCACCCGCAAACAGATGGTCAGACTGAGAGAGTCAATCGAGTTTTGGAAGATCTTCTTAGAGCTTGTGTTCTGGACTTCGGAGGATCATGGGAAGATCATCTTCATTTGGTAGAGTTTGCATATAATAACAGTTATCAGTCGAGCATTGGTATGGCACCATATGAGGCATTATATGGGAGACCGTGTAACTCTCCGACATGTTGGTTAGAAACTGGAGAAAAGCTGATACTTGGGCCAGAGATGATTCGACAGACTTCGGATTGTATAGAGATCATTCGGCAACGAATGAAAGCAGCCCAAGATCGTCAGAAAAGTTATGCCGATAATCGTCGTAAGGATTTGGAATTCGACGTAGGCGATATGGTTTTTGTGAAGATTTCTCCACTGAAGAATGTCATTAGATTCGGGAAGAAAGGAAAATTGACTCCGAGATTTGTTGGACCATTTCCGATTATTGAGCGAATTGGAAAGCTCGCTTATAGGTTGGAGTTACCGGAAAAGATGGCGGGTGTGCACAATGTTTTTCATGTATCGTATCTACGGAAGTATGTGCACGACCCAACTACGGTGGTTTCTGCTGATAGCTGTGAAGACTTGTAGGTTGATCCAGTTGTTTCGAGACCTCGTAAGCCACTTCGTGTTGTTGGAACCGACACGAAACAGCTTAGGAGGAAGACGATTACGTTGCTCAAGGTACAATGGAGTGATGATGTTAACGACTGTACATGGGAGGAGGAAGAGAGGATGAAGGCAGCTCATCCTGGACTCTTCGAGGTATGGCCCTAAGGTGTCGTGACATCTCATGAATTTGTAGCTTGTTCTAATCTTAGAATTCTGCATGCTAGGCTAGAATTGGATGCATGGTTTGTTGATTGCTATGGATGGTAGGCATGCGGAATAGTTTTGATTGCTGTTGTTTGTTTGGAATTTCGGGGGCGAAATTCCTAAGGGGGAGAGAATGTAACGACCCGTATTTTACGTGTTGATATAATCGTAGAATTATTAGGTCGTTAGTGTTGTTTACGTCATCCATAGCCTAAGTCGTGTAAAAGATAGCTCGTAAGGAAGTTAACTCGGTTGCATAGGGTCCTTAGATCGGCTCTTGGTTAGGTCGTAGAGTGTTCTTAAGTCGTAGACGACTTAAAGTGGTTGCTTGAGTTAGGGGTTAGCGACCTAGTAGTATTACGAGTTAACGACCTAAGAGTTAGCAGGTTAGAAGAGTTAGCTCGTGTGAAGCTTAGGCCGTATGAGAGTTAGGTTGAGTGGAGCGACCTATAGATGTAACGGCTTAAGTATGTTGAGCGACTTAAGAGTTAGGTCGTGTAGGAGTTAAGTCGTATAGGATTTAGGTCGTGTGGAAGTTAGGCCGGATGAGCGACCTAAGAGGTGAGCGACCTAAGATAGAGGAGCGACTCAAGATAGTACGACCTAGTATATAACGGGTTAGAGCGACTTAGGTATTTGAGCGACCTATAGGTTTGACCGACCTAAGAAGCTAGCGACCTAAGAGAGTGAGCGACCTAAGGGGTTTAGCGACCTAATAGTAGGTGACTTAAGGGAGTTAGGTCGGGAAGCGACCTAAGATAGGTCACAGTGTGTATTTAGGTCGTAGGCGACCTATGTTGAGGCAGGATGTTTGTGTTAGGTCGTGGGTCGTGGATGTGTTGGGTCGTTAGGTCGTTCTGACGACCTAGAAAGGGACACGGCTTGTTTGTGTTAGGTCGTGCATTTTGCGTAAGGGTTAGGTCGTTGGAGAGTTGAGTCGAGTATGCTTTAGGTCGTAGGTATGGATAGTTAGGTCGTAGGTTGGGATAGTTAGGTCGTGGACGACCTAAGGGGCGGACGACCTAAGATTTCAGCCTATAAATAGAGGGCTTTGGCTCACTTTTTGGCACCGGTTTTTGAAGCGACGAAGTGCTACCATTTTGGGAACTCGACTACAACATTTCTTCACCTTCTTTTCTCCATTCCAATCTAGTTCTAACATCCATCCAAGATCGAAGATCAAGATCAAAGATTCAAGGGCCAAAGTTGAAGATCTTCATCCGTTCGAGTGAGATTTCATCGATTGAAGCGAGATTTTGCCGGATCAAGCCTTGATCTTCGCTGTCCAGATCTGGAGTTGATTGTTTTTGAAGTGTTTGGGTGATTTGGTGAGTGGTAGTTATCTCTCATGCGGACCCAAAGGAGTGTATTGGATTGGTGGTTTGTTGGAGTGTTGTAGATAGTGATTTTATGCATTCTTCCTTAGATCCAAGTGTAGATCCATTACTTATGAAGATGTTTACCTTTGCAAGTTCATTCATCTAGTTGTAGAGACAAAACCCATGATTTATATTTGTTAGATCTATGCTAAAGACCCATGATTCATGTATGTTAGATCTATGCTCATTTATTTACGAAATTGCCATTGTAATTATAAATGCCTATTTAGATCATGTTTGATTACTTGATTTTCTATGTAGATCTTGTTGAATGATTGATTGCTTGGATTAATGTTTGATTTGATTGATTAGTTGATCTATTACTTGACTTGGACAAGTAAGGTCGATGGTGATTCAAAAGCTAAGTGGAAAGGCTCTTGAATGGTGAAAGCTACCTGTAGCATATGAAGCGGATGTGGAAGCTCATATGGATGGATTCGATGATGTGGAACCTTGCCATAATGCGAGAAGGCAAAGCATGATATTGAGATGGGACTTTGCTATGATGTGATGGGGCAAGGCATATGTTGAGATGGGACGGGTCATGATGACGTTCCAAGCACGGGTCATGACGACGTGCGAAGTTATAACCCAGTGATGCGGTCCGAGTTGGGATGGATAATGGTTAGCTTGAGAGGCGCTTGAGCTAGTATGGAAAGAGTCGTCAAGGAGGATGACTAGGAGGCTAAGATCTCATCGTTGTTGAAGGTTCTAGCATACTCAAAGCAAGGGTACGTTGGAACGGGTCACGATGACGTTCCAAGCACGGGTCACGATGACGTGCTAGTACTCTGGGCTGATGCGTTCGGCTTAGGCACGGGTCATGATGACGTGCAGAGTTATGTCTAAAACCGGGGTTACCATTAGCCCTTGACAGGTGGTCATTCAACTAACGGTGAAATCAAGGCAAGGATAACAGTGATAGCCAGAGTCATGGATGTTTGGTTGTATTATCATTCGGTCTCAAGAGCGGTGTTTTCTGGGTGCTTATCTGATCTTGGTTTAGGCCTTGGGGGTTTGTATTTGGAAAACATCGTCCTTGGCTCGAGTGATTATTGGTTTACCTTAATTATCTGCTATGTTATGCTTGCTTCTTCTTAGTATGTGTCTGGGGGCTATCACTGTAGAAAGAGGTGGAGTGGGATGGTTTGGTTCCTATTCCTTCTATCCCTTATGCTCTTTTGGTATGTTTGATAGTTGATTTACTGCTCACTAAGACTTTGTCTGACTCAAGGTTTTATGTCTCCTCTTATTACCTTGGGCTGTTCATCCATGTTGGGATGGGCAGACTAGGTAGCAGGTGACAGGTGCTGTTCTTAGAGATCTACGCTGATGATGACGAAGACGAGCAGGAGGCTTTGCATATTAGTTTTCTTACTATATGTACTGGGTGTTCCGCTGTTGTATCGGATTGAGTGTTATGTAGTGAGGCTTTGATGTATGACGATTCATATGTTTGTATAAAACTACTATGATGCTTATATGATGACATTCTGTTATGGAGCTTCACTACATATTTCCCTATTGTATTTTATCCATGCGCTGTGAGTGGTACGATAGAGTTTGCTGTTTTATTTTACCCTGACTATCGTCCATGGCTACCTGGCACGCTTTTCAGCGCACTATTCCCTTGTTTTGGTGCGGGAGTCATGGGCGGTCGTCACATTAATAAATTGTAAAATCAAGTGATATTATTTTAAAAGGAATAAAGAATTATTTTAAAATTTAAAGATTAAATTTATTTAAAAGGATTAAGAAGTAATTTGAGAAAACTAAAATTGGTATTTTCAGTTAAAGTATTTTAAATCATAATTAAGGAATAAAATCTGAAATTAATGGATTTTGGAAATAAGGAAGTAAATTTGAAATCAATTTGGAAATTGATTCAAGTGTTTGAAATTGGAAATTTAAAGGAGGATATGAGGAGAAGTATATTTCTCAGGATAGCCAAGTATGCTCAAAGTAAAAAATTTAAATATAAGATAAAAAGTTTTAGTGTTGTATTAAAAAGCATGTTTAGGAATTTACTATTTTTAAATATCTAAATTCTAAAGTAAATATTTTTCAAATCTATTATCGTAGTAATTATTTAAAGAGAGACTTAGCATTTTGTTTTAAAAAATGGAAACCTAGTTTTTATATTTTATAAGGTAACCTTGTTTTCAACTATTCATATAGTATGTAATTTTTAGTAAATTATTGAAGTAGTTTTAACTTAAATGCTTTAAAGTATATTTCAAACTAAAGCATTTTAAATTATTTTAGAGATCTAAAGATTTGTGTTTGGTGATTTCAGTGGAAATAGAAATACTTGGAATTTATTCTGAGAAAGGAAGATAGTTTGAAAACTGTTTTCAAAAGGGTTTGAAAAGTGGTAATATATCTTATAAAGATATTTTTGGGATTAATAAATAATTTGGGAAATTATTTATTGGTTGATGGTTGTTGTGAATATTAATTGATAGTTAAATAACCGACTATCAATATTGGCCAAATGCGTTGATCATTTCGAAGAGACCGGGATCGAGATTTATTTCTCGAAAACCACTTCGATCCGGTTTGTACGTTTTCGTGGAAAAACGAGTTCGGAGTCGAAGATGGAGCAGTGAAGTGCAAGGGCTAGTTGCTACTAATTCTGAGAATATTTCCAAAATGGATGTAGTAGGAATAGTGCCTTCGGTTCCGTTCGAACACGAGACGGACTCGTATGGATGAATGCTTTCGAAACATCGTCAGGTGGACGATGGGCATTCTAAGGGATAAGTTCTAAAAGGCAATGCTTAGCCTCAAGCCTCATCAACCGGGAATGACTGAAAATCAGGGGTTATGCAGCAAGGCCAGGTGGGTAGCACCCATTCAGGGTGAGGTCATCCCTGTCTAGATGTCCCTTTTTATTTTGGCTTAGTGGTGCGGGTGGTGATCCTAACCGCGAGGTGATCTCACTCGGGATTATCCAGTAAGGGGTAGTCCCGGTCTTGTGTTGTAGTGGATCGGGAGTGATGCTCGGTACTGTGACCTAGGCCACGTACTATGACAGGTGGTACCCTAGTGCCTAGTCGTTAGTTGGAAATCCATTCTCCCTACGAGCCTTGTACTAGTTTTGTTTGTATTACCCACTCTGTGGCTAGTAGCTAGAATTTAATAATGTAACAATTTCGGCTATTTTAATAAGTACTTGTATATAGACCCTATTATAATATCAGAGGATTTAATAAGAAATGTTTTAGCCATCGTAAGGTAAAAACCCGACATGTTTATTTGTGGCGTGGTCTTACGAGATGCTTTTGTTTTCAAAAGGATTTTTGAAACTTTAATAATCAACTTGAGTGTGATTTTCTCACGCTGGTATTCCAGACTGACTCGGGTGTTATTTAGCTGTAATGCTCGGGTCAGACCGAGTATTATAGGATACAGGATATGATGTTGTGGAGCTTTGGAGATGAGCTGGATGACGATACGTACTTTCATATTTGTTTTATATATATATTCCGCTGTGTTGAGTAGTTGTGTATCCAATTGTATGTTATTGATGTTGAACTATGATTGTTGTACTCTGATGATGTAATATATAAAACAGATATAGTTTTCTTTTGTGTAAAGACCTGTTATTATATATATATATTATATTTTACTCCGCTGCGTTGGTTAGATTCTGTTGCTGTTTTCTGTTTTCTCTTCTTCTATAACCCAAATGGTTCGTATTTCTGTACCACTTGAGTTGATTGATGTAGAATTATGTTGACTCAAGGGGGTACGAATTTGCGGGTCATTACAGGACAAATCCACTATATCGGGTGAGTATATACCTTGCATATGAAAATAAGACACCCTATACTTATCCCCACTTTCTGATTTCAAAAGGTACTCGCCCTTGATTAACAATGAAGTCAAACAAATTAGAAACTAACCTTGACTCGACATGGTGTTAAGTATAC